>CM069131.1:177868596-178485715 GCA_035221665.1 Okamejei kenojei | reverse complement strand
TTGGGTAAGGGAGGCCGCGAAGGATTAAGCAGAGATATGGAGGCGAGGGGATGGGCGGTGGAGTACTGTGGGGTGGGGATAGGGGGCTCCGCACGGTCAAATAATCACCATACTGCTTTCCATTGTTTTATGTATTCACTCTTAAACGAGTCAGCGAGTCCAAAAACATAGCTCCTGTCTCCTGCATGGCGGGAATCTGGGAGGGTGGGGCTGGGGACAATGCTGGGCAAAAATGTTTTTGCCTGGAACATCTGTCGCTTTGTCCGCCCTGGTGGACCTGGAAAAAAAATGATCTCCAAGAGTTTCAGTTGCAATCCTTTAATTCCCCTTAACATTTCCCAACTAACATTTCTGTCCTGGGCCTTCATCCATTTGTGTATGTATACATTGTGTATGCAAAGCAAAAGAATCTCCTCACTGTGGCTAGTCCACATGTTGACAATAAAGTATTCCTATTCCTAAGTCCATTGTAAGGACTGAGGTCTCAAACGCAAATTGGAGGAAAACAAATCAGAGCACCTCATATTTCGCCTGTTTCACTTTTTTTGTCTTCCTTGAGCAGCTTACAACCAGCTGCAGGAGTATTGATTTCTCTAACTTTAGTAACCCATACTCTTCTGTTCCCTCCCCCACCCAAGTCGTTCCAGGCTTCCACAAAGTTTGTTCTTGTTGCGTAATCATTGTGTGTATTCGTTTTCCCTTGCCATCAGTTAACACTATAACTGTTTCATTTATCATCGTTACTTTTTTGGCATATCTTTTCACTAATTTAGTTCTATATCTCCCTTGTATCACCGTGCTAAAATCTCTCGGTTATCCCCTTTTCCCCTGACTTCAGTTCTGAGGAGAGGCTGAAACCCGAAACGTCCACCCATTCTTCTATCTCGAAATGCTTGCCTGACCTGCTGAGCTACTCCAGCTATTTGTAGCTATATTCTGATGTTGCAAATAGTGGATGAGAAACATGGGGGACAACACAGAACCAGTGCACGTGAGAGGGCTATCGACGGCCGGCTGGGCTCAGTGGGCCGAAGGGCTGCTTCCACGTTTAATACATTAATACTCGCTAGGACCTAACCTTTTGTTAAACAGATGTATTTCGTGTCTCGTTCCAATTCCTGAAGCACACATATCAAAACGCCTACATTTGCTCGACTCAGTGTTAATCCTCTAGGAATAGACATGGAAACTCTCTGGTTTCCAAGTTCCTATCCACCATTACCTGCCATAATTCCTCAATCTCCGCATGTGGGCTGGGTCTAAATCCCTGCATAGTTTATTGGTGCCAAACATACTACGTGATCATAAAACCAGTTTAACGATTCATGTTATTTCTGGGCAGATTCCAGCAGCACGGTGGTAAACCGTAGAGTGCTGCTCCACAGGAATGAGACCCGGGTTCTGATCCCAACCTCGGGTGCTGTCTGCGTGGAGTTTGTATGTTCTCCCATGTGACCTTGCGGGTTTCTCCAGCTTGCCCCGGTTTCCTCCCAATGAGCCAGAGACATGCAGTTTGTAGGATAATTGGTTTCTGTAAATTGCCCCTCAGTATATAAGGAGTGGATGAGATCGTGGGAATAACGTAGAACTAGTGTGAGCGGTGAATCAATGGCAGCGTTCACTCGGTGGGTGACGGGCTATTTCTTGCTGTTTTATTTAGTTTAGTTTACCTTAAAGAACATGGCACTTCGGCTCACAGGAGTCCGCGCTCCGACAGTGATCCCCGCACCACTCGCACTATCCTACACTACACTTGGGACAATTTAGATTTATTACCAAAGTCAATTTGACCATACAAACCCTGTACGTCTTTGGAGTTGTGGGAGGAAACCAGAGCTTTGTTAACTTGAGTGCCAAGGTTGACCATCGAGAGCAAAAGGGGGACCTTCGCGAGCGACGGGAAGAGGACCACTCAAGAAACCAAAGGGGGGACCCGGGGGAAGGGGGCATCGAGAATAAAGGGGGGACCAGCAAGGGGCGCTCAGAGATTTAAAAGACGGGGGACACGGCCACATGGCGAGGGGTCTGCTACCAGTGCCGGTGGCAGGGTGTGCGATAGGAAATATTTGCGTTGTGAACTTTTGTAACTTAGTAAGCGACGAAACGTGGCGACGCTTGTGTACTGCCAAAGGGTGTGGTCTCTGCTTGTACGATTTCAAGGGGTTGTTTGCAAAACAATGCACTTCACCTGCACCCTTACAGTGGCTTGCAAAAGTATTCATACTCCTGAACATTTCCAACATTTTGCAGCTTGTGGCCATACTCTTTCCATTTTCGGAATGATGGATTGAACAGTTGATCCATGGGATGTTCAAACCTTGGGATCTTTTTTTAATAAACCTAACCCCTTGCTTTTAAACTTCTCTCCACAACTTTATCCCCTGACCTGTCTGGTGTGTTCCTGGGCATTCTTGATGCTGTTTGTTCACTATGTTCTCTAAAACAAACCTCCTGATGCCTTCACAGAACAGCTGTATTTATACTAGATTTAGATTACATAGAAGTGGACACTTCTTATTTACTAATTAGGTGGCTCCTGATGGCAAATTGGTTTGCACTGGATTTCATTTAGGGGTATCAGAGTAAAGGGGCTGAATATTTTTGCACGCCACACCTTTCAGTTTTTTTTTGTAAAAAAAAATTGAAAAACCATGTATCATTTTCCTTCCACTTCACAATTATGCGCCACTTTGTGTTGGGTCTATCACATAAAATCCCAATTTAAAAATACATTTACGTTTGTGGTTGTAACTGTGACCAAAAATGTGGAAAAGTTCAAGGGGTTTTGAATACTTGGCAAGCCCACTGTCAGGGACACAATAAAAGCTTCCATTGAACATCTTGAAAACGGCATTTATACTTTAGGTTTAGAATGTTACATAAAAACCATAGTAAACAATAGAAATTAGGTGCAGGAGTAGGCCATCCATTCGGCCCTTTGAGGCCCTTTGCACCGCCATTCAAATATGATCATGGCTGATCATATAAATCAGTATCCTGATACATGCCTTCTATCCTACCCCCTGATCCCCTTAGCCACAAGGGCCACATTAGCTACCTCTTTAAATATAGCAAATGAATGGCCTCACTTCTTTACCTTCTGTGGCAGAGGAATTCAGAGATTACCATCTCTGTGTGATAAAATGTTTTTCTCATCTCGGTCCTAAAAGACTTTCATTATCCTTAACTGTGACCCATTGTTCTGGCTTCCCAGACATCGGGAACCCATCTTCCTGCATCTGCCTGTCCAACCACCTGAAGAATTTATTTTGTAAGTTTCTATAAGATCCCCCCTCAATCTTCTAAATTCTAGCGAGTACAAGCCGAGTCTATCCTGATCTACAATACCTGATCTACAATAGGGTGCATAACGTGAACGTACTCTCAACAGTTTAGAAGACTAATGGTTAATGACTTTTCATGATATTAAAGCAAATTTCCACAGACAGCTGTGGAGGCCAAGTCACTGGGTATTTTGAAGGCGGAGATATTTTTACACAGAGAGTTGTGAGTCTGTGGAATTCTCTGCCTCAGAGGGCAGTGGAGGCCAGTTCTCTGGAAACTTTAAAGAGAGATTGGCAGGGCTCTTGAAGATAGCGGAGTCAGGGCATATGAGAAGAAGGCAGGAACGGGGTACTGATTGGGGATGATCAGCCATGATCACATTGAAGAGCTATATGGCCTACTCCTGCACCTATTGTCTATTGAGATTGACCGTACCATGATTTAGTAGGGTGTCCCAAGGGTTATGGGGGGAGAAGGCAGAAAGAATGGGGTTGGGAGAGGGAAAGATAGATCAGCCAGTATGAATAGAAAAAGGTTGGAGTCAGACATGATGGGCGATAGGGCCTAATTCTGCGCCTATGCCTTATGAACCTAATGATAATGGTATTGCAGTTACAAAAACTATCTCCATTCAACCAGGAAGTTGGAAAACAAGAGAAATTTTTTTTTTGCCCGAGAAAGTTGCAGGCAAATTCTTTGAGACGTGAGGATACGCCACACAACTATATGGTCATAGGAGAGCGCAAACGGTTGGCGCAGGGGTAGAGTTGCTGCCTTACAGTGCTTACTAGCACCGGAGACAGGGTTTCAATCCCGACTCACGGGCGCTTGTACTGTACAGAGTTTTGTACGGCCACCCCATCCCGTTACCTGTGTGGGTTCTTCCCGAGATTTTTAGTTTCCTCCCACATTTTTAAAGACGTAAAGGTTTGGAGGGGTTAATTGGCGTGGAATAAGTGTAAATTGTCCCTCCGTTTGTGTAGGGTAGTGTTAATTTGCAGGGTCGCTAGTCCGGTTGAAGACTTCGGTGGGACGGAAAGGACCTGTTTCCGCGCTGTATCTCTAGAACTAAACACTAAAGTTGCATGGATGGTGCAGATACTGAGTCCGATTCCTTAACTTCACCACTTGGGGATTGTTTTCTTTTAAACAATGTTAGGAAGGACATGGCGCGGTCACTGGAAGGGCCGTGATTTCATTGACTGGTGGGCCCCTAAATTGGCTATTGCCTGGCTGTACCCAACTAAACAGGCCCCTGAACCCAAAACATATCTACCCCCTTTCTAGAGCTGCAGCACTGTGTTCATAACTGGTAGAGCCGCTATTTCACAGTGACTTAGAGGGCATCAGGCCGATCCTGAATCGGGTGGCTGGACGTTGGAGTCCCTTGACGAGGGCGACTGCGTTGGGGTGTTCCTCAACGTTCCATAGGACGAGCAGGGTTTGTTGGTTATAATTGGACATGTCAATTTTGCCTAGGGTGCAGGGAAGGGATGAGAAAGTGGATAAAAAGAGAACTTAGTGCGAATGGGTAATCAAATGATCAGCATTCGGTGGGGTGAAAGGCATGGTTCTCCATGCTGTATCTCACACTAAACTAAAGATATTTTCATCTTAGCTTTTAATAAACCACCCAGCATTACATGGGCCCTCTGCCTTTACCAATATGAAGGCTCTTTATTTCCTGAATATTTAAAAAAAAAAAATGATTCTGGATATCTCACTATTAACGTGATTTGAAATTCAAATTGGCAGGGAACACATGATTTTTTTAAGTGCCATTTCTGTGAAGTATTTAGTGAGCTCAGGGTGGTCTAGTACCGGGTGTGAGATGTTGAGATAACAGAATAACTTACGAAACAAAAAAAACCCCACAAAGTGCTGGGAGTAATTCAGCGGGTCAGGCAGCATCTTGGAGAGAAAACATGGATAGATTATGTTTAGGTTCGGGATACCCGTTTTTAGTATGATTGCGAGGGGCAGAGAAGAAAGAAAACTGGGAGAGTGGATGGGGGTAAGGACAAAGTGTGGGCAGGTGGTAATCCTGTGGATAGATGTGAGAGGGGTGTTGATAGTTAGTTGATGTTTGGATAAAGGCCCAGAGAGATGGAAGGACAGATATATCAGACAAAACTGGATTGAAGAAGTGTTGCCAAATTGTGAAGCTGGAGGGAAGGATGTAGACCTCCTGTAAAGTCGTCGGGAGACCAAGCGTAGACTCGGTGACCCTTTTCGCCACACGGTTTCCTGCTCCGTCCACCAAGACCCGGTTGATTCAATCTCTCGGTTGCTAAACAATTTTTCCCACACTGACATATCTGTCCCTGGGCCTGCCCTCCTTTGCCCAGAGTCGAGGCCACAAGCCAAATGGCGGAAAACAGCACTCCTCCATATTCTGCTTGGGTTAGCCTTAAAACCCAGTGGTTATGAACATTTAATTCTCCAATTTGAACTAACTGCAACAATCCCCACTCACCCTCCTCTGCCCTCAATCGCCCCTTTCAACTCTCCCCCCCCCCCCCCCCCACCCTTCCCTGTTCCCTGCCTGGGCTCACACCTATTTCTCCCCTCCCTCCTCCACCTAACATTCCTTCCTCTGCTTCACTGTTTGCAATTTCATCATTCTACCCAACTTCACTCTAATGTCATCTGCAACTCGGGGCTTCGAGAAGGGACGAGGAGAGAGAAAAAGAACACTTTGGGAAAAGATTTAGGGAAAAGATTGGGAGAAAGATTAAACAGATTTGTGACATTTTTACACAAAGGGCGGTGAAATGATAATGTAATGAGCTGCCATGAGAGAAGGGATTGTGGCCGGTACTATCGTTATGCTTAAGAGACGTTTGGAAAGGAACATGGATAAGATAAGGTTATGAGCCAGGCACAGGGCAGGTGGGACTAGTGTAGACGGGCACGTTGGTCGGTGTGGGCCATTTGTATGGCTCTGTGAAACCCCTGTCTCACGGTGCGAGGTGACCCACGAGTGACCCCGAGTTGCCACTCGCAGTAATCACGTACACTAAACGTAGCGGGAACGTCGGAACTCTTGCGAGCAACTTAGCGACTCGTGGTGCTAACGGCAGGTACCCGTGAAACTTGGTAACTCGTGAAAAAAATCAAACATGTTTGATTTTTTCCACGAGTCAAATTTACAGTTCAAGTAAAAAATTGAAACATTTTAAACTCGTTTATAACGTGGTGGCCCGTGCGTTTGCCTTAAGTGATTCGTGAGTCTACCGTGGGAACTCTTTTAACACAGCGGGCAGGCAGCATCTCTGGAGAGAAGGAATGGGTGACGGGATGACATTTCCAAATTTCTCCAGACCCATGTGTTCACTTTTTTCAACCAGCATCTGTCCTTTCTTGTGTATGACATTATTTGTATCTACAGTGCCTTGTGTCTTGGCAATTCATGATTCACACACACACACAATGCTGGGGTAACTCACACACACACACACACACACACACACACAGCACACACACAACACCCACACACACACACACACACACACACACGCGCACCACACACACACACACCCACACACACACACACACACACACACACACACACACACACACACCACACACACAACACACACACACACACACACACACACACACACACGCACACACACACACACACACACACACACTACACACACACACACACACACACACACACACACACACACACACACACACACACACACACGAACAATGCTGGAGTAACTCAGCGGGACAGGCTGCATCTCCGGAGAGAAGGAATGATGATGTCTCGGGTCGAGACCCTTCCTTAGACCACTACCCAGAGATGCTGCCTGTCCCGCTGAGTTACTCCAGCATTTCGTCTATCTTTAAACCAGCATCTGGACTTCCTTCCCACATAATAACCAATGAGATTCCACACTAAACTTCCGTGTCCTCATTGTTCCCCTCTCTGTCTTCCCCAGACCTGTGTATATGTATATGTGTATGTGTATATGTGTATGTGTATGTGTATATGTAGATATACTTTGAGTGGTTTCCAGGGGTGCCTACTAGAGAGAGAGAGAGAGAGAGAGAGACACATACACACACACACACACAAATATACACACACACACATATATTTATCATATATATATATATATATATATATATATATATATACTTTGCGTGGTTCCTGGGTTGCCTACTGCTGGGTAACTCCGCGAAATATCATCCCCCTGCATTTCAAATCTAAATCTCTCGCCTATATATATATATATATATATATATGTATATGTGTGTATATGTGTGTGTATTTGTGTGTGTGTGTGTCTCTGTCTGTCTGTGTGTATCTGTGTGTGTGTGTGTCTGCTGTCGGGTCCCGGCGGCCGCCTCAAAGTCAGTCATCCGAGCTGCTTCCTTCCTCGGAAGTGGCGGCCAGTCCTGCTGTCCGTGCCCGGAGCGCTGCGGCAACCACCCAAGCTAATTCACCTCCCTGGCCACAATAAAACCATCTAGCAATTGACAGCACGGAAACAGGCCATCTCTGCCCTTTTACTCCGTGCCGTTTACTGTCACCTAGTCCCATCTACCTGCACTCAGACTGGAGCGTGGCAAGTGGGTTACTGACCCCAATCCCCTCCTTCACAACGCCAGACTCCCCAAATACTATGAACTGAGCTCTCCCCCCACCCCGGGAAATACAGTATTTAAAAAACATAAAGCACCAAAGAAATGGCACTTACCACGTTTATTGGTTGGTGGGAGGGTGCGCATTTTCCCTTTGTAGGTCGTATTAATACATGCGGCCGCGCTGAAATAACTCAAAGCCACAGGATGGAGATGTCTTTTAACATTGTTGCTTTATTAAAACATACCTTCATTCACGGTTGGCTCAAGAGTAACGGGAGAGGAACTTGGTAACTCGGAGGAGGAACTTGGAACATCGCAGAAATGACATACCCGTGGGAACTCGGTTAAACACTTGAACATAAACTTGAAGTCTCGTACACAACCACGAGTCTTTCACTCGGGGTACCTCGTGGGTCAACTCGCACTGTGAGACAGGGCCATGACTCTATGGCTCTTTGCAAGTTTAAATGAGTCAGTGTTTTCCGGAAGAAACGAATCACATTCCTTGCACGTGAAGCCAGAGAATGGAGAAGGCCCTTTCACCACTGCCCGCTCCCTCTCCTCCACCTCTTACCCTCCCCCGCATCTTTCTTCCCCACTGCACCCCTGTCTCTACCGTCACTGCCCCCCTCCTCCACCCCATGCACTGGCTGCAAATGCAACCTCATTTAGCAAATGATGCAAAAAATGTATACATAGTCCATTTTTAGCATCATTCCCATTCAGCGGACACAATGCGTGTTCTACAATATGTGTGTGCGCCTCACATGTTACCATGGCACTGCTATGCACTCAAAAAAAAAGAATGAAAGCATTATGGCTGTAGGCTTTGAAGTGAAACACTGGGAACTCAATAAAGCGTCGTGATAATAGCCACGCAGTATTTTTCCATTTATTCGTTCTTCATGATGTGGACTTTGCCAGCAAGGCCAACATTTATTGCTCATCCTCAATTGCCCTTGAGGTGGTGGCGATGAGGGAGTGTCTTGAACTGCTGCAGTGCTTCCAATGAAGGGGCGGCACAGAGGCGCAGCGGGTGAGTTGCTGCCTTACAGAGCCAGAGACCCAGGTTCCATCCTGACCACAGTCTCCCTGTGACTGTGTGGGTTTCCTCCAGGTGCTCTTGTTTCTTCCCATGTCCCAAAGGCATGCAGGTTTGTACATTAATTGGCTTCTGTGAATTGTCCCCAGTATGTACGATGGTGCTAGTGTATGGGTGATTGCTGGTTCATAAGTTCTTGGAGCAGAATGAGTCCATTCAGCCCATCAGGTCTACTCCGCCATGGCTGATCTATCTTTCCCTCTCAACCTCCTCTGGCAGCTTGTTCCATACACCCACCACCCTTTGTGTGGAAAAAGTCACTCCTCAGATTCCTACTAAATCTTTTCCCCTTCACCGTACACCTATGTCCTCTGGTCCTTGATTCACCTACTCTGGGCAAGAGACTCTGTGCATCTACCCAGCTTACCATATATAACCATTAACCATATAACAATTACAGCACGGAAACAGCCCTCTCGTCCCTTCCAGTCCGTGCCGACCATTTGTTTCCCCTAGACCCCCATCTACCTGCCCTCAGACCATACCCCTCCATTCCTTCACGTCCATATACCTATCCAGCTTACGCAACCTCTGCCTATGGCTCAAACTCTCTAGTCCTGGCAACATCATTGTAAATATTCTCCGTAACCTTTCCAGCTTGACAACATTCCTCTGGCTTCACAATTCGCAGCTCTTCAATCCTTTTGTCTCGCACAAGAGCGGAACTGGCTATCAAAACAAGGAGGGGACGAGGGACACCATTTTTTGGCGGCTGCGCGCGCCTGCGCACACTCGCACACACATGCGCGAGGCTTCGGAGGCTCAATCCAGCGCTAAACAAAGATTCTAGACGAGCCAAAGCCCTGAAACATTCGCAAGTCGATTGTGTTTTGCCTCCAAATCGGGTTAAAAAGTTCAAACAGGCAATTAAAGTAAACCTTTTTTTTTCGTTCATTTGACATGCTTGACCAAATAATAAATTGCTAGTATCTTTGGTGCTAATTGCAGCTCAACTCTGCCTGTCTCGCCGGGTTAACTACAGCCCTGACTGGACTGGCAGGATACCAGCGCTGCTTCTCCGCGCTGCCCATATTACCCGCAAACCCGGGCAGGTTAACCAGGCAGAGTTGAGCTGGGTTTAGTGCTGCTTCTCTGCGCTGGCTGTGGGCCTGGGGGTACAGCTCGCGTCTCACTGCCGACCTCTCTGGCCACCCGTGGGGGGGCGCACTCGTGTGGGGATGGGGGGGGTGTCCCCCACCTCTCAAAACATGGGGGGGGACGTATCCCCTCTGGGCCCCCGTGTTTTCCGCCCCTGGTATCGCACCCTTGTGGTTCTTCCCTGGCCTTTGTTCAACTATCTGCCAATCTAAAACCCTCCTCTCCTGTGTTCAGCTATGACCAGCCATGCTTTGTCTCGCCCTTCCTCTCTTCTCGCTTTCTTTTCCCCTCAATCAGTCAGTCTGAAGAAGGGTCCTGACCTAAAACATCACCTATCCATGTTCTCCAGAGATGCCGCCTGGCCTGCCAAGTTACTCCAACACTTCTTGAGTTTAGCGACTGCTGTGCATGTTGTAGATTGCACAGTGTAGCCACTGTTGGAGAAGGCTCCAATACAACATCGACCACACTTCAAAATGCACTTGGTCAGCTGGACTGCACTTTGGCCATTGTGACACCTGAGATGCTGCAACATGATGGCACCGTGTTCTCTCTGGACAATATTCCCAGTTTCCCATCTCAGATTGAACAGGATAAGGAAACAAAGGTCTGAAGAAGGGTCTCGACCCGAAACTTCACCTATTGAGTCTGAAGAAGAGTCTCGACACGAAATGTCACCTATTCCTTTTCTCCAGAGATGCTGCCTGACCCGTTGAGTTACTCCAGCTTTTTGCGTCTATCTTCGGAGTAAACCAGCATCTGCAGTTCCTTCCTACCCATTTAAGGACATTTCTACTGGGTTCAGAAAGGCAAGATCACCAAAAACTGTGATAAAAATGTTGGCTTTCATGTTACGTTTCCTCATCACCAACCTTGCCAGCACTACCTAGTTTTTAAGGCAACACTTTACACCCAATCTTAGCGAAATGCATCAGTGATCATTGGGGAATTGGAGCCAACCTGCAGCGCGTCTACCTGCCACCAGCAGGAGTCACCAGAGAGCAATTCATGAATCAAGAGTGTTTTATTGTCCCAAAACGGAACAATGAAATTCTTAAGGTCCTGTCCCACTTAGGCAACTTTTTAGGCGAGTGCAGGAGACTCTGTGCTAACCTCATGATCGCCACATGATCGCCACATGTTCGCTGGTGGTCTCAGGTGAGGCTCCATCAGGGTCGCGAGGAGTTCCCGCATTCTGGAAACTAGTCGCGGCCTCAGTATGGTCGCAGCAACTTTTTCAACATGTCGAAAATTTTTCTGCGACCAAAAATTGGTCGCCATAGAGAAAATCGCTAATCCTGCAGTTGTAGGTACAGTGGTAGTGGGGTCGCCATGTAGGTGTAGGTAGTCGAGGTAGTCGTAGGTAGTTTTAGTTAATCTCCTTTGCTGACCGTGCGTTTTCATTGGGTGAGGCAGCATCTATGGACCGAAGGAAATAGGCGACGTTTCAGAAGAAGGGTGTCGACCGGAAACGTCGCCTATTTCCTTTGCTCCATAGATGCTGCCTCACCTGCTGAGTTTCTCCAGCACTTTTGTCTATCATAGAATCAAGGGATATGGGGAGAAAGCAGGAACAGAGTACTGATTCTGGATGATCAGCCATGATTATATTGAATGGCGGTGCTGGCTCGATGGGCCGAATGGCCTACTCTGCACCTATTTTCTATGTTTCAATTTTTCAATGAAGCAAGCCCTTCTGATTCCCTTCTTCAGATTCTAAATCTTCCAGGGATTTATGGCAATCCACAAGTCCGGAATCATAGCATGAAACAGCATAGACACTATTGGGCTTGAAATAGGAACCCAGTTAATCCCCCTCTCCTGCCATTTCCTGAGAGCTTACATTTCCTCGCTTTGCCTTGCTGGGTTGCATACAGTCCAGCAATAGTCTGCTCATCTATCACAAAGTTCACAGCCATTAGTGCCAGTGTCAGTATTGTCTGTCTTTGCTTAGCTGACACTATCTTTCAGAATGTGTGGCAAGGAACTCTAAAACTAAAACTAAAACTAAAAACTGAAGATAAGGGGGAAATCTTTTAGGACCGAGATGAAAAAAAAAAAATTTCACGCAGAGAGTGGTGAATCTCTGGAATTCCCTGCCACAGAAGGTAGTGGAGGCCAGTTCATTGGCCATATTTAAGAGGGAGTTAGATGTGGCCCTTGTGGCTAAAGGGATCAGGGGGTATGGAGAGAAGGCAGGTACAGGATACTGAGTTGGATGATCAGCCATGATCATATTGAATGGCGGTGCAGGCTCGAAGGGCTGAATGGCCTGCTCCTGCGCCTATTTTTCTATGTTTTGTATAGACACAAAATGCTGGTGTAACTCAGTGGGTCAGGCAGCATCTCTGGAGAAAAGGAATAGGTGACATTTCGGGTCAGAATCTTTCTTCGACCCGAAAGAAAGAGGTGGGGGAGGGTGGGAAAAGTCGGAATAAATCAAGGTCAGCAATGGATGACCTCAGGAAGGGTGGAATCCACAATGGCCCATTGGTGGCTGAGGAAAATGTGCTAAAGAGAGGGATACATGGAAGTGAACAGTGGAACGGGCTCATAGGACAAATAGGGTGGGGGAAGGGGGAAGGGGGAGAGAGAGGTGAGGAATGCAGTAGTTACTTGAAATTAGAGAAATCAATGTTCATACCGCTGGGTTGTAAGCGGCCCAAGCGAAATATGAGGTGCTTTTCGACCAATTTGCATGTCACCTCACTGTGACGTGGAGGTGGCCCAGGACAGAAAGATCAGTATGGGAAAAGGAGGGGGAGTTAAAATGTTTAGCAACTGGAAGATTTTTATTTCCGAAAGTGCGATTCACATAAGAGTGATACACAGAGTCTGTCGCCCTGTGTAGGTGAATTAGATGCACAGTATATTGCCCTGAGTAGGTGAATCATAGAAACATAGAAACATAGAAATTAGGTGCAGGAGTAGGCCATTCGGCCCTTCGAGCCTGCACCGCCATTCAATATGATCATGGCTGATCATCCAACTCAGTATCCCGTACCTGCCTTCTCTCCATACCCCCTGATCCCTTTAGCCACAAGGGCCACATCTAACTCCCTCTTAAATATAGCCAATGAACTGGCCTCAACTAAAAAAAAAAGTCAAAAGAGTTTATTATCATGTGTCCTTGATAGGACAATGAAATTCTTTCTTTGCATAGCACAACGGAACATAGTAGGCATTGACTACAGTTATATAACAGATGGAGGGGTATTAATGTTCAGAGTTTTGTCCGAGCCAGGTTTAATAGCCTGATGGCTGTGGGGAAGTAGCTATTCCTGAACCGGGTTGTTGCAGTTCTCAGGCTCCTGCACCTTCTACCCGAAGGTAGCAGGGAGATGAGTGTGTGGCCAGGGTGGTGTGGGTCCTTGATGATGCTGCCAGCCTTTTTGAGGCAACGGCTGTGGTAGATCCCCTCGATGGAAGGAAGGTCAGAGCCGATGATGGACTGGGCAGTGTTTACTACTTTTTGTAGTCTTTTCCTCTCCAGGGCACTAAAGTTGCCGAACCAAGCCACGATGCAACCAGTCAGAAAGCTCTCTACTGTGCTCCTGTAGAAGATAGAGAGAGTCCTCCTTGATAGACCGACTCTCCGTAATCTTCTCAGGAAGTAGAGGCGCTGATGAGCTTTCTTAATAATTGCATCTGTGTTCTCGACCAGGAAAGATCTTCACAGATGTGCACGCCCAGGAATTTGAAGCTTTTGACCCTTTCAACCATCGACCAGTTGATATAAACAGGACTGTGGGTCCCCATCCTACTCCTTCCAAAGTCCACAATCAGTTCCTTGCTTTTGCTGATGTTGAGGGCCAGGTTATTGTGCTGGCACCATATGAACAGTCGCTCGATCTCTCTTCTGTACTCCGACTCATCCCCATCAGTGATACGTCCCACTACAGTGGTGTCGTCAGCGAACTTGATGATGGAGTTCGCACTGTGACCGGCTACGCAGTCATGAGTATAGGGTGAGTACAGCAGGGGGATGAGCACGCAGCCTTGAGGTACTCCCATGCTGATTGTTATCGAGTCTGACACATTTCCACCAATACGAACAGTCTGTGGTCTGTGAATGAGGAAGTCGAGGATCCAATTGCAGAGGGATGCGCAGAGACCCAGTTCTGTGAGTTTGGTAACCAGCTTGGAGGGGCTGATTGTGTTAAATGCCGAGCTGTAGTCAATAAATAACAGCCTGACATATGAGTTTTTGTTGTCCAAGTGGTCCAGAGCGGAGTGGAGGGCCAGCGAGATCGCGTCCACCGTTGATCTGTGTGGCAGAGATTCCAGAGAGTCACCACTCTCTGTGTGAAAAATGTTTTTCTCATCTCGGTCCTAAAAGATTTCCCCCTTCTCCTTAAACTGTGACCCCTTGTCCTGGACTTCCCCAACATCGGGAACAATCTTCCTGCATCTAGCCTGTCCAACCCCTTAAGAATTTTGACAGAATTGAGGACCAGAAGACAAAGGAGAGGAGGGTTTTAGATAGACAGATGGTTGAATAAAGGCCAGGGAAGAACCTAAAGGGTTTGAGACAAAAAGATTGAAGATTTGCGAATTGTGAAGCCAGAGGAATGTTGTCAAGCTGGAAAGGGTACAGAGAATATTTACGATGATGTTGCCAGAACTACAGATTCTGAGCCATAGGCAGAGGTTGCGTAAGCTGGGTAGATGCCCAGAGTCTCTTGCCCAGAGTAGGTGAATCAAAGACCAGAGGACATAGGTTTAAGGTGAAGAGGAAAAGATTTAATAGGAATCTGAGGGGTAACCTTTTCACACAAAGGGTGGTGGGTGTATGGAACAAGCTGCCAGAAGAGGTAGTTGAGGCTGGGACTATCCCAACATTTAAGAAGCAGTTAGACAGGTATATGGATAAGGTTTTAAAGAAGGAACTGCAGATGCTGGAGAATCGAGGGTACACAAAAAGCTGGAGAAACTCAGCGGGTGCAGCAGCATCTAAGGAGCGAAGGAGATAGGCTGAAGAAGGGTCTCGACCCGAGACGCTTCTTCAGCCTATCTCCTTCGCTCCTTAGATGCTGCTGCACCCGCTGAGTTTCTCCAGCTTTTGTGTACCCAGGTATATGGATAAGACAGGTTTGGAGGGATATGGATCAAGTGCAGGCAGGTGGGACAAGTGTAGCTGGGACATTGTTGACCAGTGTGGGCAAGTTGAGCCGAATGGCCTGATTCCACACTGTATCACTCTATGTTCCCGATGTTGGGTGAGTCCAGAACCAGGGGCCACAGTTTAAGAATAAGGGGTAAGCCATTTAGAACGGAGACGAGGAAACACTTTTTCTCACAGAGAGTTGTGAGTCTGTGGAATTCTCTGCCTCAGAGGGCGGTGGAGGCCGGTTCTCTGGATGCTTTCAAGAGAGAGCTAGATAGAGCTCTTAAAGAGTCAGGGGATATGGGGAGAAGGCAGGAACGGGGCACTGATTGGGATGATCAGCCATGATCACATTGAATGGCGGCGGTGCTGGCTCGAAGGGCCGAATGGCCTACTCCTGCACCTATTGTCTATTGTCGCCCACCGTGACGTTGCTCCAGAGGCCGTATGAAGGCCCGTTCCGAGCGCTGGAGCACGCACAAACAACCTTTGTGTTGGACATGGGGGCCGGCCAGAGGCCGTGTCGATTGACCGGTTAAAGCCGGCACATTTGGACACTGACCAGCAAGGTCGTCGCCTTCGCGGCTCCCTCCGCCTGTCCCTCCACCTGTTCCTCCGCCGGCCCCTTTTCGGCCGACTTCCGTAAGCGGTTCGCTCGGGTTGTACGCCCGCCGGTGTGTTTCGTGCTTCCTGTTCTGGGTGTGGGGGGGGGGGGGGGAGGTCCTGTGGCAGCTCCAAAGGGTCGGGCCATTCCACGATCGAACCCCTTGGCATGGGAATGGACCAGTCTGGGGGCGGCCCTTAGCTACAGGAATAAAGGGCAGGTGTCTAGGTGCGATCGTCCTCTTGCAGACCCGACTGGACAAGAGAACAACACCTAACCAACGTCCTATCGAAATACCCGGCTCCTCGTCTTCATTTCGGGCTTATCGTCGCGCCACAGTCTCTTCTTTACTTGTCCCTTCATCTGAAAACTCTGATGAAAGGCTATTGCCCTGAAACATTTAACCATGCCTTACCTACAGGCTATTTACCAGCATTTGCTAATTTTATGTCACCATTCTTGTAAAGAATATGCGCATACACAGATGAATCTTTACTACAACTTTATTAATTATACACACACATCACTGCCCTAGCCTACGTGGTCTGTCACGGACACTAGAGAGAGAGCTATGGGTGGGAAGGTCACAATTATACTAGATGATGGGGGAGTGGTTAGCAAGGGCTGCGTCACTGCTGTTAAAGGTGTACACACATATCATCTACATCCTTCCTCTATAAAAACAAAACAACGAGCAGTGACAGGGCGACCACGTCTCATGCGCTAAGGGAGAGTGAACAGCAGTAATACAGGAACTCAAAATCACAGGTAATCACCATAGCGACCTGGCGGCCTGACCAGGCGACCAGACCGGGTCCGAACCTCGCCATCACATCCTCCCCCAACGGGAACGAGAGGGACCAGCGCCCGTGCTGGAGGGGAGCCCTGACAGGAGAACCCCGGGGTGATGGAGGCAGCGGAGAGGATGGAGAGGGGGGAGACGAGAAGGCCGGAGAACCAGGGAGCACGGCGGGAGGATGCACCGGAGAGGGCCGAGAGGGAGGAGGACTGTGCAAGGTGGGCACGGTACGAGGCGGCAAGGTTGGCACGGGGGGGGCATACGGAGCAGCCGGGGGGGGGACGAGGCTCGTTCACGAGCCGGAGGTGTTGACGAGACCTCCGGTAGATCGTACCATCGTGGTTGACCAGGTATGAACCAGCAGAACCGACAACAATGGCGAGCCTGGAGTGGCCGGAGGCAGACCGCATGCGGACGACCTGGCCAGGAAAGAGAGGACGGAGGACACGGCAGGACTTGTCATGGGAGCGCTTCTGGATGCGGTGTTTGCGGGCGATGCGCTTCCAGACCGTGGCAGGTTTAAGAACGGAGGGAGCAAACGACTGCTGTGTCACTGGGATCGGAGGCCGCATAACACGGGACATGAGGCGCTGAGCTGGGGAACCAGGGTGTGGTCGCGGGAGATGTTGCGGAGGTTCAGGAGGGCTAGGTAAATGTCGGAGCGGGACAAGCGACAACGTTCCAGCAATCCTTTAGCACTGCGGACCGCGCGCTCAGCCAGGCCATTGCTTTGCGGGTGCTCTGGGCTGCTGGAGGAGTGACGGAAATTCCAGCGATCAGCAAAAGCACGGAACTCAGCGCTGGCGAATTGTCTGCCGTTGTCCGACTGCAGGCTGGCCGGGGACCCAAAAGTAGCGAAATGGCGGCGCAGCTTTTCGATGACAGCAGAGGAAGACAGAGAGTGAAGCTGGTCAACCTCGAACCAGCTGGAGTAAGAGTCGGCAAGCACGAGAAAGTGCTTTCCGCACCACTCAAAAATGTCAGTTGCCAGCGCAGACCAGGGGAGGTCGGGAGCAGGCTGCTGCAAGAGGGCTGCCCGCTGCTGTTGCGGAACGAGGCTGTTGCACGTAGGGCACGAGGAAACCCTGTCCCGGAAATAACGAGCCATATCAGGCCAGTAGAACTGGCTCTGAGCGATGGAAAGAGTGGCTTCGGCCCCGGGATGGCCACGATGAGCGGTTTCAAAGTATTGTTCTCAAAGTGCTGCGGGCACCATCACCTTGTGCCCCTTCACAATCACACCGTCACGCAGCACCAACTCGTCACGAACCAGAAAATAGGGCACCGCTGCGGCCGGCAGGGAAGAACGGCGGTCTGGCCAGCCCTGCCTGATGATCGCGGCCAGCTGTTGTAGCGAAGTGTCAGCCGCCGTGTGCTGGGCCAGAGACTTCATTTGATTAGAGGGCATGAAATTAACGTTGAGAACTATCAAATCGGACGCCTCGTAGGGGTGACGTATTGTGTACGCGAGGGGAGCCCGAGACAGCGTGTCGGCAACAAACATGTCCTTGCCTTTGCGATAAACCACAGTAAAAGTGAAGCGTTGTGGCTGGAGCATCATGCGCTGGAGCCCAGAGGAGGCCACGTGTATCGGCTTGTTGAGGATGGTGACCAGAGGCTGGTGGTCCGTCTCAATAGAAAAACAGGTGCCCAGAATGTGCTCCTTGAACTTTGAGCAGGCAAAGACGACAGCCAGCAATTCTTTTTCGATTTGGGCACAGCGCTGTTCGGCGGGAGTCATCGTACGGGATGCGAAGGACACGGGCAGTTGCACTCCGTTGTGGAGCTGCAAGCAGACGGCCCCGAGGCCAAACTTAGACGCATCGCATGTGAGAACAATGGGGTGCTGGAGGTCAAAATACTTCAACGTTGGCGTGCTGACCAACCTGGATTTGAGAAAGTCAAAAGATTTCTGGTGTTGCGGGATCCAGGCCCAGGCAGTGTCCTCTTGTACCAGGTCTCTCAGAGGTGCGCTCAGCTCGCTTAGGTCAGGGATGAACTTTCCCAGGTCGTTGACCATGCCCAGGAAACGCTGGAGGCCCGGCACGTCAGAAGGCGAAAAAACACTCAGCTCGTGGAGACGCCATGTAAAGAATATGCGCATACACAGATGAATCTTTACTACAACTTTATTAATTATACACACACATCACTGCCCTAGCCGTACGTGGTCTGTCACGGACACCAGAGAGAGGGCTAGGGGTGGGAAGGTCACAATTATACTAGATGATGGGGGAGGTTGTTAGCAAGGGCTGCGTCACTACTGTTAAAGGTGTACACACATATCATCTACAATTCTGATTTAGCACAGTGAGGTGGTGCAGCTGGTAGAGCCAGAGATGCAGGTTGGACCCAGCCTCGGGTCCAGTCTGTGTGGAGTTTGCATGATCTTCCTCTCACCATGTGGGTTTCCTCTGGGAGCGCCAGTTTTCTCTCACATGCCAAAGACGTGCGGGTTTGTGGATTAATTGGCTTCTAAAAAAAAAAACCCTAGTGTGTAGGGAGTGGATGTGAAAGTGGGATAACATAGAAAGGTTCAAAGGTTCTTTATTAGTCACATACACCAGTTGGTGCAGTGAAATGGGTATTGCCATTGCAGCCCGTGAAAAGCAGAACACAGACATAACAATAATAAAGAAATTTAAACATAAAAGACATTCCCCCCCACAATGGCACAAAGTCCAGTCCCCATCCCCTTGTCCACCCATAGTCGGGCCTATTGAGGCCTCCGCAGAATTCAGAACTAGTCTGAATTGATGATCGGTGTGGACTTGATGGGCCGAAGGGCTTGTCTCCATGCTGCATCTCTGCACTAAAGTAAATAGGACGGCACGGTGGCGCAGGGGTGGAGTTGCAGGCTGACAGCGGCAGTGACCCAGGTTCGATCCTGAGCGTGGGTGCCGCCTGTGCGGAGTTTGTCCGTGGCGCGCGGGTTTTCTCCGGGGTGCTCCGGTTTCCTCCCACCCTCCAAAGGTTTGTAGGTTAATTGGCATTGGTAAAATAAAATTGTCCTTAGTGTGTAGGATAGTGTTATGCCCCCGTCCCACTTAGGAAACCTGAACGGAAACCTCTGGAGACTTTGCGCCCCACCCAAGGTTTCCGTGCGGTTCCCAGAGGTTTTTGTCAGTCTCCCTAATGGTCGAAAGTGGTTTCCGTTTGAAAAAGCGGTAATTTTTTAGTCGAAGCCGGTTGCGATGCTAGTTGAAGGTGGTTGCCGGAGGACAAAAACCTCGGGAACCTCCGGGAACCGCACGGAAACCTTGGGTGGGGCGCAAAGTCTCCAGAGGTTTCCGTTCAGGTTTCCTAAGTGGGACAGGGGCATTGGTGTACAGGGTGGTCGCTGGTGCGGTGGGCTGAAGGGCCTGTTTCCGTGCTGTACCTCTGAACTAAACTAAACTAAGGCAGGATAATGAGTTCGGGAAGGGTGGGCAAGATATTGTCAGCTAGTCCATTGATTCAGATTTATTTAAGTTCTCACAAAATAAACTTTTTTTCACTGTCTTTTGTTTTGTAGATGTTTCTGTTTCATTTTGAATAACGTTTATTTGTGAAACTAACAACAATCTGATTATATCGGCTGATAGTCACCGTTGTTCTGTAGATAGGTTTTATTTTGAATTCACACTTCATAAATTCTCAGTGGCCACATATTCAATAAATATTAAACACTAGTGTTTAAATCTTATCTTTAAATAAACCACCCTCGCCACTCGTGGGGTGATATCCCTTTTCCCTTGTTTGAGGGACTCTGCCTTTCCATAGCGCTTCAGGGATAGTGAGGGCGACCTGCGCCGGGTGCGAGGGGACGCGAAGCGAAAAAACTGGCGTCATTTCTTCCCCTCCTCTCGCAGCCACACATAACATTCCTGTTTGCTGACGCTCAGCGCCTGCACCGTGCGGCGTGGAAGGTCCATGAGAGAAGGTCTTCATCAGGACCAGAGGGTCGAGACAGTCCAACCACCACCACCACCTCTCGCTCTCTCTCTCTCTCTCTCTCTCTGCAAACAGAAAGCATCACCTTCAGCTCACACGTGCAAGCATCAAGTCGGACTAAAGCAGAAAGGAAAGGGGAAATAAGAACTCATGGTTTGAAAGCAAGTGCATAATTCAACAAAACAAAAAAAGAAGCCGGGAACAAAGCGTGGCGAGCAGTGTGTGTGTGTGTGCTCTCTCCCTCCCCACCCACCACCTCCTCCCGCACTCCCAGTGAAGCTGGAACTGCCCCTTGTCAGTCAGAGCGACCCGGGCTGCCGCTGTCAGTCCCAGAACCTGGAGCGGCTGTTGCATTGTGTGCGCCTCCTCTAACACAAAGCTCCCTTGCATCTCAACACACGCAAAAAAAACAACAAAAAAACACGTTTAAACAAAAAGATTCATTTGGTTTTCGGGATACAGTCGAGTCGTCATCTGGTGAGTTCAGTTAAAAAATATATATATATAACAGTTAAATATATATATATTAATATTTAATAAACAGTTTATATATATTAAAATATATTCGTAACATTCATAATTAACAAAAATAAGTTTATTTCTGGGTTTCTTATCTGCGTCTGTAAACGCAATGTTGTGCAGAGATATATACAGAATTATTTTGAATATAGAATTATTTCGGTGATATGGTTTTTTTTTAAATTGTTTGTTGTATCTTGGTGAAATCCAACGTCAGCATGTGTGTGCGCGCTATGTTTCTGTTTTTCCGTTCTGTGTAAATATACAGGAAGGCAATGTCACTCGAATTATTTTGGTGATTTGTATCGTTTTCATTAAATTGTTGTATCTTGTTGGAATCCAACGTACGCGCGCTTCGATAGTTAATGCCTAAATATGCGCCTGCTTTGAAAGGATAAAAAGGTGCCTGGAGGAAGCGGGGAGCGACCCTCGTTTCGTCCCTGTCTGGGTTTGTGGGTGTAATTTTATCTCCAGAGGGATCTATGGGGGAACCCGCGATCAAGTCGCTGCGGAGACCTGGTTAATTTCCACTTGGTCGCCGGAGTAAGCGGGCGTGTGCGTTTGTTGTGTGGTGGCGGGGTGGGGGGGGGGGGGTTTGCACAAAACATCGGGGTTCTGCAAAAAGTTTGGGTTCTCCTTTAATTAAGGAGGAGTCGGGGAAAGGATCGTGTGGAGCGGGGAGATTCTCAGCTCACACACACACTTACACAGACACACACTCACACTCACACACATGCACTCCCTGTCTCATGCACTCGCTCTCACACACCCACACTCGGTCTCATACACACACTCTCTCTGTCTCTCTATCTCTCCGTCTCTGTATGTGTGTGTGTGTCTCTCTCTCTCTCTCTCTCTTTGTCTCTCTATCTCTCTCTGACCCTGTCTCTTCTCAGTCTCTGTGTATGTATCTCTCTGTCTCTATCTCTCTCTCTGTCTCTCTCTATGTATCTCTCTCTCTCTGTCTCTATCTCTCTCTGTGCCTCTCTATGTCTCTCTATCTCTCTCGCTCTCTCTCCGTCTCTGTGTCTGTCTGTCTCTCTCTATCTCTGTCCCTCTCTCCGTCTCTCTATCTCTGTGTCTCTCTCTGTCTCTGTCTCTCTCTGTGTATCTATCTCTCTCTGCCTCTCTCTCTCTCTATCTCTGCCCCCCTCTCCGTCTCTCTGTCTCTGTGTCTCTGTGTGTGTGTCTCTCTCACAGACACAGACACAGACACAGAGAGAGACCCACACATGCAGAGTCCCTGAATCTAACCATGCGGTCTGTTGCCAGGGGCTCCAGTCTGAAGCTGTGCTATAGACTGGTATGGATTCCCTTCTCGACCTCTGCTCACCCCCCTCCCATCCCCCCTCAGCCAGCTCGGAGACGAGAGAGCTTGCAGACCGCACCGCAACCGCAATTATATTCATTGGGTTTTTGCGAGGCAGGGAAGCTTTTTAAATACTGGCAGATGGGATATTGCTCTGGGGCTGGTGGTGGAGTTTTCTTTTTTTTTTTTGTCGGGGTGGGTGAGGGGGGTTGGGGGTGGGGGTGGGGAGGGGTGGAGAGCTTAATTTAACCCGTCTGAATGTGAAGCTGCTCCATCCAGGGCGCCCCGGGTGGGCGAGGGCGCTGCTCCTGGGTCAGCCGTGTGCGGGCTGGGCTGGGCTGGGCTGGGCTCGGAGCGGGCAGCCTGGCTGCGGAGTCAGCTGGCAGCTACTGTTCTCGCTGCCCCGTCCCTCTTCAACCCCTTCAGCAACTGCAGAGTATCAGGCTGGCTGCCCCCCCCCCCCCCCCCCTCCCGTCTATCCGAGGCAGGCTGTGCTGACGCTGGAGAGGACCCGGAGAAGGTTGACGAGAATGATCCCAGGAATTGACTGGGCTAACATATGATGAGCGTTTGAAGGCACTGGGGCTGGAGTTTAGAAGGATGAGGAGGAAGCGGGACTTAATTGAAACTTGCCGAATAGTGAAAGACCATAGACAATAGACATTTAAGAGGGAGTTTAAGATGTGGCCCTTGTGGCTAAAGGGGATCAGGGGGTATGGAGAGAAGGCAGGTACAGGAAACTGAATTGGATGATCAGCCGTGATCACATTGAATGGCGGTGCAGGCTCGAAGGGCCGAATGGCCTACTCCTGCACCTATTTTCTATGATTCTATAGACAATAGGTGCCATTCGGCCCTTCGAGCCAGCACCGCCATTCAATGTGCTCATGGCTGATCATCCCCAATCAGTGCCCCGTTCCTGCCTTCTCCCCATATCCCCTGACTCCACCATCTTCAAGAGCTCTATCTAGCTCTCTCTTGAAAGTATCCAGAGAACCGGCCTCCACCGCCCTCTGAGGTAGAGAATTCCACAGACTCACAACTCTGTGGGAAAAAATGTTTCCTCGTCTCCGTTCTAAATGGCTTACTCCTTATTCTTAAACAGTGGCCCCTGGTTCTGGGCTCCCCAACACTGGGAACATGTTTCGTGCCTCTAGTGTGTCCAAACCCTTAATAATCTTATTTGTTTCAATAAACATAGAAACATAGAAAATAGGTGCAGGAGTAGAACATTCGGCCCTTCGAGCCTGCACCGCCATTCAATATGATCATGGCTGATCATCCAACTCAGTATCCCGTACCTGCCTTCTCTCCATACCCCCTGATCCCTTTAGCCACAAGGGCCACATCTAACTCCCTCTTAAATATAGCCAATGAACTGGCCTCAACTACCTTCTGTGGCAGAGAATTCCAGAGATTCACCACACAACAAAAATGTTTTTCTCATCTCGGTCCTAAAAGATTTCCCCCTTTTCCTCAAACTGTGACCCATTCTCCTGGACTTCCCCAACATCGGGAACAATCTTCCTGCATCTAGCCTGTCCAACCCCTTAAGAATTTTGTAAGTCTCTATGAGATCACCCCTCAATCTTCTAAATTCCAGCGAGTACAAGCCAAGTCTATCCAGTCTTTCTTCATATGGAAGTCGTGCCATCCCAGGAATCAGTCTGGAGAACCTTCTCTGTACTCCCTCTATGGCAAGAATGTCTTTCCTCAGATTAGGAGACCAAAACAGTACGCAATACTCCAGGTGTGGTCTCACCAAGACCCTGTACAACTGCAGTAGAACCTCCCTGCTCCTATACTCAAATCCTTTTGCTATGAATGCTAACATACCATTTGCTTTCTTCACTGCCTGCTGCACCTGCATGCCTACTTTCAATGACTGGTGTACCATGACACCCAGGTCTCATTGCATCTCCCCTTTTCCTAATCGGCCACAATTCAAATAATAGTCTACTTTCCTGTTTTTACCACCAAAGTGGATAACCTCACATTTATCCACATTATATGGCATCTGCCATGCATTTGCCCACTCACCCAGCCTATCCCTTGGTAAGGGTAGCTAATGTAACCCCACTTTTTAAAAAGGGAGGGACAGAGAAAACGGGGAATTACAGACCAGTTAGTGGAACATCGGTAGTGGGGAAACTGCTAGAGTCAATAATTAAAGATGGGATAGCAGCGCATTTGGAAAGTGGTGAAATCATTGGACAAAGTCAGCATGGATTTACGAAGGGTAAATCATGTCTGACGAATCTTATTGAATTTTTTGAGGATGTAACTAGTGGAGTGGATAAGGGAGAAGCAGTGGATGTGTTGTATCTGGACTTTCAGAAGGCTTTCGACAAGGTCCCACACAAGAGATTGGTATACAAACTTAAAGCACACGGTATTGGTGGTTCAGTATTGATGTGGATAGAGAACTGGCTGGCAGACAGGAAGCAAAGAGTAGGAGTGAACGGGTCCTTTTCAGGATGGCAGGCAGTGGCTAGTGGGGTGCCGCAAGGCTCAGTGCTGGGACCCCAGCTATTTCAATATACATTAATGATTTGGACGAGGGAATTAAATGTAACATCTCGAAGTTTGCGGATGACACGAAGCTGGGGGGCAGTGTTAGCTGTGAGGAGGATGCTAGGAGGCTGCAGGATGACTTGGATAAACTGGGTGAGTGGGCAAATGCATGGCAGATGCAGTATATGTGGATAAATGTGAGGTTATCCACTGTGGTGGCAAAAACAGGAGGGTAGACTATTATTTGAATAGTGACGATTAGGAAAAGGGGAGATGCAGCAAGACCTTGGGTCATGGTACACCAGTCATTGAAAGTAGGCATGCAGGTGCAGCAGGCTGTGAAGAAAGCGAATGGTATGTTGGCATTCATAGCAAAAGGATTTGAGTGGAGGTTCTACTGCAGTTGTACAGGGTCTTGGTGAGGCCACACCTGGAGTATTGCGGTTTTGGTGACACATTTCAAGAGACTTACAAAATTCTTAAGGGGTTCTAGATGCAGGAAGATTGTTCCGATGTGGGGAATAGGGACAGTTTAAGGAAAAGGGGGAAGTCTTTTAGGACCTGAGACAGAGAGTGGTGATCTGTGGAATTCTCTGCCACAGAAGGTAGTTGAGGCCAGTTCGTTGGCCATATTTGAGAGGGAGTTGGATGTGGCCCTTGTGGCTGAAGGGATCAGGGGGTATGGAGAGAAGGCAGGTAGAGGATACTGAGTTGGATGATCAGCCATGATCATATTGAATGGCGGTGCAGGCTCGAAGGGCCGAATGACCTGCTCCTGCACCTAATTTCTATGTTTCCATGTTTCTATCCAAGTCACCTTGCAGCCTCCTAGCATCCTCCTCACAGCTAACACTGCCCCCCAGCTTCGTGTCATCCGCAAACTTGGAGATGTTGCAGTCAATTCCCTCGTCCAAATCATTAATATATATTGTAAATAGCTGGGGTCCCAGCACTGAGCCTTGCGGCACCCCACTAGTCACTGCCTGCCATCCTGAAAATGACCCGTTGACTCCCACTCTTTGCTTCCTGTCTGCCAATCAATTGTCTATCCATGTCAGCATTCTTCCCCCAATACCATGTGCCCTATTTTTTCCCACTAATCTCCTTATCATAATCACCTTATCAAAAGGGTCTCGACCCAAACCTGGATGGAGTGCATGTGGATAGGATGTTTCTACTAGTGGGAGATTCTAGGGCCAGAAGTCATAGGCTCAGAATTAAAGGATGTTCCTTTAAAAAGGAGATGAGGACGAATTTCTTTAGGTAGTAAATCTGTGAAATTCATTGCCACAGGCGGAGGCCATCAATGGGGATTGAAAGATTCTTGGAGTACGGGTGTCAGGGGTTATGGGGAGAAGGCAGGGTAACGGAGTTGAGAGGGAAAGAAAATTAGGCATGATTGAATGTCAGAGTAGACTTGATGGGCCGAATGGCCTAATTCTGGTCCTATAACTTATGAACATGGACTTATTGGTTAATCGGACGCTGCAAATATCTGCTAGTGTGCCTGAGTGCAGGGGAATTGGGTGAGCATATCAGAGAAAATAGATTACAAGGGACAAAGTGGAGCTGGCCGTGTCTGAAGAAGGGTCTCGACCCAAAACGTCACCCATTCCTTCTTTCCAGAGATGCTGCCTGTTTCGCTGAGTTACTCCAGCATTTTGTGTCTGTCTTCGGTGCAAACCAGCATCTGCAGTTCCTTACAACAGATAGACTTGATGGGCCGAGTGGCAGCAATATCGGGTGTGCAAAAGGGACAGAATAGGTTCCAAGGAATGGTCACCACAATACCTAGCGTAGACTAGATGGGCCGAGTGGACTCCTGCTTCGTCCCAAGGAAATAATAATAAATCTCCCATTTACTGCTTGGCCGTTTGCTTTGTACTTCTGTCCAGTCCTGTACTATTGTCACTAATGAATGAGGCATTAAACCACCTCGGGCAAAAGTTTAACAGAGGGCTCGTAGATGTGATGAGACATCAACATCCAGCAAAGGACGTGTGGCGATGAACAGCCTGCCCTGACAAGAATGTTAATGGAAGAATGGTTGATCATGTGAAGCCAAGGGGAAGGGACAAACCTCCCTTCGATTGACTCCATCCACACCTCACGCTGCCTCGGCAAGGCCAGCAGCATCATCAAGCACCACTGTCACCCCAGTCACTCCCTCTTCGCCCTTCTCCTATCAGGCAAGAAGTGTGAAAACACACACCTCCAGATTCAGGGACAGTTTCTTTCCCAGCTGTTATCAGGCCACTGGACCATCCTATTAACAACTAGAGAGCGGTCCTGAGCTACTATCTACCTCATCAGACGATCTTTAATCGGACTTTACTGGACTTTATCTTGCACTAAACCTTATTCCCTTTACCCTTTATCTGTACACTGTGAACAGCTTGATTGCAATCATGTTCATCTTTCCGTTGACGTAAGCGCGCAACAAAAGCGTTTCACTGTTCCTCGGGACACCTGACAGTAAACTAAACTTCAGTAATTGTGTTTTTGGCCATTTTTTGGGATGTGGGTGTAACTGGAAAAAACACGATTTATTACCCTGTCCCTTATCTCCTTTGTAAGTTGCTGAGCCATTTCATAGGATATTTAGAGCCAACAACAGTTTATAGAGAAATCGTGTCTTTAAACAGGCCATTCGGCCCATTGTCTGCACCAACAATCAACCGCTCATTTACACCGATCCTACATCAATCCTTTATTCTTCTCCCTGCCTTGAGAGCTACGTCAGGGTGGTCAAGAAGGCTATCGGCACATTGGCCGTCATCAGGCAGTGTATTGGGTACAGAAGTTGGGCGGTCATGTTACACTTGTACAAGACGTTGGTGGGGCCACATTTAAAGACCTGTGTTCACTTATGGTCACCATGTTAGAGGAAAGACGTTGTTAAGCTGGAAGGGGTGCGGAAAAGATTTACGAGGATGTTGCCAGGACTCAAGGGCCTGAGATGTAGGGAGACGTTGAGACGTTGGGTCTTTATTCCTTGAATCGCGGGAGGTAATCTTAAAGAGGCAAGATCAAGTTTAAGTTCAAATGTATTTGTCACATGCACCATAAGGTGCAGTGAAATGTAATTTACCATGCAGTGTTACAAATAAAAAAGGACATAATACACAACATAATTCAACACAGACACCCACCACAGCATTCCTCACTGTGGTGGAAGGCAATACAGTTCAGACAGTCCTCCTCCTCCTCTCCTTGTTCACCCGTGGTCGGGGCCCTGACCCTCCGTAGTCGCTGCTACGGACAGCCCAATGTTCAAGCCCTCTGGTCGGGAGAGTTGGAACTCCAACGTCGGGACAGGTCAAGCACACCCCGCGGCCCGGAGCTTCCAATCGGCCACCTCCTTACCGGAGACCGCAGCTTCCGGTTGTTGTAGGCCGCAGGCGGGCGGTCGGAGCTCTTCTCCAGCGACCCGCGGCGAGGGATCGCTCGCTCCACGATGGAAGATCCGCTCCACGCCTGCTGCCAGAAGCTCCACAGACCGAGGCTCCAAGATGTTGTAGGCCGCAGGCCAGCGGTCGGAGCGCTTCTCCGGCGACCCCCGGCAAGGGGATCCGCGATGTTAAAAGTCCCCGCTGCGCCGCCGCTGAAGCTCTGGGCCCGACTCCGGGAAAGGCCGCACCAAACCAGCGAAGAAGCGACAAGGAAGAAAGTCGCATCTGCCTGAACACGCTTTCCGCCCTATATCCCCACCACCACCACCCCCCACACAAGACATACAGAGAAACACTAAAACATACTTTTCATCACACTAAAAAAAACAAAAAAAAGTTAAAACCCGCTGCAGGCGAGGCTGCCGACTCGCAGCGCCACTGGAACGGCGGAAATGGTGTATAAGATCGCGAGGAATAGATAGGGTAAATGTACAGTCTTTTACCCAGAACCAAAGAACATAGGGTTAAGGTGCGGGGGTGGGAAAGATTGAATAGGATAACTTTTTTACATAGAGGGAGGTAGGTCTATGGAACGAGCTGCCGGAGGAGGTAGTTGCGGTGAGATACTATCACACGTTTTAAAACCAGTTAGACAGGTACATGGATAGGACAGGTTTAGATGGATATGGGCCAAATGCAGGCAGGTGGGAATAGTGTAGATGAGACATGTTGGTCGGTGAAGGCAGGTTGGGCGAAAGGGCCTGTTTCCATGCTGTATCTCTAATTTCCCCCTGGATTTTACCATTTATTCACACACTAGGGCCAATTTACAGTGGCCAATTTATCTTCCCGACTTGCGTATCTTTGAGATGTGGGTGGTAACTGGAATGTCTGGAGGGAACCCATGTGATCACCGAGAGATCATGCAAAGTCCACATGCTCTCTCTCTGTGACAACACCCGGCAACAGGATCGAACCCAGACCTGTAGCGTGTGAGGCAGATGGGCCATTCCAGTGCAGGATTTGTGGTATATATAAACCAGAGATCCCCTGAGCATCCAGACATGCCTGGATTTGATAAGGTGCCGCGCGTGAGGCTGCTAAAGAATATGATAGCCCATGGTATCAAAGGGCAGATCATGGATAGCAGATTCGCTGGATGGCAAAAGGCAAGGAGTGGCAATAAAGGGGGCTTTTTCTGGTTGGCTGCCAGTGACTAATGAAGTTCCGCAGGCGTCGGTGCTAGGGCCGCTACTCTTCACATTGTATATTCATGATTTGCATGAGGGAATTGAAGGCTTTGTGGCTGGGTTTGCAGATGACACATAGATGGGTGGAGGGGCAGGCAGTGTAGAGGAAGCAGGGACTCTGCAGAAGGATTAATGCTTTATTTAAGAGTGAGTTGGATGTGGCCCTTGTGGCTAAGGGGATCAGAGGGTATGGAGAGAAGGCAGGTACGGGATACTGAGTTGGATGATCAGCCATGATCATATTGAATGGCGGTGCAGGCTCGAAGGGCTGAATGGCCTACTCCTGCACCTAATTTCTATGTTTCTATGTTTCTATGTTGACTAATCTTCTGGAGTTTTTTGAGGATGTGACAAGTAAAATGGATGAAGGGGAGCCAGTGGATGTAGTGTATCTAGACTTTCAGAAAGCCTTTGATAAGGTCCCGCAAAGGAGACTGGTGACTAAAATTAGAGTACATGGTATTGGGGGTAGGGTGTTGACATGGATAGAAAATTGATTGGCAGACCGGAAGCAAAGAGTAGGAGTGAATGGGTCCTATTCAGAATGGCAGGCAGTGGTGAGTGGCGTGCCGCAAGGCTCGGTGTTGGGGCCGCAACTGTTTACCAGATATATTAATGATTTGGAAGAGGGAATTAGGAGCAACACTAGCAAGTTTGCAGATGACACAAAGCTGGGTGGCAGTGTGAACTGTGAAGAGGATGTTAGGAGGTTGCAGGGTGACCTGGACAGGTTGAGTGAGTGGACAGATGTGTGGCAGATGCAGTATAATATAGATAAATGTGAGGTTATCCACTTTGGTGGCAAAAACAAGGGGACAGATTATTATCTCAATAGGGATAGATTAGATAAGGGGGAGGTGCAGCGAGACCTGGATGTCCTTGTACACCAGTCGCTGAAAGTTGGCGTGCAGGTACAGCAGGCAGTGAAGAAAGCTAATAGAATGTTGGCCTTCATAACAAGAGGATTTCAGTACATGAGTAAAGAGGTTCATGCAGTTGTATAGGGCTCTGGTAAGACCACATATTGTGGAATATTGTGTACAGTTTTGGTCTCCTAATTTGAGGAAGGACATCCTTGTGATTGAGGCAGTGCAGCGTAGGTTCACGAGATTGATCCCTGGGATGGCGGGACTGTCATATGAGGAAAGATTGAAAAGACTAGGCTTGTATTCACTGAAGTTTAGAAGGATGAGTGGGGATCTTATAGAAACATATACAATTATAAAAGGACTGGACAAGCTAGATGCAGGAAAAATGTTCCCAATGTTGGGCGAGTCCAGAACCAGGGGCCACTGTCTTAGAATAAAGGGGAGGCCATTTAAGACTGAGGTGAGAAAAAACTTTTTCACCCAGAGAGTGGTGAATTTGTGGAATTCCCTGCCACAGAGGGCAGTGGAGGCCAAATCACTGAATGGATTTAAGAAAGAGTTAGATAGAGCTCTAGGGGCTAGTGGAATCAAGGTATATGAGGAGAAGGCAGGCACGGGTTATTGATTGGGGATGATCAGCCATGATCACAATGAATGGCGGTGCTGGCTCGAAGGGCCGAATGACCTCCTCCTGCACCTATCTATGTTTCTATGTTTCTATGACTTGGACAGGTTGGGAGAATGGGAAGATAAGTGGCAGAGACGGAATACAGTGTAGCAAAGTGTGGAGTCATGTATTTTGGTAGTAGGGTTAAAGGCGTAGACTATTTTCTGAATGGGGAGAGGATTCAGAAGTAGACTGGGGTGCAGTGCTGCCAGAGCCTCACCGGAGCGCCGCTCCGACACCTCTGTAAACAAAAATATATATATATAACAACGGGAATTTTATCTAGCGGGTGTGTGGTCGGGATAACCTGGTTGAAAGTGTGGGAAGAGGAAGACCCATCACTACTGAGGTTCCCTGTAGGAGGGGGAGGGGCAGTAGGACCCAGCAGAGTAGGACCACATGTTGTCTGCATGGTGGAGGTTGTGGGCCTGGTGCTGAGCCTGGTGGGGTGACGGCTCTGGCCCGCTGGTGGCCGGTGGAGAGGCGAGGGTCCCTGGTGGAGGCCTGTGGGGGGCTGGAGTAGAGATACGGGTTGGCGGAAGTAGCTTCGGAAGCCCCGGGCAGACAGTGAAGGTCGGCGACAACAGCGCGGTGGCCCCAGGCAGGCGGTGAGGGTCGGAGAGGCGGTGGGTGTTGCTGCTGCTCCTCGTGGTGGCCATCTCGGCCTCGTGGTGGTCGTGCAGGCCCCGCCGCGGTCCAGCGTTGGAGCTCCGGGCCTGCGGGCGGGTGGTCCAGTCACGGAGTGTCAGTGGAGGGACCGGTCTGGAGGCGGGCAGGCTTGTGTCCAGGTAGGAGAGGGAGCGTTTGTTGAGGGTGTGGATCCAGCGTCGAATGAAGGCAAGTTGTGGTCCATTGCAGGTGTGAGTGGGTGAGTGAGTGCGTGGGTGAGTGTGTGTGTGAGTGTCGGTGAGTGTGTGTGTGTGATAAGTGTGTGTGTGTGTGTGTGTGTGAGTGTGTGTGAATGAATGTGAGTGTGAGTGTGCGAGTGTGGGTGTGCGTGAGTGTGAAGGCCCAGAGCTGTGGGAGAGTCAGGGTGAGCTGCTGCCGGGCCGGCACCTTTATAAAAATACATGATTACCACCTTTCTCTTTACTTGTTTGATAATTATATTTCATAATAATTAGTGAGTGCAACCGTGCAATATTTTGTCATAATAATAAATTAAGTTTATTGTACTAGTTCGAAGGGCCGAATGGCCTACTCCTGCACCTATTTTCTATGATTCTATGATTCTAGTTATACATTTTTCACACAGAGAGTGGTGAATCTGTGGAATTCTCTGCCACAGAAGGTAGTTCAGGCCACTTCATTGGCTATATTTAAGAGGGAGTTAGATGTGGCCCTTGTGGCTAAAGGGATCAGGGGGTATGGAGAGAAGGCAGGTACAGGATACTGAGTTGGATGATCAGCCGTGATCATATTGAATGGCGGTGCAGGCTCGAAGGGCCGAATGGCCTACTCCTGCACCTAATTTCTATGTTTCTATGTTTCTAAACAAAACCTGAAATGACGTCCCTGTTTGACAGCTCTGGCACCTAAAAAGTTAGCTGTGCAACACTGGAACATATCACAGAACAACATTCCATTCTTAGCATCTTCAGAGGGAATGCCTTACATGGGTGGAGTCATCTTGTTGTGGAAACCCAGACCAAGACAATGCAGATCATTATTAATTTCCTTTTCTTTCCATAAAAAACAATTTGGGTATTTTACCGATTTTGCTTACTCTGTTCACTTTCTGATGCATAGTTGAGTCTAGTTTATTGGCATGCGTACTGAGGTACTTTTGTTGCATGTTAACCAGTCTGCGGTAAGACTACACACGATTACAATTGAGTCATTCACTGATACACGATAAAGGGAATAACATGAATAACGCTTAGTGCAAGAATACAGTCCAGTAAAGTCCAATCAAAGATAGTCCGAGGATCTCCAAGGATTTATATTTTATCTTGACAAAATAAATCAATGTAATGGACCCACAATGTAATGAGGACTGTTTTCAAGTTTGCATATGATACAAAACTTACAAACGTGGTAAAAGATGAGGTGGACAGAAACCAGTTTGATCGGGACATGGGCTAGTGTGTGGTGAATGCGGTTTATGTATTGTGTTATGTTGTGATAGACACAAAAAGCTGGAGTAACTCAGTGGGTCAGACTGGTTTTCTGGAGAAAAGGAATAGTTACCCTTCAAGTAACACTTGCAGCCCTCTCTCTCCATCCCACCTCCACCAAGTCATTGTACCAGCTTAAGTCATCTTGTTCAGACTCATTGTCTATAACTCAATTTCACCCAGACCACAGCTAACAATGGCCCGTCTCCTTTATCATTGTTACTTTTTTGCATATCTTTCATTAATTTGCTCTATATCTCTCTATTTCACCGTCTATATCTCTCGTTTCCCTTTCAACTGAAAAAGGGTCTCGACCCTAAACGAGAGGTGCTGCCTGTCCCGCTGAGTTCCACCAGCTTTTTGTGTCTAACTAAGGAATTTATCCCAGCATCTGCAGTTCCCTCCCACACAAATCTGTTGTGATGCACTTTAGGACGTGTGAATTAAAGAGACAGTTTAGCGTTTCCTAATGTTTGTGAGAGGAATCCGTGATCATTGACACCCCATAAAGTGCAGATGATAACCGGTGCTTGTATATAGCTGGAGCAGTAGATGTTCTCTGAGCTTGTGTTGATTGCTAGCAGAGCCGAGGTCAGGGCAGCAAGCAGGTTGCTTAAGTGTTTACATTTGTGTTTGCTTTTATTTGTGTGAAATCACTACCTATTCTTGTCACTGTACCTGAAGGTTCTCACTGTGCATCACTTGGTACACGTGAAGATAAACTAAATTGATCAAGTCTATAGCACAAAGGTGACAAAAATGCTGGAGAAACTCAGCGGGTAAGGCAGCATCTATGGAGCATCTATAGTACAAGTCCACCTCCGATTTTCCGGCATCCTTGGTTCCATCCTCCGTCCCTCCCCCACCCATCGCTGTACCAGCTTCAAAGTCGTCTTGTTGAGTCTCATTGTCTGTAACTCGTTTTCACCTAGACCACGGCTAACAATGGCCTGTCTCCCTTATCATCGTTACCTTTTTGCACATCTTTCATTCATTTGTTCCACATCTCTCCACATCACCGTCGATATCTCTTGTTTGAATATCTCTTGTCTGAAGAAGGGTCTCGACCCGAAACGTCACCTATTCCTTTTTCCCCATAAATGCTGCCTGACCCACGGAGTTACTCCAGCTTTTTGTGTCTGTCTTCGGTTTAAACTAGCATCGGCAGTTCCTTCCCACACAGCTGTGATCCTCTGTTTGGCAAATCAGTCACTGTAATGACTTTATTTAAAATAGGGAGGGACACAGAAAGCTGGCTGGATAACATCTGTCGAAAGGAAAATGTTCAAAGCTGTTATTAAAAACATTACGGCAGAGCACAATTTAAGATTATCAGGCAAAGTCAATATGGTTTTGTGAAACATAAATCGCATTTTGATCACACTATCGGAGTTCTTTGAAGATGCAAATGTGCTGTGGAAACAAGGGAGCCGGGTAGATGTAGTAAAGGAAGGAACTGCAGATGCTGGTTTAAAATGCCGTGCCGTAATGATTTTAATACCCTTCTTCAGACTGGGAGTCAAGGGGGAGGGAGACACAGGGATATGGAAGGGTAAGGGAAAGGTATGACAAGGGGTGACATTGAAACAGGAGATGTGGAGTCAGTATGGATAGAACTAAGGAATTGTAAGGGTAAAAATTCCCTAATGGGACTAATCTACAAGCCCCCAAACAGTAGCCTGGATATAGGGCATAAGTTGAATCAGCAGTTAAAATTGGCATGTAGTAAAATTAATGCTGTGGTTGTTATGGGTGATTTCAACATGCAGGTAGACTGGGGAAATCAGGTTGGTACTGGACCCCAAGAAAGGGACTTTGTAGAGTGCCGTTGTGATGGATTATTTGAACAGCTTGTATTGGAGCCTACCAGGGAGAAGGCAATTCTGGATTTAGTGTTATGTAATGAACCGGATTTGATAAAGGACCTCGAGGTTAATGAGCCATTAGGAGGCAGTGACCATAACATGGTCAGGTTTAATCTACAATTGGAGAGGGAGAAGAGTAGATCGGAGGTGTCAGTGTTGCAGTTGAATAAAGGGGACTATGGGGCCATGAGGGAGGAGCTGGCCAAAGTTGACTGGAAAGATACACTAGCAGGGATGACAGTGGAACAAAAATGACAGGTATTTCTAGGAATAATACAGAAGGTGCAGGATCACTTCATTCCAAGGAGGAAGAAAGATTCCAAGGGGAGAAAGGGACGACCGTGGCTGACAAGGGACGTCAGGGACAGTATAAAAATTAAAGCAAAGAAGTACAACGTAGCAAAGATGCGCGGGAAGCAAGAGGATTGGGTAATGTTTAAAGAACAACAGAAGATACCAAAAAGACAATACGGGGAGAAAAGATGAGGTACGAAGGTAAGCTAGCCATGAAGCAGGATAGTAAAAGCTTCTTTAGGTATGTGAAGAGAAAAAAATTAGTTAAGACCAATGTTTGAACCTTGAAGACCGTAAAAGGTGAATTTATTATGGGGAACAAGGAAATGGCAGATGAGTTGAACAGGTACTTTGGATCTGTCTTCACTAAGGAGGACACAAACAATCTTCCTGATATAGTAGTGGCCAGAGGATCAGGGGTGACTGAGGAACTGAAGGAAATCCACATTAGGCAGGAAATGGTGTTGGGTAGACTGATGGGACTGAAGGCTGATAAAACCCCAGGGCCTGATGGTCTGCATCCCGGGGTACTTGATGGAAGTGGCTCTAGAAATCGTGGATGCATTGGTGATAATTTTCCAATGTTCTATAGACTCAGGATCAGTTCCTGTGGATTGGAGGGTAGCTAATGTTATCCCACTTTTTAAGAAAGGCGTCAGAGAGAAAACAGGGAATTATAGACCAGTTAGCCTGACATCGGTGGTGGGGAAGATGCTGGAGTCAATTATAAAAGATGAGATAGCCGAACATTTGGATAGCAGTAACAGGATCGGTCCGAGTCAGCATGGATTTACGAAGGGGAAATCATGCTTGAATAATCTTCTGGAATTTTTTGAAGATGTAACTAGGAAAATAGACAAAGGAGAGCCAGTGGATGTAGTGTCCCTGGACTTTCAGAAAGCATTCGATAAGGTCCCACATAGGAGATTAGTGAGCAAAATTAGGGCACATGGTATTGGGTGTAGAGTGATGACATGGATAGAGAAGTGGTTGGCAGACAGGAAACAGAGTAGGGATTAACGGGTCCCTTTCAGAATGGCAGGAAGTGACCAGTGGGGTACCGCAAGGCTCCGCAGCTATTTACAATATACATCAATGATTTGAATGAAGGGATTCAAAGTAACATTAGAAAATTTGCAGTTGACACAAATCTGGGTGGCAGTGTGAACTGTGAGGAGGATGCTATGAGAATGCAGGGTGACTTATACAGGTTGGGGGAGTGGGTAGAAGGATGGCAGATGATGTTTAATGCGGATAAATGTGAGGTTATCCACTTTGGTAGCAAAAACAGGAAGGCAGATTACTATCTAAATGGTGTCAAGTTGGGAAAAGGGGAAGTACAATGAGATCTGGCGGTCCTTGTACATCAGTCTATGAAAGTAAGCATGCAGGTACAGCAGGCAGTGAAGAAGGCGAATGGCATGTTGGCCTTTATAACAAGAGGAATCGAATATAGGAGCAAAGAGGTCCTTCTGCAGTTGTACAGAGCCCTAGTGAGACCAAACCTGCAGTATTGTGTACAGTTTTGGTCTCCTAATTTGAGGAAGGGCATTCTTGCTATTGAGGAAGTGCAGCGTAGGTTTACAAGGTTAATTCCCGGGATATAGCGGGACTGTCATATGCTGAAAGAATGGAGCAGCTGGGCTTGTACACTCTGGAGTTTAGAAGGATGAGAGGATATCTCATTGAAACATATAAGATTGTTAAGGGTTTGGAAACGCTAGAGGCAAGGAAACATGTTCCCGATGTTGGGGGAGTCCAGAACCAGGGGCCACAGTTTAAGAATAAGGAATAAGCCATTTAGAACGGAGATGAGGAAACACTTTTTCTCACAGAGAGTGGTGAGTCTGTGGCATTCTCTTCCTCAGAGGGTGGTGGAGGCAGGTTCTCTGGATGCTTTCAAGAGAGAGCTAGATAGGGCTCTTAAAAATAGCGGAGTCAGGGGATATGGGGAGAAGGCAGGAACGGGGTACTGATTGTGGATGATCAGCCATGATCGCATTGAATGGCGGTGCTGGCTCGGGGGGGCGAATGGCCTACTCCTGCACCTATTATCTATTGTCTATTATATGGAAAGGTTTCGACTTGAAACATTACCGATACTTCTATCCAGAGATGCTGCCTGTCCCGCTGATTTACTCCAGCATTTTGAGTCTATCTTCAGTGTAAACCAGCATCTGCAGTTCCTTCCTTCACAATTCACCTGAAAACGAGCCTTTTGTGACCCTTCTCCGGGGCACCCAGATCCCTCTACCTCTCAGCGCTCTGCAACCTTTCACCATTATGGATAAGGTGCTTGCCTGTTAAAATTTTACCACAATATGTTCCATCTGCCAGATTACTACCCATTCATTGAGCCCATCTATAACCAAGTTCTCTTTGAAATTTACTTTTCTACCAAACGCTAGCCATGACAGAAGAAGGCCCACTGTAACTTGCGTAGGAAGGAACTGCAGATGCTGGTTTACACCGAAGGTAGAATATGAAGAATTGGTCGCGATCTGAAACGTCACCCATTCCTTCTTCTACTCAGAGCTGCTGCTTTCCTGCTGAGTTATTCCAGCATTTTGTGTCTACCCACTATAGCTTGCTACCATACTGTGGAATTGGCAGGAACCCATTTCTGTGCAGGAAGGAACTGCATGTGCTGTTTTATGCCTGAGATAGACACAAAACACAAAATGCTGCAGTAACTCAGCAGGTCAGGCAGCATCTTTGGAGAAAAGGAATAGGTGACATTACGGATCGGTACCCTTCTTTAGACTGAAAGATAGAGGTGGGGGAGTGGGTGGACTGGAGGCAAGAAAAGGCCAGAATAAAACAGGGCCGGCAACAGATGACCTCAGGAAGGATGGAGTTCATAATAGCCCATTGTTGGCTTGGGAAGATGTGCTAAAGAGAGGGATACAAGGATGCAAACAGTGGAACAAGTAGGATTACTAGAGTAGGGGTGGTGGTGGTGGGGGGGAGGGGGGGGGGGGGGATAGGAATGGAGTATTTACTTGAAATGAGAGAAGTCAATGTTCATACCACTGGGTTGTAAGCTGCCCAAGCAAAATATCAGCTGTTTCTTTGCTCTGATTTCTGTTGACCTGTACATCTTCTCTCCAAGACAGACACAAAATGCCGGAGTAATTCAGCAAGACAGGCAGCATATCTGGAGAGAAGGAATGGGTGATGCTTCGGGTTGTGACCCTTCTTCAGACATCAGGAACGTCACTCATTCCTTCTCTCCAGAGATGCCGCCTGTCCCGCTGAGTTACACTCCAGTATTTTGTGTCTATCTTCAGTAAGAACCAATTATGTTGGGACGTTTAAGAAGGAACTGCAGATGCTGGAAAATCGAAGGTAGACAAAAGTGCTGGAGAAACTTAGCGTCTATGGAACGAAGGAAATAGGCAACGTTTCGGGCCGAAACCTTTCTTCAGGCGTCAAGCATGTCAGCCTGGCATGTTCGTTCCCTGAAGATTTCCCGGGTAATCTGACAACCTGGTATTTGCAAAGTCACCATTGTGTCTGTCTTAGCTATCAGGTGAGTCAAGACAAATTGACTCACCTGACACCCATATTGTCAAATGCATAAGGCAGGTACTGGACAAGTGCAGGTACAGTGAAAATATGGCTTACAGCAGCATCACAAGCACATAGACTCAGACAATACACAATAGCATAAATTATAGATACTTAATATATTACTTGATTCTGCAAGAGTAAAAAGACTGCAAAAGAAAAAAAGGCTGTAAAAATTAAAAGTGATTAGTGCAAGATGCATTTAGAGAAAATACAATTCCATGGTAGTACAAAAGTTCTGGAGTAACATAGAAACATAGAAACATAGAAATTAGGTGCAGAAGCAGGCCATTCGGCCCTTCGAGCCTGCACCGCCATTCAATATGATCATGGCTGATCATCCAACTCAGTATCCTGTACCTGCCTTCCCTCCATACCCCCTGATCCCTTCAGCCACAAGGGCCACATCCAACTCCCTCTTAAATACGGCCAACGAACTGGCCTCAACTACCTTCTGTGGCAGAGAATTCCACAGATTCACCACTCTCTGTGTGAAAAACGATTTTCTCATCTCGGTCCTAAAAGACTTCCTCCTTATCCTTAAACTCAGCAGGTCAGGTAGCATCAATGGGGAGCATGGATACAAGAGGCGGTCCAAGTGTTGCTGAGGTAAGATTAGTTCAGTTCAGTTTAGTTTATTGTCACGTGTACTGAGGTACAGTGAAAGGCTTTTGTTGCCTGCTAACCAGTCAGCGGAAGAACAATACATGATTACAATCGAGCCATTTACAGTGTATAGATACATGATAAGTGAATAACGTTTAGTGCAAGGTAAAGCCAGTAAAGTCCGATCAAAGATAGTCCAAGGGTCATCAATGAGGTAGATAGTAGTTCAGCGCTGCTCTCTGGTTGTGTTAGGATGATTCAGTTGCCTGAAAAACAGCTGGGAAGACACTGCCCCAGAGGTTTTCACATTTCTATACGTTTTGCCCGCTGGGAGAGGGGAGAAGAGGGAGTGGCCAGTGTGCGATTTGGGTAATGCAGGTCGGTTCAAGGACTTGATACGTGTGGGTAAGAACCCGCTCATGAACATGGTGATGTGTAACACTCGAGGCTTCTGTACCTCCAGCCCGATTGTAGAAGTGAATAATTATGAAAGCTAAGAGATTGTTTATAGCGGGGGTCAGCAGCCTACGGCCCCCAGGCCGAACGCGGCCTGTATCCCGAAATCATCCGGCCCGCAGGCGGATTTATTTCACCGTAATTATCCGGCCCGCCGAGCAGCAGCGCCCCGAGCAGCGGCCGAGCTCCGGCCGTACCGCACCCTGCGCAAAGCTGCCGGCACGGCCACGCACCTGTGAACTTGTTTAAGAAAGAACTGCAGATGCTGGAAAAATCAAAGGTAGACACAAAATGCTGGAGAAACTCAGTTCAGGTTGCTGAGAAGATTGCAGACCTACATTGCAAAAGTGAATGAACGGAGAACTTCCTTTGAATCTTCACCAAGTCCATGGCACCTTCTTCTTCTTTCGTGTGGCGTGCACAGCCTAAAGTTGTTGGACAACTTGTTCGATTTGATCTTCCGTTTGTGCACGTCGAGTTGATTGCATTAGTCGAAACAGGGCGGACCACGTGAAGGTTGCAATCTCCCACTCCTCCATGGCACCAGGGTTTAGCTTCCCAATACGAGCTGGGTGCTGGGCTTGAGTTGGGGCCTGTATTTGTGCCTGGTTTTAATGTTATGGCTGAGCACAACTCTAGTGGACAGATTTCTTCCTATCGTGCTCAGAAATACAGGCAAGGCTCCATCTGAGGAATAACACATCCATTCAATTTAGTTTAGACGTACACCGCAGAATATGGCCCTTTGGCCCGCCAGGTCCGCACCCAGCGGCGATCCACACACACGAACATTATCCCGCACACACTAAGGGACAATTGCCAATCTTTTACCGAAGTCAATTAACCTACAAACCTGTACGTCTTTGGAGAGTGGGATGAAACCGAAGCACCCGGAGAAAACCCATGTGGTCACAGAGAAAACGGATAAACTCCGCACAGAGAGCACCCATAGTCAGGATCGAGCCTGGGTCCCTGGCGCTGCAAGGCAGCAACTCTACTGGTGAGCCAGTGTGCCGCCTTATACAGCTGTAACATAACGTCCCAACTTCCCCAGTCAATACCGTGAGTAATGATGGCCAATGTATCAAAAGCCTTCTTGACCACTCTTATCTGCCTGTGACGACACTTTCAGGGAACGATGTACTTGCACCCCTTAGATTCCTCTGCTCTACAACAGATATTCATCTTAAATGGTGTAAGAAAGAACTGCAGATGCTAGTTAAAATCGAAGGTAGACACAAAATGCTGGAGTAACTCAGCAGCATCTCTGGAGAGAAGGAATGGGCGACGTTTTGGGTCGAGACCCTTCTTCATCCTAAATGGCCTGCTTCTCATGCTAGGACCCCTGGTTCTATGCCCCTCAAGCTGTTAAACATTTACTCTGCAGCCCCAGCCCCAGCCCCAATCTCCTGGTTTAGATTCAAGTTTAAGTTTAGTGTTTGGTTTAGAGTTACAGCGCGGAAACAGGCTCTTCGGCTCACCATGTCCGGGCCGACCAGCGAACCCCGCGCATTAACACTATCCTACACCCAACAGGGAGAATTTTACATTTTCTACCAAGCCAGTTAACCTACAAACCTGTACTCTTTGGAGTGTGGGAGGAAACCGAAGATCTCGGAGAAAACCCACGCGTTCACGGGGAAAGACACCAACTCTGTACAGACAACTCCCGGACCCGGGTCTCCCGAGCTGTAAGCACTGAAAAGCAGCAACTCTACCACTGCGCCACCATGCACAATTACACGTACAATGACCATGTACAATTAATTTTTGCCCATTAATTATCATTATTACTTGACAAGAGTTTTGACAGAATCTTGCTGTCTGTACGGAGTTTGTACGCTCTCCCTGTGACCGCATGGGTTTTCTCCGGGTGCTCTGGTTTCTTCTGTTTTGTAGGTTGATTTGGCTTCTGTAAATTGTCCCTAGTGCGTAAGATCAAATTAGCGTGTGGGTGGGCGTGGTCGGCGCGTACTCAGTGGGCCAAGGGGCCTGATTCCAGGCTGTATCTCTCAAAGAAAGTGTTTCTTTTTCAACACTTCTCTATTGTCCTCATTCACTGGGCTGTCATTCACTGCTGTTATCATCATGATTGGCATTTGAGGGAATCTCAAGGATGCTGACAAGAAAAAAAATGTTGTTTCTGGCTCAGGAAATGTATTTCTTTAATCATTTATTGGAAACTGATCTACAGCGAGCACTGTAAGCAGTAGAGCACGGTGTCCTAGTTGGCAAGATCTTAAGGGCTTTCCTTCACTTCCCCTTCATGTAACGTTGCCAGTGTATGGTGGGTTAACGGAATCTAGGGGTATGGGGAAGAAACCAGAACGGGGTACTGATACTGGATGATCAGCCATGATCATATTGAAGGTAGTTGAGGCCAGTTCATTGGCTATATTTAAGAGGGAGTTAGATGTGGCCCTTATGGCTAAAGGGATCAGGGGGTATGGAGAGAAGGCAGGTACAGGATACTGAGTTGGATGATCAGCCATGATCATATTGAATGGTGGTGCAGGCTCGAAGGGCCAAATGGCCTACTCCTGCACCTATTTTCAATGTTTCTATCTTTCTATGAATGGCGGTGCTGACTTGAAGGGCCAAATGGCCTACTCCGGCACCTATTGTCTATGTTTCTATGTTTCTGTGAATGTCGGTGCTGACTCGAAGGGCCGAATGGCCTACTCCGGCACCTATTGTCCATGTTTCTATGTCAGTGCAAATAGTAAGATTAAATGAGAACTTACCAGTTCGAAGTTTGATCTGTATTTTATGAGGAGTTTACGATGAGGGATTACGTGAAGACCCCGTACAGCACGCATGCGCGACATTTCTTCAAAGCAGCGGTGTGGATTCACAGAAAACACAACAATTGAAATAAATATAGTAAAGAAAAAATAAGAACTTAATTACCAGTTGATCTGTATAATAGAGGGTGGGAGCAGAGGGCACGTAATCCCTCATCGTAACTCCTCATAAAATACAGATCAAACTTCGAACTGGTAAGTTCTCATTTAATCTTACTATTTTACTTCGGAGTCACGTGAGTGACTACGTGAAGACTTCAAAGCTCTGTGAATCCGAACCGTGAACCAGCTCATGCTTCACTCACTGCCTGAAGACCTTAGAGGGAGGAAGCATGTTATACAATCAACAATAACCTGTTTGTGAACAAAAAAGGTTTATTAATAACAACAAAAAAACAGAGAGCTCCCCCGGGCTTAAATTAAATATTATCTGCAGACTCTAAAATTCTGTCTGCAAATGTAGCAGGCTCCGCCAGCGGCTTATTATAAAACCTTTGGAAAGTTCTCTCCGAGGACCATCCTGCTCTGGCCAGAATATGGTCCATAGGCACATCCATTCGCCTAGCCGCCGACGTAGATGCAGCCCTGGTGGAATGAGATGTGTAAACAATAGTATCGATTCCCGCGGACTTAAGCACCTGCTTGAGCCACCTTGAAATGGTTTGGCTCGTCACCTGACCATGAGGCTTCTTGTGGCTTATCCATAAGGCTTTTTCTCTCCCTCTTAAGTTATATGTTGTGTCTATGTAATTGGCGAGATGGGTCTTGGCACACAACCGTGGGTCAGGTGAATATGCCCGGAACTCCATTACTGGAGGCGTGGTACCTGGTCTAGATTGTTTGACCAGCCCCTGAATGTGAAATGTGATACAGTCCAATGACTCTGTCATGCTGTCCAGCCTCAGAAGGTGGAGGGACTGTACCCTTTGAGCTGACACTAGTGCCATGAGCATGACTGATTTCAGTGTAAGTTGTTCCAGCGTGAGTGACCTGGGTGGTGGCCATCCCCTAAGGTAGTCAGTACAATGCTGACATCCCAGATCTGAGTGTACCTAGGCCTAGGGGAATTGGTGTTAAAAATGCCCCTCATGATTTTGACCACTAGTGGATGGGACCCCCAAAGTCAGTTTGTCCTGCTGCTGGAACCAAATAAACTGACAACGCACTCCTGGCTGTATTAATGGCGCTGTAGCTGAGTCCTTCTCGATGTAATCCAAGCAGAAACTCCACAACACTGGTGGCTGTAGCTGTAGTGTAGGTAGTTCCTGTTTTGGAGCAATACCGTTCCCATTTTCTTATGTTGGTCAGGTATTGTCTCCTGGTGGACTCCCCGGTGGGATGCGGCCATCATGTTTATGGCGTCCTCAGACAGTCCCAGGCCCAGTAGAGGTCTTTTTAAAATCTGCATGCCAGGAGATTGACTCTGTCATGGCACGGGTGACTAATGCCTGACACTGGGTGGATTAATAACTGTCGACTGCTGGGGAATTCCAACGGTGTTTCAACAGCCATATCGAAAGCCACTGGGAACCATGGCTGTGTAGGCCAGTCAGGTATTATCAAGATTCCTGAAGCAGAATCCAATTGAATCTTGCGTAATACCCGACTGATGAGGCAGAAAGGAGGGAAAGCATAAAAGAACATTTTCCCCCAATGCAGCGAGAATGCATCAACTGCTGCTGCCTCAGGGTCTGGTTCCCAAGCGACATACGTTGGTACCTGGTGATTCAGCCTGGATGCAAATAGATCGATATCTGGTGTGCCATATTGCTTAGTAATTTCAGCAAATACTTTGGGATTTAACATCCATTCGATGTTATCATTGAATCTGCGTGACCTGGTGTCTGCCACTGTATTTTGCTTACCTGGTAGGTAAGTTGCTGATAACCAAATATGCCTTTTAACACACCATTGCCAGATTAGGTTGGCCAAATTGTCACACGATATCGACTTTACACCACCCATGTGATTGATATAAGCCACCACCGTGGTATTATCTAATTGCAACCGGACATGTGCATGATGCGTATTAGATGAATATGCTTTTAAACCATAAAACGCACCCAACATTTCTAAGTAGTTGATACCCCGTGTCTGTAGGCAAGATGATTCAAATTTAGTCCATCTGCCCCCTGTGCTGGATTGCATGTTAGTTGCTCCCCAGCCCAAAGCACTGGCATCCGTTTGAATGGTTAATACTGGGTTGGTGATTATTATGGGACTGGAGCTGAGCCTTACGTTCCTTGCCCACCATTGTAAACTCTGGAATGGATTCAGCAGTTAAACTCATAGCTCGGTCAAAGTGACCTGAGTTTTGCTTTAGTGCATGCACTTTTGCTCTTTGCAAATTTTGATAGTGCAAAGGCCCAAATTGTACAGCTGGAAAAGCTGCTACCATTTTGCCAATAACTACAGCTACCTCCCGTATGGTTGGCTGATGTTTATTCATGAGTTTGTTGCATGATAGCGCCAATTCTGATGCTTTCCCCTTCGGCAGAGTTACAATCATGCGAACAGTATCAATCGTAAATCCAAGATAGTCCATGACAGTGGACGGTGTAAAATTGGATTTATCTGGATGTATGACAAACCCCAAAGTTTCAAACAAACGTTTGGTGGCTGCTACTGCCAGAATGGCTGTCTCCAAGGTTTTCCCCACTATTAAAATGTCGTCCAAATACGCCATGACTATATGTTTTTGTTTCCTCAATAATGCCAAGGCAGGTTTTAAGGTTTTAGTGAACAGCCTTGGAGCAGAGGTTAGCCCATTTGGTAAGGCTTTAAATTGCCATAGCTGTTTCATCCAGATACATTTTAAGTATTTACGATGCTCCTTATATATGGGTACTGAGTAGTAGGCATCTTTTAAATCAATGCTTGCTAGAAAGTACCCTCTAGAAACCAATAGTCTGGCTGTTTCAAAAGTATCCATCTTGAAATGTATATACCTGACAGACTTGTTTAAAGTAGTTAAGTCAATGATGATGCGACATCCACCATCTTTTTTGATTTTAGTGAAAATATTAGACACAAATTCCAAAGGTTCATGTTTTGTTCTTTCAATGACACCTTTTGCTTGTAACCTCATCAGTTCAGCTTGACCCTCTTGTTTCTCCTTGACTGAGAGGGTGAATACCCTTTTGGGTGTATGCTGAACTGGTGGAATGTTTTCATGAACAAAGTCAATTTTGTAGCCATGAACGCTGCTGAGTATATACTTGTCACTAGTGATGGATTCCCATGCATCCAAAAACAAGTGCAATCTCCCCCTGTTAGTATAGAGCCCCTACTGCTCATATGCTGAGAGGAACCAGACCCACCTACCTCCATGGTTATTGGTGCTTCTTCTGCCTCTTCGCTGGGCGATGAGGCGTCTGCTGGCCTGTAGAGGGTTGATGTTGATCTTGATGTTGTTGGGGGTGGCGCATTTTCCATGGGGTCCGCTCTGGGCCCTGGCCTAAAAAAGGCTTACGGGGAATGGTTGCGGACCCCGAGCTTTCACCAGTCCCATAGTGTGGTTGACGACTGGTGGACGCCATGGGGTACTGCCGCCTGGGTTTGTTAGGTCTGCTCGGTCCTAAACCTGCCCTACGAGACCAAAGGTCTTGGATTCTTCCTCTAGGTCTTTCACCTTTTTTGGAAGGTCTTTCCCAAAGAGCAGAATAGGAGGTTCTGAACCCGGTGTTTTGCAAAGTCCCGCAAAATTAGGGTTGAGGGCAGGCTTGATAATTTCCTTCCGTAAATTGTTTATCTCATATTGAATGGTGCACAGCAGAGCTAATGTGTCTTGCTGATTTGTGGGATGTCCACACCATCAATGGACCGAGCATAAGATGTTATTCCTGCAGTCAGGAGTTTAAGGATTTTCTGGAGCTTCAACTCCAGGTTCCTGATGTTCTGCCCCAAATGTCCCCAAATTTGGCTGTTTACAGCGGGTACATTCAATGATGTACAATTTACTGGGGCTGTATATAGTTCAAGAGCCTCATTGACCACCTGTTCTTGTAGGGGTTTAGAGGACAGGTGGTTAATGCTGGCTGCAAGTTTCGGCTCTAATGGCCGACCCGCTTGTGGAATGGCCACGTAGCGGTTGACCACACCCAGCAGCTCTTCCTGATCCTGTACACCCTGCGTACTCCCGATATCTTCAGCCAGTGACCCCTCTTCTTGACCAGCCCAGACCTGGTCGCCAATGCTGCCTTCAAAAGAAGGTGAAGCAATGGCCAGTGCCGTAAAAGGCACTGCGGGAGTGCCTGAACTCCCTTGGCGAGGCTGCTGCTGCTCTCTCAGCAGATCTCGCTGGAGCAATTGCTCCATAAGCCGTTCCATGCGGCTTAGGCGGCTGCCTGTGCCGCTCTCGAGCGGTGAGGCATCTTCATCCGAATCGTCGGACACTACCGCCCGGTTTCTGGCTGCAGGTACCTCCAGCCCGCTGCTCAGGCAGCACTAGCGGTGCTGGGCTCGGCTCGGTAGTTATACATGCCGCCTCTTTCCCCCCCTCCAAAGAGCATTTCTCAACGGAGGACGAACGGGGGCGAGCTGCAGACTTCTTTCCTCTGGCCTTGCTCATTCTTCCTGGAACACAAGCACCACAGAGAAAAGACACACGACCACGGTAAAACTTACCTGTCGGCCCGACATTTCGATTTGTAGCGGGAGCGCCTTGGACTCCCGTCCGTCGCGGGTGCACTGCATGAACGCTAATGTCGCGCATGCGTGCTGGACGGGGTCTTCACGTAGTCACTCACGTGACTCCGAAGTAAAATACGGAGCACACAGTGCGTCTGTCCTCAGTTCTTGGGCAAGACCTGAATAGAGTGAATGTAGAGAGGATGTTTCTACTCATGGGGGAGTCTAGGACCAGAGGCCATAGACTCAGAATAAGTAGGATGTACCTTTTGAGATGAGATGAGATGGAATTTACCCCATAGCTAACAATGGCCTGTTTCATTTGTCATGGTTACTTTTTTGCATATCTTTCATGCATTTGTTCTATATCTCTCTACATCACCGTCTATATCTCTCGTTTCCCTTTCCCCTGACTATGTCTGAAGAAGGATCCCGACCCATAACATCACCTATTCCTTTTCTCCAGATATGCTGTTTGACCCGCTGAGTTACTCCAGCTTTTTGTGTCAATCTAAGGAATTTCTTTGGACAGAGGGTGGTGAATCTGTGGAATTCATTGCCACAAAACGCTGTGGAGACCGTCAATGGATATTTATAAGGCAGAGATTGACATAGAAACATAGAAATTAGGTGCAGGAGTAGGCCATTCGGCCCTTCGAGCCTGCACCGCCATTCAATATGATCATGGCTGATCATCCAACTCAGTATCCTGTACCTGCCTTCTCTCCATACCCCCGATCCCTTTAGCCACAAGGGCCACATCCAACTCCCTTTAAATATAGCCAATGATCTGGCCTCAACGACCTTCTGTGGCAGAGAATTCCACAGATTCACCACTCTCTGTGTGAAAAATGTTTTTCTCATCTCGGTCCTAAAAGACTTCCCCCTTTTCCTTAAACTGTGACCCCTTGTTCTGGACTTCCCCAACATCGGGAACAATCTTCCTGCATCTAGCCTGTCCAACCCCTTAAGAATTTTGTAAGTTTTTATAAGATCCCCTCTCAATCTTCTAAATTCTAGCGACAGACTCCTGATTTGTACGGGTGTCAGAGGTTGTGGGGAGATGGCAGGAGAATGGGGTTGAGGGAGAAAAAAACAGCTCAGCCATGAGTGTATGGCAGACTTGATGGGCCGAATGGCCTAATCCTCCTCCTAGAACCTATGAACGTATATGAAGGCTGGCATTCATTGCCCTATCCTGGTGGCATTCAGAAAGGGTGGTGGGAGACATCGTGGACCATTGCAGGATGTGGATGCTCTCACAATACTGTGAGATACCGAAGGCGGTCACAGCAACGCAGTGGTAGAGTTAGAAACATAGAAACATAGAAACTAGGTGCAGGAGTAGGCCATTCGGCCCTTCGAGCCTGCACCGCCATTCAATATGATCATGACTTCCCCAACATCGGGAACAATCTTCCTGCATCTAGCCTGTCCAACCCCTTAAGAATTTTGTAAGTTTCTATAAGATCCCCTCTCAATCTCCTAAATTCCAGAGAGTATAAACCGAGTCTATCCAGTCTTTCATCATAAGACAGTCCTGACATCCCAGGAATCAGTCTGGTGAACCTTCTCTGCACTCCCTCTATGGCAATAATGTCCTTCCTCAGATTTGGAGACCAGAACTGCACGCAATACTCCAGATGTGGTCTCACCAAGACCCTGTACAACTGAAGTAGAACCTCCCTGCTCTTGTACTCAAATCCTTTTCTATGAAAGCTAACATACCATTCGCTTTCTTCACAGCCTGCTGCACCTGCATGCCTACTTTCAATGACTGGTGTACCATGACACCCAGGTCGCGCTGCATCTCCCCCTTTCCTAATCGGCCACCATTTAGATAATAGTTGCTACAGTTGGAGACCCGGGTTCGATCCCGACTACGGGTGCTGTCTGTACGGAGTTTGTCCGTTCTTCCCGTGACCGTGTGTGTTTTCTCCGCGATCTGCGGTTTCTTCCCACACTCCAAAGATGTATAGGTTTGTAGGTTAGTTGGCTTGGTGTATGTGTAAATTGTCCTTAGTGTGTGCTAATGTGCGGGGATCGCCGGTTGGCACCCAGGACAGGTAACTCTCTGCGTGCATGCTGGTCCCAGAAGTGTATCTGCAACCATGCATTAACATCGCTCCCCTTTCTTAATCCTCGACTCCAACAGTAGCATTTCTTACTCTAACGATGATCTCTATTTTGGAATTAAACTCCACTGTACTTTATCTTGCACTAAATGTTATTCCCTTCACCTGTACCTGTGGACGGCTTGCATTTAATCATGTTTAATCTTTCTGCTGACCGGACTGCACACAAAACAAAACAGCTTTTCACTGTATCTTCGGTACATGTGACAATGAACCAAACTAAACTAAAACTATGTGGAGACTGCCAAGATCCTCATCCAGTGATGAGGAACAGATAATGTGCAACTCGGCAGACAATGTGCTTGACAGCACCTGTTTTTCTCGTATGTTTTTCAGTTTGACAACCCACCACTTCAATGGATAATTTATTGCAGCAACTCCCCTCACCTTAGGTGGCACAATGGCGCAGCTAATAAAGCCACTGCCTCACAGCGCCAGAGATCCAGGCTTGACCCTGACCTTGGGTGCTGTCCGTGTGGAGTTTGCACGTTCCCCTTCTCTGACTGTGCAGGGTCAGTGCATTTCCTTGTTGCCGCGTGGATTTTCTCGTGGTGCTCCGGTTTCCTCCCGACGTTCCAAAGATGCGCAGGGTTTACAGGTTAATCGTCTGGTGAGAATTCCCCCTGGTGTGTAGGGAGTGGATGGGTAAGTGGGACAAGATAGATGACTCTGCACGCTGGTCCCGGAAGTGGATCTGCAACCACTCATTTCAATCCCTCCACCGTTTCAAACCTCCACCGTACGTACGCTGTATGTGTGACTGGTTAACGCGCAACAAAAAACGTCCCATCTTACCTCGGTGCACGAGACAATAAACTAAACTAAACTAAGTGTAGGAGGGAACTGCAGATGCTGGTTTCCACCGAAGATAGACACAAAATGCTGGAGTAACTCGGTGGGTCAGGTGGCGCGTCTGGAGAGAAGGAATGGGTGACGTTTCGAGTTGAAACCCTTCTACGGACTCTAGTGTGGTGTCTGTGGGCTGGAGGACCTGTTTCCACGCTGTATCTTCAAGCTAATCTTGGCTACGGGTCAGTCTGAGCCTGTTTATGCCGCGCCTGGTGATTTGAGTGTGTTGGGACAGGTGTTGAGCCGCTCTGTCACCTGTGCAGTGTTCCCTGGCCAGAGCTGACCCACCTTCCATCAGCATTTGGCACCGAGTCAACGGCAGAGGGCCAACGGCACATTCCGTCCTCTGTGAATCATAGAACCATAACAATACGGAAGGAGGCCATTCAGCCCGTTGTGTGTGTGTGTGTGTGTGTGTGTGTGTGTGTGTGTGTGTGTGTGTGTGTGTGTGTGTGTGTGTGTGTGTGTGTGTGCGTGTGTGCGTGCGTGCGTGCGTGCGTGTGTGTGTGTGTGTGCGTGCGTGTGTGCGTGCGTTGCGTGCGTGTGTGCGTGCGTGTGTGTGTGTGTGTGTGTGTGTGTGTGTGTGCGTGTGTGTGTTGTGTGCGTGTGTGTGTGCGTGCGTTGCGTGCGTGCGTGTGTGCGCGTGTGTGTGGGGGGGGTGTATGCGTGTGTGTGTGTGTGTGTGTGTGTGTGTGTGTGCGTGTGTGGGGGTGCGTGTGTGTGTGTGTGCCAACTACTGAAGAGGAGGGCACGTTGGCACACAAAACAACCTCCCTTCCATTGACTCCATCTACATCTCACGCTGCCTCGGCAAGGCCAGCAGCATCATGAAGGACGAGTCGCACCTGGCCACTCCCTCTTCTCCCCTCTCCCATTCAGCAATGGACACCTCCAGATTCTGGGACAGTTTCTTCCCAGCTGTTATCAGGCAACTGAATCATCCTAAACTACGATCTACCTCATTGGAAATTCTCAGATTATCTTTGATCTGGCTTTATTGCTTATTGCTTTATTGCTTTCACTGGCTATATCTCGCACTAAACGATATTCCCGTATTATAGTGTATCTGTACACTGTGGGTGGCTCCATTGTAACCGTGCATTTCTTTCTGCTGCATGGTTAGCACGCAATAAAAGCTTTTCACTGTACCTCGGTGCACATGAAAATAAACTAAACACATCACAGAGCCAAAGACTCTGGTTCGATCTGACCTCAGGTGCTTTTCTGTGAAGAGTTTGCACGTTCTCTCTATGGCCGTATGATTTCTCTCCTGCATCTCAAAAAGTCTCCATGTGGGTTTGTAGGGCTGAGGGGCGTGTCACTGTGCTGGATATGACTGTTGTATACAGACTACATGACACAGACTCTGTGGGCCGAAGGGCTGTTTCTGTGCTATATATGACTAGTTTAGTTTAGAGATCCTGCATAAAGGCCCATCGGCCCACCGAGCCTGCGCCGACCAACGATCCCCGTACACTCACACTATCCTACACACTAGGGACAATTTACGGTTTTTACCAAAGCCAATTAACTTGCAAGCCTACACGTCTTTAGAGTGTGGAAGGAAACCGGAGCTCCCGGAGAAAACCCACGCTATGTATGACAAGGCTATTTTGTTTGGACTTTTTGTCCTGATTTATTTAAGTTCTCTTCTCCACCTTCTATTTTCCTCAAGAGACTCACTCTACTCCACTTACAGTTCTCAGATGTTTCCATTTTTTTCCCTGATCATACCTTCCATATCTGTTATCATCCAAAGTTCCCTAATATTTGCCATCTTTGCTTTTCACTTTTACTGGAACTTGCTTGCCTTGGACTGGCAAATTACGGGCACCGTATGGCCGCGCGGGGCCGGTCCCACTTGGAAGCGCGGAGTTGTGCGGGGCTGGCCCCGACATCGCGCAGGGCTCCGAAATTCTTGCAGTGGCCGAAACCTTCGTGCGCCAACAGCCTGTCGGCACGCAGGCGCATTGCGGTCGTATGCAGCGTCTTGACATCGTACGCGGCGTCTTGACGGCGTACACCTAGCGCGTGGCGTTGTGTGATGACGTCACCGCCGATGCCGTGCGACGCCCAAATTCAGTCGGCCCGCCTCCTGCCAGGCTGATTGGTAAGCATGACGCAAATGGCGTCATGTGCGAACTTAGCGCGTACTTAGTGCGAACTTCGCGTGAACTCCGCTTCCGTTTGGTCGCGCCAAAACGCACGCAATCGCATGCAAGTGGGACAGGCCCTTAACTCTGTTTTAAAAGACTACAGACAGTCCGATCAAAGATAGTCCGAGGGTCTCCAACCAGTTTGTGGTAGATATTTGCTCAGGACTGCTCTCTAATTGTTGGTAGGGTGGTTCAGTTGCCTGTTACTCCCTCTTCTCCCCTCTCGCATCCAGCAAGAAGAACAGAAGTTTGAAAACACACACTTTCAGATTCAGGGACAGTTTCACAAAAAGCTGGAGAAACTCAGCGGGTGCAGCAGCATCTAAGGAGCGAAGGAGATAGGCGACGTTTCGGGTCGAGACCCTTCTTCAGATTCAGGGACAGTTTCATCCCAGCTGTGGTTCAATCAGGCAATTGAACCATCCCTTCACCAACTGGAGAGCAGTCCTGAACCCCCCCCCCCCCCCCCCCCCCCCCCCCTCCCAACCACCTCTTTGGATACCTTCGGACTATCTTTAATCGGACTTTACCAGAATTCATCTTGCACTAAACGCTGTTCCCTTTATCCTCTATCTCTACACTGTACACGTCTTGATTTGTAACTGTAAATGAAAACTTTACAAGCTCTTAAGTGTGCAACATCTTTTAATGATAGCACTGGGTATTACACACACCTTCAAGCACCGGCTACATTTTCCTACTGAGGGGAAGGCGTTATGATTGATGTTAACTAAGCGTCTTCTGACCTGACGACCTTCGCCACACCGTTCGGCAGATTCAAGTTCCTGCGAATGCCATTCGGCATCAATTCTGCTAGCGAGGTGTTCCAGCAGACGATGGAGCAATTATTCGCGGATCTGCCATGTGCCATCATCGTGGATGATATCCTGGTTTATGGGAAGGACATTGCCGAGCACGACCTGAACCTCCGCCGCGTCCTGGATCGCGCGCGACGGTTCGCACCTGAAGCTGAATCCCAAGAAGTGCCGGTTTCGTGTCTCAGAGGTCACGTATGTTGGACATGTTTTCACCCCTAACGGACTAAAGCCCGACCCCTTGAAGGCAGCTGCCATCTCCGAAATGGCAGCCCCCACCGACGTGCCAGGTCTGCAACGATTCTTGGGCATGGTGAACTACCTTGGCAAGTTTATACCAAACCTCAGTGAGCTGAGTGCTCCCCTGCAGCAGCTGACAAAAAAGGATATCGCCTGGGCCTGGCTCCCATATCACCAGCAGGCCTTTGACCGCCTCAAGTCGAAACTGATTAGCACTCCGACGTTGCGGTTCTTCGACGTGGGTCGCCCCATCACCGTCACCTGTGACGCTTCCAAGTTCGGCCTGGGTGCTGGCCTGCCTTCAGTCTGTCGATGGATCGCTGCATCCCGTCTCCTATGCCTCCCGCACCATGACGGACACCGAGCAGCGGTACGCTCAGATCGAGAAAGAGCTGCTCGCGGTGGTGTTCGCCTGCTCCAAGTTCAGAGACTTCCTGTTCGGCAGCAGATTTACGGTCGAAACCGACCACCAGCCGCTGGTGACAATCCTGAACAAGCCGATTCACGCTGCCCCTGCCAGGCTGCAGCGTATGATGCTGCAGCTCCAGCGTTTCGACTTTGACATAATCTACAAGAAGGGCACCGAGATGCACATTGCGGACACCCTGTCGCGAGCCCCGCGTACCTCCTGCGCTCGCCACCCGTACGAAACAGAGGACTTGCTCGTACTGGGCGTTAACTTTATTCCCACCAAGCAGCTACAGGTTTTGGCCGAGCACACCGCTGCCGATCCGGTTTTGCAGCGGCTTGCCTCGGTGATTAAAGCAGGGTGGCCAACAAAGCGCTCCGCCGCGCCATCTGAAACACAGCCTTTCTTCCTGGTCCGCGACGAACTGGTGCTCCAGGATGGCGTTATCGTCAAGGGACATAAAGTTGTGGTCCCGTCCTCCCTGTTTGACCTTTACTTTTGTGCAGCCCACAGCGGACACCCTGGGGTCGATGCAACACTCGCCCACGCTCAGTGCCAATTCTATTGGCCTGGAATGGCCAAATATATCCGAGACCGAGTTTCTGCCTGCTCCACGTGCAACAGTCTTGCGCCACACCAGCAGCGACAGCCCCTGCTGCAACAGCCCGCCCCTGCTTTGGCCTGGTCCTCGCTGGCTGCCGACATATTCGAGTGGCGTGGTAACCACTACCTTGTCCTGGTCGACTCGTACTCCAACTGGAGGCGTGGGTTCGTATCCCACTTCTGACACCATGTAAATGAAAACTTTACAAGCTCTTAAGTGTGCAACATCTTTTAATGATAGCACTGGGTATTACACACACCTTCAAGCACCGGCTACATTTTCCTACTGAGGGGAAGGCGTTATGATTGATGTTAACTGGGCGGGGTTAATGGGAGTGAGGTAAACTATATTATTGGTTGCTTATAAACCATCTACAGTAACCATGTATAGTCCTTTCGCTGACTGGATAGCACGCAGTAGAAAAGCTTTTCACTGTACCTCGGTGCACGTAACAATATTAATAAACTAAATTAAACTGAACACACAAATGGCACTGGAGATACCGATCGATCCCAACAACCATGAGGCACAGCAGCACTAACCGCTGCAGAACCAACATCTCTCCTTCCTTGGTACACAAAAGGCTGGAGAAACTCAGCGGGTGCAGCAGCATCTAAGGAGCGAAGGAGATAGGCGACGTTTCGGGTCGAGACCCTTCTTCAGACTGGTCAGGGATCAGGGAAACGAGAGATATAGACGGTGATGTCTCTCCTTCCTTAGCAGGCTTAGGAAGTGTGACGTGTCCCCAACTCTCGCCAACTTCCACAGATGCGCCATAGAAAGCATTTTATTGGGTTACTTACATCACAGCATTATTCACGTTATTCCCTGTATCCTGTATCCGTACAATGTGTACGGTTCAATTGTAATCGTGTATTGTCATTCCACTGACTGGTTCGCACGCAACACCTTGGTACACGTGACAAGAAACTAAAACTGAACTGCACACTGCGCTGTCTGCCTACATTTTTGTGTAGAGGGGAATTTGATTTCTGACTCTTCCACCTTGATGAGGGAAATGTTTCCAAAGTTGCCCCTTGACGCAGAGAAAGAGGCCGTTTAGGCCCCATCTCGCTTTGTTAAACCTCTGCTCTTACTCCATCGCACTACAATTATTTTCTTTTTTTTTTTTTTGTAAAATATTTTTATTGGAAGGAAATACATATTAAGAAGGAATAACATAAAATCAAAAAAGAAAAAAACATATTATTCTTCACATACATTCTTAATATTTTTAAAGTTTACAGTCGTTTTTATTTATACTTCTATATTTTTTATTATTTTATAACAGAAAGCAAATAGTAAAGAGAAATAATAAAAATAAATAAAATAGAAGTAGAAAATCGATAAAATGAGTGGAGTATAAAGCAAGATATTCTTCATTGGAGATATATGCGTGGTCTATTGTATATAGTTCTTCATCTATTACTTCATTCAGGCTTCAGTCAGGCCCTCGAACCGGACCTCCTTGACCCTTTACGTATTCAATAAATGGAGACCATATTCCTCTGAATTGATCTAGCTTGTCCAAAAGGACGTCTTTCCAGGTGAAGTGTCTCCGACATTTCTGTAATCCACATTTTAATCCCATTATTTTCTATCCTGCCCTGTACATTGCAAATTCTCTTCTGGAAGTTAGTTACGAGTGAAGTGATTTGGGAGACCGTGTCTGTGGGCTCTGCACAACCAGAGTCCAAATATTCACAATGCCTTCAGCCGCAGAAGTGAGACGAGAGGGTGAGGCAGGGTTGGCAAATATTAGCCACTCAAAAATGTCAGCCCTGCACAACCACGCAAGAACAGTTAATTTGCTCTCGACTTTTTTGAATAGTTTGTTCATTTTAGAAGCTGTTGATTTTTATTTTTAAACAAAGAATCTGCTGAATCGTGCAGGATCCTAAGATAAACGCAGCAATTTTTGCATTAGCCAAGCCAGACTTGACAATGGAGGCATTGAGAAGGGCACACTCCTGCTTTAGCTGGTGTGTTGAGATCTGTTGTGTCGGCGAGGACGAGCTTTTAAAGCCAGCTTGCTCCAGCCCCGAGGGTTAACAGTTTCGGAGCTTCTAAAAATAAAATAATCTTCCCAGCAATGGCATGTTGCTCCTGAGTTCCAATACAAAGGACGTTTTGTGCTGCCTTTCTGCCTGTATGTACACCATTGACGTAGCTTCCCCCAATCGTTACAAGTATCAGTTGCACAGCACTTGTAAAATGTTGGACCTGGAGACCGGTACTCATAGTCATGGAATCATAGAGTGATACAGTGTGGAAACAGGCCCTTCAGCCCAACTTGCCCACACCGGCCAACATGTCTCAGCTACACTAATCCCACTTGGCCCATATCCCTCTAAACCTGTCCTATCCCATGTACCTGTCTAATTGTTTCTTAAACGTTGCGACAGTCCCCCAACCTCAACTACGTCCTCTGGCAGCTTGTTCCACACACCCACCACCCAATTGTGTGAAAATGTTACCCCTCAGATTCCTAGTAAATCTTTTCCCCTTCACCTTAAACCTACTGTATGTCATCAGGTCCTCGATTCCCCTATTCTGGGTAAAAGACTGTGCATGCACCGTATCTGTTCCCCTCATGGTCTTATACACCTCTGTAAGATCGCCACTCCTGCGCTTTCTAATAATTAATGTAGTATTAGTTGATTGTTGATGATCGGCATGGATACAGTGGGCCAAAGGGCCAGTTCTGTGCTGTATCTCTCTCTCTGACTCCAATCAATTATAATGAAAAATATGTCACAGCTAATTTGTGAGCAGCCGAGTGAAAATGGCCAGACAATGCTGCTGTGATATTGATTCAGGGATAACTCCTAGACGGACACCCCTTATCGCTCTCAAAGTAATGCAGAGGGGTATTCTGTGTTCTTGGTGCTTCGGTTTATTTAAATTTTTCATTTAATGCGAAGCTGCCTCTCTGCTAACATGGTGCACAAGGTTTGGCACATACTTAGAGCTTTAGTCTATGTAGTGGGAATAAAAAACAATAGCACTCAGTAGTTCGGGCAGCATCTGTGGAAAATGAAAGTTAAAGATCTGTGACTTTGTGGCAGAACTGGGAACTAGAGAAAAACGAGGAGGTTTAAGTTCATTTTAGATACAACATGGAAACAGGCCCTTCGGCCCACCGAGTTGGCGCCAACCAGCGATCCCCACACACTACCCTACGCACATTTTTACCAAAGCCAATTAACCTACTAACCTACAGGTCTTTGCAATGCCGACGCCTTGATTGTATTCATGTATAGTCTTTTCTTTGACTGGATAAGCAAGCAAACAAAAGCCTTTCACTGTACCTCAGTAGACGTGACAGTAAACTAAACCAAGCAAAACCACAGTACACCAAGGCATCGAGCCACGGTGCGAAATATGAGAACGTGTCAGAAGATCATGTTCTAGGTGCAAAAGTAGGCCATTCGGCCCATCAAGCATTCTTCGCCATTCCATCATGGCTGAACTATTTTTCCCTCTCAATTCCATTCTCCCGCCTTCTCCTCATAACTCTTGACACCCGTACTAATCAACAAATCTGTCAATCTCCACCTTAAAAATATCCATTGACTTGGCCTTCACGTGCAATGAATTCACGGATTCACCCTATGTCCAAAGAAATTTCTCCCCATCTTCCTTCTAAAGGTACGCCTTTATTCTTAAGCGCCTGTCCCACTTGGCCGTCATTTGCGCGTAATTTACGCGACATCATCGACCCGCGTGTCGTGACACGCATGTGATGCACGCATGGTGCGCGTTACGCATGCATGGTGCGTGATGACATAGGCAGTGACGCGCGGCTGCGCGCAGCGTCGCAGGTTTTTGTGATGTACAAAATCTCCGCGCGCCATCTGCGTGACGCGCAAATGACGGCCAATTGGGATAGGCCATTTAGGCTATGGTCCAAGGCTCTCCCACTGGTGGAAGCATCCTCTCCACATCCACTCTATCCAGGCCTTTCACTGTACCCTTTATCCTTTGTCAGTGCACTGCTTGATTGTATTCTTGTACAGTCGCAAGGATAACAAATTTAAAAAAATAAAAAAGTATTCTTGTACAGTCTTTTCGCTGTCTGGATAAGCAAACAGACCAAAGCCTTCCCTGTACCTTATTCCACAAACTAATCCACAGTGCAACAAGGCATCGAGCCACGGTGTGAGATCAGAGAAAGCAAGTGCTCTGATCCATCTGTAGGAAGGAACTGCAGATGCTGGTTTAAACCGAAGATAGACACAAAAAAACTGGAGTAGCTCAGCGGGACGGGCAGCATCTCTGGAGAGAAGGAATGGGTGACGTTTCGGGTCGAGATCCTTCTTCAGACTGGTTAGGGATAAGGGAAACGAGAGATATAGACGATGATGTGGAGAGTTAAAGAACAATGAATAAAAGGTATGCAAAAAAGAAAGGATGATAAGGGAAGCCTGCCAGTGTTTGTAGGGTGAAAACGAGAAGCTAGTGTGACTTGGGTGGGGGAGGGATATAGAGAGAGAGGGAATACCGGGGCTACCTGAAGTGAGAGAAATCAATATTCATACCACTGGGCTGTAAGCTGCCCAAGCAAAATATGTCATGCTGTTCCTCCAATTTCCGTTTAGCCTCACTTTGAGAATGGAGACCGAGGACAGAAAGGTCTGTGTAGGAATGGGAAGGACAATTAAAGTGTCCAGCAACCGGGAAATCAGGTTGGTTCACGTGGTCTGAGCAAAGGTGTTCCGCGAAGTGATCGCCCAGTGTGCGTTTGGTCTCGCCGATGTATGAGAGTCCACATCTTGGACAACGGATACAGATCCATCAGATCCATCTCGCACCTTCTGAGTGGACCACGTTGAAGAACATACATGCGGGAGAAGCTACAAGACTCATCAGCCTCTGCTTCACATAATCCCAGGCCGTGTATCTCCAGAGTCACAGCTGCATTGCCTTGTTTCTGAGTCAGAGTTTTGGGATGTACCGATGTACCGATTAGCTGCTCGACAAACAACAGCAGCAGAATCTTGTTTTGATACTGCACCTTAAATATAGCAGCTTGTCCCTGGACACTTCTCGAAAGCCTGAATAAACAAACGTTGTTACCAAGCGAGTAAGGAGTTTCCGGGTAGACTTGGTCCACAGAAGAAAATCTAAAGTGCTTCTTCATTTTAAAAAAAAGAGGAGGATTTTTTGTGGGTGGGTGTATGGAACAAGCTGCCAGAGGAGGATTTAGTTGAGGCTGGGACTATACCAAAGTTTAAGAAACAGTTAGACACGTACATGATAAGGACAGGTTTGGAGGGATATGGACCAAATGCGGGCAGGTGGGACTAGTGTATCTGGGACAAGTTGGCCGGGTGTGGGTAAGTTGAGCCAAAGGTCTTGTTTCCACATTGTATCACTCCATGTCCATGATTGGAGCCCAGAAAGGCTTGGAGAGAAAATTCCAGGATTCTGTTCCTTGGCAACTGAGGGCCATGTGGCGGTGAGATTTTAAATTGCTTACCCAAGAAACAGGAATTGCAGGCGATTTGGTCTCTTGGCAGGTTGTAGTTATGGAGAAGGTCACAGCAACAGGGAGGGTTTGCATGGGCAGGTCATAGTCATACAGCATGGAAACAGGCCCTTCCATCCATCATGGTCATGCCGACCAAGATGCCCTGTCTACATTAGCCCCACCTGCCCATGCTTGGTCCTTATCCCTCTAAACCTTTCCTACCCATGTACCTGTCCAAATGTCTTTTATATGTTGTTATAGAACCTGCCTCAACTACTTCCACTGGCAGGAAAGAACTGCAGATGCTGGTTTAAATTGAAGGTAGACACAAAATGCTGGAGTAACTGCAGAACAGGCAGCATCTCTGGAGTGAAGGAATGGGTCTGAAGAAGGGTCTTGGCCCGAAACGTCACCCATTCCTTCTCTCCAGAGATGCTGCCTGTCCCGCAGAGTTACTCTAGCATTTTGTGTCTATCTTCCTCTGGCACCTCATACTGTATACCCAGCACCCTCTGTGTGGAATAAGTTGTCCCTTCTTCCCCTCTCACCTTAAACCTGTGTCTTCTGGTTCCTGATTCCCCTACTGTGAGTAAAAGACTCGATGCATTCACCCTATATATCCCCCTCGTGATCTTGTACACCTCAATAAGATTACCCGCAACCCCCTGCACTTTGTTAAATAATTATTGAAATCTAATGTAGGATTACTAGGTTGTTAATAGTCAGCATGGTCACAATGGGCTGAAGGGCCAGCTTCGTGCTGTATCCCTTTCTGATTCTAACCTATCCCTTGTGTAAGCCCAGTGTAGGTGAATCAAGGACCAGAGGACATAGGTTCAAGGTGAAGGGGAAAAGATTTAATAGGAATTTGAGGGGTAACCTTGTCACACAAAAGGTGGTGGGTGTATGGAACATTCTGCAGAGTCCTGGAATTTTCTCTCCAAACCTCTCTGGGCTCCAAACATAGACATAGGGTGATACAGAGGAGGCAGTTGAGACTGGGACTAATCCAATGTTTAAGAAACCGTTAGACAGGTACATGGATAGGACAGGTTTGGAGGGGTATGGACCAAAGGCCGGCTGGTGGGACTAGTGTAACTGGGACATGTTGAGGGCAAGTTGGGTCAAAGGGCCTGTTTCTTCTTCTTCTTTCGTGTGGCGTGCACAGCCTAAAGTTGTGGGACAACTTGTTCTAGTTGATCTTCCGTTTGTGCACGTCGAGTTGATTGAATTAGTCGAAACAGGGCGGACCACGTGAAGGTTGCAATCTCCCACCCCTGTTTCCACGCTGTATCCCCTCTATGATTAACGACATTCTTCCTATAGCAGTGAACAGAACTGAACACGTAGAAACATAGAAAATAGGTGCAGGACGAGGCCATTTGGCCATTCGACCCTGCACGCCATTCATTGTGATCATCCCCAATCAGTAACCCGTGACTGCCTTCTCCCCATATCCCTTGATTCCGCTTGCCCCCAAACCTCTATCTAACTCCCTTTTAAATTCATCCAGTGAATTGGCCTCCACTGCCTTCTGTGGCAGAGAATTCCACAAATTCACAACTCTCTGGGTGAAAATGTTTTTTCTCATCTCAGTTTTAAATGGCCTACCCATTATTCTTAGACTGTGGCCACAGAACCTGGGCCACAGTCTAAGAATAAAAGATCCAAAATACAAGATCCAAACACAATAAAACACAATACTCCAAAATATTACGTGGTCAGAGCAGCAGGGAGGTTTGCAAGGGTCCATGAGGTTATGGCAAAAGGAACGACTATATTTTTATAATGCGAGAATGAGGAATTTTTTAATTGTGACATTAAACCAGATGCAGTGTCATGCGAGAACACAAGGCTGACAGATTAAAGTATTTTCTTTCTGGATCTCGGCTGTCAGAGCTGGGACTCCTTTGTTCAGTCTCTCTATCTCAAGTCTCATTCAAACGCAGTGAAAGTTAAAACTGAAGTTCGCAGCTGATCAAATATTTAAACTGCCTGGTTTCCAAATGTACTCAGCTTCATTGGTGCCTGACGCGCTGAGTTACTCAAGCGCTCTGTGTCCATAACAAAGATAGACACAAAATGCTGGAGTAACTCAGCGGATCAGGCAGCATCTCTGGAGAAAAGGAATAGGTGACGCTTCGGGTCGAGACCCTTCCTCAGGCTGAGAGTCAGGAGACAGGGAAACTAGAGGTATGAAGAGGTACAAAGAACAAATGAATGAAAGGATGCAAAAGGACAAATTAAACCCAGTAATGATGATCAAGGTGGAGCCCACAATGGTCCATTGTTGGCTGTGGAGAAGGTGATATCGAGTGAAGCTAGTGGGGCGACTAGGGTGGGGGAGGGACAGAGAGAGAAAGAGAGAGAGAGAGAGAGGGGGAATGTGAGGGTTACTTGAATCTTAGAAACATAGAAAATAGGTGCAGGAGTAGGCCATTCGGCCCTTCAAGCCTGCACCGCCATTCAATATGGTCATGGCTGATCATCCAACTCAGTATCCTGTACCTGCCTTCTCTCCTTACCCCCTGATCCCTTTAGCCATAAGGGCCACATCTAACTCCCTCTTAAATATAGCCAATGAACTGGCCTCAACTACCTTCTGTGGTAGAGAATTCCAGAGACAATCTAGAGAACTAGAGAATCTAGAGAACTCTCTCTATCTCTCCCCACCCAAGTCACACCAGCTTCTCATTTTCAACTTACAATGGCCTGTTTCCTTTATCATCGATACTTTTTTGCATATCTTTCATTCATTGTTCTTTATCTCTCCACATCACCGTCTATATCTCTCGTTTTTTCTTATCCCTAACCAGACTGAAGAAGGGTCTCGACCTGAAACGTCACCCATTCCTTCTCTCCAGAGATGCTGCCTGTCCCGCTGAGTTAAGGGGCTGTCCCACTGCGGCGACCTAATTTGCGAGTGTAGAAGAGTTTAGAAAAACTCTGAAAAAGTGTCATGTTGAAGACCTCCTTCGACTATTTAGAAGATCTCCTTCGACCTCCTTCGACTACCTCCGACTACCTCCGACTACCTTTGATTACCTACGACTAACATGCCGACCTACTACGACCTACTTCGACTAAACCTACGAGTAAAAAAATATTGATTTTTTTCCATGGCGAGATTTTTATACTCGCGGGCATTTTTCAGCATGCTAAAAATAATGCCGCGACCTAACTGAGGCCTCGAGTACGCGGAGACCACTCTCGAGCATGAAGGAGAGTTACAAAGACCTCCTAGGACCTCGTGTCGACCATGCTGCGAGTATGAGTCGAGGGCAAACTCGCCAGAACTTGAGGATTAGGTCGCCGCAGTGGGACAGCCCCTTTACTCCAGCTTTTTGTGTCTGTCTTTGGTTTAAACCAGCATCTGCAATTCCTTCTTACGCAATACCCTAGCTCCATTCAGAAGCCTGAAAACAGAGAGGAAGAAGCTGTGCATGAGTCTGGTGATGCACGTTTTCAAGCTTCAGTATCTTCTGACCAACCAGTGCGGGAAGAAGGAGGAATGACCGGGCAGGGACAAGTCTTTCATTATGTTGGCTGCTTTTCCGAGGCAGCGTGAAATGCAGATGGAGTGTCAGAGGTTGCGGGGAGGAGACAGGAGAATGGGGTGAGGAGGGAGAGATAGATCTGCCATGATTTGCCGGAAATAGCAGGGGATCGCGGGTCAAATGAGATGGAGGAGCTGAGTGAAATCCAGGTTGGCCGGAAAGTTGTGTTAGGTAAATTGAATGGATTAAAGGCCGATAAATCCCCAGGGCCAGATAGGCTGCATCCCAGGGTACTTAAGGAAGTAGCCCCAGAAATAGCACATGCCTTAGTGATAATTTTTCAAAACGCTTTAGATTCTGGAGTAGTTCCTGAGGATTGGAGGGTAGCTAATGTAACCCCACTTTTTAAAAAGGGAGGGAGAGAGAAAACGGGGAATTACAGACCAGTTAGTCTAACATCGGTAGCGGGGAAACTGCTAGAGTCAGTTATAAAGATGGGATAGCAGCGCATTTGGAAAGTGGTGAAATCATTGGTCAAAGTCAGCATGGATTTACGAAGGGTAAATCATGTCTGACGAATCTTATTGAATATTTTGAGGATGTAACTAGTAGAGTGGATAAGGGAGAAGCAGTGGATGTGTTATATCTGGACTTTCAGAAGGCTTTCGACAAGGTCCCACACAAGAGATTGGTATACAAACTTAAAGCACATGGTATTGGTGGTTCAGTATTGATGTGGATAGAGAACTGGCTGGCAGACAGGAAGCAAAGAGTAGGAGTGAACGGGTCCTTTTCAGGATGGCAGGCAGTGACTAGTGGGGTGCCGCAAGGCTCAGTGCTGGGACCCCAGCTATTTAAAATATACATTAATGATTTGGACGAGGGAATTAAATGCAACATCTCGAAGTTTGCGGATGACACGAAGCTGGGGGCAGTGTTAGCTGTGAGGAGGATACTAGGAGGCTGCAGGATGACTTGGATAGACTGGGTGAGTGGGCAAATGCATGGCAGATGCAGTATAATGTGGATAAATGTGAGGTTTTCCACTTTGGTGGCAAAAACAGGAAGGTAGACTATTATTTGAATGGTGACCGATTAGGAAAAGGGGAGATGCAGCGAGACCTGGGTGTCATGGTATACCAGTCATTGAAAGTAGGCATGCAGGTGCAGCAGGTTGTGAAGAAAGCGAATGGTAGATGCAGGAAGATTGTTCCCGATGTTGGGGAAGTCCAGGACAAGGGGTCACAGTTTAAGGATAAGGGGGAAGTCTTTTAGGACCGAGATGAGAAAATCGTTTTTCACACAGAGAGTGGTGAATCTGTGGAGTTCTCTGCCACAGAAGGTAGTTGAGGCCAGTTCGTTGGCCATATTTAAGAGGGAGTTGGATGTGGCCCTTGTGGCTGAAGGGATCAGGGGGTATGGAGAGAAGGCAGGTACAGGATACTGAGTTGGATGATCAGCCATGATCATATTGAATGGCGGTGCAGGCTCGAAGGGCCGAATGGCCTACTCCTGCACCTATTTTCTATGTTTCTATGTTTCTCTGTATCTCTGGTGCATCTGCAGAAGTCTGTAAGAGGTAGTAGAAGCACTGATGTGGCAAAGTCTCATTGAAAATGCATGTGTTGCTGTAATAAGAATGTTGAAGTGGTACTACTCGCCTCTGCTCCATGGATAAATATTTTAGCTTCATTTTTTTTTTTTTTTGTTGTTGTTGTTGTTGTTTTTTTTTGTTGTTGTTGTTGTTGTTGTTGTTATTTTGCAAGTTTTCTCTTAGTTCAGGGGCGGAAACTGGCATTGAGATGCAAGGACCCCTCTTGTGCTGAATGCAATTCTCCCTCATCAAGGGTGATCTGGGTGGGTTATTCAGTAATGGGGCGGGGTAAATAAACACAAGCCCCAGTGTAGTTGTCAACAATTCACACATTTTTCCGGTGGGGATTTACTGGATGTAAATCCCTGCGTGTTTTATTTTCCCTTCCCCTTCCCACTCCCGAATCCCCAATGGCTCACATCCTAAATCCCCACCATCACAAATTCTATCACCAACCCAGCAATCTGTTTAGTTTAGTTTAGTGACACAGCATGGAAACAGGTCCTACGACCCCACACGTAAAGCTCGAAGGGCCGAATGGCCTACACCTGCACCTATTTTTCGATGTCACATTTATGATCGCCAAATTTCCCACTCCCAAATAAGGGACAAATTCCCTACGGCAATTCGTTGACCAACTCGGCCGTGGCTGGGTGAGTGATGAGTTGGCCCGGGTGCTGGACTGCACACAGAGCCCAGCCGGTGGGCAGCTGAGGAGATTTGGCGCGGGCGCGACGTCGCAGGCAAAGTCCGGCGCCCCGTCCAACTCATGAACCGAGGATCGGCCATGAGAAGGAGGGGTGGTGGTGTTGGCGGTAAGCGAAGGTCCGAAGGTCAGACAGCTGGCCGTCTGCGGACCAAGGGCCCACGGGCGAGGCGCTGCTGCTGCACTCCATGGGCAACACTACGTCAGGACGGGTGAGGTGGGGCCGGATGCGGCACTCCTACCCGACAGTCCCCTCGACCCGAGTAGTGGCAGTCAAATACCATAAGGGACCGGGTCAAGGGCGGCCCCTTATGGGACAAACCAATTTAGCCCGATATACGGGACAGTTGGCAACCCTAGTCACATGTTCCTTTTCGAGTTACTGCAGCATTTTGTGTCTGGTCTCACCACTGCAATGCTTACTAACAGACTTTCTGGTCGCTCAAACAACTTTTGGAATCAAAAGAGTTATAAGAGACGACTTGAACAAAAAAATAGAGTGCTGGCGAAGACGGCAGGTCAAGCGGCATTTGTGGAGGACAAGGTATTAGGTCGAGACCATGTCTCATGTGCTGATGTCGTTTCTCAACCCAAAGCATTACCTCCACAGATGCTGCCTGACCCCTTGAAATCTCCAAGTAGTTTTTTTTTTGCATTTGAAATCCTATCTTTGGTCAAAGGCACTTTAGATTGATCGGGTTTGCTTACATAATTAAATAACTAATTCATTGCACAAACTTGCACAGTCCAGCCTCCTGCGCAACGTAAAACTTGCTGCGAAATGTGACAGGAACGAATTCACAGAGAGGGAGCAGTGAGAGAGGATGTTGCTGAACTCTTGTCGGAAGATGTGTTGTTGTTGTTCCACTTGTTGTGAAACCTTCAAAGCCCAGCCATGCCAGGATTGGAAGGCAGTGGGTGACACAAGGAGTGCTTTCCCCGCCACTCTCAGCCTAATGGGGAGTACTGGGGGGGATGGCAGTTCTTGGCTGTATGTCCAAGACTGGAAACTCAATCACATCGCACCATGTTCTGTGCTCTACCTTTAGTTTAGCCAAGAGATACAGCGCGGAAACGGGGTCTTTCAGCCACCGAATCCGCACCGACCAGCAATCCCCGCACATTAACACTATCCTACAGTATCCTACAGGAACAGTCTACATTTATAGCAAGCCAATTAACCTACAAGCCTGTACATCTTTTGAGTGTGGGAGGCAACCAAAGATCTCGGAGAAAGGGCACGCAGATCACAGGGAGAACGTACAAACTCTGCACGGACAAGCAACCCTAGTCAGATCGAACCCGGGTCTCTGGCGCTGTAATAGCCCTGAACCACGGTACGAGTTCATTCCAAGAGCTCTCCCGAGTTTGCCCTGGTTCGAACTCGGAGATTTACGGTAATGGCCACTCGTCGGTACTCGGGGCTCTCGTGGACATTTTTCTACGTTGAAAAGTCTTCACGAGTCTTCCCGTGCTTACCTGCCGTTAGCGAGTCTTCCCGAGTACCTGCCGTTAGCGCTACGAGCCGCTAAGAGACGTCCCCGAGCCCCGAGCTCCGAGCTTCTTGGAATGAACTCGTACCGTGGGACAGGGCTTTTAGGCAGCAACTCTACCGCTGCGCCACCGTGCCATACCAGTAGACACACGGGAGCCTGGGTTGCAAAACTAGAGGCAAAAAACTAGAGTCCAAAAGCGAGTCAAGTCGTCAACTTGTCAAGTCAAGTTGAGTTTATTGCCATTTGCAGAAGTGCAGTGAGGTAAATGTATAATGAAAATCTTACTTTCAGCAGCATTAAAGGCACATTAAAGACTCAGTCAACACACAAAAACATAAATTAGAAACATAGAACCATACAAAATAGGTGGGAGGGAGTAGGCCATTCGGCCCTTCGATCCAGCACCGCCATTCAATATGGTCATGGCTGATCATCCAAAATCAGTACCCCTTTCCTGCTTTCTCCCCATATCCCTTGATTCTGTTAGTCCTCAGAGCTACATCTAACTCTCTCTTGAAAACATCCAGTGAATCGGCCTCCACTGCCTTCTGTGGCAGAGAATTCCACAGAGATTCACAACTCTCTTGGTGAAAGGTTTTTCTTCATCTCAGTCCTAAATGGCCTACCCCTTATTCTTAAACTGTGACCCCTGGTTCTGGACAACCGCAACATGGGGAACATGTTTCCTGCCTCTCGTCTGCAAATCCTTTAATAATTTTATATGTTTCTATGATCCCCTCTCATCCTAAATTTCAGTGAATATAAGCCCAGTCATTCCATTCTTTCATCATATGTCTGTATTATAACAACATTTTAAATTACACATATAACAACATTTAAAAGATATTTGGATAGGTCCTGGCAACATAAACAACCGCCGGACACGGCGCTCCGATCCGACAGTCCCCTCGATCCGAGTAGTAGCAGTCAAATACGGGACAAGAGCAGTCCTGCATGGGACAAAACAATTTAGCCCAATTTACGGGATGTCCCGGCTAATACGGGTCAGTTGGCAACCGTAGAATAGGGTAACATATGATGAGCATTTGACGGAACTGGGCCTGTAATCGCTGGACTTTAGAAGAATGAGGGGGGGGGCCTCAGTGAAACATACACAGAATAGTGAATGGCTTGGATAGAGTGGATGTGAAGAGGATGATTCCACTAGTGGGGGAGTCTGGGGCACATTTGTGACCACTTTGGACTAATAAACTCACCAAATTCTCTGGAGAATTTGTTACATCCTGAATGTATCTGGGCGGAGCTGGTTCTTGGCTGACTTCTCTCCCATTGATGTTATCTGCGGGGGGAATGTTTCAGCTGCATGTTCCCAATCCCCTGTCGCATTGACCTTGTTGCTACAGCAGGCCACCGCACCAGACTCTGCATTCATCTCCCTGCGAGACTGGAGCAGCCGGGCAGGAGAATATAACTCGCAGCAACAGTAAACAAAAGCGTTCCCATTTGAAATGATAGTTGCGACCAGTGCAACAATATCGGCTTTGCCAAGATCACCAGCAGCTAAGAAATGGTTAGACAGGTACATGGATAGGACAGGTTTGGAGGGATATGGACCAAGCACAGGCAGGTGGGTCTAGTGCAGCTGGGACATGTTGGTTGGTGCGCGCAAGTTGGGCCAAAGGGCCTGTTTCCACACTGTATCACTCCATGTCACAAGAAAACCAGCTCACATCATCTATTAGTTCAATAAGTCCATAAGTTGTTGGAGCAGAATTAGGCCATTCAGCCCACCTGTAGTTGGTAAGTTACTGGAGAGTATTCTGAGGGATAGGATATACAGGCATTTGGATGGGCAATGGCTGATTAGGGATAGTCAGCATGGGTTTGTACGTGGGAGGTCGTGTCTCACAAATCTGATTGATTTTTTTGAAGACGTGACCAAAAAGGTTGATGAGGGCAGAGCTGTAGATGTTGTGTACTGGATGGACTTCAAAGTCAGCATGATTTTACAAAAGGAAAAATCGTCTCGATCTTGTGGGAATTTTTCGAGGTTCCGAACCAGTGGAGTGGTATATTGGACTTTCCACTGGAAGGTTAGAACGCATGGGATCCAGAGGCACTCATGGCAAACGCAAGAGTAGGAGTAAACGGGATAGGCAAATTGCTTCATGGATGAGGGAAATTGAATGCAATATGCTCCAAGTTTTGAAGCAAGCATGGTGGTAAGGTGCTTATCACCAGATTCCTGGGATGTCAGGCCTGAAATTTAGGAAGAGAGGGGATCTTATAGAGTGGAAGGGCGTAAGGGGGAAATCCACGAGAGAAGGACTTTTTTCACACAGAGGGTGAGTCTCTGGAACTCTCTGCCCGTTAGTTCTTGGCTGTTTGCCGTCCACGGGATAAGATGATTTCGAGGGCTGGATGGCCTACTCCTGCACCTAATTTCTAAATGTTTCTATACATACAGGGCAAGATTAGCAAGTTTGCTGATGACACAAACGTTAGTGGTTTTGCAGAGAGTGAAGATGGTTGTGAACGATTGCAGCAGGGTCTGGATCGATTGGCCAGGGTGACTGAGGAATGGTTGATGGAATTTGTAGATTGGCTATTGCATGTTAGCCAATTAGAGTGTTTGTTAGTGATAGCTCTGCCTAGTACATGTTTTATAATATTAGGAACACATTTATGGGCAAGAACCACGTTCCTACCTGGTCGAAGTAGACGGTGTCATCTGCAGACGCAGCCGTCAACGTATCCTTCCAGTGAAGGAACCGCGTCCTGCGCCAACAGGTCCTGACGCCCCGCCTCTCGCGTTTGCACCAACGCCTGCTCCAATTACCCTACCAGTTACTCCACCACCTGTTGTAACTGCTACCGCATGTTCCCCGCGTCGGTCTACTCCTGGCTCGCCTCTGCCGATTTCTCCCACCAGGCCCGCCGGGTCGCAGGTCGTGTCCCCACTCCCGGTTCCCATTTCATCTCCCACAAGGGAGGGTGAGGCGGTCTCCTACTGCACGAGGGCCGGACTGGTTTGCAGGCCACCCATCAGATACGGAGATTTTGTATAATCCTGCTAGATTCCCTCAGTATATTGTTTAAGGCATCGTAGTTGCTTTTCATCTTCTACAAGAAGAGATGTAGATTGGCTATTGAATGTTAGCCAATTAGAGTGTTTGTTAGTAGTAGCCCTGCCTAGTACATGTTTTATAATATTAGGAACTCGCCTACAAAGGACAGTAGATGCAGCAACTTGGACATGTAATGTACTGCATATCCAATACTGTGGAGTTCAATAAAGATGTGTTATATTTTTCATTGTGTACGTGTCTGGTAATTACAGAATTTAATACAGAAAAGTGTGAGGTGTTGCATTTTGGGACGTCGATCAAGGGCAGGACCTACACAGTAAATGGTAGGCCTCTGGGTAGTGTTGTAGAGCAGAGGGATCTAGGAGTACAGGTGCATGGTTTCTTGAAGGTCGAGTCGCAGGTACATCAGGTGGTCAAAAAGGCTTTTGGCACTTTGGCCTTCATCAGTCAGAGTATTGAGTATAGAAGTTGGGAGGTCATGTTGTAGTTGTATAAAGGGCCTGTCCCACCAGCAGGCGACTGCATGCGGCAAGCGCGACCTAACGTGGTCTCTTGAGCCGTACGGCCTCGCGGGGCTGGTCCCACTTCGATCGCCTGAGGCATATGGAGTTGGGAGTTGTAGTTGTATAAGACATTGGTGAGACCACATTTAGAATATTGTGTTCAGTTCTGGGCACCATGTTATAGGAAAGATATTGTAAAGCTTAAAAGGGTTCAGAAAAGATTTACGAGGATGTTGCCAGGACTAGAAGGTGTGAGCTATAGGGAGAGGTTGAGTAGGCTGGGTCTCAATTCCATGGAGCTCAGGAGGATGAAGGGAGATCTTATAGAAGTATTCAAAATCATGAGAGGAATAGATCGGGTAGATGCACAGAGTCCTTTGCCCATAGTAAGGGAATCAAGGACGAGAGGACATAGGCTCAACGTGAAGGGAAAAATATTTAATCGGAATCCGAGAGATAACTTTTTCACACAAAGGGTGGTGGGTGTATGGAACAAGCTGGCAGAGGAGGTAGTTGAGGCTGGGACTATCCCATCGTTTAAGAAACAGTTAGACAGGCAGATGGATAGGACAGGTGAAGTGGGCGCATGTACGCATGTGCGGGGTTCTTCTAGAGAGTGCGCATGCGCAGGACATTCCCGGAGTGTGCGCATGTGCAAAGTATTTCGGGCGGGAAAGGCCTGCGGAATCAGCCATGTTTGCCAGACGTTTCTGAGTAATGTATTAAAGAAATAAGTTGCTTAAAGCTTAAATAAAGTTAAGTAAATTACAAGTAGTGAAAGTTTCATTTACCTCACAACAATTTAAGCAACTTATCTTACAAGTCAAACAGTCCGACTTGGGATGGAGAAACTATTGAAACCCCAACGCTTGGATCTGGATCCCAACTCACCTGCTGCTGCAAAGAATTGGAAGCACTGGCTTCGTATACTAAATAACTTCTTTGAGGAGTGTGGCAACGATGCACCAGACAGGCTTAAGACATTAATAAGCTCCGTCTCTTCTGATGTATACGAGTACATAGAGGAATGTACAACTTATGATTCTGCTATTGATGTACTAAGCAGACTCTTCGTTAAGACACCCAACGTGATATTCGCTCGACACCTACTTGCTACTCGGAAACAAAAACCTGGTGAGTCACTTGATGAATTTGTACAAGAACTTCAAACACTTAGTAAAGCCTGTGCCTTCAAAGCAGTTACGGCTGATCAATATCGACAGGAAGTTATTCGAGACTCTTTTATCAATGGTTTGGCATCGCCTTTAATACGACAGAGACTATTAGAACACAAAACCTTGGATTTACAGTCAGCTTACAATCAAGCTTACTCTTTGGACTTGGCTCAGAAAAATTCAGATGCTTATGGCTCATCTAATGTGTATTCTGCTGCAACTACTACAAACGAATCTCACCCAAGTACAAATATGGAGAAAACCGAAACAATTTCTACTGATAAAGGTGCCCTTGCTGCAGCATATAATTATTCAAAAAGGAACTGTTACTTTTGCGGGGGTAATATTCATAAGAGAGAGATATGCCCTGCTCGAGAGGCAACTTGTAATAGTTGTGGCAAGAAGGGACATTATTCTAGAGTATGCAAGTCCAAAGCAACTACAACAATTGTGACTGCTGCCATGTATACGCCTTCTTTTATGTGCAATTACAGCTGCATTTCCTCAGAGCTTGTCTCATGCAGCTACAATGGTATCCATTAATGGCCATACACTTAATGTATTACTTGATTCTGGCAGTTCAGAAAGTTTTATAAGTGAACAAGTTGTGTCTCGACTAAATCTAACCATAATTCCTTCAAATAAGGAAATCTCGAAGGCTCTGACAACTCTCAACACTCACATTATAGGATCTTGTATTGTAGACTTTATTCTAAACAAAACTAGCTATAAATCTGTATGTCTAGGTATTTTGAAAAATTTGTGTAGCGATATAATTCTCGGTCAGGATTTCCAGAAACTGCACAGATCACTTCAAATAATGTATGAAGGATCTATGCCTGACCTTGTTTTGTCAGCCACCAGTATTGTGTGGTGTTTCTGCTGCATCTGTTGAATGTCCTTCATTATTCACTAATTTATCCTCCAAGTGCAAGCCAATTGCTACAAAATCAAGACACTTTATTGAAGGGTCCTTGGGATGTTTGCATATTATGCAAAATGGATACCAAATTTTTCTGACAAAATTCAGCCGTTGATTAAAGCAAAATCTTTCCCCCTTGACTCTACAGCAATTGGTGCTTTTACTTCTTTAAAGAAACAATTGGAATCTGCGACATTACGCGCCATTGACGAGGATCTCCCCTTTGTTGTTGAATGTGATTCCTCTGATTTAGCAGTATCAGCAACATTAAACCAAGGAGGACGACCAGTGGCTTTCATGTCTCGTACTGTCCAAGGTAGTGAATTGCACTACCCACCCGTCGAAAAGGAAGCTACAGCAATTATTGAAGCATTGAGAAACTGGAGTCATTTCCTTGCTCGCCAGCACTTCACTTTGATAACAGATCAGCGTTCAGTAGCTTTTATGCTGGATAATCGAAAACGAATGAAGATTAAGAACAGTAAAATTCATGAATGGAGGATTGAATTATCTGCATATAGCTATTCAATTGAGAGTGAGGATAATGTTGCTCCGGATACATTAACCCGAGCATTTTGTGCCTCTGTTCATTCTTCTGCACTCACTGATCTTCACAATGGGCTGTGTCATCCTGGAGTCACTCGTTTGTTACACTATGTTCGTTCCAAAAACTTACCTTTCTCTACAGAAGATATGAAGTGACGTGTGCTTCATGTAGAATCTGTGCTGAATTAAAACCAAGGTTCTTCCGTCCTGAAGAAGGAAGATTGAACAAAGCTACTCAACCTATGGAACGTTTGAGTATTGACTTCAAAGGGCCTTTACCATCCTCCTCTCGAAATGTTTATATACTTACCTTAGTTGACGAATATTCGAGGTTCCCATTTGCTTTTCCTTGTCCAAATATGTCAGGTGCTATGGTTATCAAATGTTTTCAACTGTTTTCTTTCTGTGCATTTCCAAGTTACATACATTCTGATAGGGGCACCTCATTTATGTCGAAAGATTTAAAGGACTACCTTTCTAAAAGAGGAATTGCAACAAGTAAAACAACACCATATCATCCTATTGGAAATGGTCAGGTTGAGAGGTATAACGGAATCATTTGGAAAGCAGTGAAACTGGCTTTAAAGTCAAATGACATACCAGATCAGCATTGGGAATGTGTTCTACCAGATGCGTTACACTCCATCAGATCTCTACTGCCAACTGCTACCAATACTACTCCACATGAGCGGTTCTTTAACTTCAAACAGCATTCTTCTAGTGGTACTTCTCTGCCATCATGGTTGACCAGCCCAGGGACCGTGTTGCTTCGTCGTTATGTCCGATTAAATAAGAACGAGCCTTTTGTTGATGAAGTTGAACTGACTGATGTCAACCCTTCTTATGCAACTATCAAGTATCAGGATGGACGCCAGTCAACTGTCTCACTTCGTGACCTTGCACCATGTCCGTCTTCTCCATCAGCTCCGTCACTCCTTGATAACATTAACTGAGAACTTCCTCCAACACTTCCAGCATCCCCTATGGAAACTTCTATAAGAAATTCTAAATTTGTAAATCTAAATAACAATATGAGTGAAGTTGATGACCAAGCAATATATCTACCACCAGCTATTGAAACGCCATTACCTCCTGAAGCTCCAGTACTGCGACGGTCATCGAGATGTATTAAACCTCCTGACAGTCTCAACTTATAAATAGGAGGGGAGAATGAAGTGGGCGCATGTGCGCATGTGCGGGGTTCTTCTAGAGAGTGCGCATGCGCAGGACATTCCCGGAGTGTGCGCATGTGCAAAGTATTTCGGGCTGAAAAGGCCTGCGGAATCAGCCATGTTTGCCAGACATTTCTGAGTAATGTATTAAAGATATAAGTTGCTTAAAGCTTAAATAAAGTTAAGTAAATTACAAGTAGTGAAAGTTTCATTTACCTCACAACAACAGGTTTGAAGGGATATGGACCAAGCGCAGGCAAATGGGACTGGGGTAGCTGGGACATTGTTGGTCAGTGTGGGCGAGTTAGGCCGAAGGGTCTTTTTCCACACTGTATCACTATGACTCTCTAAGTCTGAGGCTATGGCTTCTGGTCCTAGATGCTTCCTAAGGTCATAAGGAATAGGAGTGGAATAAGGCCATTCGGCCCATCAAGTCTACTGTGCCATTCAATCATGGCTGATCTCTCGCTCCCTCCTAACCCCATTCTCCTGCCTTCTCCCCATAACCTCTGACACCCATACTTATCAACTGCACAAGTGGAAACATCCTCTCCACATCAACTCTATCCAGGCCTTTCACTATTCGCTAGGTTTCAATGAGGTCCCCGCTCATCCTTTCAAAGTAGAAAGAACTACATTGAATCTTGAAGTCTGCCAGAGCTGGTTTTACTCCATGAAAACCCCCCTTGTTCTGGTGCTGACGAGGAAGCTGATGCTCTCGCTGCACACAGACGATTCCTGGAGTCAGTGAGACTCTCCAGATCACGTTTCCACAGAGCAAACGTAATTTCTCTTCTCGCGTGTCTAAATCCGACTCTGGTTTCTTTCCATTTCTCCGATCCCTGGTTGTTCTCAGCAAGCCGTTAGCGATAGCGTTACAACGCACGGTGCTGCACGGTGGCGCAGCGATAGAGCTGCTGCCTCACAGCGCCAGAGATCCTGGTTCCATCCTTACCACGGGTGCTGTCTGTACGGAGTTTGTACGTTCTCCCTGTGCCCACATGGTTTTTGTCCCGGTGCTCCAGTTTCCTCCTACAATCCAAAGACGTACGGGTGTGTGGGTTCATTGGTTTCAGTTAATAAAAATTGAAAATTGTCCCTGTTATGTCGGAGAATTCCAAGTGTACAGGGTGATCGCTGGTTGGCTGGGACTCGGTGGGCCGAAGGGCCTGTTCCCTAAAGTCTAAAGTAAAGCTGGATCTCTACAGTCTAAGGTAAAGCAACTTCCATTTCTGATGAACTGCTGATATTGCAAGATGTTCCCAGGGAAGGCGTTGGTGAAACTGAGTGGCAGACTAAAATGTGCTAAAAGGAACAGTGTAAAGACGGAACAACAGGCAGAGAGGCTCAAGAGGCCTTGAATTGACCATCAGTGATGGAGAGTCTAGCACAGGGTCTGAATTAGGCTTTAGAGGGTCCAAGGACTGGTGAAACAACAGGTATAGGGAAGGTCGAGGCCACGGGAATGATTCCTATGCATATTCCAAAGCCATATATCCGGAGTATGTATAGTTGTGCTAGTCCATGGTGTGATCACTGCTGACTCCGGGCCTCACACGGGGCTGAAGAACATCCGACACGCTGCGGTTATAGACAGGCAGCAGGCCCGGCTCGCCCACCGCGGAGCCAGGGTGCCGGCCTAGAGTGGAAACCTCGTCCGAGCCTCGTCTCCGGCTACCACCCCCTCTCCGAAAACCGGGAACCAGAGAGGGAGGGAGTTGGCGAAGGTGGCGGACGATGGACAGAGAGGGTCTTTCCGCCCACACCTGCGAGGTGGGCTGTGGGTGGCACCCCCCTGGGTACGAAGGCTGAAGGAGGCCGGGCGAGGAGAGGGACGACAGTTCTCAGGATGATCCCGATGGAGGCAATGGCTGCCATGGGCCTTTGAGGCCTTTGAGGCCAAGCAGATGCAGCTGGGAGATTGGAAATGAAAACAAAAAGTCGGTACAGGGCACAGCCATGATCATATTGAACGGTTGTATTGGTTCGAAGGGCCGAATGGCCTACTCCTGCACCTAATTACTATATTTATAAACACCTGGCGACTCTTGTATTTGGATTCAATGGGCTGTTTCTATGTATTCTGTACATAATCAGGGATAGGGCATAATATTTGATTAATATTATAATCTTATTAATATTTTTATTAGAAGCATATGTACAAATAATAGTGAACAACAATTTAAAACATATATATTATAATCTTATTGATCTATATATATGCAAAATAGAATTGATCTATATATATGCAAAACAGAATTTCACTATAGCTTGGTACATGTAATATGGTCATAAGGTATGGGAGTAGAATTAGGCCATTCGGCCCATCAAGTCTACACCGCCATTCAATCATGGTTGATCTATCTCTCCCTCCTAACCCCATTCTCCTGCCTTCTCCCCGTAACCTCTGAAACCTGTAATAAGAAAGCGCCATTGATCTGGGCACAGTGTCCATGCAACTGATGCACTACAATGGTGAGAACTGTACTCTGCACTGTGTATCTCCCCTCTTACTCTATCCATTGTACTTGAGTTTGATTTTACATAGAAACATAGAAACATAAAAAATAGATGCAGGAGTAGGCCAATCGGCCCTTCAAGCCAGCACCGCCACTCACTGTGATATAGCTGATCATCCACAATCAGTACCAAGTTCCTACCTTCTCTCTATATCCTTTGATTCCTCTAGCTCTATCTAACTCTCTATTGAATGCATCCAGTGAATCGGCCTCCACTGCCTTCTGAGGCAGAGAATTCCATAATTTCACAACTCTCTGGGTGAAAAAGTTTTTCTTCATCTCAGTTCTAAATGGCCTACCCCCTTATTCTTAAACTGTGACCCCTGATTCTGTACTCCCCAACATCGGGAACATGTTTCCTGCTTCTAGCCTGTCCAATCCCTTAATAATGTTATATGCTTCTATAAGGTCCCCTCTCATCGTTCTAAATTCCGGTGAATACATGCCCAGTCGTCCCATTCTTTCATCATATGACAGTCCGGCCATCCCGGGAATTAACCTCGTGAACCTACGCTGCACTCCCTCAATAGCAAAATGTCCTTCCTCAAATTAGGAGACCAAAACTGCACACAATACTACAGGTGTGGTCTGCACACAATACTCCAGGTGTGATCTCACCAGGGCCCTGTAAATACATTTTATTTTATTTATGAATAGTATATCTGATCTGATTGGACAGCATGCAAAACAAAGCTTTTCAACGTACTGCAGTAACCCCAAACCTAAGCTAACATTAGTTAGAAACAAAGAACTGCAGATGCTGAGGGACACAAAGTGCTGGAGTAACTCAGTGGGTCTGGCAGTATCTCTGGAGAATGTGGATAAGTAATGTTTCGGGTCGAGACCCTAAATGCCACCATTCCATGTTCTCCAGATCTGCGGCCCGACCTGCTGATTTACTCCAGCACTTTGTGTCCTTTTATGTATTAACCAGCATCTGCAGTTCTATGTTTCCATGTAATTCTGGTAAACCTCCTCTGCACCTTTCCAAAGCCTCCGCATCCTTCCTGTAACGGGGCGACTGGAACTGCATGCAATACTCCAAATGCTGCCGAACCAAATGCCTATGAAGCTGAGGCAATCTTTCAGCAAAAAAAACGCATTGGTTTCCTCCGTGATCTTCAGTTTCCTCCCACATTCCAAAGAAGTACAGATTTGTAGGCTAATTGACTTGGGGTTGTATACTTGGCATACGTGTAATCTGTCCCGTGTGTGTAGGCTTGTGTTAATGTGCGGGGATCGCTGATCGGTGTGGATTCGGCAGGCCGAAAGGCCTGTTTCCACGCTGTATCTCTAAATTAAACTAAACCAAACTAAACAGCTAATCAGAATGATGCCTGGATTAGAGGGTATTGGCTCCAGGGAGAGGTTGGACAGACTTGGATTGTTTTCTCTGGAACTATTAAAATGCCGGCTTGTTATTAAATCCCTTCTGGAATGGTCCAGACTTCCTGTGCAGTTAATCTTTACTTGTTTGTCCGTATTGGCCTTTTTTCCACATTGCCTGTATTTTGTTTTGCGCGCAGTTTGCACTAAAGACACGCATATCTGAACTCGATCCAGTCTGTGAATTTCGACAGCTTCCACAGCCTTAAAACTTCTAAAGCCACCAGCAGAGGAACACCTCCAGACAACTTGACATTGGGCCACGATGGAGCTATTAAAACGTTGCCCTGAGGGGATGGGGAGGGGGGTTGCATAGCCGGGGAGGGAGGAGGCACTGGCTGGATTGGAGACAATAGTCAGTGTTACAGTAGAGCATTAAATTCCAACGCTCACTGTACAGATCCTGCTGTCAGTTTTATTCTCGCCAGTGGAAACTTGGCTCTAGATTGAACACTGCAACCTTCTGCGTCGGCTCACTCCAGTTGACGTAAAACAAAAAAAAAATCCACAATTTTTTAAGAGTATCGGGGGAATTGTCCCTGGCGTCGGAGCCAACTGTAATTCTCTTTCCAAAAAAATCAGATTATCTGCTCATTATCGCGCGACTATTTATGGGATCTTTGGTTCCTGGGCTACAACAGCGACTACGTTTTTACTCCTTCCGTCTCGCACCTTCTGCTTCACTCCCTGGCCTTTGTTCCAAACATCTGCCTATGGAAGGCCCCCCTCGCCTGCGTCCATCTATTACCTGCCACGTTTTATCCTGCCTCTCCTGTCCCTCCCATACAATCAGTCTGAAGCAAAGACCCTATAGCGAGCAAGATAGATCACTCGACAAAAAAGACGTAGTACGGTCATGGGCAGGTTCATGGGTAATTTCCGGCCCCATTTCCGTAACCGGCTTTCGTCTCCTCACCAAAGATCCCATAGGATACTAATGCGGAGACGGAAGCCGGTTACGGAAACATCCTCGTAAAAATAATTGTTATTTGGTAAAAATCTTTTTCTCATTTTCAGAATTTAAATTTATTAACACAAACTATTCCCCCGCAACGTTGATTACACTGTGAGTCGGGTCGGGTCGGGTTATGGAAATGAATGGAAAAAAGGCCCACGTTCCGTTCCGTTGCGTACTACACGTCACCCCATTGCATTTAGAAGGAGTGGTCTAACTTGCTCCGCTATAGGATCTTTGGTCTGAAGAAGGGTCCCAACGCAACACATCATCCATCCATGTCCTCCAGAGATGCTGCCTGACCTGCTGAATTACTCCAGCACATTGTGTCCTTTTTTGTAAGCCTGCATCTGCAGTTCCTTGTTTCTACATTAAAAGTAATTAAATGGCGGTGAGGTCACAAGGAGTAGTTTTTAGTTTAGTTTAATTTAGACATACAGCGCGGAAACTGGCCCTTCAACCAGAGTCTCCACCGACCAGCGATCCCTGCACATTAACATTATCCTACACACACTAGGGACAATCCTTTACGTTTATACCAAGCCAATTAACCTACCAAGGGAAAAAGATGTAATAGGAATCCAAGGGGTAACATTTTCACACAAAGGGTGATGAGTGTATGGAACAAGGTGTCAGAGGAGATAGTTGAGGCAGTGACTATCCCAACATTTAAGAAACAGTAAGACAGGTACATGGATAGGACAGGTTTGGAAGGATATGGAACACACGCAGTCAGGTGGGACTAGTATAGCTGGGACATGTTGGCCGGTCTGGGCAAGTTGGGCCGAAGGGCCTGTTTCCATGCTGTATCACTCTATGACTCAGACTCTGACTCTAATGATAGTCCGAGGGTCACCAATGAGGCAGATAGTTGTTCAGGACTGCTCTCTATTTGTGGTAAGATGATTCAGTTGCCTGATAACAACTGGGAAGAAACTGTCCCTGAATCTGATTGCGTGCGTTTTTTCACTTCCATACCTTTTGCTCGATGGGAGAGGGGAGAAGAGAGAGTGGCCGGGGTACGACTCGTCCTTAATTATGCCGCTGGCCTTGCCGAGGCAGCGTGGGGTGTAAATGGAGTCAGTGGAAGGGAGGTTGGTTTGTGTGATGGTCTGGGCTGCGTCCACAATTCTCTGCAAAATCTTGAGGTCTTGGACGAGTTTATCAGGCGATCTCCTCTTGTAAGATGGACGTTCCTAATGCAGCGGTGGTTTCAGCAGGCAGAGAAGAGCTGTTTACTTGTTGGCCTTCCCATGGTCATCCTGGCTATTTGCCAGCTCAGTGCGTGGCAATATTTGTAAAGGTTTGCCAGTCAGTTTGACTTTCACTGGGGGGAGGGGAGGACACTTCTGCCAATATCAGAAACGTGTCTGATTCTCTCCGCTTTTACAAGGCTCTCTAAACAAGCACACAGTTGACTTTTATTAAAACATTCCGCCCAATTTGGTCGGAGAAAGAAGAACATATTCTGGGAGTTTTTAATTAGAGTGATACAGTGTGGGAACAGGCCCTTTGGCCCAACTTGACCAACATGTCCCAGCTACACGAGACCCACGTTTGGTCCATTCCCCTCCAAACCTGTCCTATCCATGTACCTGTCTAACTATTTCTTAAACATTGGGATAGTCCCAGCCTCAACTCCCTCCTCTGGCAGCTTGTTCCATACACCCACCACCCTTTGTGTTAAAAAGCCACCCCTCAGATTCCTATTAAATCATTTCCCTTCACCTTGAACCTATGTCCCCTGGTCCTTGATTCACCTACTCTGGACAAGTGACTGTGCATTTACCCGATCTATTCCACTCTGGATTTTATACACCTCTATAAGATCACCCCTCATCCTCCTGCGCTCCAAGGAATAGAGTCCCAGCCAATCAATCTCTCCCTGTAGCTCACACCCTCGAGTCCTAGCAACAGGGATAATATCCCACTTGGGCATGGCCGTGATAGGTAATTGATCCTGTCAACAGAGCCGATCTGAGGATGCACAAATATATAAATATACGCCACACACAAAGTCTTACGGGGAGATTTACGAGGATGTTGCCAGGACTTGACAGCTGGAGCAAAAGGGGGAGGTTGAGCAGGCTAGGACTCTATTCCATGGAGGGCAGGAGGAGGGGGTGTGATCATGAGAGGAGCAGATCGAGTTGACGCACAATCCCTTGCCCAGAGTTGGACAATCGAGAACCAGAGGACATAGGTTTGAGGTGACAGGAGAAAGATTTTATTAAACCCCTGAGGGTTTAATTTTTCACGCAATGGGTGGTGGGTGCATGGAACGTGCGGCTGGAGGAGGTGGCTGAGGCGGTTGGTATCAAAATGTTTAAGATACATTTAGACAGGAACATGGATAGGATGTTTAGTGGGATATGGGCCAAATGCAGGCAGGTGCGACTAGTCTAGATGGGACTTGTTGACTAGTGTGGGCAAATTGGGTGGAAGGGCTGGTTTCCATGCTGTATGACTATGACTAAAGACATAAATACACGTAGAAACATAGAAACATAGAAAATAGGTGCAGGAGTAGGCCATTCGGCCCTTCGAGCCTGCACTGCCATTCAATATGATCATGGCTCATCATCCAACTCAGTATCCTGTACCTGCCTTCTCTCCATACCCCCTGATCCCTTTAGCCACAAGGGCCACATCTAACTCCCTCTTATAGCCAATGAACTGGCCTCAACTACCTTCAGTGGCAGAGAATTCCAGAGACTCACCAGTCTCTGTGTGAAAAATGTTTTCCTCATCTCGGTCCTAAAGGAATTCCCCCTTATCCTTAGACTGTGACCCCTTGTTCTGGACCTCCCCAACATCGGGAACAATCTTCCTGCATCTAGCCTATCCAACCCCTTAAGAATTGTGTAAGTTTCTATAAGATCCCCCCTCAATCTTCTAAATTCTAGCAAGTACAAGCCAAGTCTATCTAGTCTTTCCTCATATGAAAGTCCTGACATCCCAGGAATCAGTCTGGTGAACCTTCTCTGTACCCCCTCTATGGCAAGAATGTATTTTCTCAGATTTGGAGACCAAAACTGTACGCAATGCTCCAGGTGTGGTCTCACCAAAACCCTGTACAACTGCAGTAGAACCTCCCTGCTCCTATACTCAAATCCTTTCGCTATGAATGCTAACATACCATTTGCTTTCTTCATAGCCTGCTGCACCTGCATGCCTACTTTCAATGATTGGTGTACCATGTCACCCAGGTCTAGTTGCATCTCCCCTTTTCCTAATTTGCCACCATTAAGATAATAGTCTACCCTCCTGTTTTTGCCACCAGTGGATAACCTCACATTTATCCACATTATACTGCATCTGCCATGCATTTGAACACTCACCCAGCCTATTCAAGTCACCTTGCAGCCTCCTAGCATCCTCCTCACACCTAACACTACCCCCCCAGCTTAGTGTCATCTGCAAAGTTGGAGATGTTGCATTCAATTCCCTCGTCCAAATGGTTAATATATATTGTAAATAGCTGGGGTCCCAGCACTGAGCCTTGCGGTACCCCACTACTCACTGCCTGCCATTCTGAAAAGGACCCGTTTACTCCTACCCTTTGCTTCCTGTCTGCCAGCCAGTTCTCTATCCACATCATTATTGTACTGTGTGCTTTAAGTTTATATACTAATCTCTTATGTGGGACCTTGTCGAAAGCCTTCTGAAAATCCACATATAACACATCCACTGTTTCTCCCTTATCCACTCTACTAGTTACATCCTCGAAAAATTCTATAAGATTCGTCAGACATGATTTACCTTTTGTAACTCCATGCTGACTTTGTCCAATGATTTCACCACTTTCCAAATGTGCTGCTATCCCATCTTTAATAACTAACTCTAGCATTCCCCACTACCGATGTTAGACTAACTGGCCTGTAATTCCCCGTTTTCTCTCTCCCTCCTTTTTTAAAAAGTGGGGTTACATTAGCTACCCTCCAAGCCTCCACATGCACACATACACATGCACGCACACACACTCATTCACATAAATATGTACCACACACACATACACATGCACATGCCAGAACTTGAGGGCCTGAGCTATAGGGAGAGGATTGGCAGGCTAGGAATTGATTCCTTAGAGGGCAGGAGGCTGAGGAGTGATCTTATGGAGGTGTATCAAATCAGGAGGGGAATAGATGGGGTGAATGCACAGTCTTTTACCCAGAGTATCGGGAATCAAAAACCAGAAGTCACAAGTTTAAGGTGAGAGGGGACAGATTTAATAGGAATTTGAGAGGCAAGATTTTCCACACAGAAGGTGGTAGGTATATAGAATGAGCTGCCAGATGAGGTAATTGAGGCAGGCACTATAACAACATTTAAAAGACATTGGGACAGGTACATGGATAAGAAAGGTTTAGAGGGATATGGGCCAAATGGGGGCAAGTGGAGTCTAGATTGGATGGGGCATCTCGGTCAGAGTGGCCTGTTACCATGCTGCATGACTATTCCCAGCAACTGCAGAGTTTTTATTTGCACAGACAGATCTATTGAATTTTCAGACACTTCTAGGAATGCCAACCTGGAATGAAACGCGCATCTATCTCTTTTGCCAGATTTGACCTCCGAGATTTCTGGTTCTTGGCTTGTCCAACCATCCCTCTCTGCAACGTAAAACACAGTTTTTCGTTTTAGTGATGCAGCACGGAAACAGGCCGTTCACCCCACCGAGTCCACAGCCAGCAGCGACCCCCCCCCCCCCCCCCCACACTAATACTATCCTACACACACACAAACACACACACGAGGGCCAATTTAGAATTTTTACTAAAGCCAATTAACCTACAAAGTTGTACTTCTTTGGAGTGTGGGAGGAAACCGGTGCACCCGGAGAAAACCCACGCAGGTCTCATGGAGAAAACGTACAAACGTCATAAAGACAGCACCCGTAGTCAGGCTCAAACCCGGGTCTCTGGCGCTGTAAGGCAGCAACTCCGCCTCAGCGCCATCGTCCCACCCTGATTTTCTCATTCTCATTTCCGGCAGTGAGTGGTTGACTGCAAAGGTTAGCCCCATTTCGTTTGCTGCATCTGCTGCCTGATCTGCTGAGCATTTCAGGCATTTTTTATCAAATTGTTATTCCATTTACAGTCCTGCCCACTCTCCCTCCAAGATGCACAAGTGAAGCCTGAATAGCTCTCTTGTGTTTGTGAGATTCTGGTTTGATTCCCTGTAGCTGCAGAACGGTGCCCAAGATTTTCAGAATATCTAATGGTCAAATAATCACGCATGGTGTGGACACTGAATTCACAAAGTGAGCTCTTGGCAAGCAAACTTCTCCCGGAGGAGAACTCATTTGGGAAAAACGAGTCAAAGGCGGATATTAGTGTAGGAAGTGTGCATAAAATTATAAGAGGAATAGATCGGGTAGACACACTTCTCGTCTCTTGCCCAGAGTCAGGGGATCGAGAACCAGAGGGCAAAGGTTTAAGATGAAGGGGGAAAGATTTAATTGGGACTTGAGGGGTAACCTTTTCACACCAAGGGTGGTAGGTGTATGGAATAAGCTGCCGAAGGAGGTAGTTGAGGCAGGGATGATTGCAACGTTTAAGATGCATTTGGACAGGTACATGGATAGGATAGGATAGGTTTAGAGGGTTGTGGGCCAAACACAAGCAAATGGGGCTAGTATAAATGGGGCATGTTGGTTGGTGTGGGCTAGTTGGGCCGAAGGGCCTGTTTCCACACTGTATGACTATATGACTCTACAGGGGAGAGGGAAAAGTAGACTGATGCAGTTGGTCTGCTTGGAACTGGCCTGGGGTCAATGGGTCAAATGGCATTAGTACAGAAAACATCAAAGACTGACCGGAAATCTGGGAAATTTTGAGAAAGGCCAGAGGCTGGTTGGAAATTTGGGAAATCCCATTGATAAAATAGTTCAAAACTATAAAGTGGCCTGAAGTTAATCCGTCTGCCAGGCAGCCCTTGTTTGGGTGGTGGGCTCAAAAGAGAGAGGGTAGAGAAGCTATGGCGGGGGTGGGGATGTGGGAAGGGGAGGGGGTAGGGAATGTGGACTTTGATCACTTCCACGACCCTAACAGAAGAGAGGCTTCAGTTTTAGAGAGGCAATAAATAAATAGGCCAGTGATGGCTCATCACTGAACACAGCCAGATCAGGGCTTCCATTTGCCGTCCTTAGATGCCTTCAAAGCCGTGTCCTTTCCCTGAACTTTGGAGAGAGGAAATGCATTGCTGAATCAAGCCAGCTTTATATTGCCCTTGTTGTTTCTGTTGAGGAATCTTTACGGGGATTTGTGCGGCAGTGAAAGAGTAGCTGTCAACGCCCCTGTGGTAAAGCACAAGGTGATGATTTGAATCTGATCAAAATGAAGTGAAGCCATGTGGCCCTGTGAACCGACGTGTCTCATTGCCGCACGTCGACTGCAGATGCACAATAGAAATTCCAGGCAGGATAAGCCTTTTTTAATTGTCCTGTTAAAACCCGGCAGAGCTTTACAGCCTAGCAAGTGGGCCTCATCGCAGCTCTGCTGTTAAACAGGCACCCGCTCTGTTCTTGCAGAGAAAGCTGGAATTCCCAAAGTCCTTGTATAAGACGTTGGTGAGGCCGCATTTAGAGTATTATGAAGATAGACACAAAATGCTGGTGTAATTTGTGTCCAGAGATGCTGCCTGTCCCGCTGAGTTGCTCCAGCCTCTCGTGTCTCTCTTCGGTGTAAACCAGCATCTGCAGTGCCTTCCCACACATCCAGAGTATCGTGTTCAGTTTTGATCATCATGTTGTATTAAAGATGTTTACGGGGTTGTTGCCAGGAATCGAGGGTGTGAACTATAGGGAGCGGGTGAGCAGGGGTGATAGCACTAGTGGGAGAGTCTAAGACCAGAGCCTTGGAATAAGAGGATTTGACTGGTGGTGTAGGAGGACGAGGGGTGATCTTATAGAGGTGTATAAAATTATGAGAGGAATAGATCGGGTAGATGCCCAGAATCTCTTGCCCAGAGTAAGGAAATTGAGAACCACAGGACATAGGTTTAAGGTGAGAGGGGAAAGATTTAATAGGAATTTGAGAGGCAACATTTTCACACAGAAGGTGGTAGGAATGTGGAACGAGCTGCCCTAGGAGGTATTCGAGGCAGGTACTGTGACACCTTTAAAAATATATTTGGACAGTTACATGGATAGAACGGGTTTAGAGAGATATGAACCAAATGCAGGTAGGTGAGACTAGATGGAGCATGTTGGCTGTTGTGGGGAAGTTGGGTAGAAAGTCCTGTTTCCACGCTGTAGGAATCTATGACCCAGTGACCTTTACCTCATTGAAACTGACCGAATAGTTAAAGGTCTGGATAGAGTTTCAATTTCAGTTTAGTTTATTGTCACGAGTACCGAGGTACAGTGAAAAGCCTTTGGTGCGTGCTATCCAGTCAGCTGAAAGATTGATTACAACCGAGCCATTTACAGTGTGTAGATGCATGAAAAGGGAATAACATTTAATGCAAGGCAAAGCCAGCAAAGTCCAATCAAGGATAATTCGGGGGTCACCAAAGAGGTAGGTAGTAGTTCAGCACTGCTCTCTGGTTGTGGTAGGGTGATGCAGTTGCCTGATAACATGTGGATGTGCCGAGGATGTTTCCATTAGTGGGAGAGTCCCGGACCAGAGGGCACCTTTAGAAAGGAAATGATGAAGAATTTTGTTAGTCAGAGGGTGGGGAATCTGTGGAATTCATTGTCACAGAAGGGTGTGGAGGCCAAGTCATTGGGTATTTTTTTTAAAGGAGATTGATATGCTCGTGATTAGTAAGTGTGTCTAAGGTTACGGGGTGAATGTAGGAGATAGGGTTTGAGAGGGAAAAAATAAGATTGAATGGTGGAGCAGGCTCGATGGGCCGAATGCCCTAATTCTGACCCCATGTCAGACGTTACGTATCCATGTTCTCCAGGGTTGCTGCCTGGCCCGCCCAATTACTCCAGCACTTTGTGTCTTTCTTTTAAGTTGTAGCCATCTTTGCTTACCATTTCATCCCACGCATTCCATTGGACGTGGAATCTGCATTCTTTCCAGCTTAATGACATGTTCCTATAACAAGGTGACCAAAACTGAACACATTTCGTCAGAGGGTGGTGAATCTGCGGAATTCTTTGCCAGGTCAGTGGATATTTTTAAGACAGGGATAGATTCTTGATTAGAACAGGTTTCAGAGGTTATGGGGAGAAGGCAGGAGAATGGGGGTAGGAGGAAGAGATTGATCAGCCATGATTAAATGGCGGAGTAGACTTGATGGGCTGAATGGCCTAATAATTGGCCTTATGATCATAAATGCGGCCTCATCAACTTCCCAGAGAATTAATTAGCCTCTGTAAATTGCCCCTAGTGTGCAGGGAGTGGATGCAAAAGTAAGATAATATAGAATTAGTATGAAGAGTAATCGATGGTCGGTGGGTCAATTGGCCTGCTTCCATGCTGTGTCCTACATTCAATTAATTTAAAATTGATCGCCTGTCAACATGGCTATGTGGCAGCAGCTTTGTGCTAAACTTGCTATCTTTGTGTTTAGGCTTGGAGATACAACGCAGAAACAGGTCCTTCATCCCACCGAGTTTACACTGACCAGCGATTCCCATACACGCCATTGCGCACTAATCTACAAACTGGGGACAACTTACAATTTTAGCCAAAGCCACATCAACCTACAAACCTATACGTCTTTGGAGTGTGGGAAGGAAACCAAAGCACGCGGAGAATATCCATGCAGGTCACGGGGAGAACGTACAAACTCCGTGCAGATAGCACCCGTAGTCAGGATCGAACCCGGGTCTCCGGTGCTGTAAGGCAGCAACTCTACCGCTGCGCCACCGTGCCGCCCCAAACCATCAGCTGGAACAATTATGGAAGTAGAGTATGACATAAGGCAGCTACAATATGGCGCGTTTAACAATACCTATCAGGATTGTCAGCGCAGATCTGTTTCACTAAATGGGACCAAAATAATGCAGATGCTGAAAATCCGAGACAAAATCGAAGAATGCAGGAGTAGTCAGCCGGTCAAGCAGCTGTCAAGTGGGGAGAGAAACTGAGACAATATTTCAAGTCATGCACTTAGGATACAGCACCTTTTAACATGAAGATGAGGGGCCACCATGAGCCAAACTAATGTACCAGAGGGGGACATGAGAGTGACTTTGTTGCCAGATAGGTCAGTGTTTGGTCTAAAATGTCTTTAATGAAGTTTTCAATGTGCACACAGCACGAAGGAGACTGCAACAAATCCCTTTTAAGCAGTATTCTTAGTTATAGAGTCATACAGCATGGGAAAAGGCCCTTCGGCCCAACTGGTCCATGCTGTCCGATATGCCCCATCTAAGCTGGTCTCATTGTGTTTGTGTTTGGCCCCTATTCCCCCAAACCTTTTCTATCCATGTACCTTCATACGTTCATACGTTATCGAAGCAGAATTAGGCCATTTGGCCCATCAAGTCTACTCTGCCATTCAATCATGGCTGATCCATCTTTCCCTCTCAACCCCATTCCCCTCCCTTCTCCCCATAACCCTGACACCCGTACTAATCAGGAATCTAGAATAGTTGTCCAACTGTTTTTATTGTACCTGCCTCACCACCTCCTCTGGCAGCTCGTTCCATGTAGCCTCTGCCATTCAAGTGAAAAAGCTGCTCCCCGTGTCCCCTTAAATGTTTTCTTGTAAAAAGAAAACATAAAATAAATGGAAGGTAGACAAAAAAGCTGGAGAAACTCAGCGGGTGAGGCAGCATCTATGGAACAAAGGAAATAGGCAACGTTTCGGGTCAAGACCCTTCTCGACCCGAAACGTTGCCAGTTTCCTTCGCTCCATAGAAGCTGGCTCACCCGTTGAGTTTCTCCAGCATTTTTGTCTACCTTCGATTTTCCAGCATCTGCAGTTCCTTCTTAAGCATAAAATAAATGGAGACATGCAAAGAACCACAGATTCTGGCTTTCAAAAAAAGGTACAAAGTGCTGGAGTAACTCAGCGGGTCAGGTAGCATCTTGTGAGACCATGGATAGGTTTCATCCGTAAATGTTTCAACGAGAAGATTAATTGCTGCACATTTTCGCAGTAGTGATTTGAGCCAAGTTTGTTGTGGCATTTTGTGAAGAATTGCATAAGCCTTAGCTGAAAAATGTCAGCACCAAGAGAACGATTCCTCGTTCGAGAATCTAACGAACGAGGATTACTGTTCTTTGTGTCAGCGGAGATTAAACTTGGATCGATGACCATGGATTTAACTGTGCTAGATGCAGGAAAAATGTTTCCGATGTTGGGGGAGTCCAGAACCAGGGGTCACAGTTTAAGTATTAGGGGTAGGCTATTCAGGACTGAGATGAGGAAAAATGTCTTCATCCAGGCAGTTGTGAATCTGTGGAATTCCCTGCCACAGAAGGCAGTGGAGGCCAATTCACTGGGTGTATTCAAGAGAGAGTTAGATATAGCTCTTAGGGCTAATGGAATCAAGAGATATGGGGAGAAAGCAGGAACGGGGGTACTGATTTTGGATGATAAGCCATGATCAGAGAAAGGAAGTCTATATCCGAAATACAAGAGGTGTTGAGGGTGCAACACCTCCTTTTATAGAACATAGAACAGTACCACACAGGAAAAGGCCATTGTGCCGAACATGATGCCAATGTGAACTAATTCTGTACATGTTCCATGTCTGAATACGGGTTCCGACCCAAAACATCACCTGTTCTTTTAATCCAGAGATGTTGCCTGACCCGCTGAGTTACTACAGCACTTAGTGTCTATCTTCGGTTTAAACCAGCATCTGCAGTTCCTTCCTGCTCATGAGCCACATCCATCCTTTCCTACATATCTTAAAGCCGCATGTTTCACTATTGCATCTGCCTCCTCCACCATCCCTGTGCGTTCCAGGGAATCTAGCAGCCGCTGTGTGTAAAAAAAAACCACTGCTCCGCACATATCTTTTAAACTTTGCCCCTAACACCTTAAACCTATGCCCTCGTGTCTTTGACATTTCTGTCAACATTATTCATGCCTCTCAATGTTCTGTATAATTCCATCAGGTCCCTCCTCGACTTCCAGTGCATTTCTGAGCGTTTGCTTCATCTATGTCCACGACATATTCACCAAACAGAAGTGCACGATGGACAAATGTCATAGGTATATGGTGAGGGGGGAAAGATTTAATAGAAGCCTGAGGGCAATTACACAGATGATGGGTATATGAAGCAAGCTACCAGAGGAGGTACTTCAGGCAGGTACTATCACAACATTTCAAATACCTTTGGACCGGTGCTTGGATTGGATAGGATTGGAAGGACAGACACACAGCGCGGGAATAACTCAGCGGATCAGTCGGCATCTTGTGTGAAAATGGATCGGTAACATTTCGGGTCAGGACCCTTTCTTCAAAACCCCAGCACTTTGTGTCTACCTTTGGTATAAACCAGCATCTGCAGTTCAGTTCCTTTTAATTAGGTTCAGAAGGATATGGACCAAACGCAGGCAGGTTGAGCAGCGCAGATGATGACGTTGTTTGGGGTGGGTTTAGTTTAGTTTAGTTTTGTTTATTGTCACGTGTAACGAGGTACAGTGAAAAGCTATCGTTGCATGTTAACCAGTCATTGGAAAGACGATGCATGATTACAATGAAGCCATCCACAGTGTACAGATGCGATAAAGGGAATAATGTTTAGTGCAAGATAAAGTCCAGTAAAGTCTGATTATAGATCGTCCAAGGGTCTCCAGTGAGGTAGATAGTAGCTCTGGACTGCTTAGTTTAGTTTAGAGATACAGCACAGAAATAGGCTCTTTGGCTCACCGAGTCCCCATCGACCAGAGATCCCCGCACATTAACACTATCCTACACACGCTAGGGACAGTTTACATTTATACCAAGCCAATTAACCTACAAACTTGTATGTCTTTGGAGTGTGGGAGGAGACTGAAGATCTCGGAGAAAACCCACGCGGTCACGGGGAGAGCGTACAAACTCCACACAGACAACTCTCTAGTTGTCGGGAGGATGGCTCAGTTGCCTTATAACAGCTGGGAAGAAACTGTCGATGAACCGGGCATGTTGGGCCGGGCCTGCTTCCACGCTGTATGACTCGACTGCACTACGCCCTCTCGGTGATCTGGTAAAGGGCGGTGGAAGATTACAGCAGACAGACAGCCACATGGTGACGTTTGCACTATTCGATGAATGACATTCTGGATTTTGCTCTGCTTATTTTCAAAATCAAAAGGGCCCCAGACAATAGCCGGAATCCTCTCTTTGCACCATTGTGTGTGGGCAGCCACCATGCAGAGACTGCATGTATCTAGAGATGTTAACCCAAGCACTGCGGGGAGACTGTCACCACAGATGCAGGCGTGTAGCAGTCATTATTAAACGACTAAACTCTACCACAGCGCTTCCAAAGACCATTTACATTTTCCCCTCAAGTGCTGGCAGAGACAATGAAGTTGAGGTTAATGTGACATTGCGGTTTTTTTTCCCCAAATGTTTCTCCGGCCGCCTAAAATAACTAAAGTGATTAAACGCCTTTTTCTTAAGAGTGTGTGTTGTGATCTAAGGCTGTGTGCTCCAGTGATTTACAGTGAACGCAGTGCTTTTACAAGGTTGGCCAAAGGACGACTGGCACGGTGGCGCAGCGGTAGAGTTGCTGCCTTACAGCGCCAGAGACCCGGGTTTGATCTAGTCTACGGGTGCTGTCTGCACGGAGTTTGTACGTTCCCTGCGTGACCGCATGGGTTTTCTCCGGGTGCTCCTGTTTACTCCCACATTCCAAAGATGTGTAGGTTAAACGGCCACTTGGTGTACGGGATGCAAAGGTGGGATAACATAGAACTGGTATATGGGTGATCGATGGTCGACGTGGACACTGTGTGTTGAAGGAGCCTATTCACGCTGTATCTCTCAAACTGAAATAGTTGAAACACAGTGAGCTCACACAATGGTTACACTTGGCCAGGCCGGCCCTGCAATGCTGCCAGGACAACCGGCCTTCATGGTCAGGTTAAGAATCTTTGCACTTACAACTGGGACTTGAAGATGGTGCCAAATTTGGTGACTGCATACTGTTTCAATGTACTAGTCCAATACAATTGTACTGTGCCCACGATGTCTTGTACTGAACTGTATGCAAACATTAATTTTACTTGCACTGAACTGTATGCAAACTTTACCTCAGTACATGTGACAATTAAGTGCCATTGAACAGGCAGAATACGTTAAATAATTGATCGATCTGATTGAGAAACACAGCATGGAAACAGGCCCTTCAGCCCACCTAGTCCACGGCTGTTCACACTGGTTCGGTTTTCCTACATTTGCATCCACTTCTTGCACACCCAAGGCAACTTACAGAGGCCTATTAACGTGCAAACCCGCAGATCTTTGAGATGTGGATACAATTATGAGAGGCGTCGACAGGGTAGACAGTCAAAATCATTTTCTCAGGATGGAAAAATCAAATACTGGAAGGCATAGCTTGAAGGTGAGAGGGGCGAAGTTTAAAGGAGATGCACCAGGTTTGATCCTGCCTACGGTGCTGTCTATGCGGAGTTTGTACGTTCTCAGTTTCAGTGTCAGTTTAGTTTATTGTCACGTGTACCGAGGTGCAGTGAAAAGCTTTTTGTTGCGTGCCAACCAGTCAGCAGAAAGACAATACATGATTACAATCGAACCATTCCCAGTCCCTTATGCTCCAGGGTACATAGTCCTAGCCTACCCCTTCAGTCTCAGTACCGTCTCGTAAATCTCGTTTGTGCCCTCTGCAGCTCAACGCCACCCTTTCATTACAGGGTGAATAAAACTGCACGCAGTGCTCCAAATGTGGCCTTATCTACGTCTTGTGCAGCTGTGTGGCTCAACTCTGGAAGACACTGTCTGAAAAGAGCAAGCAGATTCAATGACTCTGAACGGGAGTTGAGTAAGTGCTTGAATAAGCAACATTTACAGGGCTGAGGAGAAAGGGAGTGAAGTGATTGAGAAGGCAGCAGGTGTTAGGGGTTATGGGGAGAAGGCAGGAGAATGGGGTTGAGAGGGAAAGATGGATCAGCCATGATTGAATGGCGGAGTAGACTTGATGGGCCGAATGGCCTAATTTGCTCCTATAACATGAACATATGACAGCGTTACATTATACTCAGAATCCTTCTGATAAGTTTGTGCAGTGCTCCACTGCAAAGCTGCTATATTTTAGTTTAGTGTAGTTTAGAGATACACCACAGAAACAGGCCCTTCGGCCCACCAAGTCCGCGCCGAGCAGCGATCACTGCACGCTAACACTATTCTACACACACCATGGATAGTTTACAATGATACCATGCCAATTAGCCTACTTCACTTCACTGTGGGTGGAAACCGGACCCTGGCAGGTCATGGAGAGCACGTACAAACTCCGCGCAGACAGCACCCGTAGTCTGGTTCGAACGTGGACATCTGGCGCTGTAAGGCAACAACTCTTCCGCTGCGCCACCGTGCTGCCCTGTCTTTCCTACATTTTGGACCAGTATAGCATTCTCTTCGAGTGCGGGACAACCTTCCTAATTTTTTTGTTTGGGTGTTCTGAGGAAGCTCTCGTACCCCATTCCCATTTCCTTCGAGGTTGGTCCTTGCTTATAAATCTTCAACTTCTGCGCATGGAATGTAGGCCCGGAACTGTGAGAGAGGGTGACTTGCAGTCATACGTGCCCTGAGTCATTTGACTGGGCACCCTGCCATGGCCTAGGATGAATCCTCACCGTTGTGCACAGAACTGAGCAGTTTAAATAACATTTGGACAAGCACATGGATAGGATAGGTTTAGTGGGATAAGGGCCAAATGTAGACCGGTGGGACTAGTGCAGATGGGACATGTTGGCCGGCATGGGATGGTCGTGCTGAAGGGTTTGTTTCCATGCTGTATGACTATGACCTGGGGTGAGAGATGAATGAGGAATGGGAAATGAGGGGGGTAGCTACCCTAAACTGTGAGATTACAGCAAATGGATTTGTTCCATCTTCAATACGCATTTTTAAGATGCTGCAGTGCACGGTTATGCTGGAATGAAGGCACCTGTTAGGTAGAGGGGCAGGAAATGCTCGTTTACTTCTTCTTAAGAGCAAAGGTATCATCCTACAAACAACTAGTGAGCAGTCCTGAACTAGCATCTAACTCATTTGAGGACCCTCAAACTATCTTGGATCAGACTTTAATAGCTTTATCTTGCAGCAAAGGTCTGGCACATTCTTCCCTTCATCATTACATCTGTACACTCTGACGGCTCGATCGTAATCATGTATTGTCTTTCCGCTGACTGGTTAGCACGCAACAAAAACTTTTCACTATACCACGGTACACAGGACAATAAACAAAACTCAACTCAACTCTTTGAAGCTCTTCTTTGACTGATCCGAGACTTAAAACAATATTGCTGTTTGTCTCCTTGCCGACACTGCCTGACCTGCTGAGTATTTCCAGCGTTTTGTTTTAATTTCGGATATTAGCAACTGCAGATTTTTGTTTTCCTATGGTTCAGGCCGGTATTGAACAGATGTGTTCAAACTTCTATGGGATCAGAATAGGGCACCTGGATTCTGATAGAATATGCCATTTTCAGTGGCAGGAGAGTGAAACATAGTTTAGTTTAATTTAGAGATACAGCAAGGAGACAGGCCCTTCGGCTCAACCTACCCATGCCAACCAACGTGTTCCATCTGCATTAGTCTCACGGTGGCGTAGCGGTAGAGTTGCTGCCTTACAGCAAATGCAGCGCTGGAGACCTAGGTTCGATCCCAACTATGGGTTCTGTCTGTACGGAGTTTGTACGTTCTCCCTGTGACCTGCGTGGGCTTTCTCCGAGATTTTCGGTTTCCTCCCTTGTAACCTACAAAGAAGTGCAGGTTTGTAGGTTAATTGGCTTGGTACAGTAAATGTAAAAATTGTCCCTAGTGGGTGTAGGATGGCGTTAATATGCGGGGATCGCTGGTCTGCACGGACCCGGTGGGCCGAAGGGCCTGTTTCCATGCTGTATCTCTAAACTGAAAACAAAACTAATGTCCAAATGACTCTTAAACATTATGAAAGTACTGCCTCAGCCACCTCCCCCAGCAGCTCGTTGCATATGCCTGTCACCCTTTGTGGAAAAAGGTTACCCCTTATGTTGCTATTAAATCTTTCCTTCCCCCTCATCTTAAACCTAAGTCGTGTGGTTTGGTCAATTGAGGCCTGTGTAACACACCTGCCACTTGTGACCAGTGGGAACCTCAAGCAACAAAATATCCGCCAAGAAACACTGACTACCCCAAAAAAGAGTCTGACGAAGGGTCTCGTCCCGAAACATTCCCCATTCCCCCTCTCCAGAGATGCTGCCTGTCCCTCTGAGTTACTCCAGCATTTTGTGCCTTCCTTCGGTTTTAACCTGCATCTGTAGTTTTCTTTTTTACCCCACAAAATACCTCCACAAACTGTCCCAAGCATGTTGCTCCCCTTCATTCATCCAATTAGTATTATCAGACACGACAGGCACTCAAGCTTGTTCCTCGTGATTGCCGAGCAATGAGCAGGAACTAACAACATGACAAGCAAAGACTTTTCTCCAGGGAAGTAATCCACATTGTGTGGAACCGATTTAAGCATCAGCCATATTTCTTTATGAAGAAATGGGTTTGTTCACAGGCTTCCCACACACCAGCATTCTCCATATTTCATGTTCATAAGTTCATACATTATAGGAGCAGAATTCTGGGCTGCCAATATTGGCTGAGAGTTGAGAGTGAGAAATTGCGAGGGAGCGTAGCAACCGAGGGGGGAAGGGTGTTGGAGAGGTAGAGAGCTTTCGTATTTTTCAGCTTTAAATTGTGCGATCTGGTACATACTGTAGCGAGTCTTTTAACTTACACTTGAATGCAACATTTGTGCTTTAAATTGGATTAGGTATGAATAAGGTTAGGCTAAATTACATTCTAATTACATTCCATAGTAGAGCCAGGCTGTGATCAACAGGTGCAGCACTTGAATGACTATATTCATGTATGGAAATCAGATTTTGGACAGAAGTTTCGGGGTAACGTGAGGGGGAACTTCTTTACTCAGAGGGTGGTGGCTGTGTGGAATGAGCTTCCAGCAGAAGTGGTGGAGGCAGGATCGATTTTAACATTTAAAAGTAAAGTGGATAGGTATATGGACGTGAAAGGAATGGAGGGGTATGGTCTGAGTGCAGGTAGATGGGACTAGGGGAGGGCGGATGGTCGGTGCGGACTGGAGGGGCCGAGAGGGCCTGTTTCCGTGCTGTAATTGTTATATGGTTATATGGTTATATGGTTATTTTAATTCATGCTGTTATGCATATATATAGAGAAAAAAAACAGAGAAACAAGGCAAGAGTCGGACTTCCATCACTGTTCTTTACAAATAAATTAATCAACTTTACCCTTTGACTATAGAAACAAGACACAAATAATGCCACATATTCAATCGTAGATGGTTCAATGAAATGAAGATATATATGTAAAACATATATATGGAAACAGACCCTTCAGCCCATCAAGTCCACACCGACCAGCAATATCTCATACACCAGTTCCATCCTACACGCCAGGGACAATTCACAGAAGCCAATTAACCTACAAACCTGCACTTCTTTCGGATGTGGAGGAAACCGGAATATCCAGAGAAAACCCATGTGGTAGTAAGGCAGCAACTCTACCGCTGCGACACTGTGCCACCCCATTAAATTATTTTTTCTGTAATATATTTATTATGGTGTCACGTAAATAAAGATGAACACATGATTCTGATTTCTGCCCTTAGTTGGATAACACACATCTCCAGTCATTGTGTTTTGTGGCTGGCTTTCAACCTCTTCAGTCTGAAGGTCCCGACCTGAAACTTGCTTTTACTGTCTATCTTCAGTTTAAACCAGCATCTTCAGTTCCTTCCTACACTCTTTGTTAAGCGAAACAGGTCCTATTCTCATAATATTATTCACCCCAACTTAAGTTTTTTCTTCACCTCCGTTGCTGCAGAGAATACAATCCCAGTTATCAAATGTTTCTTCAAAGTGAAAAAAAAAATCCAACCCTGCCAACATCTTCATAAATCGCCCCTGGATCCTCTCCAGAGCAATTGCACCCTTTCTACAATGTGTCATAGTCTTACAGCATGGAAACAGGCCCGTCATCCCAACTTGTTCATGCAGATCAAGATGCCCCATCTAAATTAGTCCCATTTATCTGCATTTGGCCCATATCCCTTTAAACCTTGTGTGTGCCAGTGTGTGTGTGAGTGTGTGTCATTGAAGCGACAAAAACATCAGGAGTGAGCGGAGACTTGGCGATGCCTGGGGAAAGACTATGCATTCGCCTTATATATTCCCCTCATGGTGTTTACTCACCTCTAAACCAATTTTTGCTTTATATTGAACTTCCAGCACCTGCAGATTTTTGAGCATGAGAAATTTGTGATCAGCGTGAGAGCGTGAGAATTTTGTGAAATGCGTGACTCTCACGCTCACTGCTTGAGAGTTGGCAGCCCTGCAGAATTAGAAAATTCGGCCCCTCGAGTCTACTCTGCCATTCAATCCTGGCTGATCTATCTCTCCTATCTCTGCCTTCTCCCTATAACTCTTGACAGCCATACTAATCAAGAATCTGTCAATCTACGCCATAAAAATATCCTTTCTTGTCTGCTGTAGACCTTGGAGGATGTTAGAAACCAGAGAATGAACTGAGACAATCGAAAATTCAGGTTCCAGACAATTTCTGTCTTAAATAGAATCGTAGAGATTCAGCCCCTTGTATTCATAGGGGCTGATGATTTAACAAGGCTGTTCCTCTTTGCCTGATCATTGGTTATATGGCCTTTGAAGTTAATCTCCTGCATCCAAGAGATTATTTTAAATGTAGAGAGTAGTTCTGTCTCCGCCAGTTGGCAGGGAAGTCCAGACCCCAACTAACCTTTAATTGCTTGGGATTTCCCCACATTTCCTCACAATTTCCACAGATTTATGGTTAGTCTTTAATGTTTCCTGTACCAATGCCATTTGGCCCATTGAGTCCAATCCAGTTCCAAGCAGAACAATTGCATCAGTCTGATTTCCCCGCTCCCCTGTAGAGTCATAGTCGTGGAAAAAGGCCAATCTTGCCCACATCAACCAACATGTTCCATCTACACTAGCCCCACCTGCCTGCATTTGGCCCATATCCCTCTAAACCTATCCTATCCATCTACCTGTCTAAATGTTTCTTACTGGCCTCAACCACCTTCTCCGGCAGCTCGTTCCACATACCTACCATCCTTTGTGTAATAAAATTGCCCTGCAGGATCCTATTAAAACTTTCCCCGTTCACCTTAAACCTTTGTCCTATTGTCATTGATTCTCCTACTCTGGATAAAAGACTGTGCATTTGCCTATTTATTCCTCACAATTTTATACTCTATAGACCTACAGTTCATTCTCTCTCTCTCTCTCTCTCTGTCCCGTCAACTTTCCCCTTTGATGCTTTTGCCATCACCTTCGTAAAGGGGCAATGTAGAGTGGGGAGTTAACAAACAGGCCTGTCTTTGGGACGTGGGAGAAAACGTGAGCACTTACAGGAATCCATGCCGTCACAGGGAAAACAGGTAAACTCGACAGACAACAGCATAACATCTGTGATAGCTAAGTTACCGGAGAGGATTCTGAGGGATAAAATATGAATGCAGACCGAGGTTGCTTAGGGATAGTCAACATGTCTTTTTGACTGTGAGATATTGTGACATAAATTTGATTGTGTTTTTTGTAGAAGTAATCAAGAAGGTTGATGAGGGCAAAGCCGCAGACGTTAGTATATAGGCTTCAGCAAGGCCTTTGATTAGATTCCACATGGTAGGCTGCTTAGTTTAGTTTAGAAATACAGCGTGGAAACAGGGCCTTCAACCCACTAAGTCCCCTCTGACCATTGATCCCTGCACACTAACACTATCCTGCACGCACTAGGGACAATTTTCAATTTTACCGAGCAAAGCAACCTACAAACCTGTGGGTTTGTGGGAGGTAACCATTGCTTTCGGAGAAAACCCACGCAGGTCACGGGGCGAACATGCAGACAGCACCCGTTGTCAGGATTGAACCTGGGTCTCTGGTGCAGTAAGGCAGCAACTCTACTGCTGCGCCACTGTGTTGCACCATGCTCTGGAATGCTAAATGGCGTTGCATTCAGGGAGAGCTAACTGCCCACATACAGAACTGGATTCATGGAAGGAAGCAGCGGGTGCCGATGGAAGGGCATTTTTCGGACTAGAGGCCTGAGCAGTGTGCCTCAGGGATCGGAACTGGGCCCATTGCTGTTTGAGGTTTATATCAATGATTTTGATAAGAATGTACGACATGTTTGGATATGCAGGGAATGGAGAGATATGGACCACGCGTGGGCTGAGGGGTCTTGGCATCATGTTTTGCACGGGCGTCGTTCCTGTACTGTTCTTTACTCCTTCCTTTTCTGCGGCTCTGCACTGAAATGCTGTGTTTCTATGTCCAGGCTAAAAGTTGCAAGACAAGGGAGAGTAGAGGTTCCAACTAAATCCTTTAAATGTTTGGCAGTATTTTGCAAACATTTTGGCTTCAGTCCCGAGATAGGCAATGGTGTAACTCAGAATTAGTGAGAATATAGTCATCGAGTCATTCTTGCCCACACCGAACAACATGGCCTCATCTACACTAGTCTCACCGACCTGCATTTTGGCATGTCCTATATAGGACATATTCCTCCAAACCTGTCCTATCCATTTACCTGTCTAAATCTTTCTTCAGCATTGCAACAGTACCTGCCTCAACTACCTCATCTGGCAGCTCGTTCCATACACCCAGCACCTTTGGTGTAAAGAAGTTACCCCTCAGGTCATTATTTAATCTATCCCCCTTCAACTTAAGCCTGTGTTTGGAATGTGCAGAGATACTGAGAGACTGCAGGTTAGTTTTCAGCACATAGGCTAGTCTCGCTCTCATGGCATTTAGAGGAAGCAGCATAAAAAGATGGACTGAATCCAGAGCTCAAAGAAACGGGCATCATCACAAACTGGTAAGAGCAACCTATAAAAGCATTTGGTGGCATCAAGGCACCTACTTGTTTCAAAGCCAAAATTAGAATGTGTAGACGAGGAAAGGAGAGATACCACAGCTACAGAGACCGGTGGTAGACATGTGGCTCTGGATTTTGAAACATAGAAAATAGGTGCAGGAGTAGGCCATTCGGCCCTTCGAGCCAGCACTGCCATTCAATATGATCATGGCTGATCATCCAAAATCAGTACCCCGTTCCTGCATTCTCCCCATATCCCTTGATACCGTTAGCTCTAAGAGCTCTAACTCTCTCTGGAAAACATCCAGTGAATTGGCCTCCACTGCCTTCTGTGACGGAGAATTCCATAGATTCACAACTCATCTCATCTCAGTCCTAAATGGCCCACCCCTTATTCTTAAACTGTGACCTATGGTTCTGGACCCCTCCAACATTGGGAACATTTTTCCTAAATCTAGCCTGTCCAATTCCTTAAGAATTTCAGTCGAGTAATATAGATTACGGAGTCATTTCCAGATCATCCGGTAAACCCCAAAAGGGGATTATCCTCAAATTCCGAGATTGCCACTGCTGACAAGATGGGTTAGGGTGAGAGGATGTTGCTGTGGATAACGACACATCAGCTGGCCAGGCTGACCTCAGCAACTCTGATCCAGTGCCGTCTCCATGACAACGGGCCTTTATGGCCAAGTTAAGACTCTAACATCTACCATTACATTTCGGAGTTGAGGAGTGCAGGATAACACCTTAATCACCAAAATACCAGATCAAAGGGAGGCTACAGATTTTTGGCTGTTGAGTAGAGCAACTACACGTGGATAAAAACTGTTTTTATGTCTGGATGTGGCAGCTTTGACAGTCCGGAGTCGCCTTCCAGAGGGAAGTGATTCAAAGAGTTTGTGGCCAGGGTGAGAGGGGTCAGAGATAATCTTGCCCGCTCGCTTCCTGGCCCTTGCAGTGTACAGTCCATCAATGGAGGGAAGGTTGCAGCCAATAATCTTCCCTGCTGATCCGACGATTCGCTGCAGCCTCCAGGTGGCTGAACCAAACCAGACCATGATGGAGAAGGTGAGAACAGACTCTACGATGGCCGTGTAGAATTGGACCATCATTGCCTGTGGCAGATTGTGCTTCCTCAGCTGCCGCAGGAAGTACATCCTCTGTTGTGCCTTTTTGACTGTGGAGTCGATGGTAGCCCCCCACTTAAGGTCCTTAGAGATGATGGTTCCCAGGAACTTAAAAGACTCCACAGATGTGACTGTGGTGTTGTTGATGGTGAGTGGGGTGAGGGGAGGGGGACCTCCCCTAAAGTCTACAATCAATTCCACTGTCTTAAGAGCATTGAGCTCCAGGTTGTTGCTACGGCACCAGGACGCCAGCTGCGACACTTCCTGTCTGTAGGCAGATTCCTCCCCATCCTGGATCAGTCCAATCAGGGTTGTGTCGTCCGCAAACTTGAGAAGCTTGACAGAGGTGTCTGTGCAGGTGCGGTCGTTGGTGTAGAGAGAGTAGCGGAGAGGAGAGGAGAGAGTCAGGGGTTATGGGAAGAGAGGCAGGAGAATGGGGTTGTGAGGGAAAGAATGATCAGCCATGATCATATTGAATGGCGGTGCAGGCTCGAAGGGCTGAATGGCCTACTCCTGCACCTAATTTCTATGTTTCTATGAGTACGCAGCCTTGCGGTGCTCCTATGCTGAGAAGGAGGCCATTTAGCATATCAAGTCTACTCTGCCATTCAATCATGGCTGATCTACCTTTCCCTCGCAACCCCATTCTCCTGCCTCTCTTCCCATAACCCCTGGCACATTGACTAATCACCCTTGTATACCGACTCAGTATGGCCTACTATCTGACACTTATATTTAGTATGATTGTGTCTAACGTTCAGCAGGATTGTCACTGAACTGTATGTAAATAAATAATTTTACTGTTAGGTACACATGATGATAAAGTGCCATTGAACTACTGAATACCAGCATGGACAAGTTGGGCCAAAGGGCCGTAAATACTGAATCATTCTGCGGAGAACGCAGTACAACGTGTAATAACCTGTAATCATTCTAATAACGTGTAAATTACCAAAGTGACGCTCAGATTGCTCATAAACCAGATATGGTCATCTTTATCAATACTTAACGGATCATGGTTGAGTCTGACCAGTGCCTGTGGCTCAATCTGATTTAAACCAGCATCTGCAGTTCCTTCCTACACATTTCTCCTGTACAATTTGGAACAGGTAACCCCTGCAATCAGCGCCCATCAGCTGTCAAACAAAGCCGTCTGGATTGCCGGGCGGCACGTCTGCCGGTTTGTTTTGCCTCCTTCCGCATGCCTTCAGTGACTAATGAATAATTGTGTCGTAGTTTCTGCTGCAGTTGCTCAACACTGTAATTCACAGAAAAACATTAATCATGCGTGATGAATGAAGCAGGTGGTAAGGAGTGGTGGCTATTGCCCGGTTGAGTTTAGTTTATTGTTGCGTGTCCAGTGTAAGCCTTTTGTTGCCTGCTATCCAGTCAGCGGAAAGACTAAACATGATGACAATCGAGCCGTCCACACTGTACAGATACATGATAAAGGCAATCATGTATGGGATGTTTTCATTAGTGGGAGAGTCTAGGACTAGAGGTCATAGCCTCAGAAGTAAAGGACATTCTTATAGGAAGGAGATGAGGAGAAATGTCTTCAGCCAGAGGGTGGTGAATCTGTGGAATTATTTGCCACAGAAGGCTGTGGAGGCCAAGTCAGTGGATATTTTTAAAGCAGAGATAGATAGAGTCTTGATTAGTACAGGTGTCAGTGGTTATGGGGAGACGGCAGGAGAATGGGGTGAGGAGGGAGAGATAGATCAGCCATGATTGAATGGCAGAGTAGACTTGATGGGCCGAATGGCCTAATTCTACTCCTATTCCTTATGATCTTGTGACCTATAGTGCAAGAGATAGGAAGTGAGGCAGGTTCTTTTGCATTGCAATGTTAAGAAACATATAGAGAGGTACAGGAACAGGGTAGGTTTAGAGGGATATGGGCCAAAAGCAGGCAGGTGGGAATAGTTTAGATGGGATACGTTGGTCGGCGTGGGCAAGTTGGGCCAATGGGCCTGTTTCCATGCTGAATGGCCATGACCAGTAAAGATGGATAAAAGATAGACCGAGGGCCTCAGATGAGGTAGATGGTATCCCAGGAGCACTCTCTAGTTAGTGATAGCATGATTCAGTTTCCTGATGACAGTTGGGAAGAAACTGTTTCTGAATCTGGTGGTGTGCGTTTTCAAATTTCTGAACCTCTTGCCCGATGGGAGAGGGGTGAAGAGGCAGTGGCCAGAGTGAGACCGGTCCGTGATTATGTTGGTGGCCTTGGCGAGGTAGACGGAGTCAATGGAAGGGAGGTTGGTTTGCGCGATAGTCCGGGCTGCGTCCACAAATCTGCGATTTATTGCGGATGTTGGAAGGTGAAGGCAGTGACCATTAAACGGTGAGCAGGATGAGATCACCACCAAGGAGTGAGCAACTGAATGTTGCTCCCGCTGGAAATCCTCAGCAGGTCTGGCAGCATTTGTGGGAGTGAAAATTTTAGTTAATGTTTTAATCAACGTCATCCTAATAATTCCAATGAACGCTCTTAATTTAGTTCAGTTTAGAGATACAGAGCAGAAACAGGCCCTTGAGACCACCGATTGCGTGCCGACCAGCGATCTGCACACTAACACTAACACTATCCTACACACACTAGGGACAATTTACAATTTTACCCAAGCCATTTAACTTACAAACCTGTATATCTTTGGAGTGAGGGAGGAAACTGGAGCACCCGGGGAAAACCCACGCGGTCACAGGGAGAAGGTACAAACTGCATACCGACATCACCCATGGGCAGGATTGAACCCGGGTCTCTGGTGCTTTAAGGCAGAGACTCTACCACTGTGCCGTCCTGATGAACAAGAGACATTTGCTGTGTTTCTCTCTCCGCAGATGCTGCCTGACCCACCATGTACTTCTGGCACTTTTTAGCTTTCCAGCACCTGGAGGGTTTTATTTCATTTCCAATGAGATTTATTATTCATGGTTTAGACTGGCCAAGTTTGACACCATACAGGGCATAGCAGCCTGTTTGAAGGGTATCTCATCCACAATCATCCACTCATTCCACCACCAACACACAGTCGCAGCAGTTTGTGTCATGTGCAGGATGCATCTGTGGAGTCTTTTAAGTTCCTGGGAGCTATCATCTCCAAGGACCTTAAGTGGGGGGCTACGATTGACTCCAGAGTCAAAAAGGCACAACAGGGGATGTACTTCCTGTGGCAGCTGAGGAAGCACAATCTGCCACAGGCAATGATGGTCCAATTCTACACGGCCATCGTAGAGCCTGTCCTCACCTTCTCCATCATGGTCTGGTTTGGTTCAGCCACCAAGCACGACACCTGGAGGCTGCAGCGAATCGTCCAATCAGCTGAGAAGATTATTGGCTGCAACCTTCCCAACATTGATGAACTGTACACGGCAAGGGCCAGGAAGCGAGCGGGCAAGATCATCTCGGACCCCTCTCACCCTGGCCACAAACTCTTTGAATCACTTCCCTCTGGAAGGCGACTCCGGACTGTCAAAGCTGCCACAGCCGGACATAAAAACAGCTTTTTTCCATGAGTAGTATTTCAACTTAATAACCAAAAATCTGTGGCCTCCTTTTGCTCTGGTATTTTACTTTATTCACATGATTAATCAATAATGTTTTATTATTAATGTTTTATGTGTCATTCCGAACTGCCACTGTATGTCGTTGTCACTTGCGGGCAGAGCACCAAGGCAATTTCCTTGAATGTGAATACTTGTCCAGCAAATGTATTTATTCACTTCATTCACTATTTAAGATTTTATTATGGGGTGAGATGGAGTAATCCTCTATTTATTATTGGAGTTGCTGGTGAGGCCGGGGGTGAACTTGCTGTGCCCTGTATTGGTCATACAGGCTATAATAATAATAATAATAAAAATAATAATGATATCAGATTATTATGGTCTGAATATAGAGGGAGGTGCACATGACTCACTATATGGTCATTACTAAGTCAGAGTGTGATTTTTCTATGCCTGGTCGATATAACGATTAAACACTTAACTCTTGCATCAATACTCAGGAAGCTTGACACCATATTGGAAACAGTAGCCCTTTTATTAGGCACCCCATGTACAGAAGTTCATAAGTTGTAGGAGCAGGATTAGGCCATTCGGCCCATCAAGTCTACCCCACCATTCAATCATGTCTACCCATCTTTCCCTCTCAACCCCATTCTCCTGCCTTCTCCCCATAACCCGTGACACCCGTACAAATCACCTTAAATCTCCACCTTAAAAAAATGTCCACTGACTTGGCCTCCACAACCATCTGTGGCAATGAACTCCCCAGATACACCATGCTGCGACTAAAGAGCAGTCTCCTCATCTCCTTCCTAAAAGAACGTCCATTAATCCTGAGGCTATTACCTCTAGTCCTAGAAACTCCCCCTCATCTCCTTTCGAAAGGTACGTCCTTTTAGTTTCAGTTTAGTTTATGCAGTTTAGGTTATTGTCACGTAGATACAAGAAAAGGGAATAACGTTTAGTGCAAGGTAAAGCCGGTAAGGACCGATCAAAGAATGCATTCAGGACTGTTCTCTAGTTGTGGCAGGATCCTTCAGTTGCCATTCAGTGATTTTATTCTGAAAGGTACATCCTTTCATTCTGACTCCACTGACTGCTTCACTCCATTCACTGACTCCACTACCAACACACTGCTGGAGTTGAACTCACACTGGCCTCTATTAGTAATAGCTGAAAACATGTTAATGATTTCTTCATTCTGTTACCTCCACAAAGACCATTAAAGTTTAAGGTTTACTCATTTGCCACTAATATTGCACGATGCAGTTTGCTCCTTCTGAATCTATGTCACGTGCCCTGGTCCTCATTAACAGAGTCATGGGACATTGGATAGTACGGAGCAGCGTTTGTGCAAAACATGATCCCTAGTTAAACTAAACTCATCTGCCTGCACATAACGTGTTGCCAGCAGCACAGCAGCCAATCATCTAGCATCGTAGTTCTGAGCTTACCTGTATAAAAGAAACAGCAGTAATCAGCGCTGTAACTGATGATTACAAGACAAGCTGCTAATGCATTTAAACGCATTAACGCTATTGCAATTAAACATTACAACCACAAATAACCTCTGAACTACATAGACTACTATAGTTATTATTGCACTATTATTGGGGGGTTTTTGTGTGTACCTATGTGTGCGTGTGCGTATATATACATATATATATACGTTTTTTCCATTGAGGGTAGGGAAGATTCAAACAAGAGGGCATGACATGAGAATTAAGGGACAGAAGTTTCGGGGTAACGTGAGGGGGAACTTCTTTACTCAGAGGGTGGTGGCTGTGTGGAATCAGCTTCCAGCAGAAGTGGTGGAGGCAGGATCGATTTTAACATTTAAAAGTAAAGTGGATAGGTATATGGACGTGAAGGGAATGGAGGGGTATGGTCTGAGTGCAGGTAGATGGGACTAGGGGAAAACAAATGGTCGGCACGGACTGGAAGGGCCGAGAGGGCCTGTTTCCGTGCTGTAATTGTTATATGGTTATATATGATCTATATATATGTGTACATATATATATATGTGTGTGTGTTTGTGAGTATATGTATATATACACACTGAACTTTGTTTCTCTCTCGTTTATCATATTGTTTACAGTGTAATATATTTACATATTCTGTTGTGCTGCTGCAGGTAAGAATGTCGTTGTTCTATCTGGTACATATGACATTAAAACACTCTTGACTCTCGATCCATATCCTTCTATTCCCTGCGCTTTCATGTGCCTATCCAACAGTCTCTTAAATGCCACTATCGTATCTGCCTCCACCACCACCCCTGGCAATGCGTTCCAGTCCCCCGCTACTCTCTGTGTAAAAAAACATGCCTTGCACATCACCACTAAATTTTCCCCCTCACCTTATAGCTATGCCCTCTGGTGTTGGACATTACCCCCTTGGGAAAAAGGTCCGACTGTCTATCTTATCTATGTCTCTCATGAAGCTTATATTATCAAAAGTTCCCTCAGCCTTTTTAGTCGAGTTTACTTCAGTTCTGTTCAGAGATCCAGCGTGGAAACAGATCCTTCGGTTTGCTGAATCTGCATCGACCATTGATCACCCGTGCACTAGTTCGCTCCCACACACTAGGGACAATTTACAGAAGCCAATTAACCTACAAACCTACACGTCTTTGGAATGCGGGAGGAAACCGGAGCACCCGGATGAAACCCACGTGGTCACAGGGAGAACGTGCAAACTCAGTACAGACAGCACCCATGGTCAGGATCGAACCCGGGTCCCTGGCGCTGTAAGGCAGAAACTCTACCGCTGTGCCACCTTGAATTAGGAAATGTCACAGAAAGCTGGGGTCCAGCATGAATGTGCCAGCTGAATTGTATTAATGGCAAGTAGTTCAGTTACAGTAAGGACCTCTCTCTCCGTTCCAAGAAGTGAAACATTGAACCCACATAAGCTTGAGTCATTGGGTCAAGGAGTCAGAGAGGCCCTTCAACCCACAAATCCCATGCTTTAATCCAGTACCCACTTGAATCTCCCCATATTCCCATTAACTCTCCCCAAATTACCACAGAAGGCTGTGGACGGCGTCAATGCTTATTTTTAAGGTGGACATTGATAGATTCTTGATTAGTACAGGGGTCAGAGGTTATGGGGAGAAGGCAGGAGAATGGGGCAAGGAGGGAGAGATAGATCAGTCATGATTGAATGGCAGAGTAGACTTGATGGGCCGAATGGCCTAAATCTGCACCTATCACTTATGAACATGAACACATGAACCACCAAGCGTGCGTGGTTTGGCAGGCACTGTCTGAAGAGTCTTGGTGAGTTGCTGGTGCATCCTTTAAATGCACAAACCGCTGCTCCCGTGCGTTGGTGCTAGAGTGAGTGGATGGTTGTAGATTGAGTGCCCATCAAATGGTCTGTTATGTCCTGTGTTGTGTCAAGTGTCTTGAGTGTTACTGAAGCTGCACTCAAATGGCAACAGAAGTAGATAGAGTGGTAAAGAAGGCTTTTGGTATGCTTGCCTTCATAGGTTGGGGCATTGGTTGAGATGGCGGTGCCTCGCGGCAGCGGCCTCTGCAGTCTGTCTGTCTATTTTTAATTTTTGTCCTGTTGAGTGTAGTTTGGTTGTACACTCTACTGCAGTTGTACAGGGTCTTAGTGAGGCCACACCTGGAGTATTGCGTACAGTTTTGGTCTTCTAATCTAATTCTTGCCCAGAGAAGGTTCACCAGACTGATTCCTGGGATGGCACGACTTCCATATGAAGAAAGACTGGATCTTGGTACTCGCTGGAATTTAGAAGATTGAGGGGTGATCTCACAGAGACTTATTTTTGTCCTGCGTTTTATTGTGGTATGTTTCTAGTTCTATGTAGTTTCTATATTGTTTTTAGCTGAGTATATGTGGGGGGCGGGGGGGGGGGAACCGTAGAGCGGCCTCCAACCGGAACGACCTGGGGGCTCCAGTCGCGGAGCCTGCGGACTCACCATCGTGGAGCTGGCCGGCTTTGGAGCATGGAGAGCTGTGGTGGCGCGCGGCTGCGACCCGACTTCGGAGCTTTGGAGGCTCCGGCCGCAGGCCCGGTGGACGGCGACATCGGGAGCTCGCGGGTCCCTGGTGGGAGACCGCTTTTCGGAGCTCCCGCAACGGCAACTTCTCCCGCCCGATTTGCGGGGTTGAAAACGACCCGGAGCGGGGCCTTACATCGCCCCGCGCGGCTTTAATGGCCGGGGGACTTGCCATCGCCCGCCGGGGGCTTTAACATCGGGAGAAGAATGGAAAACAGGGGAGAGACAATGACTTTGCCTTCCATCACAGTGAGGAGGAGATTCACTGTGATGGATGTTTGTGTTAATTATGTGTCTTGGTTTGTTTTTCTTGTTGTATCACTGCAGAAACCAAATTTCGTTTGAACTTAATAGGTTCAAATGACAATAAACGGTATTGTATTGTATTGTATTGAGTATAACAGTCAGGATGTCTTGATGGTGCTTCATCGGATGTTGATTAAACCGCATATGGAATGTTGCATCGGGGTCATCGTCAAGACATTTGCAATCTCCTCTCTTGCCTCTGTCAATCTGAGGTGGGCATCAGAGAAGGCAACCTCATATAAACTTTCCAAATAGTGAATGCTTGGATAGAGTGGACGTGGAGAGAATGTTTCCACTAGTGGGAGACCAGAGGCCATAGCATCAGAATAAAAGGACGTACCTTTAGAAAGGAGATGAGGAGGAATTTCTTCAGTCAGAGGGTGGTAAATCTGTGGAATTGGCTGTGGAGGCCAAGTCAATGCATATTTTTAAGGTGGAGATTGATAGATTCTCAGTGTCAGGGGTCATGGGGAGAAGGCAGGAGAATGGGGTTGAGAGGGAAGGATCGATCAGCCATGATTGGATGGCGGAGTAGACTTGATGAGCCGAATGTCCTAATTCTGCTCCCATGACTCAAATAGTCAATTTGACAAAGAGCTCCGACAGACTTGGTGGTTATGTGGTTGGCAGACGGGGGTGGAGCCAGGCGTGGGTTGTAATGTAGGGAAAAGCCTGCTGAGGTTTGCTCTGGGCTTTGTGCAAAGGAATCGCGCTGAGGCACTGGCCAGTTGCCTGTGCTCCAGAACATAGCAGCTTCTGTGGCCCTTTCCTGGACGGGTGAGTGTCAGACTGTGCAAGGAGCCGTGCACTGAACCAGGTGTGGCTGCAGCCACTGCCCTGACACTGGCCATGACCAGCTCGCCATGGATCTAACACTGCCCTGCTCTAGATTTTATCTTTCTGAGGGTCAGCAGCTTCCTTCCCCCTTCTCTTCAGGACTGATCAGCGGCAGTGAGAACAATAGTAAACCACTCTGCAAGTATTCGGTACAGAAAACTATTCAAACTCTGAAAATGATGCCCGACCCTGGCAGCTCTTGTATATTGTCTCAATGGACTGTTTCTATGCACTTTGTACGTAATCTGGGATTGGGCTTAAGTACAGGAATACTTTGACCTGTATGCAAAAGTAAAATTACAGTGCACCTTGGGTCAGGTGACAATAAAGAACCATTGGACCATTGAGCATTGCTCTCCGTCAGAGTATAACACGCAGTGAGCCATCTATCAGGGTGGAATATGAGGCAGAGGGGGTGGCAATTGGTTAATTTTCTCTCTACATCCCAACGGTGTAGCTCGGACAAGTTCGGCGTTGGTTAAGGCAGTGCTGACAAATACTAACCTGGAAAGAGTGGATGTGGAGGGGATGTTTCCACCAGTGGGAGAGTCCAGGACCAGAGGCCATCACCTCAGAATAAAAGGATTTACCTTTAAAAAGGCTGTGGAGGCTGTCAATGGATATATTTAAGGTGGAAATTGGCAGATGCTTGATTAGTTCGGGTATCAGCGGTTATGGGGAGAAAGCAGGAGAATGGGGTTGAGAGGGGAAGATAGATCAGTCATGATTGAATGGCAGAGGAGACTTGATGGGCCGTATGGCCTAATTCTGCTCCTAAGCTTCTGAACTAAAGAATTTATGAACTAACCAATGCCTTTCTTTCTCTCTCTCTCTCTCTCTCTCTCCCTCTCTTCTCTCCTTCCCTTTGCCTTTCCCTCTCCCCTCTCCTTCACTACCCCTCACCCTCTTCCTCTCCTCTCCCCGCCTCATGCAGGCTGCCCATGAGCACGGTTTTCCAGTTGTACAGCTTCAGGATGCCAAACATCGGGTTCCAGAACCTCCCGCTCAACATCTACATTGTGGTCTTCGGGACAGCAATCTTCGTCTTCATCCTCAGCTTACTGTTCTGCTGCTACTTAATCAGGTAAGGGATGGCTCCAGTGTGGGGTGTGGTGGGGGATTCTAGACAATGCACATTGACACACACTAAAACCCTCACCTGGACCTTCAGCAAATAATATTTGACACCAGGCCCTGTGGTAACATTTGGACAAAGAATTAGATTTTGTGGAGTGTCAGCAGGGAATTTTGAAAGCAATTTTGAAGAGACCATGGTGGACAGTTTGACCATTGTAATTTGTAATCTTGTTCATTCCTGGAAAACTCGGACACCCATGAATGAAGGAGGCTACAAAAAGAAAAACGTTTTCATACAAAGGGTGGTGGGTGTATGGAACAAGCTGCCAGAGGAGGTAGTTGAGGCAGGGACTAGCCCAATGTTTAAGAAACAGTTAGACAGGTACATGGATGGGACAGGTTTGGGGGATATGGACCAAGCACAGGCAGGTGGGACTAGTGTAGCTGGGACATGTTGGCCGGTGTAGGCAAGTTGGGCCGAAGGGCCTGTTTCCACACTGTATCACTCTGTGACTCTCTGACTCATAGTGGTGGACATTGCCCAGTCCATCAGTTGACCTCCCCACCATCGAAGGGATCTATAGGAGGCGCGGCCTTATTCCCGATGGCAGGAGTGAATTGAGAGCACAGCCAGGGTGGCGAGTATCCTTGATGGTGCACATCATGGCTACGCTCTCATTTCACTCCTGCCATGGGGAAGAAGGCAGAAGGCATCTGAAAACTGTGAAGAAGGAACAACTTCTTCCTCACACCTATCAGCCCATCAACACTGCAAAGACCAGCTGAACTCTGAACTACAAACTGTCGTGGTTGCACTCGGGACTGCAGGCTTTTGTTTTGTTTTGTACTCATTTTGTGGGGTTTTTTAATTGAACGTTTTTTTTGGTTTTGTTTTATCAATTGTGTGTGAGTGTGATGTGTAAGTACCTGTGGTGCTGCCGCAAGTAGCACTTTCAATGTTCCGTTTCGGTACATATACGAGAGTTGAATGCTCTTGACTCTCTTGCTGAACTGATGAAGGTAGGTTTTGCACAAACAATGAGAACTGGAGCCAAGCGGTATTCTGAGGCGTGGTGGAGCAGGAGCAGGTTCAGGAGGTGTGGAACGGCCAAGGCATAAAGTGAACAGAGCACAAAGCCTAGAGTAGTCAATTCTGGGAGGCACGGTGGTGCAGTGGTTGAGTTGCTGCCTTACAGCGCTTGCAGCGCCGGAGACCCAGGTTCGATCCCGACTACGGGTGCTGTCTGTACGGAGTTTGTACGTTCTCCCCATGACCTGCGTGGGTTTTCTCCGAGATCTTCGGTTTCCTCCCACACTCCAAAGACGTACAGGTTTGTAGGAGAATTGGCTTGGTAAAATGTACATATTGTCCCTAGTGTGTGTCGGATAGTGTTCGCGTGCTGGGATCGCTGATCAGCGCGTACCTGGGCCTGTTTCCGTGCTGTGTCTCTAAACTACACTAAACTAAACTAAATTCAGATAAAATCTGATGGGGTCAGCAATCAGCGGCCATCACGAAGGGTGTAGGTATTGGGTGGGGATGTTGAAGGCTGTTGAGCTCAGCGGGGGCCTTTGGGGAAATGGGCTGAAAGGCTTTGGAGAGGTTAGAGGTCGGGACCCCCGACCTGAAAAGCAGTGCGGGAAATTGTAAAACCCCTCAGTGCATCCGTGGGCACAAAGTTAATGAGCCAGTAACCGGAAGAGGACAGGGAAAGAATCCCTCCTTGGTGCAGCAGTAGAGTTGCCGCCTAACAACACCAGAGACCCAGCTTCGATCCTGAAAATGGGTATTGTCTGTACGGATTTTGTACGTTCCCCCTGTAACCACGTGAGCTTTCTCCCGGTGCTCCCACATTACAAAGACCAGCAGGTTTGTAGGTTAATTGGCTTCCGTGAATTTTCCCTAGTGTGTAGGATAAATCTAATGTAGGGTGAACGCTGGTGGGCGTGGACCCAGTGGGTCAAAGGTATCCATGGTGTATCTCTAAAGTAAGCTAAACTAAACTCAGTAACTATGGAGATGTATGGACTGCTTTGCTTGCATCAAGGACTTTGGGTGTTTTTACACTAGTATTTATGGATATTGATTTAGTTTAGTTTTAATTTAATTTAGGCCAGACCCAGCACAGATACAGGCCCTTTGGCCCACCGGGTCTGCACCGACCAGTGATCCCCGCACACTAACACTATCCTACACACACAAGGGACAATTTACATTTATACCAAGCCAATTAACCTACAAACCTGTACGTCTTTGGAGTGTGGGAGGAATCCGAAGTTCTCGGAGAAAACCCACGCGGTCACGGAAGAATGTACAAACTCCGTACAGACAGCGCCCAGAGTCGGGATCGAACCCGGGTCTCTGGCGCTGTAAGGCAGCAACTCTATTCAATTCTAATTATTGAATTTTGTAATTGATTCTATGTTATCTGGGTATTGATCTAATGTGATTGTTAAGCCTCAACAAGTAAGAGCTTTTATTCTACTTTTGTCACTACCTATAACAATTCAAAACACTTCTGAAGAAAGGCCTCAAACCGAATGTATATATATTGTACAATGTATATATGTACAAACCGAAATACATGTATATATCTATATATATCGTTGCTTTACCAGGATTTACCAGGATCTTGGTGAGGCCACACCTGGAGTATTGCGTACAGTTTTGGTCTCCTAATCTGAGGAAAGACATTCTTGCCATAGAGGGGGTACAGAGAAGGTTCACCAGACTGATTCCAGGGATGGCACGACTTCCATATGATGAAAGACTGGATAGACCCGGCTTGTACTCGCTGGAATTTAGAAGATTGAGAGATGATCTCATAGAGACTTACAAAATTCTTAAGGGGTTGGACAGGCTAGATGCAGGAAGATTGTTCCCGATGTTGGGGAAGTCCAGGACAAGGGGTCACAGTTTAAGGATAAGGGGGAAGTCTTTTGGGACCGAGATGCGAAAATCGTTTTTCACACAGAGAGTGGTGAATCTGTGGAATTCTCTGCCACAGAAGGTAGTTGAGGCCAGTTCGTTGGCCATATTTAAGAGGATGTGGCCCTTGTGGCTGAAGGGATCAGGGGGTATGGAGAGAAGGCAGGTACAGGATACTGAGTTGGATGATCAGCCATGATCATATTGAATGGCGGTGCAGGCTCGAAGGGCCGAATGGCCTGCTCCTGCACCTAATTTCTATGTTTCTATGTTTCTATTCCAGCTCTCTGAACACTAAGATGAAGGGAACGTTGTGTGAATGATGTCACCTTAGTTGAATTAATTTGCATGCATGTTAATAACTTTCTGCTAATAACCAATGGCATAGTAGGGCAGCGGTAGTGTTGCTGCTCACAGCGCCGGAGGTGGAGACCCAGGTTCAGTCCCGACTACGGGTGCTATCTGCATGGGGTTTGTGCATTCTCCCTGTGACTGCATGGGTTTTATCCGGGTGCTCCAGTTTCCTCCCAGACTCCAAAGACACACAGTTTTTTACGTTAATTGTCGTTGGTATAATAAAATTGGTATCTTGTACCTAGTGTGTAGGAGAGTGCTAATGCACGGGAAGATTGCTGGTTGGCACGGACTCCGTGGGCTGAAGGGCCTGTTTCCATGCCATATCTCTAATGTCTAAAGGATGTTTCAGCACTGGAGAGTGGACTGAATGCTGTTGGCAATTAAAGACGAAACAGGCCCTTCAGCCCAACATGCCTTGCGAACCAAGATGTCCCACCTGCCCACGTTTGGTCCACATCCCCCTAAACCTTTCCTATCCATGTACCTATCCAACTGTTCAATGTGCTTATATCACCGGTCTCCTCTGGCAGCTCGTTCCATATATCCATCGCACTCATTGTAAAAAAGGCTGACCCTCAGGTTCTTGTCAAATCTCACCCCCTCTCAACTGGAACCTATGTCCTCTGGTTCTTGATTCCTCTGTTCTGGGAAAGACTCTGTGCATCTACACTAATTATTTTGCTCATGATCTTATACACCTCTATAAGTTCACCCCTCATCCTCCTGTGCTCCAAGGACTAAAGTCCTTGCCTGCATAGCCTTATAGCTCAAGCCCTTGTCCCAGAAACATCCCCGTAGTCTTCTCTGCATTCTGTCCATCGTAACAACATCATTCCTATAGCAGGGTAAACAAAGGGCGGTCACGGTGGCGCAGCGGTAGAGTTGCTGCCTTACAGCGAATGCAGCGCCGGAGACCCGGGTTCGATCCCGACTACGGGTCCTGTCTGTACAGAGTTTGTACGTTCTCCCCGTGACCTGCGTAAGTTTTCTCCGAGATCTTCGGTTTCCTCCCACAGACCAAAGACGTACAGGTTTGTACGTTAATTGGCGTGGTAAATGTAAAAATGGTCCCGAGTGGGTGTAGGATCGTGTTAATGTGCGGGGATCGCTGGTCGGCCCGGACCCGGTGGGCCGAAGGGCCTGTTTCCGTGCAGCATCTCTAAACTAGACTAAAATCTAAACAAAACTGCAACGTAATACTCCAAAAGTGGCCTCACCAATGTCCTGTACAACTGTAACATAATGGCTTTGGTGTGCAGACGGAGGGATCTTGCAACCTTCAGTTCATAGCTCACTAAAGGTGTCAGGACAAGTGGATAGGGTGGTGAAGAAGGCTGGCCTTCATTGCTCGGCGCATTGAATGTAAGACTCAGGAAGTCTCGATGCATCACTATAGGACTTCAGTTTGGCCGCATTTGAAATATTGCGTGCAGTTGTGATCACCCATTACAGGAGAGGGTGCAGAGGAGGTTTACCAGAATGCCGCCTGGATTAGAGGGTTTCAACTGCAGGGAGAGGTTGGGGGGAGGGGGTCAGGTTGCATAGAATCAGGTTATGGGGGGGTTTCCTGGAACACCAGAGGTTGCTGGGAGACCTGATAAAAATATGAGAAGCATGGATAGGGTAGACAGTCAGAACATTTTTCTCAACACAGAAAATCAAATCGTAGAGGGCACAGCCTTCAGGTGAGAGGGACAAAGTTTACAGGAGAAGTGCAGGGCAAGTTATTTTTACACAGAGGCCCAGAACGCGCTGCCAGGATGGTGGTTGTAAAGGATTGTTGACAATGCGGCTGGCAGATGATAGGTGGCGGCAAATAAGAGGAGGGGGGTAGAGACTGGGGGGGGGGGGGGGGCGGGATTTGGGGTGGGGTGGGCGGGAGAGGGGGGGAGAGGGGGGGGGGAGATGGGAGACAGAGGCCCCTAGGGTGAAACCGGGATGATGGACCAATGATTGGTAGATGGAACTGGGAGAGGGGTGAGAGGTGGTGGGTGGGGGAATGATTCTTGGGGACAAGGGAGAGACGGATGCAGATGGTGGACAAAGGAAGAGAAAAGAGGACACAAAGTGCTGGCGCAACTCTCTGGAGAAGGTGGACAGGTGGCGCATCGGGAAAGGGTAGCCAAAACATTACCTATCCACGTTCTCCAGAGATGCTTCCTGACCCGCTAAGTTACTCCAGCATTTTGGGTCTTCTTTTGTAAACCAGCATCTGCGGTTCATTCTTTCTACAAAGAAAAGGTGAACTTGATGGGCTAGTAGGGGCGGGGGGAAATGCACAAAGGGTGTAGATTCAGTGGTTTGTACCATTGGATTGTAAGCTACACAATTTGAAAATGTGGTGTTAGAGTCACACAGCATGGAAACAGGCCCTTCGGCCAACTTGCCCACACCGACCAACATGTCCCATCTGAACTAGTCCCACCTCCTTGCATTTGGCCCATATCCCTCCAAACCTGTCCTATCCATGTACCTGTCGAAATGTTTCTTAAACGTTGCAATAGCCCCAGCCTCAATTTCCTCCTCTGGCAGCTTGTCCCATACACCCACCACCCTTTGTGTGAAAATGGTACCTCTTAGATTCCTATTAAATGTTTCTTCCCTCACTTTAAGCCTACGTTCTCTGGTTCTCCATTCCCCTACATCGTCATGCAGCATTAAAACCCATTTGGCCCATATCCCTCTAAACCTATCCTATCCATGTACCTGCCTAAATGTTTCTTAAACGTTGTGATAGTCCCTGCCTCAACCACCTCTTTGGGCACACACGTTCCATGTGCCCACCACCGTTTGTGTAAAAAAACGTTACCCCTCAAGTTCCTATTAAATCTTTTTTTTGTTAAATATTTTTATTAGACGTAAATACATATTAATAGAGTATACTTCTCACATACATTCATAATTTTATTAATATTAACAATTATGTCTTATATATTTCTATACTTTTGTTTTTACAGGTAAGAAAAGATAGAGAAAAATAAAGTAAGAGTAGAAATGAATGGAGTATTAAAAAAGTTATCCATCATTGGAGATATATAGTTCCTATTAAATCTTTCCCCGCTCACCTTAAACCTATGTCCTTCTGGTTCTTGATTTCCCCTATTCTGGGTAACAGATTCTGTGCATCCATTCTTCTCATGTCCAAATAAAGTCCTCGCCTGCTCAACCTCTCCCTGTAGCTCAGCCCCTCGAGTTCTGGCATCGTCCTCGTAAATCTTCACTGCACAAGCTTAGCAACATCTATCCGCTGACAGTGTGACCAAAGCTGAGCACAATACTCCAAATGTGGCCTCACCACATGTAGTTGTTCTAGTTTGTTGTTTGCTCTTCTAGTTTGTGCTTGATCCTGTGGAGTGGAGTGTGACAGTGGAGAAGCTGAGGACAAGCAAACCAATGTGGGGGCGAGAAGGGGAAATGAATGCAACCGCAATCTCACCGTGCCTGTTGCAGGCAGAGTGCAGGCGCTCTGCAGAATGGTCACCTGGTCCGCAGGTGGCCTCACCAATGTAGAAGAGTGCAAGGCTTGGACAGAGCGGATGTGGAGAGGATGTTTACACTAGTGGGAGAGTCTAGGACTAGAGGTTATAGCCTCAGAGTTAAATGACGTTCCTTTAGGAAGGAGATGAGGAGGAATTTATTTAGTCAGAGGGTGGTGAATCTGTGGAATTAATTGCCACAGAAAGATGTGGAGGCCGCTAAAGGACATTTTTAAGGCAGGGAGAGATAGATTCTTGTTCAAGATGCTGGAAAATCGAAGGTAGACAAGAATGCTGGAGAAACTCAGCGGGTGCGGCAGCATCTATGGAGCGAAGCAAATAGGCAATGTTTCGGGCCAAAACCCTTCTTCGGACTAGATAGATTCTTGATTGGTACGTGTGTGTCACGGGTTACGTGGAGAAGGCAGGAGAATGGGGTTAGGTGGGAGAGATGGATCAGCCATGATTGAATGACGGAGTGGACTTGATGGGCCGGATGGCCTAATTCTGCTCCGATTGCTTATGACCTTATGCCCTCAAGAGGTCAGATCATGACCATCGAATGCAATGGACCAGGGTGGAGGAGGTCACCTGGGAGGGCCGCTTTGGTCTGTGGATGTTGGTGAGGAAGGCGGTGACGGTTCAGTTCTGTCACAAAGTCTACCGCTGTGTCACCATACCACTGTCACAGATACATGATGAGGGAATAGCGTTTAGTGCAAGGTAAAGTTCGATCAAAGAGAGCCTGAGGGTCACTAATGAGGTAGATAGTAGTTCAGGACTGCTCTCCACTTGTGGTAGGGTGATTCAGTTGCCTGATCAGGGGACAAATATTGCACCCTCAGTAGTGTGAAGGGCCAGGTGTCGGGGGATGGGAGGGGGAGGGGGCGAGCTGGGCAGAGAGTCATGGAGAGAGTGGTCCCAGTGGAAAGCAGACAGGAGGTGGAGGCGTGAAGATGTGGCTGGAGGTGGGATCCTATTCGTGTTGGTAGAAGTGATGAAGGAGGATCTTCTGGATTCAGAGGGCACTGTGGTGGAATGGAAAGACCCAGGGAACTCTCTCTGTGATAACAAGTCACAGCAGATGCTGGTTTTATACCAAAGGAAGAAATGGTGGAGTAACTCAGCAGGTTGGGAAGCATCGCTGGAGAACGTGGCTAGGTGAGGTTTCGGGTTGGGACACTTCTTCAGACTGATTAGAAACAGAGGAACATAGAAAATAGGTGCAGGAGTAGGCCATTCGGCCCTTTCGAGCCTGCACCGCCATTCAATATGATCACGGCTGACCATCCAACTCAGTATCCTGTACCTGCCTTCTCTCCATACCCCCTGATCCCCTTAGCCACAAGGGCCACATCTAACTCCCTCTTAAACATACCCAACGAACTGGCCTCAACTACCTTCTGTGGCAGAGAATTCCAGAGGTTCACCACTCTCGGTGTGAAAAATGTTTTTCTCATCTCTGTCCTGAAAGACTTCCCCCTTATCCTTAAATTGCTAGATTGGTAGAGAGGTAGCTTGCTTGCGAGAGAGGTGGGGAAAGAGTGGGGCTGAGGACCGATGCTCGGGATATAGAGGAAATGAATGTGCGTGTTTCTTCTCATTTGGAGCACCTTTCCTATTTCCTCCCTCCCCCATCTGGATCCATTAGTCCATGATCCCTCCCTCTTCTAGTCACATCTAACAACTACCAGATTCTTGCTCTATCTTCATAAGATCATAAGTGATAGGAGCAGAATTAGGCCATTTGGCCCATTAAGTCTACTCCGCCACTCAATCATGGCTAATCTATCTCTCTTTCTCCTAACCCACATTCTCCTGCCTTCTCTCCATAACCTCTGACACCCGTACCAATCGAAAATCTATCTATATCGGCCTTAAATATATCCACTGACGGCCTCCACAGCCTTCTGTGGCAACAAATTCCACAGATTCACCACCCTCTGACTAAAGAAATTCCTCCTCATCTTCCTTCCTAAACAAACGTCCTTTAATTCTGAGGCTCTGACCTCTAGTCCTAGACTCTCCCACTAGTGGAAACATCCTCTCCACATCCACTCTATTCAAGCCCCTCCCATTTTCATCGACTTAATCTCCCCTCCCCTGCCTTCCGATTTACCCATCCCCATCTCCCATCAATCCCACGCCAGCCTCTGTCCCAACATTCCCCGCTACGAGATGGTGCCAAAAAGTGGCGAATCTTTGCATGCAGTCCCAGAAGTGGACCTACTACTGTCTGCTATAATCATTCCACTCTTTAACCTGTGCATGATATACTATCCAGTCATAGAAGACTGGATAGCATATAAAATAATAACATGCATTTCACTGTATCATGGTACACACGTCAAAAATAAATAATTTAAATAATAAAGACCGTTCCCTCCTTAATTCCCTGGTTAACTCATCCATTCCCACCCAAACCACCCCCTCCCCAGGTACCTACCCCTGCACTCACAGGAGATGCAACACCTGTCCCTATACATACTCCCTTGACTCTGTCCAGGGACCCCGACAGTCCTTTCAGGTGAGGCAGAGGTTCACTTGCACCTCCTCCAACCTCATCTACTGTATCCGCTGTTCAAGATGTGGACTCTGACTCAAGGCCAAACATAGACTGGGCGATCGTTTCGCTGAACACCCTTGCTCAGTCTGCCTGGACCAACCCGCTCTCCCGGTTGCTAAACATTTTAATTCTCCTTCCCATTCCCACACTGACCTTTCTATCCTAGCCCTCCTCCATTGTCAGAGTGAGGCTAAACGCAAATTGGAGGAACAGCACCTCATATTTCGCTTGGGCAGCTTACAGCCCAGTGGTATGAATATTGATTTCTCTCACTTCAGGTAGCCCCAGCATTCCCTCTCTCTCTCTCCATCCCTCCCCACTCACGTCACACCAGCTTCTCATTTTCACCCAACGAACAGCTAACAATGGCCCGTTTTGTATATTATCATTACTTTTTTTGCATATCTTTAATTCATTGTTCTATATCTCTCTCCATCGTCGTCTATATCTCTAGTTCCCCTTTCCCATGACTCTTCGTCTGAAGAAGGGTCTCGACCCGAAACATCACCTTTTCCTTTGCTCCACAGATGCTGCCTGTCCCCCTGAGTTACTCCAGCAGTTTGTGTCTATCTTCGGTTTAAACCAGCATCTGCAGCCCCTTCCTCGACTTTCTAATTGAAGATTTTTTTTGTCTTAGAAAGATACTCCGTTGGTGTGTGCCTTCTGTGTTTAAGAGATTGTCAGTTCTCCAATCCTCCTGTATCTAGGGGTGGGCTGAATATTGCAATTTAATCGCCTACATCTTTTAACAGCCTGTATATAGCACCAGGGCTTGTTTAATTTAATAATTCAAAGATGATATTTACACAATAATAAATTCATATTAAACTAAATCCCGAGCTTGCTCCATCTGCTCATTGCCTCCTGCACCGTTCCCTCTCACCTCTTCATACTGGCTGTCTTCTCTCTGCACTCTCGACCCTGTTTCAGGGTCCTGACCTGAAATGTCAACCGTCCAGTTGCCTCCACGCATGCTAGTTGTTTGGTCTTGAGCAATTCTGCTTTGATTTACAACTTTGGCGCAAGCTCTCTCAGCTCGTACAGTAGATGACGCACGGACAGGCAGAGGAACAGAAGCACACTGACCATGTACAGGCAAAAGGAATTAGCTTTTAGATTTTTGCGACTTTAGAAATACAGCTTGGAAACGGGCCTTTAACCCATCAAGTCCATGACGACCGGCTGAGTTACTCACAAGAGCGTAGTGTGCAAAATTAGAGCACATGGTGTTGGGGGCAGGGTATTGATGTGGATAGAGAACTGGTTGGCAGACAGGAAGCAAAGAGTAGGAATTAACGGATTCTTTTCAGAATGGCAGGCAGTGACTAGTGGGGTGCTGCAAGGCTCAGTGCTGGGATCCCGCTTGTTTACAATATATATTAACGATTTACACGAGGGAATTAAATATAACGTCTTCAAGTTTGCGGATGACACAAAGCTGGGTGGCAGTGTGAGCTGCGAGGAGGATGCTATGAGGCTGCGGGGTGACTTGGATAGGTTGGGTGAGTGGGCAGATGCATGGCAGATGCAGTATAATGGGGATAAATGTGAGGTTATCCACTTTAGTGGCAAGAACAAGAAGGCAGATTATTATCTGAATGGTGTCAGATTAGGAAAAGGGGAGGTGCAACGAGACCTGGGTGTGCTTGTACATCAGTCAGTGAGAGTAAGCATGCAGGCACAGCAGGCAGTGAAGGCTAAGGGCATGTTGGCCTTCATAGCGAGAGGATTAGAGTATAGGAGCAAGGAGGTCCTACTGCAGTTGTACGAGGCCCTGGCAAGACCACACCTGGAGTATTGTGTGCAGTTTTGGTCTGCTAAATTGTGGAAGGACATTCTTGTTATTGTGGGAGTGCAGCGTAGGTTCACCAGGTTAATTCCAGCGAATACAAGCCCTGCCGAACCATTCCTCATCCAATGCCAGTCCCGCCACATAATGAAAGAATGGTTCGGCTGGGCTTGTATTCGCTGAAATTTAGGTTGAGGGGGGGGATCTTATAGAAACATATAAAATTCTTAAAGGATCGGACAGGCTTAATGCAGCAAAAATGTTCCCGATGTTGGGGGAGTCCAGAACCAGGAGTGACGGTTTAAGAATAAGGGGTAGGCCTTTTAGGACTGAGATAAGGAAAAAAACATTTTCATCCAGAGAGTTGTGAATCTGCAGAATTCTCTGCCACAGAAAGCAGTGGAGGCCAATTCACTGGATGTTTTCAAGAGAGCGTTAGAATTAGCTCTTAGGGCTAACACAATCAAGGGATATGGGGAGAAAGCAGGAACGGGGTACTGATTGTGGATGATCAGCCATGATCATATTGAATGGGGGTGCTGGTCTCGAAGGGCCAAATGGCCTACTCCTGCACCTATTTTGTATGTTTCTATGGTTCCAAGTCATGTTCACAAGACCATCGATCACCTGTTCTCACTGGTTGTGTTGGGCGGTACAGTGGCTCAGCAGTACTGCTGTCTTACAGCGCCAGAGACCTGGGTTGGATCGTGACTATGGGTGCTGTCCGTGCGTTCAATACATGTTCACCCTGTGACCGCATGGATTTTCTACGGGTGCTCTGGTTTCCCCCCACACTCCAAAGACGTTCAGGATTGTAGGTTAATTGGCTTTGGTAAAATTGTAAATTGTCCCTAGTTGTGTCTGATCGTGTCCGTGTACAGAGTGATCGGTGAACTCAGTGGGTGGAAACTCCAATTTCCGCACTGTATCTCTGAAGTTTAAAAGTTATCCCGTTTATGCGCCCACTCCGTACGCACTGGGGAAAGTTTACAGAGGCCAATTAACCTACAAACCTGCATGTCTTCAGGATGTGGGGCAGCACCCGTGGTCAGGATCGAACCCTGGTCTCTGCCTCTGCGGGGTTGGGTAGCAGCTCTACCAGCAGCGCCACTGTTTACGAGATTCATTCAGATTGGCATCCTGGTCAGCACAGACATGATGGGCCCAAGGGCCTGTTCTTCGCTACGCTGTTCTGTGATAAACGAGTTTATAGTTTAGTTTACTTCAGAGATACAGCGGCGAGACAGGCCCTTCGGCCCACCGAGACCACGCTGACCGGCCGTCCCCGCACTTTAACACCACCCGACACACACCCGGGACAAGTTACAATCTTACCAAAGCCAGTTAGCCTACAAAACCCTTTTTGTCTTTGGAGTGTGGGAGGAAACCGGGGATCCCGGAGAAAACCCACGCAGGTCACGGGGAGAACGTACAACCTCCGTACAGACAAGCACCCGTAGTCAGAAGCGAACCTGGGTCTCTGGTGCTGTAAGGCAGCGACCACTGTGCCGCCACTAATCCCAGCAGATGAGAACTAACATTGCAAACTAGCATATTTAGTGTCACATTGCAATCTTGCAAAGATTAGTACTGAATCAAAGTTGGATGTTGTTGCAATGAATAACCAGAGTCAGTAGAAGAAATACCGTTGTGCGAGGATAGAGGTAAAGCGATAAAGAGTGCAGGCAGCTCCCTCGTGTGAAGGAGAGGACTGGTATACACCGATACCCGCGCCAATCGCTGGTCGGCGCCAACCCGGTGGGCCAAAGGGCCTGTTTTCTCGGAAACTAAATCTAATTCCAGTGAGAAATGCTGGAGATCTTCTTTGTCGATAGAGCAGGGGGAGCGTGGTGCTCTTTCACATTGGCAAGGCTCTGGCACAAATGTCGTTCATGCATTCAGTGGAAAGCTGAACAAACTCATTGGGGAAAGAGGGCAGATGGAAACGGTTCAGGAGGAGGAGGCTTGAGCGCTGGGCAAATCTCACCACAGACACTCCGCGTGGCCCCAGTTCTGCTGTAAAATTCTCCGCCATCCCGTAAATATGCCAAATGTACTTGGCTTCAGATGCTCCCCTCTGTCAGCCTCTGCAGCCAGCGCTCGGCATCGATGGCCGGCTCAGATTACGCCGCTGATTTTATGGATCTTTATGGAGTCGCTTGTTTGAAAAAACACCCTGCCGTTTGTCATTGCCAATCAAGCCCGCCCGCCCCACACCCTTTCGTCAGCTTAGCCAGCGTGGCTTTGACTGCTTCTCTTGTGGCTCACTGAGTACATTGGGCAGGTGGGGTGTTTTATTGAGGTTTGTGTAACACTCTTTCCGGTGGCAAGCCAAGGTTAAGCAACCACACGTGGAATTATTAGCCCAGAGCCTCTGGTCGGCAGAGTGTGGGAAATAGGGGAACAGGATTGTGTGTGTGTTGGTCTCTCCCAACTGCTCTCCCCCTCTCCCTCTCCCTCCCTCTCTCCCTCTCTCTCCCTCTCTCCCACTCTCACTCTCCCCCCTTCTCTCTCTGTCTCCCCTCTCTCTCTCTCTCTCTCTCTCTCTCTCCCTCTCTCTCCCCCCTCTCTCTCTCTCTCTCTCTCCTCTCTCCCTCTCTCTCCCTCTCTACCCCTCTCTCCCCCCCACTCTTTCCCCTCTCTCCCCCCTCTCTCACCTCTCTTTCTCTTTCTCTCCCCCCTCCCCTCTCCCCCTTTCTCCTCTCTCTCCCTCTCCCCCTTCTCTCTCCCTCCCCTTCTCTCCCCCTCCTTCCCCCCTCTCCCCTCTCTCTGCCCCTCTCTTCCCTTCTCTCTCTCTCTCTCTCCCCTCTCTCTCTCTCTCTCTTCTCCTCTCTCCATCTCCCCCTCTCTCTCCCCCTCACTTTCTCCCCTCTCTCTCTCCCCCCTCCCCATCTCTCTCTCACTCCCCCACTCTCCCCCTCTCTCCCCCTCTCTCTCTCCCCCTCTCTCCCCCTCTCTCTCCCCTCTCTCCCCTCCCCCTCTCTCCCCCTCTCTCCCCCTCTCTCCCCCTCTCTCTCCCTCTCTCTCCCTCTCTCTCCCTCTCTATCCTCTCCCTTTCTCTTCTATTTTCTTTCTCTCTCGCCATCTTTCTCTTTATATATATGTATACAGTATGTATACACTAGAATATATACACTAGTGTGTGTGTGTATATATATATGTACACACGCACACGCACACTCACATATATATAGAGAGAGGGAGAGTGTGTGAGAGAGAAACAGGGAACTGCAGATACTGGTTTACAAAAATAATAGGCACAAACTGCTGGAGTAATTCAGCAGGTCAGGCAGCATCTCTGGAAAACATTGATAGTTGACACTTCAGGTCAGGACCCTTCTTCCCGATGGGGTATATATATAGACCACGGTGTCAGTGGGTGAAAGACACTTGGGATAATGCTGGAAAAGCAGGGATAATAGGTGACAGGAGATATTAACGAGGGAGTATTCTTTCAGCCAGCCTAGACTTGATGGGCCGAATGTTCTCCTTCTTTGTCATGACGAGACTTGGAATGTATGAGCAGGGCTTATTTAGTCCAGCTCTGGTTTCTGCGTGATATCAATCCAAGAAGGACGAAACCTATCTTCAGTCACATTTGGTAAACACAAGGGCGGCACGGTGGCGCAGCGGTAGAGTTGCCGCCTTACAGCGCTTGCGGCGCCGGAGACCCGGGTCCGATCCCGACTACGGGCGCTGTCTGTACGGAGTTTGTACGTTCTCCCCGTGACCAACGTGGGTTTTCTCCCAGATCTTTGGTTTCCTCCCACTCTCCAAAGACATACAGGTTTGTAGCTTAATTGCATTGGTACAAGTGTAAAATTGTCCCTAGTGCGTGTAGGGTAGTGTTAATGTGCGGGGATCGCTGGTCGGTGCGGACTCGGTGGGCCGAAGGGCCTGTTTCCGCGCTGTATCTCTAGATTAAACTAAACTAAACATAATACGGCCGTGTTTCCATGTAGTTAGGATCGGTTCCTGGCACTATAAGGCAACAACTCTACTGCTACACCACCGTGCCACTCTTAGAATTCTGTTTCTTCTATTCAAAGGTTATTTTGTTGAGACTTTTTGTCCCCTTTTCTTTAAGTTCTCTCCTCTGTTCCTCAAGAGACTCACTCTACCCCACTTGCTTACAGCTCTCATATGTTTCTATTTATTTTCCATGATCAAACCTTCCACACCTGTTGCCATCCAAAGTTCCTTAATATTTCCCATCTTTGCCTTTGACTTTTTCTGGAACATGCTGGCTATGAACATTCAGTAACTCTAAGAAACTTTTTAAAAGACACCCACTAGTAACAGCACCTTTAACTTACAACACAACACCAATTTTAGGTCACCCCTATACACCTCGCCCTCCTTTTGCCCCACCTGGACTCGTGCCTATTTTTCCCCCTCCCCTCCACCCACATTCCTTCCGCTAGTTTCACAGTTTGCAACTCTTCAACCCTTTTGTCTCGCATCTTCTGTTTTTTAAACTCTGGCCTTTGTTGCAATCGTCTGCCTATCAAGAAATTCTCTCGCCTTTGTTCACCAATCCACCTAATGTCGCCCATCCATGTTGTCCAGAGAAGCAGCCAGTCCCACTGAGTTATTCCAAAACTCTGTGCCCCAATTGTCTGATGTTGTTTAACCTGCAAACATCTGCTCCCTGTCTCTTTTCCCCAGGCCCTCTTGTCCACTCCTTCCCCAGTTTTGGACCTTAACTCGAGCATCAACTTAATCACTTCCCATAACTAACTTTCTGGGGGGCAGCACAGTGGCTCAGTGGTAACGTTTGACTTTAGCTTCTTGTCACATGTATTGAGGCACGGTGGTGCTAACCAGTCAGCGGTAAAACTTACATAGATCATGTCTCGCAGCACCAGAGACCCAGGTTCGATCCTGACTACGGGTGCTGTCTGTACAGAGTTTGTACATTCTCCCATGGGTTTCTCCAGGAGCTCTGGTTTCCTCCCAAACTGCAAAAAACATGCTGTTTTGTAGGTTAATTGGCTTTTGCAAAATTGTCCCTAGTGTGTAGGATAGTGCTAGTGTACGGGGTGATCGCTGGTCGGTGTGGTCTCGGTGGGCCGAAGGGCCTGTTTCCACACTGCATCTTTAAAGTGTAACGTATAGAATAAACTACCTTGAAACTTATCAGAATCTCGGTCACCGTTCCCAAAAATGTTCCCCCGCCGATACTTTCACCACCAGCCCAGCCTTGATCCCATCCCTCTATATATCAATGGTGCAAAGGGTCTAGCTATTTATGGTACATGTTGCCCTCCAAACTAAAGAGGTAGTGAAACGTGTTGGTGCATCCTGAAAATGCAGTAAGGCGTCGTCTGAAGGCAATTACTTTTCTTTATTTCTGAGAGAGATAGAGAAAACTAGCCAGAATTTATCAGGGAGGTTAGCTATCAAACCTGAGCAGATTTTTAGAAACATAGAAAATAGGTGCAGGAATAGAGGCCATTCAGCACTTCGAGCCAGCACCACCATTCAATAGGATCATGGCTGATCATCCAGACTCAGTACCCGTTCCTGCCTTCTCCCCGTACACCTTGATTCCGTTAGCCCTAAGAGCTAAATCTAAATCTCTCTTGAATACATCCAGTGAATTGGCCTCCTCTGCCTTCTGTGGCAGAGAATTCCACAGATTCACAACTCTCTGGCTGAAGAAGTTTCTCCTCATCTCACTCCTAAATGGCCTACCTCTTATTCTTGCACTGTGACCCCTGGTTCTGGACTCCCCCAACATGGGGTGCTGCTTTATAAAACTTTGGTTAGGCTGCACTTGGAGTATTGTGTGCAGTTGTGGTCAGCCCATTACAAGAAGGAAGTGGAGGCTTTGGAGATAGTGCGTCAGAGACTTGCCAAAGTGCTTCTTGCTTTAGGGTCAGACTTGGATTGTTTTCTCCGGAGCATCGGTCGTTAAGGTTGACGTTGACCTGATGGGAGTATATAAAATGGGAGCATATAAAGAGGCAGAGACAGTGCAGATAATCAGAACCTTATTCACCAGGGTCCAAATGTCAAAGACCAGAGGGCATAGCTTTAAGGTCAGGGGGAAATGTTTGAAGGAGATGTGCAGGACACGTTTTTTTGTATAAAATCTTTTTTGTATTAAATCTTGTCCCTCTCATGTAAAACCCATGGCCTCTTGTTTTGGTTTCCCCTGCCTTGGTTTAAAGACTGTGCATTCAGAAAGAATTCTGTAATTTGACATGGGGGGGGGGGGGATATTCTGAGTTTATTGAAAAGCATTTGAAACGCAAGGGATCTCTATTACTTTTAATACCTTGCCTGAATTACAGCACAAATAATCATTTCCGGTAGTTAAAGTAATGAGAGGCCAGACTTAGTATTAATAATTACAGTGCTGCTTTATTGTAAACAGCTGAAGGTTTACAAGAAAAGACAAACCACAATAGTTTAGAAGGATGAGAGGGGATCTGATAGAAACACATAACATTCTTAAGGGATTGGACAGGCTAGATGCAGGAAAAAATGGTCATGATTTCTTGACTCTTATACTCAATGCCCAGACTGATAAAGCCAAGCATACCATGTGCATTCCCTATTATGCTTTCTACTTAAATTGCCATTTCAGTTGGCCTCTATATATCAATGTTGTGCAGTGTCTAGCTATTTACTGTATGTGTTACCCTTACATTTCCAGTCTTGCAATCTACCAGGTTAATAATGCTGTCATCATGTATTGTCTTTCCGCTGGCTGGTTAGCACGCAACAAAAGCTTTCCCCGGTACACGTGGCAATAAACTAAACTGAACTGAACTGCTTAGAGTAGACACAAGATGCTGGAGTAACTCAGCGGGACGGGTAGCATCTCAGTCTGAAGAAGGGTCTGAACCCGAAACGTCACCCAGCCCTTCTCTCCAGAGATGCTGCCTGTCCTGCTGAGTTACTCCAGCATCTTGTGTCTACCTTCGGTTTAAACCAGCATCTGCAGTTCTTTCCTACACACTCAACCGTTCTTGCCATTAACTATATACTGTCCCCTTAGATTCCTGATTTTACAATCTGCCTCACTGCAGCCTCTGGACTTTTTTAATCTGCACTTTCTCCGTAGCTGCAGCACTATCTTCTATGCTCTATTTGTTTTCTCTTTGGCAGCAGTTGCTGTACTCATGAGTGGTATTATTTGCCTGCGTGCATGCAAAGCAGGTTTTGCCTTGTGTCTCGATACAGGTGATAATGATAAACACATGCCAACGCTCACGGCAGTACAGGTGATATTTATGTGCATGTACATGTGTGTGTGTGTGTGTGTGGTGTGAACATTACATCATGCAAATGGGTGGTTATTCAAAACCTTGTCTGTGGGTTCAGCCATAGACCTGTGCAGAACAGAAACAGGCCTTTCAGCCCACCTTGTCCATGCTAAACAAGTTGGCATAATAGTCCCATTTGCCTGATTTTAGCTCTCAGTTTCCTCAATCCTTCCTAATAGAGAAGAATATAATTTAGTTTGGTGTATTATTGTCACCTGTGGAGTGAAAAGCTTTTATTTGCATTCTATCCGATCAAAGAAAAGACTAGACATGATTACAGTGTACAGGTACAGGACAAAGGGTGTGGAATGGAACTGCAGATGCTGGTTAATGCGGGAAGATGGACACAAAGTTGCTGACCACCAGTTCCCTCCCCTCTACTTTCAGTCTGTAGAAGGCTCCCGGCCTGAAACGTCACCCATCCTTTTTCCCTAGAGACGCTGCCCGACCCGCTGAGTTACTCCAGCGCTTTGTGTCTATCTAAAAGAGAAAAGGCCCAGACACTCTCAGCATAAGACAAGTCCCGCCATCCCGGGAATTAACCTTGTAAACCTATGCTGCACTCCCTCAATAGCAAGGATGTCCTTCCTCAAAGTAGGGGACCAAAGGTACAGGTACAGAAACAAAGTGTGGAATAAAATGTGAACCGTTTTACTGTGTGCATGTGTGCCTGCGCATAAAGGCCTAGGTGTACATGAATGCATTGCCTTGATGGCATCTCTTCCAGAAGGAAATGCAGAATTCCAAAGACGGACAGGTTTGTAGGTTAATTGACTTGGGCAAGTGAGTAGGATAATGCTGGTGTAAGGGGTGATCGCCGGTCGGCGCAGACACGGTGGGCCGAATAGCCTGCTTCCACTATGTATCTCTAAAGTCTAAAGTATAAAAGTATAAAAGAGCAGCGCAATGGCGTAGCGGTTGAGCAACAGCCTGACAGCGCCAAAGACCAGCCGGTACAGCGGGCAGTGAAGAAAGCAAATGGCCTGTTGGCCTTTATAACAAGAGGAATCGAATATAGGAGCAAAGAGGGCCTTCTGCAGTTGTACAGGGCCCTAGTGAGACCAAACCTGGAGTATTGTGTGCAGTTTGGGTCCCCTAATTTGAGGAAGGACATCCCTGCTATTGAGGGAGTGCAGCGTAGGTTTACAAGGTTAATTCATGGGGTGGCGGGACTGTCATATGCTGAGAGAACGGAAAGGCTGAGCTGGTATACTCTGGAGTTTAGAAGGATGAGAGGGGATCTTATTGAAACATATAAGATTATTAAGGGTTTGGACATGCTAGAGGCAGGAAACATGTTCCCGATGTTGGGGGAGTCCAGAACTAGGGGCCACAGTTTAAGAATAAGGGGTAAGCCATTTAGAACGGAGACAAGGAAACACTTTTTCTCACAGAGAGTGGTGAGTCTGTGGAATTCTCTGCCTCAGAGGGCGGTGGAGGCAAGTTCTCTGGATGCTTTCAAGAGAGAGCTAGATAGGGCTCTTAAAAATAGCAGAGTCAGGGGATATGGGGAGAAGGCAGGAACGGGGTACTGATTGTGGATGATCAGCCATGATCACATTGCATGGCGGTGCTGGCTTTTAGGGCCGAATGGCCTACTCCTGCACCTATTGTCTATTGTCTATGGAACCGGGTTCGATCATGACTGCGGGAGCTGTCTGTACAGAGTTTGTACGTTCTCCCCGTGACCTGCGTGGGCTTTCTCCGAGATCTTTGGTCTCCTCCCACACTCCAAAGACGTGCAGGTTTGTGGGTTAATTGGTTTAGTATGTAAATGTACAATTGTCCCTAGTGTGTGTAGGAGAATATTAACATGCGGGGATCGCTGGCCGACACGGACTCGGTGGGACGAAGGGCTGTTTCCGCGCTGTATCTCTAACCTAAACTAAAAACGATGCTGTAACTGTTGCAGTGAAATACCTTGGCCGTTGCGGGAACAACAAACTTTTATTTTTCTTTTCTTCCTCTGCGCAGGCTACGCCACCAAGCACACAAGGAGCTCTATGCCTACAAGCAGGTAAGACCCACTAAACCAACCGGACCAGCCAACAATGTGTCGGAAGGAACTGCAGATGCCGATTTAGAAACATAGAACATAGAAACATAGAAATTAGGTGCAGGAGTAGGCCATTCAGCCCTTCGAGCCTGCACCGCCATTCAATATGATCATGGCTGATCATCCAACTCAGTATCCCGTACCTGCCTTCTCTCCATACCCTCTGATCCCCTTAGCCACAAGGGCCACATCCAACTCACTCTTAAATATAGCCAATGAACTGGCCTCAACTACCCTCTGTGGCAGAGAGTTCCAGAGACTCACCACTCTCTGTGTGAAAAAAGTCTTTCTCATCTCGGTCTTAAAGGATTTCCCCCTTATCCTTAAGCTGTGACCCCTTGTCCTGGACTTCCCCAACATCGGGAACAATCTTCCTGCATCTAGCCTGTCCAACCCCTTAAGAATTTTGTAAGTTTCTATAAGATCCCCTCTCAATCTCCTATTTACACCACAGATTTACACCACGGATGGACACAAAATGCTGGAGTAAACTCAGTGGGGACAGGCAGCATTGCTGGAGAGAAGGAATTTCCGTGACGTTTCGTGTCGAGGCCCTCACCAGTCAGGGGGGAGGGGAACAAGAGATATGGAAGAGTGAGGTGTGGAAATGATAGGTCACAAGGGGGACGAAGCTCAAGGAAAATGTAGAATAAATTATTGTTAGTTCGGGGAAGGTGACAACGAGACACACAAGGTAAAATCTAATCAGTCAAACTCGTCGAGCACTAGATGTATAAGAAGGAACTGCAGATGCTGGCTTCCCTTTCCCCTGACTCTCAGTCTGAAGAAGGGTCTTGACCTGAAACGTCACCTATTCATTTGCTCCAGAGATGCTGCCTGACCCGCTGAGTTACTCCTGTGTTTTGTGTCTATCCTTAGTCTAAAGGTTATGAGTTAATGATGCCCTGATTCTATTGACATCCAGTTATTGAAATGGCACATCCTTTGTGCAAATAATCTTCCCCTTCCCCAAGGTAAAAAAAAATGTGTTAATCACTCTAATTATTTCAAAGATTTCAGTAAACCTGAAGAATTGTGGTTTATGCACTGGGTAAAAGTCTTTGCTGCCACACAATCTCCATGCGACAGAAGAAAGGCATTTTAATAGTGTCTTTGCAGAGCTTTCCCAGTCTAAGGAACTCTTTTGAAGTGTGGCTATACTGTGTAATTCAGGGTTATGGAACAGTGTGTATTCAAAAGGACACAGAGTGCAGGAGTAACTCAGCTGGTCAGAGGCAGCATCTCTGGAGAACATGGATAGGTGACATTTTGGGTTGGGACACATCTTCAAACTAACTATAGGTGTGGGGGAGAGGGGGAGAAACATGGGAGAGATGAGAGGCAGGACAAAGCGTGGCAGGTAATGTGGACACAGATGAGGTGGGGGGGGGGGGGGCAGGTGATTGGAACAAAGGCCAGAGGTTAAAGGTGTGAGACAGATGGATTGAAGAGTGGCAGCACCAGAGATCTGGGTTCGACCCTGATTACGGGCGCTGTCTGTACGATGTTTGTATATTCTCCCTGTGACTGCATGGGTTTTCTCCAGGTGCTCCGGTTTCCTCCCGCATCCCAAAGAGAGAGAGAGAGAGAGAGAGAGAGCAGGCCATTTGGCACTTCGCGCCAGCACCACCATTCATGGCTGATCATCCAGAATCAGTACCCTATTCCTGCTTTTTCCCCCATATATTCCTTTAGCCCTGAGAGCTAAATCTCTCTGTTGAAAACATCCAGTGAATTGGCCTCCACTGCCTACGGTGGCAGAGAATTCCACAGATTTACAACTCTCCGGGTGAAAACGTTTTTCCTCATCTCAGTCCTAAATGGCCTACCCTTTATTCTTAAACCGTGTAGATAAAATATGTGGACCATAAAAGAGAGGAGAGCAGCAGGGAATATGCGATGCCTGGGGATGTTCAAAGAAAACCACTAATGAGGCAAAATATAAAATCTTTTCTTCAAACAGTTCATATATAAGGGACATAAAAGAATGGGTCACATAAAGACAACATAATAATAACACAAACGGCAGAGGTACTCAGTTGCAGATTTTGATTAAAGAAAGCGATGGAAATGATTCCACAGTAGAGAATAAACTTAAACAGCAAGGGGGAAGTAATTAGTGGAGCTAAAACTGGAAAAGGCCCCCTGGGCACAACACAACATGATTGAAGACGGGATCAATCAGCGCACGTGTGTGTGGGGGTGGGCTGCAGTTGGAGTGTCCTTGAAGAGTTTAGAGGGATGTGGGCTAAACGCAAGCAAATGGGACAAGCCATCTTGGTCGGCATGGGCGAGTTGTGCCGAAGGGCCAGTTTCCACGTTGTACAGCTCTTTAACTCGATGTTGTGTACTGTCTCTGTGTGTTCATAAGATCATAACTGAGAGTAGAATTCACCCCATCAAGTCTACTCGGCCATTCAATCATGGCTCCCTCCTAACTCCATTCTCCTGCCTTCTGCGCATCACCTCCGACACTTGAACTAATCAAGAATCCATCTATCGCTGCCTTAAAAATACCCACTGACTTTGACTCCACAGCTGTCTGTGGCAAAGAACTGCGCAGATTCACCACCCTCTGACTAAAGACATTTCTCCTCATCATCTCCTTTCTAAAAGAATGCCCTTTAATTCTGAAGCTATTACCTCTAGCCCTAGCCTCTCCCACTATTGGAAACGTTCTCTCCACATCCACTCTATCCAAGCCTTTCATTATTCTGTACGTTTCAATGATGTCCCCGCTCATTCTTCTAAACTCCAGCAAATATAGGCCCAGTCAAACGCTCATCATATGTTATCCTGCTCATTCCTGGGATCATTCTTGTACGTTCCTGGAATCATCCTTGTAAATTGTTATCTACTGTTCCAACCCTCTTGTATTTAATTATGATTGTGCGTATGCATAGTAAGATTTGTACCGTACTCTATGCAAAAAAGAAAGTACACTGCACTTAAGTACATGTCACGATAAAGTACCATTGATAGAGGAGTGATAGAACACAAAAACAGGGAAGTCTGGGGGATGTTGGCGGAATAAAAGTAGGATTAGTGTAAATGAACACGGAAGATAAATGAGAGGAGAGCAACAGGGAACATGAAAGGCCTGGGGGTGTTCAAAGAAATCAGCTAATAAGGCAAAATATAAAATCATTTTTTGTTAAACAGTTCATATATATTTGATGATCATGTGTGCTGATGGTTAGTGTGGGCCAGAGAGCCTGTTTCTGTGCTACGTGACTCCGATAACTCTTATAAAAACATTTTGTCCGGCAGAGCGTCTCTGGAATTCTGGACCATAGGGAATTCTGAACCAAAGGGGATCTTTGAAGAGGAGGTGGATAAATGTTTAAAAGATCAGGATATGTTTGTTGATATGGGGAGCCAGCGCAGATGAAGGCTGGGACAGATCAGCCATGATCCTGTTGAATGGCCAGGCAGGCTAGATGGGCTGAGTGGCCTGCTCCAGCTATATTAGAGACTTAGAGTCATACAGCGTGGAAACTGGCCCTTCAGCCCACTTTGCCCCATACCGGCCAACATGTCCCATCTACACCAGTCCCACCTGTCCGCATTTGGTCCATACCCCTCCAAACCTGTCCTATCCATGTACCTGTCTAACTGTTTCTTAAATGTTGGGATAGTCCCCTAGGTTGTTTTGTTCTAAATGGGCTGATTACAGGAAGGACGTTCCTACATTTTGGGGGAATTCACATCGTGAAGCAATAGACAGCAGAGATTTACAGCAAAATCCCAAAGGGAAATAAGGGGAAATCCTGTAATTCATTTGATGATTGCAACGTGGAAATCTTGGCATGCAAAGTGATGGAGCAATGGCTTGACTTGGGAGCAATGGGAGTGGGAAGGTGGGAATAAGGGAGATTAGCGGGCGGCACAGTGGCGCAGCGGTGGAGTTGCTGCCCTACAGCACTCGCAGCGCGGAGACCCGGGTTCGATCCTGACTACGGGTGCTGTCTGTATGGAATTTGTATGTTCTCCCCGTGACCTGCGTGGGTTTTCTCCGAGATCCCCGGTCTCCTCCCACATTCCTAAGACGTGCAGGTTTGTAGGTTAATTGGCTTGGTGTATGTTAAAATTGTCCCTAGTGTGTGTAGGATAGTGTTAATGTGCGGGGATCGCTGGTCGGCACGGACTCGGTGGGCCGAAGGGCCTGTTTCCACGCTGTATCTCTAAAGAAAAATCTGAAACTAAAGTAGAAGATGAGGATTACAAGCCTCAGTAGAGGACAGTAGAGCTCAGACAGATAGGGGCATAAGCAGCAGGCAATATGTTATGGTTATGCGGTGCTGGCTTCCTCCTGCGCCTATTTTCTATTTTCTATGTTATCTCCTTGTGAGTTTTATTGAATAATATTTTGTAAATGATTGAAGTTTTCTCAATGTGACCCATTGTGATTTCTGTTTGTTTTGCAGGTCATACTGAAAGAGAAAGTAAAAGAACTCAATTTGCATGAGGTAAGGGGTTATCCAGGCTCCCTGTTTAACTCTCTGTGCTGTTATACCTTTACCCTGCTCACCGTCTCCAACCCAATAGCCACTGTGGCGGGCAGGCCCCACCCTCCGATACCCTCTCACCTAGTCAGCCTTCTATCCAGGTTAAACCTGGATACAAGGAACTGCAGACGCTGGTTTACAAAAAAAAGACACAGTGTGCTGGTCACCTATCAGTGCTCTCCAGAGATGCTACCTGACCCGCTGAGTTACTCCATGTGAGGGATAAAGTGATTAAACCCCACTATTGTAAGGGGCTTTAAAGAGGATTCAAACCGATAGGGGCCAGGGAGAGGGTTCTGACACAGCTGTGTATAAAAGTTACCAGACCCATCCTTGAGTAAGAAGTAATAGCATTGTATAGCGGTAGAAGGGAGTGATGTAGATAGATCCCTATCAGTAGAATGGAGTGATAGATGGGACCCTTGTCACTATAGCTTAGCTTTAGTGCTGATATAGGAGGACTGAGAGAGTTCACTTGGAGGTGAGTAAAACTAGGGTAGGTCATGAGCAACTGAGCATGCTTAATAAAATAAATGAATATTACAACACACCCCTGGTCAAGAAACTGCTCATTACCATGAACATGTCTGGACATGCGATGTATGATGTGGGAGGTACTGGGGGGACGTACCTACAGATTGTGCACCTCAGGGCCCTGATTGGAGCGGGTCAAAGGAGGGGAGGTTGGATGTAGAATTGTGTGTATAAAGGGGGTTTACCCTTCTGACTTCGGTGTGTCTCAACTTGGAGAGGCATCCGACTCTGCAGACTCGAAAATAAAGAATCTCTTGCTTCCACGATTTAGTCTTTCAGTAGTGATTGTGAGCACATCGCATATCTCACACTCCAGCAGTCTGCGTCTTTTTTTGTGCAAGTTGAACTGCATGTTATATTGTGGCGTGAAAGGGAAGATTGAAGACCCAGGCAGAGCAAGTTATGCTGCACACCTACACGTTATTGTCAGCCTACACTGCAGACCCCCCACGTTGCTGCACTGCAGGACGACACGTGAGAGGTTAACATGTAACGTTGAAGAACAGACTGTGCAAGTTGTACTGTATGCCTACACATTATTGCATCATGAACTAAAACCCAGCAGGTTAGGCGGCATCCATGGAAAACACGTGGAGACACAAAGAGCTGCGGGTGCTGGTATCCTGCATGGAACACCAAGTGCTGCAGTGATTCGGCACGTTAGGCAGCATCTGTGGAGGGAATGGATAGGTGACAATTTGCACCAGACTGGAAATCTGGCCCTGACCTGAAGCACTACATATCCATGTTCTCCAGAGATGCTGCCTGACCCGCTGAGTTACTTCAGCACTGGATATTTCACGCTGTGTCGATGCTGGATCAGTAGGGGCCATTTGCCTTGTTTGTGGCTCAGTGATTAGGTTGACGTGTTGCTGTCCCTGGCGCTATCAAGCGTTGTACAGATACGGTTCGGATCTTCGCAACGCGCTCATTCCAGCACCCCGCCATTTTAACTCCTAGTGTTTGTGGGAATGAGAAGACGGTAGTTGGTCCTGAAAATGATTCCATCGCATTGTTCACTCCCCGCGGTCATTTTCACAAAGATTTGCGAGGCTTTGGGATGAGCCGGACGGCACAGCAATAGGAGCAAACCACAAAGTGCAAGAGGTACTCGGGCCTGGCAGCATCTGGGGAGGGAATGGACAGACGATGTTTCAGGTCGGGATCTTTCTTTGGACTGTTTGGAGCAGTGGGCAGGAAGCCAGAAAAGAGAGATGGGGGTGAGGCGAAGTCTGGTGAGTGATAGGTGGATACGGGCAAGAGGGCAGCAGGAATCACAGAGTTGGGGGGGGGGGAGCAGTGAGACAGGGCCTCAAAGAACTCCCATCAGAGAGAAGGGAAACAGTAAGCACACTTTGAGGAGATTTCACAGTGGTGCAGTAAAATGGAGACAGACACCAGGAACTGCAGATGCTGGGGAAAAATATAAAGTGCCAGAGGAACTTGGCAGGTAAGTTAGAAAAGGGTTCATCAAGTTTGTTTTATAACTACCTTTGTTAATATTTTGTTTGTTTTACCACACCCTTTGAAACTGTACAAGGTGTGGTTAGTAGGTCTGCAGTTCGCATTTAATTGGTAGTATTGAAAACATTGAGACGGCTACTGGGAATTACAGCAAAATCTTGGTCAGGATTTTCCTTGAGTAAGAGGGCCATGGAATGACAAATGGAGTTTAATTCAGATAATTGTGAGTGTTGGACTTTGGGAAGTCAAACTAGGGAAGGACCTTCACAGTGGTGTAGGGCCCTGAAGAAGGTCCCAAGAGTACAGGTACATAGTTGCTTGGAAGCAGCATCACGGATAGACAGGGTGGTGAATATGTTTTTTTACGCACAGGCCTTCATCTGTCAGGAAATTGGGATGTTATGTTTAAAAGTCCTGTCCCACTGTACGAGTTCATTCAAGAGCTCTCCCGAGTTTAAAGGGCTGGCTCAAAGGGCCTAATGGCCTACTGCACCTATTGTCTATTGTCAAACTCATGCAATAGGTAGAACAAAGGGGGAATAAAATAACTCACCTTTAGAAAGGAGATGAAGAATTTCTCTAGACGGAGTGTGGTAAATGCGGAATTCATTGCCACAGACGGCTGTAGAGGCCAGGTCATTGGGTATTTTTAAGGTGGAGATTGACAAATTCTTGATTAGTAAGGGTGTCATAGAAACATAGAAACATAGAAATTAGGTGCAGGAGTAGGCCATTCGGCCCTTCGAGCCTGCACCGCCATTCAATATGATCATGGCTGATCATCCAACTCAGTATCCTGTACCTGCCTTCTCTCCATACCCCCTGATCCCTTCAGCCACAAGGGCCACATCTAACTCCCTCTTAAATATGGCCAACCAACTGGCCTCAACTACCTTCTGTGGCAGAGAATTCCACAGATTCACCACTCTCTGTGTGAAAAACGATTTTCTCATCTCGGTCCTAAAAGACTTCCCCCTTATCCTTAAACTGTGACCCCTTGTCCTGGACTTCCCCAACATCGGGAACAATCTTCCTGCATCTAGCCTGTCCAACCCCTTAAGAATTTTGTAAGTCTCTATGAGATCCCCCCTCAATCTTCTAAATTCCAGCGAGTACAAGCCGTTATGTCAAGGGTTATGAGGAGAAGGCAGAAGAATGGGGTTGAGTGGGCAAGATAGATCAACCTTGATTAAATGGAGGAGTAGACTCAATGGGCCGAATGGCTTTAACTTTGCTCCAATGAACTTTGATGAAGGGTCCCAACCTGAAATGTCTCCTATCCTTGTTCGCCAGAGATGCTGCCTGAGCTATATGCTGAGGTTACGTTACTTAGCACTATACTTGTATGCATATTGTATCAAGGACAGAGTCTTGGAGTGATACAGAGTGGAAACAGGCTCTTCGGCCCAACTTGACCACACCGGCCAACAAGTCCCAACTACACTAGTCCAACCTGCCTGTGCTTGGTCCATATCCCTCCAAACCTGTCCTATCCATGTACCTGTCAAATTGTTTCTTAAACGTTGGGATAGTCCCAGCCTCAACTACCCCCTCTGACAGCTTGTTCCATACACCCACCACCCTTTGTGTGAAAAGGTTACCCCTCAGGTTCCTATTAAATCTTTTCCCCTTCACCCTGAGATGGTTTTCTATTTTTATTCTCTGCATGTTGTCACAGCCTGTGGCAAAAGTCACCAACTAAATGTACAAAGCAGCATCAGCGATTATTTTACATTTGCGCGCGGAGTTTCTTCTGTATGTTGTGAAGGACTTGCCTTCAAGGGACGACAGAAGCAGAGAGTTGTGAAACATTGTTGAAACGCATTGTCTGATAGAAAAACAAGAAGGGACAGCCAGGATTAATAAACTGCATTCTTCCTGAATAATCCCTTTCACCAAATGTAATCATTTCTCCCGATCCCTCTTCCCCGCTCTCCCATCAGGCAAAAGGTATAGGTGAGAAAACGCACACCTCCAGATTCAGGGACAGTTTCTTCCCAGTTGGTATCAGGCAACTGAATCATCTGAGCAACAACTAGAGAGCAGACGAAATGTGTAGGAAGGAACTGCAGATGCTGGTTTAAACCAAAGGTAGATACAAAATGTTGGAGTAACTCAGCGGGACAGGCAGCATCTGTGGATGACTTTTCAGGTCGAGGCCCTTCTTCAGAGCAGTCCAGAACTACTACTATTCCCAGTTGACTGTGCCTGAACCCCTCTGTCGGTGGATCACCAGCTTCCTGACAGACAGGAAGCCACATGTGAGGCTGGGAAAGCACATCTTGGCCCCGCATCCTGATCCAGGATGGGGAGGAATCTGCCTGCAGACAGGAAGCGACACGGCTGGCGTCCTGGTGCCATCGCAACAACCTGGAGCTCAGTGCTCTTAAGACAGTGGAATTGACCTTAGGAGAGCTCCCCCTCCCCTCCCCGCACTTACCAGCAACAACACCACAGTCACATCTGTGGAATCTTTTAAGTTCCTTGGAACCATCATCTCCAAGGACCTGAAATGGGGGGCCACCATCGACTCCACAGTCAAAAAAGCCCGGCAGCTGAGGAAGTACAATCTGCCACAGGCAATGATGGTCCAATTCTACACGGCCATCGTAGAGTCTGTCCTCACCTTCTCCATCATGGTCTGCTTTGGCTCAGCCACCAAGCACGACACCTGGAGGCTGCAGCGAATCGTCCGATCAGCAGAGAAGATTATTGGCTGCAACCTTCCCCCTTTTGATGAACTGTACACTGCAAGGGCCAGGAAGTGAGCGGGCAAGATCATCTCTGACCCCTCTCACCCTGGCCACAAACTCTTTAAATCACTTCCCTCTGGAAGGCGACTCCGGACTGTCAAAGCCGTCACAGCCAGACATAAAAACAGCTTCTTACCACAAGTGTAGACAAAAATGCTGGAGAAACTCAGCGGGTGAGGCAGCATCTATGGAGCGAAGAAAATAGGCGATGTTTCGGGTCAAGACCTTTCTTCAGACTGATGTGGGGGTGGGGGGTGGGCGTGCGGGAAGAAGAAAGGAAGATGTGGAGACAGCGGGCTGTGGGAGAGCTGGGAAGGAGAGGGGAAAGGAGAAAACAGGGACTACCTGAAATTGGAGAAGTCAATGTTCATACCGCTGGGGTGAAAACTACCCAAGCAAAATATGACGAGCTGCTCCTCCAATTTATGGTGGGCTTCACTCTGGCCACAGAGGAGGCTCAGGACAGAAAGGTCAGATTCAATAGGTGTAGGAGTAGGCCATTCGGCCCTTCGAGCCAGTACCGCCATTCAATGTGATCATGGCTGATCATCCCCAATCAGTACCCCGTTCCTGCCTTCTCCCCATATCCCCTGACTCTGCTATTTTTAAGAGCCCTATCTCACTCTCTCTTGAAAGCATCCAGAGAACCCGCCTCCACCGCCCACTGAGGCAGAAAATTCCACAGACTCACCACTCTCTCTGAGAAAAAGTGTTTCCTAGTCTCCGTTCTAAATGGCTTACTCCTTATTCTTAAACTGTGGCCCCTGGTTCTGGACTCCCCCAACATCAGGAACATGTTTCCTGCCTCTAGCGTGTCTAAACCCTTAACAATCTTATATGTTTCAATGAGATATCCTATCATCCTTCTAAACTCCAGAGTGTACAAGCCCAGCTGCTCCATTCTCTCAGAATGACTGTCCCGCCATCCTGGGAATTAACCTTGTAAACCTACGCTGCACTCCCTCAAGAGCAAGAATGTCCTTCCTCAAATTAGGGGGCCAAAACTGTACACAATACTCCAGGTGTGGTCTCACTTGGGCTCTGTACAACTGCAGAAGGACCTCTTTGTTCCTATATTCGATTCCTCTTGTTATAAAGGCCAACATGCCATTCGCTTTCTTCACTGCCTGCTGTACCTGCATGCTTACTTTCATAGACTGATGTACAAGGAGCCCCAGATCCCATTGTATTTCCCTTTTTCTCAACTTGACGCCATTTAGATAGTAATCTGCCTTCCTGTTTTTGCTACCAAAATGGATAACCTCACATTTATCCGCATTAAACATCATCTGCCATGGCCCACTCCCCCAACCTGTCCAAGGCACCCTGCACTCTCATAGGATCTTCCTCACAGCTCACACTGCCACCCAGCTTTGTGTCATCTGCAAATTTGCTAATGTTGCTTTGATTCCCTTCACCCAAATCATTGATGTATATTGTAAATAGCTGCGGTCCCAGCACCTAGCCTTGCGGTACCCCACTAGTCACTGCCTGCCATTCTGAAAGGGACCCGTTAATTCCTACTCTTTGTTTCCTGTCTGCCAACCACTTCTCTATCCATGTCAGCACTCTACCCCCAATACCATGTGCCCTAACTTTGCCCACTAATCTCCTATGTGGGACCTTATCAAATGCTTTCTGAAAGTCCAGGTACACTACATCCACTGGCCATGTTCCTAGTCACATCTTCAAAAAATTCCAGAAGATTAGTCAAGCATGATTTCCCCTTCGTAAATCTATGCTGACTCGGACCGATCCTGTTACTGCTATCCAAATGTTCGGCTATCTCATCTTTTATAATTGATTCCAGCATCTTCCCCACCACCGATGTCAGGCTAACTGGTCTATAATTCCCAGTTTTCTCTCTCCTGCCTTACTTAAATTGTGGGATAACATCTGGGCTACCCTCCAATCCACAGGAACTGATCCTGAGTCTATAGAACATTGGAAAATTATCACCAATGCATCCACGATTTCTAGAGCCACTTCCTTAAGTACCCTGGGATGCAGACCATCAGGCCCTGGGGATTTATCAGCCTTCAGTCCCATCAGTCTATCCAGCACCATTTCCTGCCTAATGTGGATTTCCTTCAGTTCCTCTGTTAGCCCAGATCCTCTGGCCACTACTATATCAGTAAGATTGTTTGTGTCCTCCTTAGTGAAGACAGATCCAAAGTACCTGTTCAACTCATCTGCCATTTCCTTGTTCCCCATAATAAATTCACCTTTTTCGGTCTTCAAAGGTCCAACTTTGATCTTAACTATTTATTTCCACCACATACCTAAAGAAGCTTTTAATATCCAGCCTTATATTTTTTGGCTAGCTTACCTTCATACCTCATCTTTTCTCCCCGTATTGTCTTTTGGTTTTCTTCTGTTGTTCTTTAAACATTACCCAATCCTCTTACTTCCCGCTCATCTTTGCTACGTTGTACTTCTTTGCTTTAATTTTTATACTGTCCCTGACGTCCCTTGTCAGGCGTGGTTGTCCCATTCTCCCCTTGGAATATTTCTTTCTCCGAGGAATGAACTGATCCTGCACATTCTGTATTATTCCTAGAAACATCAGCCATTTTTGTTCCACTATCATCCCTGCTAGTGTATCTTTCCAGTCAACTTTGGCCAGCTCCTCCCTCATGGCCCCATAGTCCCCTTTATTCAACTGCAACACTGACACTTCCGATCTACCCTTGTCCCTCTCCAATTGTAGATTAAACCTGACCATGTTATGGTCACTGCCTCCTAATGGCTCATTAACCTCGAGGTCCTTTATCAAATCCGGTTCATTACATAACACTAAATCCAGAATTGCCTTCTCCCTGGTAGGCTCCAATACAAGCTGTTCTAAGAATCCATCACAACGGCACTTTCTTGGGGTTCAGTGCCAACCTGATTTTCCCAGTCTACCTGCATGTTGAAATCTCCCATAACAACCACAGCATTGCTTTTGCCACATGCCAATTTTACCTCCTGATTCAATCTGCGCCCTATGTCCAGGCTACTGTTTGGGGGCCTGTAGATTAGTCCCATTAGGGTATTTTTACCCTTACAATTCCTTAGTTCTATCCATACTGACTCCACATCTCCTGTTTCAATGTCACCCCTTGCAAGGGACTATAAACTATAATGTTTTATTATTAATGTTTTATGTGTCATTGTTCATTGTTACTGAGTGAGCGGAGCACCAAGGTCAATTCCTTGCATGTGTACGTACTGGCCAATAAACGTATTCATTCTTCTTCATCCATTCATTCTTCTTCTTCTATCCACCTCATTGGTGACGCTCTTTGATCGGACTTTACTGGTTTTACCTTGCACTAAACGTCATTCCCGTATCATGTATCTAATCACTAAATCATGTATCTAATGGTTCGATTGTAATCATGTGTTGTCTTTCCGCTGCCTGGTTAGCTCGCAACAAAAGCTTTTCACTGTAAATCAGAATTAACATAGATGCAGGGAACTGAACTGCAAATGCTGGCATCTTGAGCAAAGACCACAAAGTGCTGGAGTAACTCAGCCACGTCTGGCAGCATTTCCGGAGGACATGGATAGGCAACGTTTTGGATCGGGTCTCTTCTTCAGACTCCTTGTAATAGGGGTGGAAGAAGCCTGAACAGAGGTGGGACGGGACAAAGCCAGGCAAGTGATAGGTGGATAACGGTGAGGCCGTTGATTGGCAGATGGGTGGACAAAGACCAGAGATGGAGGAGCCAACGTTATTCTTTTGGGTCAGAGACTCTCCCAGCAGAAATGTTTCACTTTCCACAGAGGCTGCCAAACCTGCTGCCTGGTTCCAGTATTTCCTGTTTTCATCTCAGATTCCTAGCATCTGCAGTGTTTTTGTCTTTCATCTATGAGTTGGCTGGTTGCGTTGGCAAAGTACAACTTGTGTATTAGTGGTGAGCTTAGTTGTAGTGTCACCTCACATTTGACCAGATTCTGTGATGGTTTTAAAATATATCATTGTTAGTTTAGTGTTAAAGAAGGAACTGCAGATGCTGGAAAATGGAGGGTACACAAAAGGCTGGAGAAACTCAGCGGGTGCAGCAGCATCTAAGGAGCGAAGGAGATAGGCGACGTTTCGGGTCGAGACCCTTCTTCAGACTGGTTAGGGATCGGGGAAACGAGAGATATAGACGGTACACAAAAGGCTGGAGAAACTCAGCGGGTGCAGCAGCATCTAAGGAGTGAAGGAGATAGGCGAAGTGGAGAGATAGAACAATGAATGAAAGATATGCAAAAAAGTAACGATGATAAAGGAAACAGGCCATTGTAAGCTGTTTGTAGTGTGCAAATGAGAAGCTAGTGCGACTTGGGTGGGGGAGAGATAGAGAGAGAGGGAATGCCGGGGCCCGAGGGCTGAGGGAGAGGTGGGAAGGGGAAGGAGACAGCAAGGGTTAACAGAATTGAGAAATTTCAATGTTCAAGCCCAGAGGATGCAGACTCCCCAAGCGGAATATGAGGTGCTGTTCTTCCAACTTGCGGTGTTGCTCACTCTGGCCGTGGAGGAGGCCCAGGACCGAGAGGTCGGATACGGAATGAGAGGCGGTCTTTGCGGAAGGCAGACAGGGGGGGAGATGGGAAGATGTGGTGAGTGGAGGGGTCACGTTGGAGGTGGCGAAACTGGCGGAGGACTATCTGTTGTATGTGCCGGCTGGTGGAGTGAAAAGTGAGGAGCAGGGGGACTCTGCCCTTGTTGCGAGTGGGGGAATGGGGAGAGAGGGCAGTGTTGCGGAGTATGGAGGAGACCCTGGTGCCAGCCTCATCTATAGTGGGGGAGGGGAATTCCTCCCCCACTATAGAGAACAGAGAACGGGGATTCCCCTCCCCCACTTCCGCAAAGACCGCTCCCTCCGCAACTCCCTTGTCAATTCTTCCCTTCATTCCCACTCCACCCCTTCCCCGGGCACTTTCCCTTGCAACCGCAAGAGATGCTACACTTGTCCCTTCACCTCCCCCCTCCACTCCTTTCAGGGACCCAAGCAGTCCTTCCAGGTCCGACAGAGGTTCACCTGCACCTCCTCCAACCTCATCTACTGCATCCGCTGCTCCAGATGCCAGATGATCTATATCGCCGAACACCTCCGCTCGGTCCGCAATAACCAACCCGACCTCCCGGTGGCTCAGCACTTCAACTCCCCCTCCCATTCCGTATCCGACCTCTCGGTCCTGGGCCTCCTCCACGGCCAGAGTGAGCAACACCGCAAGTTGGAGGAACAGCACCTCATATTCCGCTTGGGGAGTTTTGCATCCTCTGGGCTTGAACATTGAATTTTCTCAATTCTGTTAACCCTTGCTGTCTCCTCCCCCTCCCACCTCTCCCTCAGCCCTCGGGCCCTGGCATTCCCTCTCTCTCTATCTCTCCCCCACCCAAGTCGCACTAGCTTCTCATTTTCACACCACAAACAGCTTACAATGGCCTGTTTCCTTTATCATCGATACTTTTTTGCATATCTTTCATTCATTATTCTTTATCTCTCCACATCACCGTCTATATCTCTCGTTTCCCCGATCCCTAACCAGTCTGAAGAAGGGTCTCGACCCGAAACGTCGCCTATCTCCTTCGCTCCTTAGATGCTGTTGCACCCGCTGAGTTTCTCCAGCCTTTTGTGTACCCTCATTGGTAGTTTAGTTTAGTTTAGAGGAAACAGGCCCTTCGGCCCACCGAGTCCGCATCGACCAACGATCTCAGCACATTAACACTATCCTACACACACTGGGGATAATTGATACTGATACCAAGCCAATTAACCTACATACCTGTACGTCTTTGGAATGTGGGAGGAAACGGAAGATCTCAGAGAAAACCCTCGCCAGTCACGGAGAGACGTACAAACTCCGTGGTCAGGATCGAACCCGGCTCTGCTGGCGCTGTAAGGCAGCAACTCTACCGTTGCGCCATCGTGCACCCACACGTAACAAGCATTGTTATGGCTATACAATATACCATTGTACTTGGATGGGGACAGGTTTAGAGGGATAGGGGCCAAACGCAGGCAGGTGGGGCTAGTGTAGATGGGACATGTTGGCCGGTGTGGGCAAGTTGGACCGAAGGGCCTGTTGCCACGCTGTAAGACTCTAGGACTCAACGATATCATTGTTATGGCAGGTGATAATGCTGGTCAGAGCAAGAGAGGCAAGGTTCTTCCAGTCAGACAAGGGAAGGCTTTGATTTCCTATTCACCCTCGGAGCTCGAGAAACCTCTACCCTGCCCACGTTGGGTGTAACTGTGTCTGTGCTCAGACGGGAAGATGTGCAGTAAACAGAACTCTCGACGTGTTTACTCGACAACCCCTCCTGATGCTGGCTCACCTCCTATTTTTAGACTGACCTCTGAGGGTATCGCCGTTAAAGGAACTGCACAGCGTCAGGAAGGTGACACGGATAAAACTCACCCGCCAAGTGGTAGAAATCTCATGGTTGCAGATTTTAATTTGACAACCTGTGTTTTCAGTATCGGACCACGGCACGCAATGCTATTAGGTAGAATTGTAAATGGGAGATTGCTGTGTGAGACGACAACGCGAGCCTTCTTCATGGACCTGCGGGTCGCTGCGTAAAAGCCAGGGTCATTATCTGTGCAGATGTTTCCTACTTTCCCCTTCTCCCACACCTTCCTCCCATCCCCACCCCTGCCCCCCGTGTCAATGTTCACTGCTGGAGTCTGGCACAAGGAACGCAGGGATTCAGAAAATAAACGGCACGATCAGGCCAAACGGAGGGTGGAGGGAAGAAAATTGCTGCTGGTAGAAGCCGCTGGAGACCCTTCTCCTTTAAGCCAGTCTAGAGTAGATTTAGCGACTGCAGATGCTGGAATCTTGTGTACCAGAGGAATTCAGCACATCAGGCAGCATCTGGGTAGATTGGACAGACAACATTTCCATCAAGACCCTAATTCATGTTTATGTCATAGGAACAGAATTAGGCCATTGGGCTTGTACACTCTGGCGTTTAGAAGTATTAGATGGGATCTCATTGAAACACATAAGATTGTTAAGGGCTTGGACACACTAGAGGCAGGAAACATGTGAGAAAAAGTTACTCATCTCCGTTCTAAATGGCTTACCCCTTATTCTTAAACTGTGGCCCCCGGTTCTGGACTCCCCCAACATCGGGAACATGTGTCCTGCCTCTAGCGTGACCAAACCCTTAATAATCATATATATATTTCAATAAGATCCCCTCTCATCCTTCTAAACTCCAGAATATACAAGCCCAGCTGCTCCATTTTCTCAGCATATGACAGTCCCGCCATCCTGGGAATTAACCTTGTATACCTACGCTGGACTCCCTCACTAGCAAAAATGTCCTTCCTCAAATTAGAGGACCAAAACTGCACACAATACTCCAGGTGTTGTCTCACCAGGGCCCTGTGCAACTGCAGAAGGACCTCTTTCTTCCTGTACTCAACTCCTCTTGTTATAAAGGCCAACATTCACTTTCTTCACTGCCTGCTGTACCTGCATGCTTACTTTCATTGACTGATGAACAAGGACCCTCCAGATCCCATTGTACTTCCCCTTTACCCACCATTTAGATAGTACTCTGCCTTCCTGTTTTTGCTACCAAAGTGGATAACCTCACATTTATTCACATTAAACTGCATCTGCCTTGCATCTGCCCACTCCCCCAACCTGTCCAAGTCACCTTGCATTCTCATAACATCCTCATATAGCATTCTCATACAGGTGCTAAAGGTTAGTACGGGTGTCAAAGGTTATGGGGAGAAGGCAGGAGAATGGGGTTGAGGGGGAACGATAGATCAACCATGATTGCATGGCAGAGTAGACTCATTGGACCAAATGGCCTAATTCTGCTCCTATGACTTATGAATTTTATATACTGCAACCAGGTCTCCCCGCAACCTCCGCCATTCCCGAGACCATCAACTAATTGTCAAAGAACTTTAGATTCTTGCCAGATTGACAGATCTCCTCTTTCACAATCAAGCACCTTTTATGTTTTTATTTGCAAGGTTTTATTTGCCAACTAAAAGGAGAAGTTTGATTCATTGGTAAAAGATGATGGAAAATGCTTTAGCCTATTTTAGGGCAGCATGTTGGCGCTATGGTAGAGTTGCTGCCTTACAGCGCCAGAGACCTGGGTTCGATCCTGACTACGGGTGTTCTCTGCATGGAATTTGTACGATCTCCCCGTGACCATATGGGTTTTCCCCGGGTGCTCCGGTTTCCTCCCACATTCCAAAGACGTGCAGGTTTGTAGGTTAATTGGCTCTGCTAAAAAAACTGACCCTAATGTGTAGGATACTGCTAGTGTAGGGGATGATCGCTGGTCAGCGCAGACTCGGTGGGCTGAAGGGACTGTTTCCGCACTGTATCTCTAAACTAAACTAAACTAAATTAAGCTACTCGACAGAACACTGACCCTATCCAAAGATAGACACAAAAAACTGCAGTAACTCAGCGGGACAGGCAAAATTTCTGGAGAGAAGGAATGGGTGATTTTTTGGGTCGAGACCCTCCTTCAGACTGGTTAAGGATAAGGGAAATGAGAGATATAGACGATGATGTAGAGAGATAAAGAACAATGAATAAAGAGAAGCAAAAATGTAACGATGATAAAGGGAACAGGCCATTGTTAGCTGTTTGTTGGGTGAAAAAGAGAAGCTAGTGCGACTTGGGTGGGGGAGGGATAGAGAGAGAGGGAATGTCTATCTTCCGTTTAAACCAGCATCTGCAGTTCCTTCCTACACTAATCCTATCCTGGACTGCTCCAACTTTGGGATAATGAGTGAGCAGGGAGAGATGACCCGGAATTGCAGAGGTCGCATTCACTTCATAAGGTCACATCAACAGTGTGGGATTCCTGACGGGATGAAAGCAATTAACTCTGAAAAGTCGATTTTGCTGCTGATTTATGCCGAGGATTTACCTCGTGTTGGACATTTCAATCTGAGGTGCCGACAGTTTTTTTGTTAAAAGGCTAATTCCCAGCTGTGTGTGGTTCCAATTGGGAAAAAATCAAGGGAGGACAGAGAAAGAAGTTCAGTTACAGTTTAGTTTATTGTCATGTGTACCGAGGTACAGTGAAAAGCTTTTGTTGCGTGCTATCCAGTCCGCAGAAAGACAATACATGATTACAATCAAGCCATTTACAGTGTATCATTCACATGATAAAGTTTAGTGCAAGGTAAAGCCAGCAAAGTCCGATCAAAGATAGTGTGAGGGTCACCAAAGAGGTAGATAGTAATTCAGCACTGCTCTCTGGTTGTGATAGGATGGTTCAGTTGCCTGATAACAGCTGGGAAGAAACTGTCCCTGAATCTGGAGGTCAGCGTTTTCACACCTGCACTTTTTGCCTGATGGGAGAGGTGAGTAAAGGGAGTGGCCAGGGTGCGACTCGCCCTTGATGATGCTGCTGGCCTTGCCGAGGCAGCGTGAAGTATAAATGCAGTCAATAGAGGGGAGGTTGGTTTGTGTGATGGTCTGGGCTGTGTCCACAATTCGCTGCTATTTCTTCCGGTCTTGGATGGAGCTGTTCCCAAACCAAGCTGTGATGCATCCTGATAAAATGCTTTCTGTGGTGCATCTGCAGAAGTTGGTGAGAGTGGTGAGAACAGTTTCCCATCAGGAATCGCTGTGGAAAAAACCCTAATCCCACCAAGGTCAGCGTAAACTTAAACAGTGGCTAAATTTGCTGCACTGGATTTTGCAAAGGTGATCTTTACAGAGTTTAGTTTAGTCTAGTTAGTTTATTGTCACATGTACCGAGGTGCAATGAAAAGCTTTTTTTGTTGTTGCGTGTGATCCAGTCAGCGGAAAGATTATGCATTATTACAATCAAGCCTTCCTCAGTGTACAGATACAGGATAAAGGGAACAATGTGTAGTGCAGGATGAAGTCCAGTAAAGTCCGATTTAAGATAGCTTGAGGGTCTCCAATCAGGTAGATGATAGCTCAGGACCGCTCTCTAGTTGTTGACAGGATGGTTCAGTTGCCTGATTACAACTGGGAAGAAACTGTCCCTGAATCTGGAGGTGTGCGTTTTCACACTTCTGTGCCTCTTGCTTGAGGGGAGAGGGGAGAAGAGGGAGTGAGAGTGGTCCTTGATTAAACTGGTGGCCTTGCCGAGGCAGCGTGGAGTCAATGGAAGGGAGATTGGTTTGCGTGATGGTTTGGGCTTCGTCCGCAAGTCTCTCCAATTTCTTATGGATGTGGGAAGATGAAGGTAGTTATCATTAAACACCGATCAGTGTGAAGTGTAGATGGAGTCACTGGAGAGCGATCTTTCATGGGTGTCTCGGCCACAGCGGCTGACTGGTGCATAGAGAGCTCACACGATAAGACTAGATAATGTTCCCATCACCTATAGACAATAGACAATAGACAATAGGTGCAGGAGTAGACCATTCAGCCCTTCTAGCCAGCACCGCCATTCAATGTGATCATGGCTGATCATCCCCAATCAGTACCCCGTTCCTGCCTTCTCCCCATATCCCCTGACTCCGCTATTTGTAAGAGCCCAATTTAGCTCTCTCTTGAAAGTATCCAGACAACCGGCCTTCACTGCCCTTTGAGGCAGAGAATTCCACATACTCACAACTCTTTGGATAGTATGCAAAACAAAACCTTTCACTGTACAGTACCTGTATTCACTTGCTTAACCTAAATTTAAACCTAATAAGGCATTAATAAAATATCCCTGTTCTCCTGAGATGCTGTCTGGCCCGCAGACTTACTCCAGCACTTTGTGCCTTTTTGTTTTGTAAATCAGCATCTCCAGTTCCTTGTTTCTACTAATAAGATCATAAGTTATAGGAGTAGAATTAGGCCATAAGGCCCATCAAGTCTGCTCTGCCATTCAATCACGGCTGATCTATCTCACCCTCCTGACCCCATTCTCCTGCCTCCTCCCCGTAACCTCTGACACCCGTACACAGGTAAATATGTTTCAGTGTTGTGCATTGAGGGATCAATGCAAGGAAACCTCCTACATGGGACCCTTCAAGAGCACCTGAAAGATCTGACGATGTCGCAGTTCAACATCTCATTTGGGAGCCTGACCTTTCTCATGGGACTGAAATAGGACAGAGAACAATGCGGAACAGGAACAGACCCATTTCCCCCCCACAATGCCCACACCAAACATGGTCATTAGGCCAGCGAGAAAAGAAAGTTCAGTGTATTTTTATAATAAAACAAACAGTCGTCTGCCTGCACATGATCCATATCCCTCCATTCCCATGAGCCTCTCTAAAAACCTCTTAAATGCCTCTGGCCTATCTTTCTCCACCGACTCTCCTGGCAACGTGTTCCAGGCATCAACCACCCTCTGTGTAAATTGAGCCTAAGTTTCACATCCAAATCCCAGGAATAATTCCGAGTCACGGGTGCCATCACCAGACCACAGGTCAAAGGGTAGTGGGTGTATGGAACAAGTTACCAGTCGAGGCAGGGACCATCCCAACCTTTAAGAAACAGTTAGACAGGTACATGGATAGGACAGGTTTGGAAGGATATGGACCAAGCGCAGGCAGGTGGGAGAAGTGTAGCTGGGATATGTTGGCCAGTGTGGGCAAGTTGGGCCAAAGGGCCTGTTTCTACACTGTATCACTCTGTGACTCTAAAACTCTAACAGAAAGCAACCAAGTACCACTATCACCTGACCATCTGATAGTCAGAAGAAGGATTCTGACTTGAAACATCACCTATTCCGATTCTCCAGGCATGCTGCCTGACCACGCTGAGTTACTCCAGCATTCTGTGTCTGTCATCTGACCTTGTTGGGTATGTTTCTCTTTGCAAAACTCCGTCGGAACTCAGCTGAGCTGGAAAATGTTTTGCTGCCGGGCTTGTTTATTTTCGCTCCCTTTGGCATCTGAGACAAATTGAAAACCATCGACAAGCTGCGGACACCAAAGAAAAGCCTGGGCGAAGTTAGCGGGCCAAGGGCTTGTTTACCTCAGGCAGGGAGGAGTGCATCTCTGGAGAAAACGAATAGGTGACGTCTGACTTCCAGACTTGATCTGGGCCTGAATTTGGTACCAGAGCTTTGCTTTTAAAAGGGGATATTTGAAGAAGAATTTCCTACTTAGAGCCTGGAAACAGGCCCTTCGGCACAACTTGCCCACACCAACCAACAGGTCCTATCTACGCTAGTCCCACCAGCCTGCGTTTGGCCCATATCCCTCTAAATCTGTCCTATCCATGTACCTGTCTAAATGTTTCCTAAATGTTGCGATAGTCCCTGTCTCAACTACCTCCTCTGGCAGCTTGTTCCATCTACCCACTAACCATTGTGTGAAAAAGTTACCCCTCAGATTCCAATTAAATCTTTGCCCCTTCACCTAAAACCTATGTCCTCTGGGTGCTCGATCCCCCTACTCTCGGCAAGAGACTGAGCGACTACCCGATCAATTTCTCTCATGGTTTTATACACCTCTATAAAGATTACCCCTCATCCTCTTGCGCAACAAGGAATAGAGTCCCAACCTATTCAACCTGTCCCTATAGCTCAGGCCCTCGAGTTCTGGCAACAAACTGACATTGGGAATGGCAGAGATGTCAATAAGTGGATAATATTCTCACGGCCTCATCTGCCCTGTGAGTTTCTATATCCAGCTCCTTGCTGAGATGAGCACTCTGCCCAGCTGGTAAACACTTCCAGCCCTGGTGTTGCAACAATTAACATCGAGTGACTATGTATAACCTTGCCTGGTTACACTGTCAAAATGGCAGCTCACTGTTTCGTACTTTAATTTAGTTTATTGTCAGAGGTACAGTGAAAAGCTTTTGTTCTGCGCTATCCCATCAGTGGAAAGACAATACATGATTACAATCGAGCCGTCCACAGTGCAGAGATACATGATGAGGGACTAATGTTCAGTAGAAGATAGAGACTGGTAAAGCCCGATCAAAGATCACCTGATGATGGATTCACTGTGATGGATGTTTGTGTCAATTGTGTTGTGTTTTGGTTCTTTTTCTTGTTTGTATGACTGCAGAAACCAAATTTGACAATAAACGGTACTGTATTGTATTGTATGGTCCACGATGAGGTCGATAGTAGTTCAGCACTGCTCTCTGGCTGTGACAGGAAGATTCAGTTGCCGGATAACAGCCGGGAAGAAACTGTCCCTGAATCTGAAGGTGTGCGTTTTCACACTCCTCTCCCTGAAACCAATGGCATCACTATTCCTCCCTTCTCCAACTGCCTTTATAAGGTCAGGGTGGCGTGGTAATGCTCCTTTTTGCTGTAAGGTCAAAACCCATCCACCGCTGTTTAAACAGGCAGCATCTCTGGAGAAAAGGGATAGGTGACGTTTCGGGTCAAGACCGTTCTTAAGACTCAAGGACTCAGTCTGAAGAAGGGTCTCGACCCGAAACATCACTTATTCCTTTTCTCCAGAGATGCTGCCTAATCCACTGAGTTACTCCAGCATTTTGTGTCTACCTTCGGTGTAAACCCGCATCTGCAGTTCCCTGCTACACAATCCCCGTTTAAACGTTGACATTGCTCTATTTTCTATCAGCAGACCCGGTGCAAGGTGAGATTAATCCCCTAATTCCCCGGCGTCCGTCTATTCCTCGCTTCCAGAGGAACATCAACCATACTTTACGGGTCTCCTACTCGTATCTCAGCCATTACCGAAGTTAGTAGGAAAGTAACCTTCTAAAAGCAGCGATCTCACTGTTAAAGTGTGCAATCCCGTCAGTGGGCTATCCCTTAAAGCACCAGAGACCCAGGTTCAATCCTGGCTTGGGGCGCTGTCTGTCTGGAGTTTGCATGTACTCCCTGCGTGGGGTTTCCCCAGGTGCTCTGGTTTCCTCCCATACTCCACAGACGTACAGGTTTGTAGGTTAATTGGCTTCGGTAAAAATTGTAAATCATTCCTAGTGCGTAGGATAGTGTTAGTGTACGGGGATCGCTGGTCAGCGCGGAGTCGATGGGCTGAAGAGCATGACTCCACGCTGTATCTCTAAACTACACTAAACTAAACTAAATCCGCTGTACTTTGCGAGTCTCTCGCCTACTCTTATCTCTACCATTCCCAATGTTAGTAGGAAAATCTTCTTCAAATATCCCCTTTTAAAAGCAATGATCTCTCTGTTATGCCTGGCAGGTCATTCAGGTCCAGACCAGGTTTGGGAAAATAAGGGTCAGTTTGGTCATCGTCCTGCTGACCAGGGACTTGAAAGGAGAATGATTAATAGAATTGACATTGTACCGGTGAACTTACTCTGACCTGTATTCCCTGCTCAATTGAATATTTTGAGGGATCCTACACTCATGCAGAAAGTATAGATACGTCGAAAAATTAAAGTTGTTAAAAAGGACTGTTTGGAGTCTGTAGACTGGGTAATGTTCAGGGATTAGGCAACGGACCTCAATCAATACATCGTTACAGTCGTTACAGACTTCATAAAGAAATGTGTGGAGGACTGCATCCCTACAAAAACCTTCCGAGTGTTTCCCAATCAGAAGCTTTGGATGAACTCTGAGATTCGCACTCTTCTGAAGACTAGACACCGGGCATTCATGTCTGATGACACAGTGGTCTACAAGAAGTCCAGATACGATCTTGGTAAGGCCATCAAAAAGGCCAAAAGGGACTTCTGCTCCAAGCTGGAGGATGAGAGATGTTCGGCAGCTGTGGCGGGGCCTGAATGCAATCACCTCCTACAAGGCAAAATCGGGAGGTAGCTCGAATGTCGGCGAAACATCACTCCCTGACGAGCTCAATGCGTTTTACGCAGGCTTTGATAGGGGGAATACTGGTGTGCCTTCCCGAGCCCCCATTCGCTGTGATGTATTTCAGTCTCAGTCACAGAGGCCAATGTCAGGAAATCCATCAGAGGGGTGAACCCTCGAAAAGTGTCTGGACCTGATGGTATACCAGGTTGTGCTCTAAAAACCTGTGCGGACCAATTGGCTGGAGTTTTTGCGGACCTTTGACTAATGACTATTGACCAGTGGCACTTTAATCTACATATAGATTGGGCCAACCAAATTGGTAACATCGTTGAGGAGGACTTCCTGGAATGCAAGGTGACGTGCCTCAATGACTATCGACCTGTGGCACTAACGCCTGTGGTGATGAAGTGCTTTGAGAGAAAGGTTGATCATGGCGCAAATCAACTCCTACCTCAACAAAAACCTGGACCCACTGCAGATTGCCTATCGCCACAACAGATCAATGGTGGATGCGATCTCGCTGGTCCTCCACTCCGCTCTGGACCACTTGGACACCAAAAACTCATATGTCAGGCTGTTATTCATTGATTACAGCTCGGCATTTAATACAATTATCCCCTCCAAGCTGGTTACCAAACTCGCAGAACTGGGTCTCTGCGCATCCCTCTGCAATTGGATCCTCGACTTCCTCATTCACAGACCACAGACTGTTCGTATTGGTGGAAATGCGTCAGCCTCGATAACAATCGGCGCGGGAGCACCTCAAGGCTGCGTGCTCAGCCCCCTGCTGTACTCACTCTATACTCATGACTGCGTAGCCGGTCACAATGCGAACTCCATCATCATGTTCGCTGACAACACCACTGTTGTGGGACGTATCACTGATGGGGATGAGTCGGAGTACAGAAGAGAGATCGATCGACTGACCAAATGGTGCCAGCACAATAACCTGGCCCTCAACACCAGCAAAACCAAGGAACTGATTGTGGACTTTGGAAGGAGTAGGATGGGGACCCACAGTCCCGTGTATATCAACGGGTCAATGGTGGAGAGGGTCAAGAGCTTCAAATTCCTGGGCGTGCATATTTCTGAAGATCTCTCCTGGTTCGAGAACACTGATGCAATTATTAAGAAAGGACATCAGCGTTTCTACTTCAGAGAAACATAGAAAATAGGTGCAGGAGTAGGCGATTCAGCCCTTCGAGCTTGCACCGCCATTCAATATGATCACGGCTGATCATCCAACTCAGTATCCTGTACCTGCCTTCTCTCCATACCCCCTGATCCCTTTAGCCACAAGGGACACATCTAACTCCCTCTTAAATATAGCCAATGAACTGTCCTCAATACCTTCTGTGGCAGAGAATTTAACAGATTCACAGATTCTTCCTGAGAAGATTACGGAGAGTTGGTACGTCAAGGAGGACTCTCTCTAACTTCTACAGGTGCACAGTAGAGAGCATGCCGACCGGTTGCATCGTGGCTTGGTTCGGCAACTTGAGCGCCCAGGAGCGGAAAAGACTACAAAAAGTAGTAAACACTGCCCAGTCCATCATCGGCTCTGACCTTCCTTCCATCGAGGGGATTTATCGCAGTCGCTGCCTCAAAAAGGCTGGCAGCATCATCAAGGACCCACACCACCCTGGCCACACACTCGTCTCCCTGCGACCTTCAGGTAGAAGGTACAGGAGCCTGAAGACTGCAACGTCCAGGTTCAGGAATAGCTACTTCCCCTCAGCCATCAGGCTATTAAACTCAACTGAAACAAATCTCAGAACATTAATAGACCACTATCTGTTATTTGCACTTTATCTGCTTATTTATTGATGTGTGTATATATTTATATAATGGTATATGGACTAACTGATATGTTCTGTATTCATGTCTACTATATTCTGTTGTGCTGAACCAAAGCAATAATTTCATTGTCCTATCTGGGACACATGACATTAACGGGCAGCACAGTAGAGTTGTTGCCTTACAGCGCCAGAGACCCGGGTACGATCCTGACTACGGGTGCTGAGTGTACAGAGTTTGTACGTTCTCCCTGAGATCACGTGGGTTTTCCCCGGGTGCTCTGGTTCCCTCCCACACTCCAAAGATGTGCAGGTTTGTTGGTCAATGGGGGTTGATAAAATTGTAAATTGCCCCTATTCTGTAAGATAGTGCTAGTGTACGGTGTCGTCGCTGGTCGGTGCGGACTCTGGGGGCCGAAGCGATGCCCTATCTCTAAACTAAACTGAAAGAAGCTCTATGACTCCATAGTTAAATGGATGACCGGCACACATTTTCGGACCTTCTCCCAGAATCGGGGAAAGTCATGTAGAATCATATAGTGGCGTTTCGGGTCGAGAGGCTTTTTCGCTGGAGCTGTGAGGCATCAGCTGTGCCAGCTGTGCCATTGGTAGAAAGGGCCCTCTAAACGCAGCCTCATGTGGTTGTGTTCTACCACATCTCACAGAGAAATGTTGGAAAAATGCCCGCGCTAAAAGTAATGCATGAACGAGAGAAAAAGGCGCTTTTAATTTCTTAAACATAGCCTTAATTACAAAGGATACAAAGGACACAAAGGACATTTATTATCACATACACCAATTGGTGTCGTTTGAGACGTGTTTCAGAATCCAAGGGCAAAATCTTACAAGTTTATAGCGACATCGTATTCTGTTTGGAGAATGCACTGATTAAAAGATCCATTGTTCCAGTGGGGACAGAGTGTATTGAATGCTGAATATTGATTGAAAACGCAGCAGTGGCTTGTCACAGTGTTGCTGCTGAGATAGTGTGCTGGCTGGTAAATTTGCTGTTTATCATCAGCAACCTCTGTCGAAAGTAATGATGGAGGGCGGGTTTTTTATTTAAAGTAAGCGTGTCGTGATGCTTCAGGCAAATAAAATTATACGAGTGTGAAATTGCAGTATGATACTTCCGTCCAAAATCTTAATGTGTCATTTATGGTTGCAGTTTTAGTGGCGAATATTTGTTAACGCATTGATATTTTTAAAACCACCATTTACGATACGATAGAACTTTATTTATCCCATAAGGGAAATTGATCTACCAACAGTCATAAAAACACAAAAAACATAAAATACATGAAACATGAGGAGTGGAAAGGATTGGGACGGTGCAAAGATTGGGGAGGAGTGGGCGGGAGTCAGTCTCAGTCTCAGTCTACCCCACAACAGAAGGTGGGGGGGGGCATTGTGGAGTTTGATAGCTACAGGGAAGAAGGATCTCCACTGGTGTTCTGTCCTGCATCTTGGATATTTAATACTTATACAGTACGTAGTGTAATTTATAATGTGTAAGGAGGAACTGCAGATGCTGGTTTAAACAGGACAGGACAGAGACAAAAAGATGGAGTAACTCAGCGGGCCAGGCACCATCTCTGGAGAAAAGGAATAGGTGACGTTTCAAGTCGGGACCCTGCTTCAGACGGAGTCCTTGAGTCTTAAGAAGGGTTTGGACCCGAAACGTCACCTATTCCTTTTCTCCAGAGATGCTGCCTGACCCGCTGAGTTACTCCATCTTTTTGTGTTTGTCTTTATGGTGTAATTTAGCTTCCTCTGCACCCTCGTAGGTCTAAGTTTTAGGTTTTATATTGCCACTTGTGCCAATGTACAGTGAAACGTTTCGTTTTGCGTATCATCTAATTAGATTGAATCTTGCTGTACATAAAGGCAATCATGTCAAACTCATGAAAAATTAGGTGGAGCAAAGGGGAAGATATATATTCACGCAGCCCAACTTGCCCATGCAGATCAAGATGTCCCGTCTACACTAGTCCCACCTGCCCGCGCTTGGCCCATATCCCTCTAAACCATTCCTACCCAAATGTTGGAGCACCTGGAAGATTGTGTTCCGTTTTTTGGTCACCCTGCCATAGAAAAGAATGTCATTAAGCCAGAAAGTGTATCGAGAAGATGTACAAATGGTGGCACAACGGTAGAGTTGCTGCCGCACAGCGCTTGCAGCGCCGGAGACCCGGGTGCGATCCCCGACTACGGGTGCTGTCTGTGCGGAGTTTGTCCGTTCTTCACGTGACCATTTGGGTTTTCTCCGAGATCTTTGGTTTCCTTCCTGCACTCCAAAGATGCACAGGTCTGTAAGTGAATTGGCTTGGTATAAGTGTAAATTGTCCCTAGTCTGTGTCGGATAGTGTTAGTGTGTGGTGATCGCTGGCCAGTGTGGCCTCGGTGGACTGTTTCCATGCTGTATCGCGATAAAAAGGAAGTTGCCAGGACTCAAGGGCCTGAGCTACATGGAGAGATGGACAGGCTTGGACCTTGAGTAGAGTAGGCTGAGGGGTGATCCTATACAGCTGTTTTAAATATTGTTAATCATCTAGTTCTCTAGTGCCCCACAAAGTCCAGTATCCACAATGCGTTTGGGGTGAATCGGACAGTCCCCTAGTTTACGAGGGACTGCATAATAACCCGATAACAGAGGGGAAGAAACTGTTCCTGAGTCTGGTGGTGCACATTTTCAAGCTTCTGTATTTTGTGCCTGACAGAAGCAGGGGAAGAAGGAATGACAGGGTTGGGACAAGCCTTTGATTATGTTGAAGGTAGACAACAGAGCTAGAGAAACTCAGCGGGTGAGGCAGCATCTACGGAGCGAAGGAATGGGCGACGTTTTGGGTCGAGACCCTTCTTTTTCATGGCAACGTGAATGTGGATGGAGTCAATGGTGGGAAGACTGGTCAGTGCGATGAACTGGGCCACTTGTTCAGGCAGCATTCTGCACTTTCATTTCTTCTTAAGCCTCCGACTGCACACTGTCCAACTCTTGGAAATATGTGGTTCAAAATTCATCCTCAGTCAGCAGGGTTCATACTCTTGGACGTTAGGGATACAGGCTGGGAATAGGCTCTTTGGCCCACCGGCGACCAGCGATCACCCTGTACACTCGCGCTATCCTACACACCAGGTGCAATGTACAGTTTCCAGGAGCCAAACAACCTACAAACCTGCGCCTCTTTGGAGTGTGGGATGAAACCAGAGCGACCGGAGGAAATCCACACGGTCACAGGGAGACCGTACAAACTCCACACAGGCAGCACCTGCAATCAAGATCGGACCCGGGTCTCTCGGGTGGGGCACCAGCTCTACTGCTGCCGCACTTTTGTTTAGGAATTTCAATGCGAGCAGTGGGATTGAAAGATGGAGACAGGGTGCATTATGCTTCCCTCTGTTATGTTCAATGGAGATTGTTTGCGTGACTAGCATTTAATGCCCAACCTCCGTTGCCTTTCAGAGAAGTTTTAGGCGAGGTTCCTTCAACAATGGCAACAGGCTAGTGAGGGTGATGGTGGGGATTTCACAAGTTATAGGAGTAGCCCATAACTCAAATATCACTGTACCTTAATTGGTGCATGTGACAATAAACGCGAACTTGAACTTGAGTCTACTCCGCCATTCAATCATGGCTGATCTCTGCCTCCTAATCCCATTTTCCTGCCTTCTCCCCGTAAACCCTTTACACCCATTGGAATCAAGAATTTATCCATCCCTGTCTTAAAAATATCCACTGCCTTGGCCTCCACAGCCCTTTCCACAGATGAACTACCCTCTGACTAAAGAGGTTCCTCCTCACCTCCTTTCTAAAAGACTGCCCTTTAATTCTGAGGCTATGACCTGTGCTCCTAGACACTCCCACCAGTGGAAACATCCTTTCCACACTATCGATGCCTTTCATTGTTCTGTGGGTTTCCCCCCCCCCCCCCCCGCAACCTTGGTCGGATGTGGGTTGAGTTAATGTGGAGGAACTTTGGAAGCGCTACTCTTTCGATTCAGAGAACGTGGAACATTACAGCAAAGTAAACTCACAGTTGTTTCCTGAACACGAGTTGAATTTAGTTTATTGTCACGTGTGCCACGGTACAGTGAAAAGCTTTTGGTGCGGGCTCACCAGCCAGCGGAGTATGGAGGCGCAGGCAAGTCTTCGCTCCCGAGATGCTTCCTGTCCCGCTGAGTTACTCCAGCATTTTGTGAGCGGAAATACATACATGTTCACAGTCAAGCGTGTACAGTGCATGATAAAAGAAATAACGTGAATAACTGCAAAAATAACATTAAAAAAGATTGCAAAAAAATAATGTGATTCGTGCAAGATGCGATTAGAGAAAATACAATTCCATGGTAGTACAAAAGCTCAGGAGTAACTCAGCAGGTCAGGTAGCATCAATGGGGAGCGGTCCAAGTGTTCTGATGCTGAGGTATAATTAGTTCAGTTTAGTTTATTGTCACGTTTACTGAGGTACAGTGAAAACTTTTGTTGCCTGCTAACCAGTCAGCGGAAGGACAATACATGATTACAATCGAGCCATTTACAGTGCATGGATGCATGGTAAGGGAATGACATTTAGTGCAAGGTAAAGCCAGTAAAATCCAATCAAAGATAGTCCTAGGTTTTCCCATGAGGTAGTTGGTAGTCCAGCACTGCTCTCTGGTTGTGCTAGGATATTTCAGTTGCCTGATAACAGCTGGGGAGAAACTGTCCCTGAATCTGGTGGTGTGTGTTTTCACACGTATACTTTTAGCCCGATGGGAGAGGGGAGAAGAGGGAATGGCCAGGGTGTGACCTATCCTTCATTATGCTGCTGGCCTTGCCGAGGTGTAAATGGATTCGATGGAAGGGAGGTTGCTTTGAGTGATGGTCTGGGCTGCGTCCACAATTCTCTGCAATTTCTTGCGGCCCTGGGTGGAGCTGTTCCCAAACCGTGCTGTGATGCTTCCCCTCTCCAAATCCCTGGCCATCTGCTAGATGCATCTGAGGAAGACTTTACTCTCATTCCGTCAGCACTTTATTCTGTCAACACCTTTTCCTCCAGAGTTCGTGTTGTATCACTATGGCCTCTTGTTTCCACACAGAGTCAGCAAAATATTTCCTTTCACTGAAAAAGAAATACTATTGGGAGACATCTGCACTCAAGTTCAGACAGTTTATTTGCCCAGAACCAGTATTAAACACAGAGCTTGGTCATATGCAACAGACTGAGTGGGGGGGGGGGGGGGGGGGGGGGGGGGGGAACCGGACTTTGGACGTGGAAATAGCGCCAAAATGTGGCGGTGCCTGCAAGTGTAAATATGCTAAACAAATCCCACTGTGCAATTACAGGTCTGAAGAAGGGTTTCGGCCCGAAACGTTGCCTATTTCCTTCACTCCATAGATGCTGCTGCACCCGCTGAGTTTCTCCAGCATTTTTGTGTACCTTCGATTTTCCAGCATCTGCAGTTCCTTGTAGGTTAATTGGCTTCGGTAAAAAGTAAATTTTCCCTAATGTGTAGGATAGAGCGAGGGTGCGGAGTGATCGCTGCTCGGTGGGCCGAAGGGCCTGTTTCCGCGCTGTATCTCTAAAGTCTAAATTCTATATAAAGCCCCATTGAACAATGTGCTGAATGGCAGAAGGATCCCTGAGCGATAAAATGGCGGCCCAGGTGAGTGCAGGGATGTGGGGGCCAGGGGTGGCCCAGTGCGATTCTGATACGCTCTGAGCTCAGCAATCTGTGGCGGGGGAAGGTAGGGTGGTCAGAAGACAAATTAAAATTTGAAAGCCCCGGGTTCCTCCTGAAAGCTGAACTCTACAGGAGAGCAGTGTCACCACTGTTGGCTGGGGCCCATAAACACTCTGCAACAATAGCCTTGAACAAATATGTAGCTGGAATGTCAAACTAGAAGGGGATATTATAAATGTCAACAAATGCCTCGAGGAGCTCGAGGAAGGCAGATAAATCAAATACAAATGAACCCTTCAGAATCCCCATTAAACTCGTGACGTGGGTGCCAATGTTTGCTCACTCTATATTGACAATATATTTAATATCCTAATGGAGAAAACATAATGACTGATGCATCTGTGTGATCAGACATGGAGAAATAAAGAGAGGGGACTGCGAACAATGCGCACATTCACATTTTCTAGACTTCCTAATCTGTAACCAGACAGATTTCAGCTCCAGGCTTAGTGTTAAACAGAAGGCATTCGCCATACTGAGGAGCTACAGCTGATAGAACCTGTCTTGATATAGATCTTTTCTTTTTTTAGTTCATGCCAAGGGGAACATAGCAAAAGTGCACGAGGAAGACAGAGCAGGAGTAGGTCACGTGATTGATTATTAGGACTGGATGTTACAATCTCTAAGATTTCACTACAATTGACATTCTTGGGTATGACCACTAGGTGAATTTTGCTAACAGTCAGACACATCTTCAGTTGTGTGCCTCAACGTCACTGGGTGTTTCGGCCTTTTATCACAAGACACCCTCAGTCGAGGCAGGCCCACCACAGACCTGGGTGTGTGTCTTATTGCTAGCTTCTAGATGGTCACGTGGCAGCCCAGACAGCATCTTTCCTCTTCAGCCACAGCCAGCGGCTGCTCCGTTTGGCGGCATTGGCAAGTTCTTTTATTGCCCTCCTTTGTGCCTGCCCTTTGACTCCTACTTCCCTCAGGAGCCGTGCGGTGGAACTGGCTACCAAGCCCCTGCACCCCACCTCCACTGGACACAACCTTTACTCAGCAACACTTTGGCAGATACTGTGCCTCAACAAAGGGGCGGCACGAGTAGAGTTGCTGCCTGCCAGCGCCACAGAGCCGGGTTCCATCCAAACTATGGGTGCCTGTCTGCACGGAGTTTGTACGTTCTCCCCGTGACCGCGTAGGTTTTCTTTTGCTGCTTCGGGTTCTTTCCAAATTCCAAAGGCGTGTAGGATTGTAGGTCAATTGGCGTCTGTAGAAGTGTTTCGGCCCGAGACGTTGCCTATCTCCTTCGCTCCATAGATGCTGCTGCACCCGCTGAGTTTCTCCAGCATTTTTGTGTGCCTTCGATTTTTCCAGCATCTGCAGTTCCTTGTTAAACACAGAGTCTGTAAATTGTCTGAGGTATGTAGGGTAGAACTAGTGTGCGGGGAGGACTGGTTGGTGGGCCGAAGGGCCTGTTTCCACTATGTACCCCTCAACTAAGCTAAACTAAGATGGAAAGATGGTGATGGATATTGAAAAAACGAATAATTCATGCTTATGCATAATAAGACTGACAATAAGACAGCAGAGAACGATGTTACTAAAGTCAGATGCTCTCCTTGCACAGGACTGCCATAGTTTAGTTCAGTTTAGAGATACAGCAGGGAAACAGGCCCTTTGGCCCACCAAGTCCCTGCCGATTAGCCATCCCCACACACTAACACTATCCTACAAACCAAGGACAATTTCCATTGTTACCAAAGTCAATTAACCTGCAAACCTGTACGTCTTTGGAGTGTGGGAGGACAGTGGAGCACCGGAGAAAACCCACGTGGTCGCGGGGAGAACGTACAAACTCCGTACAGACGGCACCCGCAGTCGGGATCGAACCCGGGTCTCTGGCGCTGTAAAGCAGCAACTCAAATGGCTGCACCACAGTGCCGCCCATGTCACAAAGACGTTGGCTGGATTCTGGCGGATATCTGGGGCCAGGGACATTTCCACACTCCCCCCCAGCTGTCGGTAGTTTTGAACGACGAGCCCACGGAAGCAACCTCGTCAATCACGTGAGCGGCGCAGCGGCAGAGTGGCTGCCTTGCGGCGCCGGTGACCCGGGTTCGATCCTGACTACGGGTGCCGTCAGTATGTTCTCCCCGTGACCAGCATGGGTTTTCACCGGGATCTCTGGTGAAATGTCCTCCCATCCTCCAAAGGCGTACAGGTTTGCAGGTTAATTGGCTTGGTATCATTGTAAATTGTCCCTAGTGTGCGTCGGATAGTATTAACGTACGGGGACCGCAGATCAGCGCAGGCCCGGTGGGCGGACAGACCTGTTTCCGTGCTGTATCTCTAAACTAAACTAAACCAAGCAAGCAATCTCCGCATCCCAGTGAGCCAATCTTCAGGGTTTTCGACGTCCTTGGTGAGCAGGAGGTAAGGCCGACGTGATCTCAATGCACTCCTGACCAAGCGATTCAGGGCAGCTGCTGTGAAATGTTGAGGCAGTGACCAGGTGCTTTTCACCAGGCGCTCCCAGGAAGTCACCCAACTGGATAAAGGCCAAGGCAGATTTATTTCCTTATGCCTCCCAGAATAATTCTTCTTGGCATTTCACTCAAACTAATCTCCTTCAAAATTCGTGTTATGCAACTTTTGTTTTTCATGTCAAACCTCTGAGAAAAAAAAAAAATAACAGGCCCTCTCGAGAGTTGCTGCAGGTAGAGTGTGCTACGCCTGGTTTCCAGGCTAGTTTTCTGCCCTGTTCTCCTATAGGAGTAAAGATCGCTCTTTCGTCTCGCCTCTACCCTTCGACCTGTCCAGCATGGGAGACCCTAACAGGAGACGAATCTACCGCTGGCATTGCTCTAGGGGTCACTGAGACACACAAGCTCACTGACCACAATCCAACGGGGAGGTGCTGAAAGAGAAGGGTGTTCAATTGCACCTGGACAGGAACAATGCTACAGATTGCTACAGCTTTCCAAGTACATTAGTTTAGTTTGGAGATACAGCGTGGAGACGGGCCCTTTGGCCCACCGGGTGAATGAATAAATGAATGGTCCGCACTGGCCAGAGATCCCCACACATTACCACTATCCTATACACACTAGGTGTGTAGGGTAGTGTTAGTTTGTGATCGCTGGTCAGCACAGATTGGGTGGGTCAAAGGGCCTGTTTCCGCACCGTATCTCTAAAACTAAACTAAACTCAGCGTAAACCATTCCTTCCTTCTCTCCAGAGATGCTGCCTGTCCCGCTGAGTTGCTCCAGCATCCTGTGTCTGTTGTCGGCGTGATTCAGTTGCCTGCCTTTCTTTTCGTTTCCGTGTTTGCCCCTTCCTTGAAGCCACTGCTGATTTTTGTCCCTGTTTTGTCTCACAGATTTGCGCCGTGTGCTTGGAGGAGTTCAAGTCGAAGGACGAGCTGGGGATCTGCCCGTGCAAGCACGCCTTCCACCGCAAGTGAGCGTGGCGCTGAGGCGCAGTGCGACAGTGTGTGTGTGTGTGTGTGTGTGACCTGCCAGGGGGAGTTAGCCATTTCAGGCAGCAACCAGCTTTGACAACTGAGATACAGCGCGCAAACAGGCCCTTCGGCCCACCGTGTCCGCACCGACCGGCGATCCCCGCACACTAACACTATACTACACACACTGAGGACAGTTTACATTTATACCAAGTCGATGTGAGAGGAAACCGAAGATCTCGGAGAAAGCCCACGCAGGTCACGGGGACATGGTACAAACTCCGTACAGACAGCACCCGTAGTCTGGTCTCTGGTGCAGTAAGGCAGTAGTTCTACCACCACACCAACGTGCCACCCAGTTCCCCCGGAGATAACAAATAGAAACCTAGAACGCACCTGATTTCAGTTTCCAGTTTAATCTACTGTCACGTGTACCGAGGTACAGTGAAAAGCATTTGTTGCTTGCTGACCAGTCAGCAGAAAGACAATACATGATTACAATCGATGCATTTACAGTGTATAGATACATGATTAGGGAATAACATTTAGTGCAAGGCTAAGGCAGCAAAGTTCGACCAAGGATAGTCTGAGTGTCACCATTGAGGTGGATAGTAGTTCTGGACTGCTCTCTAGTTTGTGATAGGATGATTCAGTTGCCCCAATAACAGCTGGGAAGAAACTGTCCCTTAATGTGGCGGCGGTGTGCGTTTTCACACCTCTGTAGCTGTTGCCTGATGGGAGAGAGGAGAAGAGGGAGTGGCCAGGCTGCAACTTGTCCTTAATTATGCTGCTGGCCTTGCCGAGGCAGCGTGAGGTATAAATGGAGTCAATAGTTGACAAAAGGTGTTAAGGTGACCCTTAACTCTTCATGGGTCAAGGATAATCTGCTTCTTGATGTTCAACTCAAGTGGGCAAGGGAATGCTCCGTTCCTTTTCCCCACTTGTACCCAACCTGGAAGAGCGTGCAAAACTCACTTTGGGACCTCAATGAGAAGGTCTTGCACCGTGGACCTTACCGTGAGCACAATCGTGACCCGACGGTGTAATTCCCAGTAACTCCCCTTCCCATTTCCACACTGACCTTTCTGTTCTGGGCCTCCTCCACTGTCAATAGACAATAGACAATAGGTGCAGGAGTAGGCCATTCGGCCCTTTGAGCCAGCACCGCCATTCAATGTGATCAAGGCTGATCATCCCCAATCAGTACCCCGTTCCTGCCCACTCCCCATATCCCCTGACTCCGCTTTCTTCAAGAGCCCTGTCTAGCTCTCTCTCTCAGAGAACCGGCCTCCACCGCCCTCTGAGACAGAGAATTCCATAGACTCACAACTCTCTGTGGGAAAAAGTGTTTCCTCATCTGCATTCTAAATGGCTTACCGCTTATTCTTAAACTCTGGCCCCTGGTTCTGGACTCCCCCAACATCGGGAACATGTTTCCTGCCTCTAGCATGTCCAAATCTTTGATAATCTTATATGCTTCAATAAAATCCCCTCTCGTCCTTCTAAACTCCAGAGTATACAAACCTAGTCACTCCATTCTCTCAGCATATGACAGTCCCGCCATCCCGGGAATTAACCTTGTGAACTTGCGCTGCACTCCCTCAATAGCAAGAATGTCCTTCCTCAAATTTGGAGACCAAAACTGCACACAATACTCCAGGTGTAGTCTCGCTAGGGCCCCGTACAAATGCAGAAGGACTTCTTTACTCCTGTACTCAACTCCTCTTGTTATGAAGCCAACATATCAGAGTGAGGCCAAACACAAAATTGGAGGAACTGCACCTCATATTTTGCTCGGGCAGCTTCCAACCCAGCGGTATGAATATTGATTTCTCTAACTTCAAGTAACACTTGCGGTCCCTCTCTCTGGACCATTGTGGGCTCTACCTTCCCTTGGTCAGAACCTCGGCTCCGATTTGTTCTGTACTTTTGCATGTCTCTAAAATCCCTCTCCCCTGAATCTCGGTCTGAAGAAGTCCTACTAGTTTCACTGTCGTCCTGCTTAGTTTCACTGCTTGTGTCCACTCGCTATCACCTTCCCCACTGCCAACAATGGACCATTGTGGGCTCTAATTTTCCTTGATCATCGTTGCTGGCTTTGATTTGTATTTGTCCTTTCGCTTATTTGTTTCTTGTACCTCTCCATGTCTCTAGTCTCCCTCTCAATAGACAATAGACAACAGGTGCAGGGGTATGCCATTTGGCCCTTCGGGCCAGCACCCCCACTCATTGTGATCATGGCTCTCCCCTGACTCTTAGCCTGAAGAAAGGACTCGTCCCGAAACGTCACTTATTTCCCTACCCTCCAGAGATGCTGGCTGCATGTCCCGCTGAGTTCCCCCGGCATTTTGTGTCTGACTCGTTGTTTTTTCTCTTTCGGGGCAGGTGTCTGATCAAGTGGCTGGAGGTGCGGAAGGTTTGCCCACTGTGCAACACGCCCGTGCTCCAAACTGACCAGGAGGCCGGAGCGGTGAACGGGACTGACAATCTGGTGTAACCATCCACGTCCCACGCCGGCGCCCAACCCCCAACACCCCCGGCTGTTTGTAGAGCAACACACGAGAAGGATTTACCATTTTTTAAAATTTTCTCGTTACCATTGTTTATTTTTTTTCGCCCGCCATTTCTTATTTCTGCGTGAGTGACGGACCCACGCCGATCCGCCGAGACCGGTAACCCGACGATGGCTGAGATTTCCAGCGGGAGACCCTCAATCGAAGACGGACGCAAAATGCTGGAGTAACTCAGCGGGGACAGGCAGCAGCACCTCTGGAGAGAAGGAATGGATGACCTTTCGGGTCGAGACTCTTCCTCAGACTGATCACGGTCCCATCGCTGGTTGTCACCCAGTGCGGGCTCGGGAGGGGAGGGGGGGGGGGGGTGGTGGAGGAACGGGACGACTTGAGCCAAAGCACTTTTGTCATTGGATTTATCAGCAACTGCAACTGCTACTGCTGCTGGACATTTGCCTTTAGTAAATGCGGCGGCCACATTGAAGAGCTATTAAAAAAAAGGAGACACGTTACACTGAATCTCCCTCCTCCTCGTCCACCCGACCGCTGTCGGTCACAGGCCCAGCAGGGCAGAGTAAGGGCTATATGTGTGCTCTGGGGGGGGAGGGGGCGAGGGGATTATTTTTACCTTCAAGTTGCAGCGAGTTTAATGGCGAGAAAGCTGCGGCTCCATTTTAAGGGAATAGCGGATAAAGGGAACAGACGAGACCAGAGGTCACGGCCTCAGAATAGAAGGACGTATCTTTAGAATGGAGATGAGGAAGAATTTCTTCAGCCAGAGGGTGGTGAATCTGTGGAATTCATTGCCACCAAAGGCTGTGGAGGCCAAGTCAATGGATATTTTTACGGCAAACAAAGATAGATTCTTGATTAGTACGGGTGTCAGGGGTTATGGGGAGAATGGGTTTAGGAGAAAGAGAGATTGATCTGCCATGATTGAATGGTGGAGTAGACTTGATGGGCCGAATGGCCTAATTCTGCGGAGCGCTCATGTGAACTGAAGCTGGATTCCCAATTCATCGCCCCAGGTGCTGCACTGTGCCTACAACTCCACCTCTTGCCCTGCACCCCTCGCCCTGCACCCCACTGCTTCCCACTCTCTGAACCCCACCCCCTCCCCTCCCCTACTTCCTGCATCGCTCGTCCCCACCCACTGCACCCCCTCTCCCCTTACACACCCCCCCCTTCCACCCACTCCCCCAACCCCTGCATCCTTCCACCCCACTCCCTGCACCCCATTCCATCCCCTCCCCTCCCCCACTGCTGTCATCCTTCCTCCCCTACTCGATGCACTCAACTCCCTGCATGTTCCCTCCCTCCCCCCCACCCGCTGCACCCCCTCTCCCCCTACACCCCCTCCACTCCCTGCACCCTTCCCCACACTGCCCCGCCTCCTTACTACCCCCTGAGCCAGGATACGGGCAGACATCGTTGCTACAGCTCCGGTCTAAGGGAAGGTTTGCAGGGGGGAGGTCAGACTGAATGCTGAACATCACGCGTCCAGCTGTAGTATGGACAACCTTCTAGGACAGGGCTCAGAGCAAATAGTTTATTTTTCTCATTTTGTACAATGGACTTGGTTTCGGGCCTGTGGAACATTTTAGGTCATAAGGAATAGGAGTAGAATTAGGCCATTCGGCTCATCAAGTCTACTCCGCCATTCAATCATGGCTGATCTATATGTTAAAGAAAGAACTGTAGATGCTGGTAAAATTGAAATGTAGACACAAAATGCTGGAGAAACTCAGCAGGTGAGGCAGCATCTATGGGGAGAAGGAATTGGTGACGTTTCGGGTCGAGACCCTTCTTCAGACCCCTCCTAACCCCATTCCCCTGCCTTCTCCCCATTATCCCTGACACTTGTACTAATCAAGAATCTATCAATCCCTGCCTTAAATATATCCACTGACGGCCTCCACTGCCTCCTGTGGCAAAGAATTCCACAGATACACCACCCTCTGGCTAAATGACGCTTGTGGGGCTGGTCGAGGCTGGGAACTGACTGACTCCGGCTGCAATAATCCAGGAGCCCACATTGCAGACTACAGGACGGTGGGCGTTCAGTGAGCTAGAGGGATAGTTACAGAGACGGAATCCACTGGCGACTGCCACTGCCTTTCCCGCTGCAGGCAGCAACAGATGGGACATGGACAACCGTGCAGACGCAGAGCAGGCCGGGGTATAATTAGTTCAAAAACGTTATTTATAGTTTTATTTTAAAAGACTTTTATTAATAATGGAATGTGCAAGAAGGAACAGCAGATGCTGGTTTACACCGAAGTTTAGTGTAGTTTAGAGATACAGCACGGAAACAGGCCCTTCGGCCCACCGAGTCCGCGCCGACCAGCGATCCCCGCACACTATCGCTATCTTACACACTAGGGACGATTCACAATTTTTACCGAAGCCAATTAACCTACAAACACGTACGCCTTTGGTGTGTGGGAGGACACCGGAGATCCCGGAGAAAACCCACGCGGGTCACGGGAGAACGTACAAACACTTGACCAGGAAGCTGAGCACCAAGCTTACCCACAAGACCCAGAGTAATGGGAGAGTCTAGAACCAGAGGGCACAACCTCAGTATAAAAGGACGCACCTTTGCACTGGATAATGAGGAGGAATCATCTCCAATTTGAGGTGCGACATGTGGTACAGCGGCAGAGTTGCTGCCTGACAGCACCAGACACCCGAATTCTATCCGGACTACGGGTGCTGCCTGTACGGAGTTTGTACGTTCTCCACGTGACCATGTGTGTTTTTCTCCGGGTGCTCCTGTTTCCCCCCCCCCCCCGCGCTCCCACACCATCCGGTTCACGTTGCCCTGCAGGTTACTCTCTCACAAGTGCCTTTGTTCTCTCCTGAATATTCTGATTCTGCTCCCGCCTCCCATGTCGCTAGAAAGTCCTGGTTCCACAAGTAAATAAGCTTTCTTCACACTTCCTTGCACCTGGGCCCAAAGCTTTTAACACAGGCCCCTGCACAGCTTCCCTATCTAAAAACATACTGATCTTGTGTGCTTGCTGGCACCGTGGCCATGTCCAGAATAAATCAGTCCTCCTTCGATCCCCACTCTGTGGATGTTCAGTGACAATAGACAATGGGTGCAGGAGTAGGCCATTCGGCCCTTCGAGCCAGCACCGCCATTCAATGTGACCATGTACCCCGTTCCTGCCTTCTCCCCATATCCCCTGACTCCTCTATCTTTAAGAACCCTATCTAGCTCTCTCTTGAATGTATCCAGAGAACCGGCCTCCACTGCCCTCTGAGGCAGAGAATTCCACAGACTCACCACTCTGTTGTTAACTCACAGACTGTTAAAGAATTGGAGAGTGTCGCGGCAGAGAAACGACCCTTCCGTCCGACGTGTCCATGCTGACTTGCAAACCTCACAAATTACCAGAAGCTTCTGAAAGAATGGGTTTGAATGCGGCTCGTCCATGAATGGACGCACTATGACTGGGTCAGTATCCCAGTAGCTCACGACCACGCCACACCTGCACCCAGGATGAGGTGTTCCATACCAGGGCATCGAAGATGTCCTCAATCTTTAGGAAATGGGGGTTCCACTCTTCCATCTTAGATGAGGCTCTCACTAGGGTCTCCTTGATATCCCACAGCTCCGCCCTTACTCCCCCTGCCCCCCCATTCTTATCAAGGACAGAGTCCCCCTTGTCTCACCTTCCATCCCATCAGCCGTCTCATACAACATATAATCCTCCAACTTTTTTGCCACCTCTAACAGGATCCCAGTACTGCCCACATCTTCCCATCTCCACCCCTTTCTGCTTTCCGCAGAGACCGTTCCCTCCGTAACTCCCTGGTCAACTCGCCTCTCCCCCCCAAACCACCCCCTCCCCAGGTACTTTCACTTGCAACCGCAGGAGATGCAACACATGTCACTTTACCACTCTCCTCGACTCCATCTAGGGACCCAAACAGTCTTTCCAGGTGAGGCAGAGGTTCACTTGCACCTCCTCCAACCTCATCTTCTGTATCCGCTGATCCTGGTGTCTATGTTGGCGAGACCAAGCGCAGGCTTGCGATTGTTTCACTAAACACCTCCGCTCAGTCCGTCTTAACTTACATGATCTCCCAGTGGCTCAGCAGTTCAACTCCTCCTCCCATTCCCAATCTGACCTTTCCGTCCTGGGCCTCCTCCATTGCGAGAGTGAGGACAAATGCAAATTGGAGAAACAGCACCTCATATTTTGCTTGGGTAGTTTACACCCCAGCGGTATGAACATTGATTTATCTAACTTCAGATAGCCCTTGCTTTCTCCCTCCATCCCCTTCCCAGTTCTCCCACTTGTCTTACTATCTCCGCCTACATTCTATCTTTGTTCCGTCCTCTCCCCTGACATCAAACTGAAGAAGGGTCGCGACCCGAAACGTCACCCATTCCTTCTCACCAGAGATGCTGCCTCACCTGCTGAGTTACTCCAGCATTTTGTGTCTACCCCAATAGCTCAGTTGGGACAGCGTCAATCTGAAGATCTAAGGGTCCCTGGTTCAATCCTGGGTTTCGCCAGTTTAATAACACCATTTAACAGGAAAGGTTTAGGGACTGCTGGCACGCCACTGACTATGGAATATTTCAAATTTTATTGGGGCAGAGGCAGGAGAATGTGGTTGAGAGGGAAAGACAGATAAGCCATAGTTAAATGGCAGAGTAAACTCGAAGGGCTGAATTACCTTATTCTGCACCTAGAATTATGAGTTTACCAATAGCATCCAGTCCCAAAATCACGACTATCGCGACCTGCATGCTGTTACCCACTGAATCTCATCCTTCCCTCATCGGTAAGGCTGTTGTGGGTACCAATTAGGTGTAAAAGCTCTCTGGAAAACCTATTGATGGCTTTGTTATCCTAATTAATCAAAATTTCATTGGATTTTCCTGTCGACAGAGCCCAGTTGCCAAAGGAACTGAACCTTCTGATTGGCTTTACTAGAACTCTGCACTGGCGGGGAGGGTATTGACGGTAGGAAGCCAGCCTGTCCCCAATCTCTGTCATAGAAACATAGACAATAGGTGCAGGAGTGGGCCACTCGGCCCTTCAAGCCAGCACCGCCATTCAATAAGATCGTGGCTGATCACCCAAAATCAGTACCCCGTTCCTGCTTTCTCCCCATATCCCTTGATTCCGTTAGCCCTAAGAGCTAAATCTAACTCTCTCTTGAAAACATCCAGTGAATTGGCCTCCACTGCTTTTGTGGCAGAGAATTCTACAGATTCAAAACTCCTCTGGGTGAAAAAGCTTTTCCTTCTCTCAGTCCTAAATGGCCTACACCTTATCGTTAAACATTGACCCTGGTTCTGGACCCCCAACATCGGGAACATTTTTCCTGCATCTAGCCAGTCCCTTAAGAATTTTATATGTTTCTATAAGATCCTCTCTCACCTAAATTCCAGTGAATACGAGCTGAGTCGATCCATTCTTTCATCATAAGGTTCGTCCCGCCATTCCGGGAATTAACCTGGTGAACCTGCGCTGCGCACCAGCCCCCTCCCTGAATGTGGCCCTTAACATCTTCTTCTTGCGCACGACAACTTGTTCTATTTGATCTTATTTGATTGTGCACGCCAGGTCGATTGCATTTGTCGAAACAGGGCGGACCACGTGAAGGTTGCAATCTCCCACCCCGCCCTTAACATGAGTTGGCCTTGCTAAACAACTTCTGTGCCACACTCATTTATTCGGTGAATGAGCAAGATTTGCCTCCTTTTTTACATAAAGTATATTTTGAAATTATAAAAAAAAAAAAAAAAAAGAGTCATAGAGACTCACAGTGTGGAAACAGGTCCTTGGGCCCAACATGCCCTCACCGACCTACATATCACATCTACACTAGTCCTATCTGCCTGCGTTTGGCCCATATCCCTCCAAATCTGTTCCATCCGTGTACCTGTTTAATTGCTTCTTAAACGTTGCAATCGTCCCTGCCTCAAGAAAAGATGACACCTCAGGTTCCTATTAATGCTTTCTCCTCTCACCTTACACCTATGTCCTCTGGTTCTCGATTCCCCTACTCTGGGCAAGAGACACAGCGCGTCTGACTACCCAACCTATTCCTTTCATGGTTTTGTCCACCTCTATAAGGTCATGGTGAAAATATTTGCCAATAATAATCTCTTAATATGCTGACAACATTCTTCTTTCAAAGGTTACTAAAGCTGAATGTGTTGCAATCATTTTTTTTTGTTTAATTTTATTTTATTTTTGTTCGACAAAGAAGTTCAGTGTTTGACTGTGAATAGGGAGCCCGGTGTTGTACAACAAAGTGCCTTTTCATTGGAGCTGACAGCTTCTTCAGGTCCATATATCCTTCAGTTTGCCTCATCGTGCCTCAGGGTCCTTGTGAAGCTTGCAAAACCAGACTTCGTAATCGTCTTGCCCTCATGCCGCTCCTGGGATGCAGTTGGCCAGACCAGGAAGTGCTTGCTCTCAGCTACAGCGATTAAACAGACAACAGGAACAGTGTACAGCACAGGAACTGGCCCTTTGGCCCACAGTGTGCGCGCAGAATCGAACGGCTCGGTCTGAAGAAGGGTCTCGATCCGAAACGTCGCCCATTCCTTTTCTCCAGAGATGCTGCCTCACCCGTTGAGTTATTCCAGCATTTTGTGTTTACCTGCTGAACACGCTGCCAAGTTCAACTGATCTCCTCTACCTTGAGACCAAGCGCAGGCTCGGCAATTGTTTCGCTGAACACCTCCGCTCAGTCCACCTAGACCTACCTGATCTCCCGGTTGATCCCCCTCCCATTGCCACACTGACCTTTCTGTCCTGGGCCTCTTCCATTGTCAGAGTGAGGCCCAGCGCAAATTGGAGGAACAGCACCTCATATTTTGCTTGGGCAGGTTGAATATTGACTTCTCTAACTTCAAGTAACTCTTGCTTTCCCTCTTTCTCCATCCCTCCCCCAACTTAGTCTGACTGTCCTAATTACATTTTATCTTTATATGCCTCATTGTCACCTTCCCCTAGCGAACAATGTTCAATAGAACATTTACATTTACCTTGATCTCTGTCCCCTTTGTTCTCTCGTTTTCACACCTTACCCTTCCATATCTCTGTGTCTTCCTCTTCCCCGACTCTCAGTCTGAAGAAGAGTCTCGACTCAAAATGTCATCCATTCCTTCTATCCAGAAATGCTGCCTGTCCCGCTGACTTACTCCAACATTTTGTTACTCCTCTGTTTACAATGATCTACATCCCTCAATTCCCTGCATATCCATGATTGAACATTAAAAAAAAACCCTTCCGTCCACAATGTGCGTGTCCAATTCATAGCTGCCTGCACACAATCCATATCCCTCCATTCCCTGCATATCCACATGCCTATCCGAAAGTCTCTTAAATGCCACCACCTGGCAGCACGGTGGCGCAGGTAGAGCTGCTGCCAGAGACCCGGGTTCGATCCTGATGTCGGGTGCTGTCTGTGTGGAGTTTGCAGGTTCTCCCTGTGAACGCATGGGTTTACTCCGGCTGCAGCGGTTTCCTCGCACATCCTAAAGACATGTGGGGTGGTCAGTTAGTTCGCCACTGTAAAATTCCCCTGGTGTGTAAGGAGTGGATGAGAAAGTGGATAACATGGAACTTGTGTGAATGGGCGATGACTGGGTGGGCTGAAGAGCCTGCGTCCCTGCTAGATCTCTGAACTAAACTAAACTAGCCCTGGCAGCGTGTTCCAGGCATCCATCATCATCTGAGTAATAATAACTTGCCCCACACATCTCCTTTAATCTTTCACCCTCTGCCCTTAAATCTATATTTTGCTAGGCTTTGACAACTCCACCCTGAGTGAAAGCTTCTCATCGTCTACCCTATCCACGCCTCTCGTCATTTTATACATACATGTATCAGGTCTCCCCTTGGCCTCCGACGTTCCAGAGTTAGTGTTTCCATTCCATTACTCCGAGCAACATTCATCGCCCACCACAAATCTTTCTCTTCCATCAGCTCAGCATCCCCTTCGTCCCTCCATGTTATTTCTGTACGGTGCAAGGCCACGTTTCCATGACAACAAAAGGCTCAGCTGAACCAGAGGGTAGGGGCAGCAGCTTTTGCCCCATATGAGCCACCATTTTGACACGTCAGAAACTGTGCCCGCCACTTTGTCTTTCTTTTGCTCTGTGCCTTTTACCCTATGCCAACTCGTCCCCCCTCAGTGGAGCCTTTCTCTCAGTATGCAGCCTTTATCTGAAGGCATTCCTCCATTACAGTAGTGGCCACGCTTGGCTGCACAGTGCCGTGGGACATAGTGTAGGGTCATGCATGCAATGGAGTCAGGCAGCATGGAAACAGGCGCTGGGCCTAGCAGATTTGTGCCGACTGTTGTACTTATCTATACTCGACCCATTTACACACATACTTACCCACGGGTTTAGAATGGTTGAGGGGGGATCTCATTGAAACCTACCGAATAACGAGAAAGGCCTAGATAGAGTGGATGTGGAGAGGATGTTTCCACTAGTGGGAGAGTCGAGGACCAAAGGGCACAGAATAAAAGGACGTACCTTCAGAATGGAGATGAGGAGGAATTTCTTTAGGCAGAGGTGATGAATTAATTGCCACAGAAGGCTGTGGAGGCCAAGTCAATGGGTAGTTTTAAGGCTGAGATTGATAGATTGTTGATAGGTGCGGGTGTCAGGGGTTATAGGGAGAAGGCAGGAGAATGGGGTTGAGAGGGAAAGATAGATCAGCCATGATGGAATGGTGGAGTAGACTCGATGGGCCGAATGGCCTAATCCCGCTCCTACATCTTATGGTCTATGGCCTTCCATGTCTTGACGATTTGACCTACTCTCATTGAATGTCTCTCCTTTTACCTACGCTCATTGAGCAAGGCTTCGCTGTGAAGTCGTGTTGCCACAGGGATCAGTTTCCTCCTGGAAATGTACAATGTTAACGATAAGAGCGGACAGTCCTGCCACATTTTGGGAGGAAATAACTAAACTCAGTTGTGATAACCCAATGTAGAACGTAGCACAGTACAGAAGATAGACACAAAGTGCTGGAGTAACTCAGAGGGTCAGGCAGCATCTCTGGAGAAAATGGATCTTCTCCAGAGGTGCTGCCTGTCCCGCTGAGTTACTCCAGCACTTTGCGTCGATCTTCGGTATAAACCAGCATCTGCAGTTCCTTTCTACACACAGGAACAGGCCCTTCGGCCCACAATGCCTGTGCTGAACATGATGCCAAGACTAACCCTTATCTGCCTGTCCATGTGCTGATCCACAAGGCTCTTAAGTGACACTATCGCATCTGCCTCCTCCACCACCACCCACGGCAAAGTTCCATTCTGGCGATATCCATGAATGACAGGCATAGTGCTGACCCTCCAGGGGGACTTTCTGCTCTATTTTGTCCCCCACTTTTTCATGGTCATTTCTTCCCTTTTCTGAAAGAAGCCACTCAGCTTCTCTCCCCTCCATCCAGACCCACCCGTTCGTGCCACGACCCTCTGCTCCATCTACTGCTTCCACGGCATAGAGCGATACAGTGTGGAAACAGGCCCTTCGGCCCAACCTACCCACACTGGCCAACCATGTACCAGCTACACTAGTCCCACCTGCCTGCGCTTGGTCCATGTCCCTCCAAACCTGTCCTATCCACGTTCGGGAAGAGAAAGGATGGGAGCGATTTGAAGGTGCAAGTAAAGCCACAGTAAACAACCGAGTATTAAGGGTTTTTTTAGTGAATAACATGAGTGAAGAAATGTGGGATTTCTTCATGTTTTGGCTGGATGAAGTCAACTTCTAAAAACCGCGTGTCCATCCCTTCAGTGGCAACGTAACCTTGGGCAGATGCTGTGACCTTCTTGTGGGTGGTCTATTGACACCGTGTAATAAATCTTCTCCCTAAAGTTTATGAAACGCAGCTTATCGGTTTCATAGACGTGTTTATATATGAATTCTGCAGCAGAATATATTTTAAAACATTGCTATTTGTAAGCTATATTTTTGTATATTTAATTGCTATTTTGAAATTTGGATTGCTTTTGTTTTGCTAATTAATTGCATTGTATTTGAGAGAACATTTGCATGTGATTGACTGGAATTGTAAATAAATAAGAAGTTTCTGAAAAGATGGGGTGTGACGTGGCTCTTCCTTAAACCCCTGCTTTTTAGTTTCAGTTTAATTTATTGTCACGTGTAGAGTGAAAAGCTTTTGTTGCGTGCTAACCAGTCAGCGGAAAGACAATACATGATTACAAATGAGCCACCCACAGTGTATAGATACATTTTTTAGTTTCAGTTTTAGGGATATAGCGCGGAAACAGGCCCTTCGGCCCACCAAGGCCGCACCGATCAGCGATTCCCGCACATTTTTTTGGGAGGAAATAACTAAACTCAGTTGTGATAACCCAATATAGAACGTAGCACAGTACAGAAGATAGACACAAAGTGCTGGAGTAACTCAGAGGGCCAGGCGGCATCTCTGGAAAAAATGGATCTTCTCCGTGGAAGGTAAGACCTCCCTGGTGGAATAAAACTGGGTGAAAAAAAGGTTTTACCTTCCACTCCCTGCAACCTCCGGCAACCACCTTCAACTAGCGTCGCAACCGACTTCGACTAAAAAATTACCGATTTTTAAAACGGCAACCTGTTTTTAGTCACGGCCGGTTTTGGATTTTTTGAAATAATCGCCGAAACCACTTTCGACCATTAGGGAGACTGACAAAAACCTCGTGGAACCTCCGGGAACTGCACGGAAACCTTGGGTGGGGCGCAAAGTCTCCAGAGGTTTCCGTTCAGGTTTCCAGAGTGGGACAGGGGCATAAGGCAGCAACCCTACCGCTGCGCCACCGTGACCGCCTTACACAAAAAGGAAATAACGCTTAGTGCAAAGCAAAGCCAGCAAAGTCCCATCAATGCTTCCTTGTTGCAGTGTTCAGAATATTCTGCCGGTGATGGAGGTACCGGATAACTTTGTCAGCACCGTAGGTGGCGGCTATTGGCAAACATTGTGTATGCAAGCAAAGAATTTCACTGTGCCTTGTCACGTGACAATGAAGTAATAAAGAAGAAAGTAAAGAATAACCATATAACCATATAACAATTACAGCACGGAGACAGGCCCTCTCGGCCCTTCCAGTCCGTGCCGACCATTTGTTTTCCCCTAGTCCCATCTACCTGCACTCAGACCATACCCCTCCATTCCCTTCACGTCCATATACCTATCCACTTTACTTTTAAATGTTAAAATCGATCCTGCCTCCACCACTTCTGCTGGAAGCTCATTCCACACAGCCACCACCCTCTGAGTAAAGAAGTTCCCCTTCACGTTACCCCTAAACTTCTGTCCCTTAATTCTCATGTCAACCCAATAAGATCCAGCTGCTCTCATCACAAGCAACGTTTCATTCCAATCCACTCTGATCCAATTCAGGCTTTCCCTGAACTTCCCAATCCTTTTTGGTCAACCTCAGGGTCACAGAACCCCATCCATTGCATCTTGGCTCCATTTCGCAACTTCTCTTTGGCACTCTTTAGACTTTCGAGATGCAGCATGGAAACAGGCCCTTCGGCCAACCGAGTCACTCTGGCCAGATATCGCCTCTTACACTAACACCATCCCACAAACTAGGAACAATTTATAGAACCCAATTAACCTACAAACCTGTACGTCTTTGTAGTGTGGGAGGGAACCCGGAGAAAACCAACGCAGGTCACTGGGAGAATGTACAAACTCCATACAGACAGCACCCATAGTCAGGATCACACCTGGGTGACTGAGCTTGCAAGGCAGCAACTCTACCACTGCGCCACCATGCCGCCTATTCGACCCTGATCCTGTTCAAGGCTTCCCTGTTCCTGCCATTCCATGCCGATCTACTTTTGGGGATCCCTATTCCTTCCAGTCCATGCTGATCTACTTCAGGGGCTTCCATAAGACCACGTGATACAGCAGCTGAATTAGGCCGTTCAGCCCATCGAGTCTGTTCCGCCATTCGATCGTGGTTGCTCTATTTTCCCTTCTCAACCCCATTCTCCTGCCTTAACCTTTGACGCCCTTACTAACCAAGCAAGAGCTTCCCATCTTTCCCTACCTGATGTTGTCCAGCGTCATCTATGTGAAACCCCACCCAGAGCTTCGTTAAAGTCTAAATGGCATCTTTTTTACTGAACGCCTTTGGTCCTCGAGGGCCACTATAGGTGTAAAAACAGCGCCTTCAGCCCACAGCACCATTCAGTGAAGGATGCTCAATGGTACAGAATTTGAACTAAGCTCTGACAATGGCTGCCTGCAGGAAGGGTTGCCGCTTAAACTGTGGTGTTGATTGGAATGTATGTACAGTAACTACCCTGATATTGCCACATTGCTGGGGATGTGGAGCTAGACTGGCAGATTTTCCCAACCAATTGTACATTACTCCCATTAATATACCCAACACTTTTAGTTTGCTTTCTTTTCAAACGTTACGCAGACATGTTATATGTTTATTATTGGGAAGAAATGTAACTGGAAGGAGAATGAAGTCCATCAAAGGGATCAAAGCGGACAACTACATGTAGCGCCACAGGAGATGGTCGAGATCCTCAATCGATATTTCTCCTCTGATCTTACCAAAGAAAAAGACATGAAGACTGAGCAACTCGGGAAAGCTAATGGGGCTGCCTGGGTCCATTTTACAGGGTGTCGAACATCTTAAAACAAATGAAAGTCGAGTGGCGCAGCGGTAGAGTTGCTGCCTTACAGCGCCAGAGACGCGGGTTCAATCCTGTCCACGGGTGCTGTCTGTGCGGAGTTTGTACGATCTCCCCGTGACCTGCGTGGGTTTCCCCCGGGAGCTCTGGTTTCCTCCCACATTCCAAAGACGTACAGGTTTGTAGGTTAATTGGCTTCGGTGAAATTGTAGATTGTCCCTAGAGTGTAGAATAGTGCTAGTGTACTGGTTGACGTGGGCCTCGAGGGCTGAAGGACTGTTTTCCACACTGTATCTCTAAAGTCTACAGACATTTAGAATCCTCATCGTCTGCGGGGAGAGGATTAATATATGACGTTTAGGCACTTAGCGCTAAAGGAGAACCAAGGGCAGATACAGGATATCACCAAATATGAAGCAAAGTTACATCCTTTGGAGGGCCCTTTCACCTGTTGCCATGTTGCCATGAGGAAATGAACCGTTCCAAGCCACCTCAATCAACCCTGCCAACCGTGATTATATATTTGCTCTTTCCCATTTCCCTGCATTAGTCCTGTTTCCCTCCTTTCCGATCCAAGAATTTCTTCAGAAGAGACAATGTCTCAGGTCGGGTCCCTTCTGCAGACTGGGGATGAGGTTCATGAAATTACCAGCAGTTTATTCAGGCTTTGTAGTTCCTTCATTACACCTCGTATCTTCTCCCAATTTCCATCAAACAATTTCTGCACGGAACAGGACTTTAGAGTTCATCTAGATTAGGTGGCACAGTGGTGCAGTGAGAGAGTTACAGCCTCACAGCGCCAGTGAGCCGGGTTTGATCCTGACTACGGGTGCCGTCTGTACGGAGTTTGTACGTTCTCCCCGTGAGCAGTGTGGGTTTTCTCCAGTTTCCTCCCACATTCCAAAGACGTACAGGGTTGTAGGATAATTGGCTTGGTCTACAGTAAATCTAAATCGTTCCTCGTGTGTGTAGGATAGTGCTAATGTACGGGGATCGCAGGTCAGTGCGGACCCGGTGGGCCGAAGAGCCCGTTTCCATGCTGTATCTCTAAACTAAACTAAAAACCTTTCACTGTACCTCGGTACATGCGACCGACAATAAACTAAAATAAACTCAACTCAACCTCCTGCGCCCACACACAACTCACTGACTTCATCCATTTTGCCACTAACTTCCATCCGGCACTCAAATACACCTGGACCATTTCCCTACCATTTCTTGACCTCACTATCTTACAAGCTATTTACAATATACATCAATGATTTGGATGAAGGGATTCAAAGTAACATTAGAAAATTTGCAGATGACACAAAGCTGGGTGGCAGTGTGAACTGTGAGGAGGATGCTATGAGAATGCAGGGTGACTTGGACAGGTTGGGGGTGTGGGCAGATGCATGGCAGATGAGGTTTGATGCGGATAAATGTGAGGTTATCCACTTTGGTAGCAAAAACAGGAAGGCAGATTACTATCTAAAAAGGCGTCAATTTGGGATAACGGGAAGTACAACGGGATCTGGGGGTCTTTGTTTATCAGTCTATGAAAGTAAGCATGCAGGTACAGCAGGCAGTGAAGAAAGCAAATGGTATGTTGGCCTTTATAACAAGAGGAATCGAATATTGGAGCAAAGAGGTCCTTCTGCAGTTGTACAGAGACCAAGTGAGACCACACCTGGAGTATTGTGTGCAATTTTGGTCCCCTAATTTGAGGGACATTCTTGCTATTGAGGGAGTGCAGCGTAGGTTTATAAAGTTAATTCCTGGGATGGCGGGACTGTCATATGCTGAGAGAATTGAGCAGCTGGGCTTGTACACTCTGGAGTTTAGAAGGATGAGAGGATATCTCATTCAAATATATAAGATTGTTAAGGGTTTGGACACGCTAGAGGCAGAAAACATATTCCCTATGTTGAGGGAGTCCAGAACCAGGGGCCACAGTTTAAGAATAAGGAATTCTCTGCCTCAGAGGGCGGCGGAGACAGGTTTTCTGGATGCTTTCAAGAGAGAGCTAGATAGGGCTCTTAAAAATATCGGAGTCAGGGGATATGGGGAGAAGACAGGAACGGGGTACTGATTGGGGATGATCAACCATGATCACATTGAATGGCAGTGCTGGCTCGAAGGGCCGAATGGCCTACTCCTGCACCTATTGTCTATTGTTTATTGTCTATCTCCATCACAGGTGATAGACTTCTGACCGACATCCACTATAAACCCATTGACTCCCATAGCTATCTGGGAACGGGCTTCCCCTCTTCTACCATAGATGCGGCTCTCACCAGGGTTTCTTCGATACCCCGTGACACTGCTCTCCATCCCCATCCCCCCACATGTAACAAGGGCAGAGTCCCCCTTGTCCTAACCTTCCAGCATACCAGCCGTCACGTACATCAAATAATCCTCCATCATTTTCGCCACCTCCAACGGGATCCGGCCATTGGCCACACCTTCCCATCTCCCCCCCCCCCCCCCCCCCCGTCTGCTTTCCGCAGAGACCGCTTCCTCCGTAACTCCCTGGTCAATTCGTCCCTTCCCACCCAAACCACCTCCTCTCCGGGCATTTTCCCTGGCAACCGCAGGAAATGCTACACTTGTCGCTTTACCTCCCCCCTTTACTCCATTCAAGGATCCAAGCAGTCTTTCCAAGTGCGGCAGAGGTTCACCTGCACCTCCTCCAACCTCATCCATTGCATCCGCTGCTCTAGATTCAGCAGCTCTACATCGGTGAGACCAAACATAGGCTTGGCGATCGCATCGCCGAGCACCTCCGCTCCGTTTGCAATAACCAACTTGCTCAGCACTTCAACTCCCCCTCCCATTTCGCATCCGACCTTTCTGTCCTGGGCCTCCTCCACGGCCAGAGTGAGGACCACCGTAAATTGGAGGAGCAGCACCTCATATTTTGCTTGGGCAGTTTGCAGTATGAACATTGACTTCTCTAATTTCAGGTAGTCCTTACTGTCTCCTCCCCTTCTCAGCTCTCCCACAGCCCTCTGGCTCCACCTCTTCCTTTCTTCTTCCCTGCCCCCCCACCCTCACATCAGTCTGAAGAAGGGTTTCGGCCCTGAAACATTGCTTATTTCCTTCGCTCCATAAATGCTGCCTCACCCGCTGAGTTTCTCCAGCATTTTTGTCGACCTTTCTCAACTAAACTCAACTAAAATTTCCATGTTCCAATCACCAAATGGCTTCAGTAAAATTGTAAATAGTCCATAATGTGTGTAGGATAATGTTAATGTACGGGTATCATGGGTTGGTGCTGACTCGGTGGGCCGAAGGACCTGTTTCCGTGCTGCATCTCTAAACTAAATGTAAATAAATAATGCGAGCACTGACAGTGAAATACTTCAGCAGTCGGCTCTCCTATTCCAGTACTCCATTGGCAGTAGGCTCTCCTATTCCTCTTCAGACCAAGAGAGGGGGATGAGCGGATAATCTCGCCAGTTGTCTAATGTAACAGGAGCTGGCACTTGATCTCGGATTATTAAGATTTAATGTGGTTTCCTGGTGTCCACCTGAAAATCCTATCCGGCCCATTTCAAATTCAGCAAAATCTACAGCACAGATATAGAATAACAGCCGACATGTACACTTCATATCAATCTCATCAACACTTCCTTGCATCTCTCTCTCTCCACGCTGAGCCAACAACATCTGAACAACATTAAACTTTCCCTGCAACCGTACTTTGTCATTATAAGTTCCGTGTACTCACCACTCTCAGGTAGATCCCTTAGAGGATTTATTGACAATCATCTCTTGAGAATGGCAGGTCTGCCCACAGGGCCAGAGACCCGGGTTCGATCTTGTCTGTCTGTTTAGAGTTTCTACGTTCTTCCTGTGACCGCGTGGGTTTTCTCCGGGTGTTCCGGTTTCCTTCCACATCCCAAAGACGTTCAGGTTTGTAGGTGAATTGGCTTTGATTAAATTGTAAATTGTCCATGGTGTAGAGGAAAGTGCAAATGTATGGAGTGATTGCTGGTCGGGGCGGACCTGGTGGGCCAAAGGGCCTGTTTCCGCGTTGCATATCTAAAAGTCTAAGGTAAAGATTCCTAAGTTGTTATAAAACTCTCGGTTTTGGATTTCAAAGTTGTTCTGTTGACTAACACTTCCCTTTTTTCATCTGATGATTTGGTAATATCAAACTTAACATATGGGCCAAGAAAAATGTCATCTTCCACCACAAAACTATCACACAACTCCCCTCTCACATCCATGGGATTTTGCTGCAGGGATCTAGACTCCTGTTTGATCAATGAGTTGCCATTCAAACAGAGTCACGAGACAGATACAGCATGGAGAAAGGCCCTTTAGCCCAACTGTGCCAACCATCACCACCAATTTGCACTATCTCTAGATAGACATAAAATGCTGGAGTAACTCAGTGGGTCAGGCAACATCTCTGGAGAAAGGATCGCAGTTTAAGAATAAGGGGTAGGCCATTTAGGACTGAGGTGAGGAAAAACTTCTTCAACCAGAGTGTTGTGAATCTGTGGAATTCTCTACCACAGAAGGCAGTGGAGGCCAATTCACTGGATGTTTTCAAGAGAGTTAGGTTTAGCTCTGAGGGCTAAAGGAATCAAGGGATATGGGGATAAAGCAGGAACGGGGTACTGATTCTGGAACGGGGGACTGATTTTAGATGATCAACGATGATCATATTGAATGGCGGTGCTGGGTCGAAAGGCCGAATGGCCTACTCCTGCAGCAATTTTTCTATGTTTCTATGTTTCTATAAAAAGGAATAGGATCATATGTGTGTAACACTACCGACATCCACTAATTCACAAAAATGGAGAGAATTTAATTGGAAAAATTTGATTCGTTTCTTTATTACGCCTAACATAAAAAGCAAGCAAATTCAAAGGCAGCAAACATGCTGGAGGCAATGTGGCCAAACAGATGCAAACCATGCACATATCTTCTGGAGTTGCCCAAAAATAGAACCATTTTGGGGCAGAATGAATTCAGAATTAACGGAGGTATTAGAATATATAGTCTCCAAGAAGTGTTCCATTTTATACCTGGGTAATATAAATACAGTGGTGCTGAAGGAAGAAATCCTACTCACAGCTGGCAGAAAGGCCACTACAAGAAACTGGCTCGCAGCGGACACACCCAGACTTAGACAATGGTTAGACATAGTACAGGAAATATTTGTCATGGAGAAAATTACATATTCTCTAAGAGTGAAAGCAGACGAGTTTAACAGAAAATGGGGAAAATGGATTAGGTATAGAAATAGAAAGACATCAACACTGTATTATTTTGTAAGTATAATGTAAGTTATTGGAAAATGTTTTAATAAGAAAATAGTTCCGTATACTGCATCAATAATTGTAAACTGGACCCCCCGCTACACTGTTGTACGTTTCACTGTATTGTTGTATGTTTCGTTGTTATATTTGTGTTTTATTTGTGTATACATAACAGCAATAAAGACTAAAGTGAAAAAAAAAGAAAGGAATAGGATCCTTTCAGGTCAGGATCCTTCTTCAGACTGGAGGGGGAAACCGCTGAGTTACGCCAGCATTTTGTATCTATCTTCGATATAAACCTGCAGTTCCTTCCTGCACATTTTGCCTGCTCCACTGCGAAAGCTCCTCAATGTATCTTAAAGGGCCTGTCCCACTTGGGCGTCATTTGCGCGTCACGCAGATGGCGCGCGAAGATTTTGTACATCCCAAAACTCTGGGGCGTCACTGCCTACGTCACCACGCACCATGCGTGCGTAATGCGCATCATGCGCGTGTCGTGCGTCGTGACACGTAAATGATGTCGCGTAAATTACGCGCAAATGAGGCCCAAGTGGGACACGCCCTTTACTTTGAAGAAGTTATCTTCCTCTCTTCAATGGGAGTTGTGCAACATCCTCTCTCGCTGCTCCCCCCACTGTGATTCCTACTGCTCTTCGACTCTGCAACCACATTTCAACCCCAAGTCTGTAGAAGGGTTCCGACCTGAAACGTCACCTTTTCCTTTTCAATAATAATAATAATAATAATATAATAATATCTTTTATTGTCATTACACATAAGTGCAACGAGATTTGGTTTGCAACTTCCATCCGATGTCATAACTTAATCGACAAATAAAATTTAGGTTTAAATACCCCGAGAACAAGGTTTGTAAAAACGAACATTAGACCAGTAAAACCAACACCGACTAAAGTGCGAGGCCGGGGGAGACGGTCCATGGGGGTGGGGGGGTACTCAGCAGGGCCGGTTCAGAGCCGCTATTGCTCTGGGAATGAAGCTGTTCCTGAGTCTGGTGGTGCGGGCGTAGAAGGCCTTGTAACGTCTGCCAGAAGGTTCAAACAGTCCATTACAAGGGTGAGAGGAGTCTTTATGGATGCTGACGGCCTTCCTGAGGCACCGTGTGTGGTAGATGCCCTCCAAGGCTGGTAGCGGTGTCCCAATAATCTTTTGCGCTCTGTGGACGACGCGCTGAAGAGCTCTCCTCTCCGCCTCCGTGCAGCTGAGATACCACACAGAGATGCCGTACGTTAGTATGCTCTCTGTGGTGCAGCGGTAGAAGGTCGTCAGCAGCTGTTGGGGCAGACCAGTCCGTTTCAATGTGCTTAGGAAGAACAGTCGTCGCTGTGCCTTTTTGACCAGCGGGGCGGTGCTGGTGGACCATGTGAGGTCCTCTGAGATGTGAGTGCCCAGAAACCTGAAGCTGGACACTCTCTCCACACTGTCTCCGTAGATGGAGATTGGGGCGTATTCCCCAGTCTGTGACCTCCTGAAGTCGATAATCAGCTCCTTGGTCTTGGAGGTGTTTAGCGACAAGTTGTTCCGTGAGCACCAGTCCGCCAGGTTCTGCATCTCCGCTCTATAGTTTGTTTCATCACCGTTGGTGATCAGCCCGATCACCGTTGTGTCGTCTGCAAACTTGACAATGGTGTTGTTGTCAAATGCAGGAACACAGTCATGTGTAAAGAGGGAGTAGAGCATGGGGCTCAGTACACAGCCCTGTAGTGTGCCGGTGCTCAGGGTGATAGTGGAGGACAGGTGCGGCCCCAGTCTCACTGCCTGCGGTCGCTCCATCAGAAAGTTCAGGATCCAATCGCATATCAGTGGGCTTAGGCCTAGCTGGTGGAGATTGGTGGTGAGCTTGGTGGGGATGACCGTATTGAAGGCAGAGCTATAGTCAATGAAGAGCATCCTCACGTATGTGCCCTGTCTTTCCAGGTGGGTCAGGACAGTGTGAAGAGCCTCAGAGATGGCATCCTCTGTGGATCTATTTGCCCTGTATGCAAATTGATGAGAGTCCAGTGATGCAGGGATTCTGGATTTGATGTGGGAGAGGACCAGCCTTTCAAAGCACTTCATTGGTATTGGAGTTAGGGCAACCGGGCGGTAGTCATTCAGGTTGGTGACTTCAGACTTTTTCGGCACCGGCACTATGGTAGCTGTCTTCAGGCACATGGGGACCGTTGCCAGAGATAGAGACAGATTGAAGATCCTCGTAAATACCTCCGCCAGCTGTACAGCACAGTCCTTTAGTACCCTACCCTGGACTCCATCCGGGCCTGCAGCCTTGCGTGGATTGATCCTACGCAGAGCGCACTGTACCTCCTGGGTGCTCGGTGTTAAGGCCTGTCCCTCCACCCTAGCCGGGGTTGTTCCTCTCCTGGTGGTGTTGCCAGTTTTGAAGCGGGCAAAGAAGGTGTTTAATTCATTGGCCAGTGTGATATCACTCTCAAGATGCAGTCTGACCCACTGATTTACTCCAGCATGTTGTGTCTAACAAGTATAAACCGGCATCTGCAGTTCCTTCCTACACTAACCCTATATTATTCAATCTGCTTCCCAGTTTATTTAATTAACTGGCCCCAGATTCTACCATGCACCCTCACTCTAGGGGAAATGTACAGTAGCCAATTAACTTACCAAACCTTGGGATATTGGAGGAAACCCATGCGCTTGCATGGAAAATGTGCAAAATCCACGCAGACAGCAGTGGAGATCAGGATTGAACCCAGGTCTCCAGTGCTTTGAAGCAGCAGCTCTCCTACGTAGCTGTGCCACTCTACCGCCCAAATTAATAAGCAGCCAAGAGCCATAAGAGGCTGCGGATGCTGGTTTAACCCAGAAAAGGGAAAGCTACAAAGTGAGGTCGGAGAGACCTAGAGTGTTTTCTCTCGAACGCTGGAGGTTGAAGGAAGACATAGTAGAATTATATGAAATGATGAGAGGCATAGATATTGTAGGCAGCCAGAGAATGAAAATACTAAATACTAGATGGACATAGCTTTTAAGGTGAGAGGTGCAGAGTTTAAAGGAGATGTGTGGGGCAAGCTTTTTACACAGAAAGTGGTGGAACACACTGCCAAGGGTGGTGGTGAAGGCAGAGGTACAATATTGTCGTTAACAATACTTTTGCTGCAGAGATCAGGGCGCTGATTTCATCTGAGTTGCCATTCAAATAGAGTCACAGAATGATACAACATGGAAAAAAGGCCCTTCGGCCCACCGTGTCTGTGCCAACCACCAACCACCCATTTCCACTCACCCCATAGAAAATGTATGGATATGCAGAAAATAGAAGGAAATGAATTATGTGCATGCACAGATATGGTGGAGGAAGGGCCTGTTCCGGTGCTGAACTATAAGATAGAGATAAAATGGTGGAGTAACTCAGCAGGACAGGCAGCATTTCTGGCGAGAAGGAATGGGTGACGTTTCGGGTCGAGACCCTTCTTCAGGCCAAGTCTGAAGAAGGGTCTCAAACCGAAATGTCACCCATTCCTTCTCTCCAGAGATAGAAACATAGAAACATAGAAATTAGGTGCAGGAGCAGGCCATTCGGCCCTTCGAGCCTGCACCGCCATTCAATATGATCATGACTGATCATCCAACTCAGTATCCTGTACCTGCCTTCTCTCTAATACCCCCTGATCCCTTCAGCCACAAGGGCCACATCCAACTCCCTCTTAAATATGGCCAACGAACTGGCCTCAATCACCTTCTGTGGCAGAGAACTCCACAGATTCACCACTCTCTGTGTGAAAAACGATTTTCTCATCTCGGTCCTAAAAGACTTCCCCCTTATCCTTAAACTGTGACCCCTTGTCCTGGACTTCCCCAACATCGGGAACAATCTTCCTGCATCTAGCCTGTCCAACCCCTTAAGAATTTTGTAAGTCTCTATGAGATCACCCCTCAATCTTCTAAATGATGCTGCCTGACCCACTGTTATTCCAGCATTTTGAGTCTATCTTCGGTGTAAAGCAGCATCAACTGTTCCTTCCTACACTGTGCTGTTCTATGTTCTATGTTCTTTACTGAATATAAAAATTTGAATCTTCTTTCCGATTAATAATCTTTTCAGCTTTGCATGGCTTTTTCTTTCAGTTTAAACGAGAAGGCTCTTGCTGTGGGAAAGGAATGTGCAGCTGGCTTCCCTGTTGCCCTGCCCTTTCACAGCGCTTTCAGCGCTGACGCCTCATACTGTGGATGCTGGAAAGCCAAGTTCTGATGAAATATTCACTATGCTTCCTTCTCCTCAAGTGCTCCCTGAATGGTTCCAAGATTTTCCACTACTGACTCTAGAGCCGTGGGTGGGGCTGACCCGATCTGCACAGTACACATATGGGAACATTATAAGGCATTCTTCACGATGGTATAGGTTTAGCCTTAGCTTCATCTCTACGGCACAGGCACGCACGTACACACGCATACATTCATGCATGCACACACACTCTCGCACGTGCACACACAAACGGGCACGCATACATACTCACACGCACGGGCACGCACACGCCTACTCGCACGTGCATGCACACAAACACATACGCACACACATACACACACACATACATACTCACACGCACACACACACACACACATACATACTCACACACACACACATACACACACACACATACATACTCACACGCACACACACATGCATACTCACACGCACACACACACACATATACACACACATACATACTCACACACACACACATGCACACACATACATACTCACACTCACACATACATACTCACACGCGCACACACGCACACACACACACACACACATATACATACATACTCACACGCGCGCGCACACACATACATGCTCACACACACATACATACTCACACGCGCGCACACACACACACACACATACATACTTGCACGCGCACACACGCACGCACAAATACATACATGCATGCTCGGGCACACTCTCACACACATATATGCACACACGCACATATACACACATGCACGCAAACATATACACACTCACGCACGCACACATATATTAACACACACACACACATACATACACGCACACATATACACATGTGCGTGCATGCACACACCCACACACACACAAATAACAGCTTACTGTTATCTTTGTGAATTATAACAACTAGTTACGCTAAGCTTTGAAATCACGTCATGTCCTAGCAAGATAAAATCAGCTCCTTGTGTTATTGAAGTAAGATTACTGGAGGAGACTTTATAAAAACAAACTACAGATACTGGAAAATCAGAAATAAAACCAAAAGCATATGCTGGAAATGGTCAGCATGTCAGGCAGCGGATAGGAATAATTAAAGGCACAAAGTGCAGGAAAAACTCAGTAGGTCAGGCAGCATATCTGGAGAACATGGATTGGTGACGTTTCGGGTTAAGACCTTTCTTTCCGCTGAATACATCGAGGAGGAAATGTCTTTCAGCCATCTTCCAACCCCTCCCCCTCCACCCCACCCCCCCCCCCCCCCCCCCCCCCCCCAAACCCGCAATCAGTCTGAAAAAGGGCCCTGGCCACGAAAATATAATTTAGTCATGTTCTCCAGAGCTGCTGCCTGACCCGTTGGATTGCTCCAGCACTTTGTGTTTTTGGTAAACCAGCAGCTGAGACATATGACAATAAAACATCTTGATGGTGTGTGGGGCATGAACAGGGATTAACTGGATACTGGTGCCAAAGGATAGCTGGTCATTCTGTGCTGGACCCATTCTGCTATATGTGTATTAGTCACTTTTCCCATACATTGCCTGCCTAATAACACAAGCATTTTCCTGGCCTCAATCAACCCACTTTATTGTGGAAAAAGCACACAAAGTCCTGGAGCAACTCAGTGGGACAGGCAGCAGCTCTGGAGGAGATGAATAGGTGACGTTTTGGTTCGGGACATAATATATATATATATATATATATATATATATAAAAGTATGAGTTTGTGGCCAGGGCAATGTGGGTCTCTGAAGATGCTGGTGGGGAGGCAGCACCCATGATGGACCAATCTGAAATACTGTGGATTTGGAGTCTGAATAAGGCCTGAGCAGGTAGGGATGTCAGATTCCCTTGCCTCACATACCAGGTCGCTTTTTACCACAATCTGGTAGCTTTAGTTTAGTTTAGTTTATTGTCACGTATACCAAGGTACTGTGAAAAACTTTCTGTTGCATGCTATCAAGTCAGCAGTGTACAGATACAGGATAAAGGGAATATCATTTAGTGCAAGAAAAAGTCCAGTAAAGTCTGATTAAAGATAGTTTGAGGGTCTCCAATGAGTGAGTTGGTTGCTCAGGACCGCACTCTAATTGTTGATAGGATGGTTCAGTTGCCTGATAACAGCTGGGAAGAAACTGAATCTGAATCTGGAGGTGTGCGTTTTCACACTTTTGTACCCCTTGCCTGATGGAAGAGGGGAGAAGAGGGGGTATCTGGGATAGCCGAGGCAGTGAGGTGTTGATGGCAGTCGATGGAAGGGGGATAGTCACAAAACGCTGGAGTAACTCTGAGGGTCAGGCAGCATCTGTGGAGAAAAGGATCTACCAAAGGGAGGGAGGTTGGTCTGTGCGATGGCCTGGGCTGCATCCACAATTCTCTGCAATTTCTTGTGGTCTTGGATGGAGCTGTTCCCAAACCAATAGCCTTCTTTACCTACAAATGGATTCTTTTTTCATTTCCGGGCTGAAATTCCAGAGCTGCCGGAGTGGGATATGAAGCCAGGTCATTGAATTATTAGTGTCTACCTTTGAGTTTCCAGCACCTGCAGTTCCTTCTTAAACATCATTGAATTATTAGTCCATTAAGATAACTCTGCTTCCAAAGAGTTGCCTGCGATATCCATGTGCACTTGGGAGGTGGACAAGGAACCTACAGGGACTTTAGGCTGGAAGGCCAAGCAAATTTTCCACCATTCATTTTGTTTCTGGCACTTCCATCCAGGAAAGTAAACTTTTCCTCAACGTTTGTTGATTGTGTTTTTAATTTCAAAGAATTGCTGCCAGTACGAGCCTCAGGAAACACAGTGGTAAACACAGCTTAAACCGATCATGTTGCCTGCAGAGCTCCACCCAACTGGAGCCCGACTCTGACGTGGACCTGGCAGTGCATTCGCAGCGAGCTGCTTCAACATCAGGATATCTTCAGCAATGCAAACAAAGGAAAAATCACCATAACTAACTCCAATGTTGGTCTGAGTTTGCGTTTGCTGTTTGTTCAGTGCTCTTATCCCTGGTTAATTCTCCGACTTACTTTCCGGCACGCCCTGGGGCCTCCTGTCAATGTTGTCCCACGTCGACAGATTACACTGACACAGTCATAGAATGATACAGTGTGGAAACAGGCCCTTCAGCCCTTCCTGCCCACACCGGCCATCTGCATTAGTGCCATCTGACTGCGTTTGGTCCATACCCTCTAAACCTGACCTTTCTTGTACCTGTCTAAATGTTTCTTAAGCATTGCAATAGTCCCTGCCTCAACTGCCTCCTCTGGCAGCTCGTTCCATACAGCCACCTTATTCTTCTTATTCTTATTAAATCTTTCCTCCCTCACCTTAAACCTATGCCCTCTGGTCCTCGATTCCCCTACTCTGGGCAAGATACTCTGTGCTTCTACCCGATCTATTCCTCCCACTGATGTTACAGCAGAGTGGCTGGATGGCTGTGGGAGCGATGGGTGCAGGGAATCAGAATCGCAGCATAGTTACAGCATAGGAAAAGGCCATTCAGCCCATGACACCCTACTGTCCCTCTGCCTCAACTGCTACACTGGCAGTTCATACCAGACTTCGCTGGGTTATAGAAACATAGAAACATAGAAAATAGGTGCAGGAGTAGGCCATTCGGCCCTTCGAGCCTGCACCGCCATTCAATATGATCATGGCTGATCATCCAACTCAGTATCCCGTACCTGCCTTCTCTCCTTACGCTCTGATCCCTTCAGCCACAAGGGCCACATCTAACACCCTCTTAAATATAGCCAATGAACTGGCCTCAACTACCTTCTGTGGCAGAGAATTCCAGAGACTCACCACTATCTGTGTGAAAAATGTTTTCCTCATCTCGGTCCTAAAGGAATTCCCCTTTAGCCTTAGACTGTGACCCCTTGTTCTGGACCTCCCCAACATCGGGAACAATCTTCCTGCATCTAGCCTGTCCAACCCCTTAAGAATTTTGTAAGTTTCTATAAGATCCCCTCTCAATCTTCTAAATTCTAGCGAGTACAAGCCAAGTCTATCCAGTCTTTCCTCATATGAAAGTCCTGATATCCCAGGAATCAGTCTGGTGAACCGTCTCTGGACCCCCTCGATGGCAAGAATGTCTTTGCTCAGATTTGGAGACCAAAACTGTACGCAATACGCCAGGTGTGGTCTCACCAAAACCCTGTACAACTGCAGTAGAACCTCCTGCTCAAATCCTTTTGCTATGAATGCCAACATACCATTTGCTTTCTTCACTGCCTGCTGCACCTGCATGCCTACTTTCAATGACTGGTGTACCATGACACCCAGGTCCTGTTGCATCTCCCCTTTTCCTAAACTGCCACCATTCAGATAATAGTCTACCCTCCTGTTTTTGCCACCAAAGTGGATAACCTCACATTGATCCACATTATTCTGCATCTGCCATGCATTTGCCCACTCACCCAGCCTTATACTTTTCTCATGTCACTTTTAGTTGTTTTGTTGATCCCGTCCGTCCACACTCCCGTACCCTCCCGTCCGTCCACACTCTCTCTCTCCACTCTGCAGGTTCCCCTTCCCTCCCTCCCCGCTGCAGTGTTTCCCTCCCTCCCTCCCTCCCTCACTCCCTCCCCTCTTGGGTTCTCTCATCCTCCCTCCCTCCACTCTGACGTCGGAAACATTTTTTTCTTTATCCACTCTATAAATACCGTCCATGACATTAAATCGGATAACGTTGAGATATTCTCAGTCCCATGGAAAACAAATCCTGTTTCTCTGACGTCTCAGCACCAGTCTCTCACCCCTGGAAACATTCTGGTCCATCTCTCCTGCACCCTCTCCGGGGCCTCCACGTCATGTCAGGAATGAGCACAACATTCCTGCAGCTCATCTTCTGTCTGAGCACATCGCAGCTTTCCAAAATCAATACTAAATTCCGGGTAACTTTACACCAGAAAATTGATTAGTTTATTATTATCACTATGCGTTAGAAAATGCATCAGTCTGAAGGGTCTCGACCCGAAACGCCACCCATTTCTTCTCAACAGATGCTGCCTGTCCCGTTGAGTTACTCCAGCGTGTTGTGTCTATCTTCGATTTAAACCGGCATCTGCAGTTCTTTCCTACACAATGTATTAGTTTAGTTTAGCTTAGAGATACAGCGCAGAAACAGGCCCTTCAGCCCACCAGCGATCAGCTATCCCCGGAGACTAACACTATCCTACACACACTAGGGACAGTTTGCAATTTTACAGAAGCAATTAACCTACAAACCTGTACGTCTTTGGAGTGTGGGGGGAAACTGGAGCACCCTGAGAAAACCCACGCAGGTCACGTGGAGGATGTACAAACTCCATACAGGCAGCACCCGTAGTCAGGATCCAACCTGGGTTTCTGGCGCTGTAACACAGCACCACTGTGCTGCCCTTTTTAAATACCGTCAATGATCTATCCTCCACAACCCTTCAGGACAGGCAACTATAGAGATTCAATGCCCTCTGAGAAAAGATGCAGTTTAGTTTAGTTTGGTTTATTGTCACGCGTACCGAGATACAGTGAAAAGCTTTTGTTGCATGCTATCCAGTCAGTGGAAAGACAATACGTGACTATGAGCGTGCCTTCTACAGTGTATAGATCTATTGTTGGAGTAGAAGTTGAAAAGAGTGGAGCGATTGTAATGGAATAACGGAATATTGCAATTCGGAATATCGTGAGCAATCGTGGGCATCATATCTGAGGAAGGATGTGCTGGCTCTAAAGAGGGTTCAGAGGAGTTTTACACGAAAGATCCCAGGAACGAGTAGGTTAACATATGATGAGCGTTTGCCGGCACTGGGCCTACACTCGCTGGAGTTTAGAAGAATGAGGGGGGACCTCGCTGAAAAGTACAGGATAGTGAAAGGCTTGGATGTGGAGAGGATGTTTCCACTAGAGGGAGAGTCTAGGACTAGAGGTCATTGCCTCAGAATTAAAGGATTTTCTTTGAGGAAGGAGATGGGGAGGAATTTCTTTAGTCAGAGGGTGGTGAATGTGTCGAATTCTTTGCCACAGAAGGCTGTGGAGGCAAAGTCAGTGGATACATTTAAGGCAGAGAGATAGATTCTTGATTAGAACGGGTGTCAGAGGTTATGGGGGGAAGGCAACAGAATGGGGTTTAGGAGGGTGGAAAAGATCAGCCATGATTGAATGGCAGTGTAGACTTGATGGGCCGAATGGCCCAATTCTGCTCCTGTCACTTATGATCTTATGACAACGCATGATCGCAGTTCCACTTCTGGGACCGGCAAGCAGAGAGTCACCTGGCCTGGACGCCATCTTGGAAAAGTCTGTTCCTTCCTTGTCTTTGACGTCTAATCCGTAAACCTAAGGACTGCACATATTTTTCAATCACTTGGCATAAGATATTAAGGACTGAGATGAGGAGAAATTCCTAAAACGCTGCATATCCCAGACTAAATATTCTTAAATATGAAGAGAAATTGTTGGAAAGACTCAGCAGATTAAGGAGCATCGGTAGACAGAGAAGCAGAGTTAATGTTTTCAGATCTGAGCTATGGAAGAGAGAACCAAGTGAGTTTTAAGTTTCAGAGCAGGCAAAGGGAAAGAGGGTTGAGACAACAGGAATATCTTTGATAGAGTGAGGCAAGGATCGCCATGAAGTGTTGAGGAAGCCGTCTGGTTGATAGGTTAATGTACAGATAGGGAGTGATTCTGTGGGATTATCTGCTGCAGAGCCTATTGGACTCCAAGACATAGAGTCCCAGTCATAAAGAATAGAAACAGGCCATTCGACCCAACTTGTCTATGCTGACCAAGTGCCCATCTAAGCCAGTCCCATACTGTATGCTCACGTTTGACCCATAGAGCCATGTAATATATTTAGAGAGCGAGGTGAAGAGATTGCCTGACACAAAAGGTAATTTGAAGAGGGTGGGAATGTGTACGAGACAGAGGATCAGCCGGATAATATTTGCAATGTTTAAGAAATATTTAGACAGGTTCTTGTCAGGACAGGTTTTGAGAGATAATGGCAACAGATGGCTGTGGAGTCAATGGATATTTTTAAGGCAGAGATAGATAAATTCTTGATTAGTCTGGGGTTTAGGGGTTATGGGGAGAAGGCAGGAGAATGGGGTGAGGTGGGAGAAATAGATCAGCCATGATTGAATTGCGGAGTAGACTTGCTGGGCCGAGTGTAGGCAGGTGGGACTAGTGTAGATGGGGCATGTTGATTGGTGTTGACAAGTTGGGCCGAAGGGCCTGTTTCCATCTGTATCACTCTATGACTAATATTGAATAGTGGAGCAGGCTCAAGGGACCAAACAGCCCTCTCCTGCTTCTCCTTTACCACGTTTCATCCAGATCCACTAATTCATGCTCTTTTAACGATGCTACCACTCTTCATGCTTCCTCTCATACCATGTTTATCCCATCTAATATTTCACTTAATATCCTTGTCGAATGCTTTGCTGGAGTGCTTTTCTTAGTTTCCCAGTTGTTCCTTACTTACGTGAAACTTCCTTGGATATTTTTTTAACCAGCCAGTAGTATATTTTCCACACTCTGTACTTTCCTAATTTTCCTTTTACTTTCACTCCTAGACTTCCTAAGTGCTTCTTGGTAGAGTTGGAGACACAATCCCTCGTCACGTATGGAACTACTTGACAAATACTTGAGGATCCGTGACCTAGGTTTAGGTTAGATTGCTACCTATCAAATAGCACAGATGTGATGGGCCAAATGGACTCCTTCTGCAGTGTACGTTCTCTGTGAAATATTTGATGGAGAAAAATTGAATGGTCAGGCAAGGGGAAAATGCCGGGGTGGGATTCATTGCTAACTTTGTCAAAATGGCTTTGATTTTTATGTCCTGAATGACATCTTTGTGGGCTTCACCTTTGTAAAATAGTTCAGTGAGCAATGATAGCTTTCCAGGTCCTTGGACTAATTGGATGTAAATGCCGTCTGCTCGTCCAGTATCGGTGGCATCCCAAGGGCACTGAAATAATCACACACGTGCCGATTACAGCTATTAAAGCCGGAGGCTGCAGCTTTTGTTCCGTCGGCGGTGAAAGGAGAGGGAAGGAATGCGATCCTGCCAAACAAGGGCACACCAGGTTACACCAGGCCCTTATGAAGCTTTTCAAAAAGGGGAGTGGCATGATAGGATTACATCGCAAGCACGGTCAGGGTTTTAGATGCTCTCTGGTGCATTCTGAGCCTTACTTTGGGCATTTTTGTGCACCAAATTTATGACCAATATTTCAGAAATAATTTTGGTTGAATCAAGAGTAATGAGTGGGTGGAATGGGATGATTGGGGTCATTGTTGTATACATTTTTTTTTTAAATCAAGAATTGAAGTTGTCCTTGTTTTAATAATCAAGTTGTACTGTTGTAAAATGTTATGTAAAATGTTATCAAGGAGCATGCAAAAAATGCAAATAAAATACTGTAAGTTTTTGCAGTAAAGAAAACCTTTCTTTAGAAAATGTTTTGATAATATATTTGATTGTCTGTTACTGTTCGACTGTGTTTGTGTGTGCAGTGCACCTTTAATGGTCCTCCTGAACTAGCAATTTCACATCACATCAATTTCAACATGGAATAGTGATGTGAATACAACATTTAGATCGACTTCAATTTCATCATGAAAATTGAAGTGAAACTAAATGGTGCATTTACATTACTATGATTGCAGTCAAACTAACTTATTTTAACAGTCATACCATTATAACAAATTCTAGTTCCATGATGACTCATAAACAAGATCACAAATCACATTTTGAATTCTCAAACACTATGTGATTGTGAATAATTGCAACTGCCAAGTTTCACCGAGCATTTCCGTATTTTGATGGCTGAAAATCAGTATTTTTGGGGGGAAATCGGTATTTCTCACATAAATGCAATAGAACGTACTACACAGAAACTGGATATTTGGAAATCAGTGTTTTGCATGCAACCTCATGTATTCTCAAATATCATTATGGAATACTAAAAATCAGTACTACTGCATTGTGAAACCATTTTTGAAATGTGAATTTATAATTCTTGATTTTGACTCAATAATATTTCTATAATAGTAGAGTGGATAAGGGAGAACCAGTGGATGTGTTATATCTGGACTTTCAGAAGGCTTTTGACAAGGTCCCACATAAGAGATTAGTATGCAAAATTAAAGCACACGGTATTGGGGGTTCAGTATTGATGTGGATAGAGAACTGGCTGACAGACAGGAAGCAAAGAGTAGGAGTAAACGGGTCCTTTTCAGAATGGCAGGCAGTGACTAGTGGGGTACCGCAAGGCTCAGTGCTGGGACCCCAGCTATTTACAATATATATGAATGCTTTGGACGAGGAAATTGAATGCAACATCTCCAAGTTTGCGGATGACATGAAGCTGGGGGGCAGTGTTAGCTGTGAGCAGGATGCTAGGAGAATGCAAAGTGACTTGGATAGGTTGGGTGAGTGGGCAAATGCATGGCAGATGCAGTATAAATGTGAGATTGTCCACTTTGGTGGCAAGAACAGGAAAGTAGACTATTATCTGAATGGTGGCCAATTAGGAAAAGGGGAGATGCAACGTGACCTGGGTGTCATGGTACACCAGTCATTGAAAGTAGGCAGGGTACACAAAATGCTGGAGAAACTCAGCGGGTGCAGCAGCATCTACGGAACGAAGGAGATAGGCAACGTTTTGGGCCGAAACCCTTCTTCCAAAGTAGGCATGCAGGTGCAGCAGGCAGTGAAGAAAGTGAATGGTATGTTAGCATTCATAGCAAAAGGATTTGAGTATAGGAGCAGGGAGGTTCTACTGCAGTTGTACAGGGTCTTGGTGAGACCAAACATGGAGTTTCGCGTACAGTTTTGGTCTCCTAATCTGAGGAAAGACATTCTTGCCATAGAGGGAGCACAGAGAAGGTTCACCAGACTGATTCCTGGGATGGCAGGACTTTCATATGAAGAAAGACTGGATAGACTCGGCTTATACTCGCTAGAATTGAGAAGATTGAGGGGGGATCTTATAGAAACGTACAAATTCTTAAGGGGTTGGACAGGCTAGATGCAGGAAGATTGTTCCCGATGTTGGGGGAGTACAGAAGGGGTCACAGTTTAAGGATAAGGAGGAAGTCTTTTAGGACTGAGATGAGAATTTTTTTTTTCACACAGAGAGTGGTGAATGTGGAATTCTCTGCCAGAGAAAGTAGTTGAAGAAGTTCATTGGCTATATTTAAGAGGGAGTTAGATGTGGCCCTTGTGGCTAAAGGGATCAGGGGGTATGGAGAGAAGGCAGGTACGGGATACTGAGTTGGATGATCAGCCATGATCACATTGAATGGCGGTGCAGGCTCAAAGGGCCGAATGGCCTATTCCTGCACCTATTTTCTATGTTTCTATGGCACCTCACCAGCTCCTGCACATCCTTCCTCAGATATGGGGCACAAAACTGCTCACGATACTCCAAATGCAGCTTGGCCAGTTTCTTATAAAGCCTCAGCCTGTCTCTTTTTAGTTGAAGGTTAAAAAAGAAAACATGCATGATCATGACCCAGCCTCGTAAGCTGATGGGACACATGCCTCAAAGGAAATTAGAAATGATTCACAGAAACAGCATTCAAAATCACTTTGTTAACTTGTATTCAAAACAGGAACAGTTCGAGAGTGAATGTACACTTTAACTTCCCCTCAGCATCTAAAAGCACTTTCCTGTTTTGTCAGTCTTCAAACTGATCTTGGAGCTCATTACTTCAAACATCCTAAAATTAAAATTGTTCTATAATTGGCCATAATTATCAGAAAATTAAAAGCACATGAAACTACCAAGACTGCCTGTGACTCTATTTATGGACTGCCAGATGGTCATCTTAACCCAGATGTTAGCATGACTTTGATGAACTGATTTCCATACAGGGTAACCGGCTCTTGATTTTATGTGCCTAACATGTTGTGCACAGAGCCAGAGACCTTCCGCAGAGTCACTGCGGGAGTGCTGGGCAGGTCTGGTTCTGAACCATTCGTACAGAAAGCCGAGGTTGGGGCAAACACAGGAGACACAGTCAGTTGTACTAACTCCATGTTAGAACATAGAAGAGTACAGCACAGGGTACCGTGTGCGGTTTTGGGCAGCACGGTGGCGCAGCAGTCGAGCACCGCGCCAGAGACCCGGGTATGATCCCGACTACGAGTACAGTCTGTAGAGGTTGTACCGTGTCCCTGTGACCGTGTGGGTTTTCTCCGAGATCTTCGGTTTCCTCCCACACTCCAAAGACGTACAGGTTTGTAGGTTAATTGGCTTGGTATAATTAGAAAATTGTCCCTAGAGTGTGTGGAATAGGGTTAGTGTGCGGGGATCGCTGGTCCGTGTGGGCTCGGTGGGCCAAAGGGCCTGTTTCCGCGCTGTATCTTTAAACTAAATAATATACACTTAGGCCCACAAAATCTGTGCCGAACATAATGCCAAGACTATGTCGGCCTGCACTGTGGACTCATGAATGCAGTGCCGTCCTGTTCTATGTCCCATGAGAAAGGAGATTTAAGCTTATTATTGAAATCTTCTTTATAGTCAGAGTCTTAAAGTGTGGAAACAGGCCCTTGTCTACATCTCTTATCTACCTCGACAATACATATCCCTCCATATCCATGTGCCTATCCAAAAGCTTGTTAAATGGCACTCTTTTATCTGGCAATGCATTCCAGGCACTCACCACCCTCTGTGTAAAAAAGTCACCTCACACATCTCCTTTAAATTCTGTCCCTCTCACCTTACCCACGTTTGGTGGTTGTTACATTCGTTTGACTTCCCAAGTGCACTGCTGGGTTGGCGGTGGGAGACTGATATGATAATGATGTTTAGGAGGCTTTTAGACAGGTACAAGGATATGCAGGGGATGGTGGGATATGAATCATGTGCAGGCAGGGAAGATTGGTTTAACTTGGCATTGTGGACCTAAGGGGCTGTCCTTGTGCTATACTGTTCTATCTTCCAAGAGAATAGTACATTAAGCTTCCCATTGAAATCTTCTTCATAGAGTCAGTCTTATAACGTGGAAACAGGCCACATCGACTAACATGTCCCACCTGTCTGCTTTTAGCTCATATCTCTCTAAACCTGTCATATCCATGTACCTGTCCAAATGTTTCTTAAACGTTGCGAAGTAATCTGCCTCAACTACCGTACCTCCTCCGGCAGCTCGTTCCATACACCCACCACCTTCTGTGTGAAAACAAAACATTGAGGATTGAAAAGACTAGGCTTGTATTCACTGGAGTTTAGAAGGATGAGGGGGGGATCTTATAGAAACATAAAATTATAAAACGTCTGGACAAGCTAGATGCAGGAAACATGTTCCCAATGTTGGGCGAGTCCAGAACCAGGGGCCAGAGTCTTAGGTGAGAAAAAACTTTTTCACCCAGTAATTTGTGAATTTGTGGAATTCCCTGCCACAGAAGGCAGTGGAGGCCAAGTCACTGGATGTATTTAAGAGAGATTGGATAGAGCTCTAGGGGCTAGTGGAGTCAAGGGATATGGGGAGAAGGCAGGCACGGGTTATTGCTGGGGGACGATCAGCCATGATCACAATGAAAGGCGATGCTGGCTCAAAGGGCCGATTGGCCTCCTCCTGCATTTATTTTCTATGTTTTATGTTCTATTACGCCTCAGGTTCCTATTAAATCTTTCCCCCCTCACCTTAAACCCATGTCCTCTGGATCTCGAACCCCCTCCCTGGTGTGCATTCATCCGATCTAATTCTCTCATGTTTCTAGCCTGCTCAAACACTCCCTATAGCTCAGCCCCTCAAATCCTGGCAATTTCCTTGTAAATCTTTTCTGCACCCTTTCAAGCATAACAACAGTGGATGAAAACATTCAGAGGCTCATGTTACAAAGCAGGCATGGCATTGGTGACATGATGATGCCAAAGCTCATCTCTGGGTCAAATACACCACTGGGTTAAAGTGCTCAGGGCATCCTAAGACCAGATGAGTGATGTCCAGCTGTTATTTTAACTCGCACAAGGCTCACATTGTACAATAAAGAATTCAAGATGTTTAGCAAATGTCTATTCCAGTATTTTGCACAAATCAACAGCAGACTTCTGATTATTCAATTAAATAACGCTTTTATGTTGTTTCTACCCCGTCACTCAAACTTTGATCAAACCAAAAGATTGTTATAATGTGAAACACAACATCTGGGGAAAAGCCTGTAATTTTTTTTAATTTCATGCATGCTGCACATTTTTAGTATCCGGCTTCCAAAGTTAGGATTTAAGAGTCAGTCAGGATGTCAAAATCTTATTCACAAGTAATTGAATAGTTTGTAGTATCAATTTACAGATCAGCTTATTTAAATAATAATCACCAGCTTTCCCATCAGCTCTAGGTCAAACTAAATGGTAGCAAGAAAAATTCCCCAACAAATAGATATTAAAAAAAAACTTAAGCTCATATGTAAATGTAAATATTATGAATAGACAGAAAGATTCTCAGGGTTTTTGAACAATGCAGAATTCATTTGAGAAGGTAGATATGGGAAAGGTGTTGGATTGGAAGTGTCTTTGTTAGTACAGTGGCTTTCTTACCCCTTGAACCTTTCCACATTTTGTCACGTTACAACCACAAACGTAAATGTATTTTATTGGGATTTTTTGTGATTGACCAACACAAGTGGCGCATAATTGTGAAGTGGAAGAAAATTGATACATGGTTTTCAAATTTTTTTACAAATAAAAAACTGAAAAGTGTGGCATGCAAAAGTATTCAGCCCCCTTTACTCTGATACCCCTAAATAAAATAGTAAGATTAAACAAGAACTTACCAGTTCGAAGTTTGATCGTTATTTTATGAGGAGTTACGATGAGGGATTACGTGAAGAACCCGCCTCACGCTGGCAACGGCATACTTCAAAGCAGCGGCATGAAAAACACAGAACATCAAAAGCCGGAGTAACATAGTAAGGCTCATAAAAGACTTAGAACTACCATTTGATCATTTATTTTATGAGGGTGGGAGCGGAGGGCACGTAATCCCTCATCGTAACTCCTCATAAAAAATAACGATCAAAACTTCGAACTGGTAAGTCTTGTTTAATCTTACTATTTTACTTCGGAGTCACGTGAGTGACTACGTGAAGATTTTAAAGCTTTCTGTGTTTTTTTTTATGTCGTAGAATCAATCCGTAACGACAGTCCGGCTAAGTAAACACATACTGAGAACCAGACTAATGTTAGATCATTCACAATTAACTTTTTAATGGTTTTAAAGACCATATAATAACCCTCCTTATATCTGAGGGAAAATGATTACGTGATAAAAGATAGAAGTGACTACCACCATATGATTATAGCAATTAATAGTAAAAACAAAGCAGGTGATTATAGTGCTCCCAACATCCGCGTGTCCAAAAGCTTGTCATTAGTGTGAACAGGTTTATTGTAGAACTTTGAAAAAGTTTCTTCTTTACTCCACCCTGCGACTTTTAAAAATATGCTCGAGAGGTACGTCCCGCCCCTTCGCCCGCGGACGTTAGCTGCCGCCCTGGTGGAGTGAGATTTGAACACAATCAGTGTCTACTTCCCGCTAAAACCAACACCTGTTTTCAAAACCATTTTGAGATAGTTTGAACTGAAGCTTTTGTTGGTTTTTTGTGCTGAAACCATTAACGCTTTTTCATTTTCCTCGAAGGGTGTCAGTAACTTTAATATATTCGTTCAAATGTTTAAACCACACACAAAGTAGGATCAATATGATAAGCTTGAAAGGTTACCTTTGTTCCAGATCTCCCTGGTCTGCTTTGTTTGATCAAACTCGTAACATAGAACACAACATTATCTGTAGTCACATGCATACAGTCTAAACGCAAACATTTGTAAAGTTTGCACTCCTTTGAGCTGAGACCAGTGACATTAACATGACTAATTTCAATGTCAATCTTTCCAATGTCAACCCTTCATTGGAGTCCATTTGTCCCCTAAGTAGCGTAAGTACAATGCTCACATCCCAAATCTCCTGTGTATCTTGGTTTGGGTGGATTAATATTAAAGGATTCCTTTCATGAATCTAGATATTAATGGATGCGACCCAATTGATCTCTGATCAGTCAAAGCCCTAAATAGGACGACAAAGCACTGCGTGCAGTGTTAATGGCACTGTAACTTAAATGTTGCTGAAAAATGCAAATTGGCAAGGAATTCCAAAACATTTGCAATATTTACAGTATCATAAGAATATTTGAACTGAGTGCAAAAGTCTTTCCCATTTCATTAATATGTGTCATATATTGCTTTTGTGTGCTATTGCGCCCAATGATGCAACCATAACTTCCATAGTTTGGTCCAAATCCCAGCTCCTGTAGTGGTCTGGTCAAAACCTGCAGATTAACAAATTCATATATGCATACAATGGGTAAAATCTCTTAGTTACCGGATTAGTCAAGATATCACTCTGTAGGAATCGACATATATGGTTCTTTAATCATATTCAGCATTACTGGACCAAGGTTGAGTTGGCCAATTTGGAACTACCAACAATCCAGAAGCAGAATCTTGTTCTATCTTCTTCAGGCATCTCTGAATCAAAGCAAATGGTGGAAAAGCATAAAAGAACATCTCTTTCCCCAGTGTAATGAAAAAGCATCTACTGCTACTGCATCTGGATCGTGTTCCCAAGACACATAAGTAGGCAACGCTGATTAAGCTAGATGCAAACAAATCTATTTCTGGCAACCCAAATTGGTTTACAATATTCTTAAATATTGCTGGCTTAAGCATCCATTCCGTATTATCTTTAAAAATCCTGGACCTTTCATCTCAGCAACACATTGTCCCTTACCCGGAATGTATCTCGCTTGCTGAAATCCATATTTGGCGACCAATACATAACCATTGCCATATCTCATTGGCCAGACAATCACATGATACTGACTAAACTCCCCCCATGTGAATTGTATGCAACAGCCGTTTTATTGTCTAAACTGTATTAACACATGTAGACCTTGTTTAGAGAGCACAACAATATGCTTTAAGTCCATAAAAAAGCACCCAATAACTCCAAATAGTTAATACCTATAAACTTGAAGAAACGCTTCTTCTTGAGCTTTCCCATCTACCCTCCACAACTGGAGGACGAACTCTGTAGCCCCCCATCCCGAGAGCACTAGCATCCGTTTGTAAAACCATTTCAGGTTGTTTAATCATGATATTCTTAGCAGCTTGTGGGGCATTTTTCAACCCACCATTGTAATTCCAACACGGCATCTTTTGTTAATTGCATAGGCCTGTCAAAGTGACTGCCTTCTCTTTAAGAGCCCTTATTTTGTCCCTTTGAAGATTTTGATAATGTAATGGACCAAATTCCACTGCCGGAAATAACTGCAATACCAAGTTTCCCAATGGTTTTCCCGCCACTTTCTCGGATGGAGGGATAAGGTTTGTGGAATGAGGTAAATTACAAGTCATCAAGATGTTCATTGGCCTTCTCTGTTGGCAAAGTAACTAACATAGTCACTGAGTTAATTACAAACCCCAAAAAGTTAATTGATTGTGCTGGCTGCAGCTGGGACTTAATTGGATGAATCAAAAACCCTAGCTTTTCAAACAAAGCTTTAGTAACTGAAAACTGAGTGCTCAGCTGACTTGAGTATCACTAATGATCAAATATCATCCCAGATAAGCCATTAACAATGTGGTTTCTGTGTGCTCTTAATTGGGCTAAAACTGTTTCAACAGTTTTGTAAAGAGTCTAGGAGCCGAACTCAATCCATTTGGTAAAGCTTTAAACTGCCATCAATTGTCCCAGCCAATTAAATTTTAAATACCTCCTGAAGCCATTGATGAATTGCTACAGAATAATGGCATCCTTCAAATCCACAATCTTAGCCATATAACACCCTGCTGAGATAAGATATTTTGCAGTACTGAATGTCTCCATCTTAAAATGTTTTGTATTCTACAAACTTATTCAATCTGTAAGGTCCAGAATAATTCTGCAACCACCATCTTTTTTATCTCTTCGAAATATATTAGAGACAAATTGATGCTTATGTTTCATAAGTCTTTTTCAATTACGCCTTTTCCAGATAATTTGTCAATTTCCACATTAATCTCCCATCTTTCTCTGCAGAAAACACATAAGCATAAGCAGTCTATTCTGTACAGGAGGATTAACCACCCCTTCTTTAAAAATAATAATGGGCTCCCGAAACTGCTTGTAATACATATCGATCAGAGAGTACTGTTAAGCCAGGCATTATAAAATTTTTGCAATCTCCCTCCAACTGGGAGTCATCCACAGTTTCTTTAAGTATATAAGTCTTTAATATACCTCTCCGTATGAGCGTGGTGGGTCTCCTTCTTCCCGAATACAGGGAAGCCTTGCCTGCACAGCACGATAGTATTTTCGTGACAAACTTCTGCTTCTATAACGGAAAATCGAAACCCTCTTCGGGTCAAAAAAACCCCTTCTTTGTCCCAAAACAAAAGGTTTAACAGTGCAAAGATATTTAGCTTCTTCATCCAACGCTCTTTCAGCTGTTTCGGCAGATTTTCTCCAAAACAAATACCCAGGAGCTTGAACTCCACTTTCTTGACACAGGGCTTGCAAATATAGGGGTAGGGTAAATGTATGAAAAAAATAAAAGGATGGGCCGACTCGCATTTTTTCCTCATTGCTAATTAATTTCATAGAATGAATTCATATAAGCCCAAAGGTATCCTTTGAATCTTTTCCATTTCCAGATTCTCCATTGCTGCCATAGGCCGTAAATGGCAGCAGAAATTAATTTGAGCACCGTTTTGAAATTCACTTCTATGGGTTCATACTTGGTGTCATAGACGTCCTTTCATCGGATTTCACGTAGGTACTTCCAATGAGGCACATTTCTTGGAGCTTTATATAATTCTGATGTTCATTCATCCAGAATGTGAAGTTGGTGAGATACCATATAATTTATGTTTGCAGTAGGATTTCTTCCATAGCCTCACCACTTCCTTCAGGTATAGCAAAATCTTGTGCTATCCCAGGCACATTAGCCTTTTTTTTTTCTTTGTGGTGTTGCTTTCAAATGCCATATAGCACAGCAGGGTCTGCCTTCTGCAGCCTAAATCTATTGGGATATCATCCCATGAGATTCTTCTGCCCAAATCCTGGGTCCGGAAGTTCATATTCCCAACTTGGCCCACAGCATATTCATCATATTCAAACCCTCAGGGATTTTTTGGGATTCATTCTGGTACTCTCGACCTTGTCTCATTATTTGATTTGGAGTAACTTTCTTCCAGATGCTCCATTTTTAGGCCACATAGTTTTTATCTGTCTGAGGTCTTTCATATAGGAGTCATCAGAAACAAGGGCCTCTCAGATTACTTTTTGCATTTTTTAAGGAAACATTTTCCTCCGTGGTTATTATTTCTGGAGAATCTGGAAAATCACTATCGGGTATAAATCGGCGGCCAACGGTATCGAGAACAGGTGTCCGACTATCTTCGCGTCCCGTATTTTTACTTTCACCCAGGGAAGATCTTTTTACCGCGAAAAACTTATTTCGTTTTCCATTTCATTTTTCTTTATAATCAGTGATCAATCAGCACGTTAACGTTAAATTTTACTTATGGTTCTTTGCTGGAGCACCAGCGTCGTAACTAAAAAAGCCTCTGTCTAACTGCATTACCTGCGGGGCCGTTTCGACGCTGCCAAAGATCTGCTCCTTACTGCAGCTCTCTCGCGCGTCAGCGTTGTCGTCATGGCGTGCAAAAGTATTCAGCACTTTACTCTGTAGTCTAAATAAAATCCAGTGCAACCAATTGCTTCAGAGTCCACTTAATTAATAAATAGAGTCCACTTGTGTGTAATCAAATTCAGTATAAATACAGCTGTTCTGTGAAGGCCACTCAGAGGTTTGTTTAGAGAACATTAATGAACAAACAGCATCATGAAGCCCAAGGAACACATCAGACAGTGTTCAGGGATAAAGTTGTGGAGAAGTTTAAAGCAGGGTTAGGTTATAAAAAAATATCCCAAGCTTTGAAACATCTCACGGAGCATTGTTCAATCCATCATCCGAAAAATGTAAAAGAGTATGGCACAACTGCAAACCTACCAAGACATGGCCGTCCACCTAAACTGACAGGCCGGCAAGGCGAGCATTGATCAGAGAAGCAGCCAAGAGGCCCATGGTACTCTGGAGGAGCTGCAGAGATCCACAGCGCAGGTGGGTAAAAATCTGTCCACAGGCCAACTATTAGTTGTGCACTTCCACAAATCAGGCCTTTAATGGAAGAGTGGCAAGAAGAAAGTCATTGTTGAAACAAAGCCATAAGAAGTCCCATTTGCAGTTTGCCACAAGCCATGTGGGGGACACAGCAAACATGTGGAGGAAGGTGCTCTGGTCTGATGAGACCAAAATTGAATGTTTTTGGCCTAAATGCAAAACGCTATGTGTGGCGGAAAACTTTATACACCGCACATCACCTGAACACACCATCCCCACTGTGAAACATGGTGGTGGCAGCATCATGCTGTGGGGATGCTTTTCTTCAGCAGGGACACGGAAGCTGGTCAGAGTTGATGGGAAGATGGATGGAGCCAAATACAGGGCAATCTTGGAAGAAAACCTGTTAGAGTCTGCAAAAGATTTGAGACTGGGTCGGAGGTTCACCTTCCAGCAAGACAACGACCCTAAACATACAGCCAGAGCTACAATGGAATGGTTTAGATCAAGGCATATTCATGTGTTAGAATGGCCCAGTCAAAGTTCAGACCCAAATCCAATTGAGAATCTCTGGCAAGATTTGAAAATTGCTGTTCACAGACGCTCTCCATCCAATCTGAGTGAATTTGAGCTATTTTGCAAAGAAGAATGGGCAAAAATGTTAGTCTCTAGATGTGCAAAGCTGGTAGAGACATACCCCAAAAGACTTGCAGCTGTAATTGCAGCGAAAGGTGGTTCTACAAAGTATTGACTCAGGGGGGCTGAATACTTTTGCACGCCACACTTTTCAGTTTTTTATTTGTAATAAAATTTGGAAACCATGTATCATTTTCCTTCCACTTCACAATTATGCACCACTCTGTGTTGGTCCATCACATAAAATCCCAATAAAATACATTTACGTTTGTGGTTGTAACGTGACAAAATGTGGAAAAGTTCAAGGGGTAAAAACTTTTGCAAGCCACTGTATGTCATGGAACTAAAGATGCTGGTTTAAGTGCAGGAGTAAGTCAACAGGTCAGGCAGCTTCTCTGGAGAACAGGGATAGGTGACGTTTTGAGTCGAGACCCTTCAAGCTGGAGGGGAATTGATAGGTTTCTGGCTAGCAAGAACATCAAAGGTTACTGGCAGACAGAAAAATGGGGTTGAGAGGGAAAAATAGATCAGCCATGATCGAATGACAGATCAGACTCAACGGGCCAAACGGCATAATGTTGCTCCAATGTCTTATGGTCGTACACATAAGCTAGGAACCTACAAGTTGGCATGCCATGCATCAATAGTAGGGAAATATTCACCAAGCCCAAGAACACAACTTTATAGTTAGACACGTTAGGTAATTTCTATTTCTTTTAGAGTAAGATTTTTTTTTTTTTAAAGGGGGAACTTAAGACTGTTCACTTGATTATTTATTTTGCCGTCAAGACTCATCATTAAGATCATTCAAATTGAATTTACATAATTAACAATGCAACCTCAGAAAAGATGCCATGAAACAACAAAGGGGTTTTTTTGAATAAGCTGAGGGTCCTAATCATATTATCTGTGCATTGACTTATGCTGCCAAACAAATTAAGATTCATTTTATAGTCATGGTATACCTAAAATAAAAGAGTATCCTGTTTTAATTAATTTGGCATCCCAAGCTTACACTGCCCTGAAAATTGGTAGGTTTCTGATCCCTGTTTTAACCCATTTGTAATTTATCAGTGATCTTAAGGAGATAAAATAATTTGCCATTTATCCCTAAATAAAAATGGCATCAGTTCAATAATCAACATAATATAACTCCCAATATCTCCAGTCCTATACTCCCATGTACATATTAGTAATGCACCCAATTTGGGGCAGTACAGTGTGTATTTTTGTTATTTTTAAATCTTTAGCATTGACCCAATCCCATGATGTTAATTTAAAACATAGAACAGTTATAGGCCCTTCACCCTACACTGTCCGTGCTGAAAATGATGTAAAGTAAAACTAAGCTCCACGGCCTGCACATGAAAGAAACCTCTCCATATCCATGTGCCTATCTAAAAGGCTCTGAATCGCCACTATCGTCCCTGACCCCACCACCAGTCCTGGCAACAGGTTCCGTGAACCCACCACTGTAAATAACAACTTCCCCCACACATCTTCTTTAAACTTTACCCTTCTCAACTTAAAATTGCACTCTCCAGCTGACATTTCCATCCTGGGGAGATTATGGTAAAGAATGTGATTTTGAATTAAAGGAAAAATATATTGAAGTTACCATCAGTCACTTAAGTGCATAAACTGATATGTAACTTGGCAGCAGGCCAGAGTAGTGTGTATCTATTTACGAACTAAACAAGATGTTCACAATGGGCACAGGGAGTTATGTGGAGAATAGTGTTGAGAAAGATAGATCAGCCATGATTGAATGGAGTAGACACTGAGCATCTAAATCATAAGACATTGTTCCTTGGATCTTTACCTAATTATCAGAAAGTGCAATGAATGATTCACCAAATTGATTGATACCTCACAGCAGCAGGACCTGGGTTGGATCCTGACCTCGGGTGCTATCTGTATGGAGTTTACGTATTCTCCCTGTGATCTCGTCGGTTTCAGCCGAGTGCTCCGGTTTCCTCTCACATCCCAAAGATGTGTTGGTTTGTAGGTTAATTGGCCTCTATAAAATTGACCGCAACGTACAGGGAGTGAATGAGAAAGTGAGACAACATAGAACTAATCAGTACAGGTGATAAATGGTCAGTGTGGAACAAAGGGCCTGTTTCCATGCTGCATCTCTAATCTACCAGAGAGGGAAAGACTGGAAAAGAGTACAGAGGCAAATAAATAAATCATGTGTGTTTCTCCCAAACATTATAGAGGGCACTGTATAACATTACGGGGGGGACGGGGGACACACACACACATACCATTGACAGTCAGAACCTTTTTCCAGGGTGGAAAAAACTTTAGAACACTCCCATGGGTAGATTATATAATGGCATTCAAGAGGTTACTGCACATGAATGGACCACATGCAGGCATATTCAACACAGCACAAACATCGAGGATGGGCTTGTTCCTGGGCTGCTTTGCTCTATATTAAATCGTTAAAGATCTGCTGATACACCACTCCTTCACTTGGCCAAGGATCGATTCACAATATCTTCCGGCTCATTTAAGATGCGTCCCATGTTGCAACAACGAAGCTCAGGAAATTCTAATTTAAATTTAGATTTTAAGATAATCCAATGTCTGATCATCATAGTATTTACTAACCATAAAAGATCAAAGTTGCCATTACATGCAATTTAAAAACTCACTATTCAATAGCTCCTTTAGGAAACATTTTTATTTTTACATGTGCAATACAAATAAATAGAGAAAGTGAAAAAACTTGTTTCAACACACACATTAAATATGACTTAATTTACTCTTTGCAGAATAACCAGATTATTGAGAATAAAGTGGACATGTGGAAAGAATTAAAATAGAATAACTGAATCAAGAGGTCTTCAGTCGCTCAGACCATCAATATGGAAGTTGAGCCGTTTGTAACAGCTCAAATCTGAAACTGTTAAAAGCATTTGATGCTGGTCAGTCCATGGCTGCTTCAATCACTTGGGCAGAGAACCAGTCTACCATGCCTCTACACAAGGTCATTCAACATGTACAGTTGTAATTAATACATGGTTAAGCAGCAGAGAGTTAAAAAGAAATCAAGTCAATGCTACATAAATAAAATTGATACAGGATTGAATGCAAGCACAATGAAACTCAAACTTTCCCAGCTCTTTATATTTCAATAGCTGGAATCGGGATCAGGGAATCTTAGATCAAAAAAATAATTTAAAGCAGAAAATTAGCATGATACCAAGTAGATAACTATTTTTGTATTTCACTACAATTATAAACAATACTTTAAGTTACCATACATTATAAACTATACAAAGACACTGAAATTTAAAATTCAAAAGGATTGTGAAATTTAACAGTGAACTAGATCAAGGTTCAAAAGATGCTCCCTTCATCCCCTTCCAAGCAAAGTTGAAATGTATCTCTGTGGCCCTCCTTTAATAAATTGCCATTTTCAGTTTAGAAAAATAATTCTCTAAAAAGGTGTCATAGAATAGTAGAAAAAATGCAAGATACAAACAAAATATAGTTCTCAATTCTTTCCTTTGAGCTTTAGCTGAAATAAATATAAAAGTGCAGATGTTTATAGACAATTTTATTAAAAGGTGCTTTAAGTATGGATTAAAAACAGACCATTCCTTTTCCTCTGCTTCCAAACATCCCCATAAATAAGAGTTCAAGGTATCTAATTAGGTCACAACTTGTATTGAAGTTTTTCTTGTTTCTGCCTTCTCTTCCACCGCACCCTCGTTAAGGAACCACACAATAGTCCAAAGAGATTTGATGGAGTATCAAACAGAGTTAAAAAGCTCGAGTAGAGCTCCCACGGCTCCAAAGTAACCCTACAATAAAAAAGGGTGTCAGAGAATGAAACCGCAAATTAAACAAGCATTTTTTCCATATCAAAATAAGATATTTTTTCCATATCAAAATATCAATCTAAGAAAAAATTGGGAAAGAATTGGGTTAGTGAGATACCCCCCCCCAAATGTTTTGACCATGCTTTACACTGCCATTTTCACCAGAACGAACAGACGGAGACAGAGTCCCCCTAGTCCTTACCTCCCACCCCATCAGCCATCGCATACAACACATAATTCTCCAAAATTTCCGCTACCTCCAACAGGATGCCACCACTAACCACATTTTCCCATCTCCACCCCTTTCCACCTTCCGCAGAGACCGTTCCCTCTGCAACTCCCTGGTTAATTCATCCCTTCCTACCCAAACCACCCCCCCTCCCCTGCAACCACAGAAGATGCAACACCTGTCCATATACCTCCTCCCTTGACTCTGTATAGGGACCCCGATAAGTCCTTTCAGGTTAGGCAGAGGTTCACTTGCACCACAAACCTCACCCTTTGTTAAAGATGTAGACTCCTGTACATCAGTGAGAACAAACGCAGCCTGGGCAATCGTTTTGCAGAACACCTTCGCTCTACACAGACCTTTCTGTCCTTAGTCTCCTCCATTGTCAGAGCGAGACTAAAGACAAATTAGAGGAACTGAAATTTCACAGGCAGTTTACAGACGAGTGGTATGAATATTGATTTTGCTCACCTCAGGTAGCCCCAGCAAAAAAATAAAAAATAAATAAAAAAATCTCTCTCTCTCCATATATACTATACATATATAAATTTTCTCTCTCCGTAGCGGTGACTGCGGAGGGCTCAGGGAGGCCCCGCCCACGGGTGAACAGTGGGGAACATCAGGGGAAGAGACTGATTTTGGTGCCTTCCCTCACAGTGGGAAACTTTGATCCTACTGTGTGGGGATGTTTTATGTTGAATTCTATCTACTCTATGTTCTTTATTTTTACTGTATGGTGATTTCATTTCACTGTGACAATTGGCACACGTGACAAATAAATGTATCTTTCATGCATTGTTCTTTATCTCCATATCGCCGTCTATATCTCTCATGTCCCTGATCCCTAACCAGTGTGAAGGGTCTCGAACCGAAACGTCACTCTTTCCTTCTCTCCAGAGATGCTGCCTGTCCCTAAAATAAACCATTAAACCACAGCAATGGACAAATGATAGCCACAAGGACAATTATAATAACGAGACATGTACAAATTTGTACAAAAACGGGATTGCTGCATGTTCCATTTAAAGTTTAGATGTTAACGTGGAGCAGATATGATATAATAAAGGAGCTGCAGATGCTGGTTAAACCAAGATAGACAGAAAATGCTGGAGTAATGAGTAAGGCAGCATCTCTGAAGAAAATTAATAGGCGATGTTTCAGGTCAAGAGCCTTTTTCAGACTGATTGCAACGGGGGGGGGGGGGGGGACTGGAAGCAAGATATGACCAGGACAAATCAGGCCGGTAACAAATTACCTCAGGCAAGATGGTTTCTTGATAGGCCATTTGTTGATAGGAGCAGTGTGATCCCTCGGGATACATCGTTGCAAACAGTGAAAGTGGCTAACAGACTTGAGGGAGGGGGGCAAGGGTGGAATAAATGAGGGGAATATGTTTAGAAGTTACCCCAAATTAGCGAACTCAATGTTCATACCGAAGGGTTTTAAGCTACCAAGCAAAATACAAGGTCCTGTTCCTCCAATTTGCGTGCGGCCTCACTGACAATGGAGGCAGCCCACGATAGAAACGTCAGTTTGGGAAATGGGAAAGAGTTTTAAATATAGTTAACAACGGGAAGATCCAGTAGGCCTTGGCAGACTGAGTGTTCAGCGAAACAGTCGCCGAGTCTAAGCTTGGCCTCGTCAATGTACCAAAGCATACATCAGGAACACCGAATGCGGATGAGGATAGAGGCAGTGCACCCCTGACTCGCTTGGAAGAACTGTCAGGGTTTCAAGGAGGAGGTACAAAGGCAGTTGTTACATCGCAGCGGTTGCAGTGGAAAGCACATGGGTAAAGGGTGGTTGCAGAACGAGCGGTCTCTGCGGAAGTCAGAAAGGGGTGGAGATGGGAAGATGTGTTCAACAGTGGGATCACCTGAGAGGTGACAGAAATGTCAGAGGATGATGTGTTGGCGGCAGAGGCTGATGGGGTGAAAAGGACCAGGGGAACACTGTCCTTGTGGTGTCTGGGGGAAGGGGAAAGCGAGAGCAGAACTACGGAACAGAGGAGACGCGTGTGATGGACCCATATATGACATGAGGGGGTTAAAACCACGTATGCTAAAGACATCTCGGATGTCCTTGAATTAAAAACCTCATCTTGGGGGCAGATACAGCAGACAGAGCAATTGAGAGGATGGTATCTTTGCAAGAGACAGGTTGGGAAGAACTGTGGTCCAGAAAACTGTGGGAGTCCGTCTCAAGAAGGGTCCCAGCCAAAAACACCACCTATCCATTTACTCCAGAGATGCTGCCTGACCCACCGAGTTACTTCAGAATTTGTGTCTCTTAATCAATTAATCATTGCATATCATTTTAATGTATGCAATCTATCAATAAGATGGCAAGTCTTCACAGTGAAGTCATCAATGAGGGAAGGATCATCACCTGCGAGTTTCGGAACACAGATACATGCCAGATAGGTGGTTGCAATCAGTATTAGCAACAAATGGCATACTAAAAACGAGACAACCAGTCGGTTTGAAGGACGTTGGCGGTCAAGTAGAAAACACAATGCGAAACCTTGTTCTTCATATGAAGTTACAGAAATTTCCTTGTGAAAAATAGTTTTAATGCAGCACCACTCCCCTAGTGTGCATACTCAAAATCCACACTAGGTGTTCAAATATCAGCACCACTAACCAAGCCAAGCTGCAATTAGCTTTGCCAAACCACTAGAAAAAAAATCATTGATATACTGACATTTTATTTAATTCTTGAATGTTACTATTTATATTTGTGAGGAATTAGCTTCTTCATGCAAAAACTTCTGAATCGGAGTATTCTGAATCGAAAATTTAAAACTAGAGTTGTGAAACTTTGTTGGGAAAAGCATTAGGCATACATCTTGCCATGTGGTTTATCACAGTGCATTGAATTACTACCAATAGCAAAAACAGCAAGAGACACAAACAGTTTCTTACAAAATATTCCATGTATGCATTCTAAAAGCACTCACCTCATGTTCCATGAAAAATCCCTTCAATTGTCCCTTTGACCAATAATCCAAGGCATAGGCTAATAGCTTCATGGATAAAGTATTTATCCTCAGGAAGTTACCAACAAACACCACTCTGTTAATATTCTAAACAGGAAAAAATAAAAATCTTAAGCATAGAGAAATAACTGCAATAAAATCTCAAGTTATTCAAAGTGAAATATGCAATGATACTCGCTATGATACAAGGCATGCCAAAAGTATTACAAAACTGAATTATAACCTTCAGGAGCCGACTTGTAAAAAATGCACATTTACAAATGTTTAGAAGTTTATTTTATCATTGGTATGCAATCTACTGAAGGGCAGATGACCAAATTAGTCACTCAAGTGGAAGTTTAGTTTAATTTAGAGATACAGCACAGAAACAGGCCCTTCGGCCTGAGTCGCGCCGACCAGCAATATCCTACACACGAGGGACAATTTACAATCTTTACAGAAGCCAATTAACCTACAAACCAATAAGTCTTCAGAGTGTGGGATGAAACTGGAGCACCCAGAGAAAACCCATGTGGTCACAGGAAGAACTCAAAGCCCTGACTTGTAGGGAGAGGATGGGCAGGCTAGGACTTTATTCCTTGGGTGCAAGAGGCTGAGGGTTGATCTTTAGAGGTGTACAAAATCATGAAGGACCGAGATAGGGGATTTTTTCCATGATGGGGGATTCAAGAACTAGAAGGCAGAGATACAAGGCAAGTGGGAATAAATTTAATAGGAATCCGTGGAGCAAATTTTCACAGAGGATAGTGGGTATATGGAAGGCGCTGCCAAAAGAGAGAGTTAAGGGGGGGGGGGGGGAAGAATATGGGCCCAAACCAGAAGTGGGACTAGCATAGATGGGGCCATTTTGGTTGGCAGAATAAATTTGCGCCCAAAGGGGCACATTTCCATCATCGATGACTATGAAAGGACAGATCACATAAAAGAGCCAGAGTAGAGAGTAAAAAGGTTGAATATTCTTTAATTTATCTTTTTTCTATTGTTTGCAGGTTAAGGCACTATTAGCCATTATGGAGACAGTTGTGAAGTAACCTAGATGCAAATTAAACATATGGAAAACTTAACTCAGACAGTCCAGTGGGGGGAAAAATTGAGCAAGCTCTCTCTAATAAGTAATTGGACAGAAATACCAAAAGGAAGAAGGGTCCTGGTGGAGAGTTTAGCAGTACTATCAGTGAGGGTGTGCCAAGCAGCATCATTAGGCAGAAGATACAGGTGAAAGCTATCCATTGGCCCCCTTTCTCATCCCCCTCAAACACACAATGATATAATAATTAAAATAGCAGCCTAAAGCATATTGTGAATCTAGGTAATGTGTGTTAAGATTGGGAAACTTTCAGAATTCAGAGAATCCAAAAACCCTCAGAAATAGTGAAGAATAGATCCACACAGAACAAGATAAAACATTTGTCAAAAAAAGAGTGTCACCTTTTTAAAAAAAATTGGAAGGCTGGCTACGAGAACAGTGGATGCATTGGTTGTCCGAGTACTTTGGTATTTAGAAAAGAGGAGGAAATGGTGACTACAGACAGCTAGTCTGAGATTAGCAATAGGGGAAATGTTGTGTTTAAATAAATTGTAGTGAATAACTTGTAAAATAATAGGATAGCCTAAATTAACATGGATTTTGAAAGATCATTCTTGTTTGGCATGCTATTTTTTAAAAAATGGTAACGAACAAAATTAACCAGCAAGAACCAGTGGATGCATTATATCCGGACGTCCAGAAATCAAATTTTAAAAATGTGCAAGATAAAGGCTATTCAAACAAAAATAGAGCATAAAGGTTTGGGGACAATTTGGCATGTATTGGGGGTGGAGATGGTAAATAAAAAAGGTAGGAATAGATCTAGATTTGGATGTCCTGAAACACAAGTCACTGAAATTCAGCATGCAGGAACAACAAGCAATTAGCATGGCAAAACAATATGTTGGCTCTCATTGTAGGAGTAAAAATATTTGCCGTATTTCCCGGCAATGAAGACGCACCTGCGTCGAAGACGCACCCCCATTTTGAGTTGCTCAATTTTGAAAAAAGGCACGCTCAAAAATAAAAATAAAGTAACAATTCAATTTGTCCAAGGCTTCCAGATCTCCTCCATTCTGAATGACTGAATGGGTAGGGGGTGACAGTAGGTGGAGATGGTGGGAAAAACAGGAGAACACCGGGACAAGTTGAATCAGTTGTGATCTTATTGAATGACAATACTAATTCAAAGGACCAATTGAGGTTACTCGCGCCGACACAGGAGTAAGTTCCACCGCCCGCTGTCCGGTCTCCGAGCCAGGTCAAAAATCGGGATAACGAGAATTTCAAAACTAATACCAACTGCTTGTGTGTGGGTCTGTTGACAAGGAAGCAGCATTCTTATTCTCCCTGTTATTCTCACTTGACTGACAACCGCCACAAACATCCAAAGCCTGCGTGCTACGGGACTGGCTGTAGCGCCCAGGTCGGCTCACTTGCCCCAGGTCAGCTGCATGCCCCGCAAATGGCTGCAGTTCCCAGGTCGGCTTGCTTGAGTTTGGGTTACGGGCCAGATCTGGGCCGTAGATTGCCGACCCCTGTGCCTCATTGTGCCTCTCTCTCTCTCCCCCTCCCCCCCCCATGTTTTAAAGGCAATTTGGCCCATGTTTATCTTCCTTGGCTAACAATCTAGCCTTGGGTCTCCAAGATGCAGGTAAATTTTCAGGCCTTATTTTAGGGTAAAAAATAGCGTCTTCATTGCAGGGAAATACAGTACCTGAAATAAGGTAAGTTTATATAAAAACAAAATATACTTGTGCAAGGCCATTATTTGATGGGTCAAGGTAAAGGCTTCTGTAGTTACTCCAATTTAAAATGTAACCAAACTAATGCACAATGACACTCATGAAGTTCAAACAAGTGTAAATTAAATGCAGAACTGCTTTTCAGTCATTTGCAGGAGTTTACAAGTTCACCACTTATGTCATCTGATAAAGGCTAATCGGCAATATATGAATAAATTAGTGGAGTAACATCTGCTCATCAGCAAGTAGCTTACCCGGTTTGATAATATCTTTAACATACGAAGATCTTAAATAATTTACCAGGTCGGAACATTAAAATGGGATCTTAAATGAATAGCTTTTAAAAACTCCATACTACACAGAGTACAGAGGACAAGTGCAAAACAAATGCATACTTCAGAAGTAATCACAAATAGATCAACACCATAGGCAAAACAAAAATCGTACAAGTGATTCATTATTGACAGATAATCATACCATTTCAGTACAATCGGGACCAGAATATTTTAAGCATCTTTACATTTGCAATGCAGAATATGTATGCATACTACCACAGTGAATTCAGTGACAGGATCATTTGATTTCTTCAAAGGAGATAAAATATGCAGCTGAAATTCTGGTGCTCTGGTTTATATTTAGGCATGGTTGAATAATTTTTGCTGCTCTGCAAACCCACCCAGTGCCACAACCCTTTAAATTCACATCACAAAATAGGAAGGTATGGAATTAGTGAGGGCACAGAAAGGTTAATTTACAATGTTGAACAGAGAACCTTTGATATTCAGTTTAGAACTAAACTTGAAAGATGTCTGTTAATCGATAATCACTTTATTTAAAAGATCTGGTAATACTTTGTTTTTCCTGAACAGTAGGAAGATTCAACGCCCTTCAATTACGAGTGCGAAGCGTGAAGTCCCTCGATGCCAGGGTCCAGGGCCTGCTTAAGGGGTTTTAGATGCTCTCTGATGCATTCTTTTTTTTTGTTTGTTTATTTTTGTTAGAAGTAGAGTAGTTTGGTACTTAAGTACCTAATACATAAATACATATTATCATTCTTGTACAACTTCATACTTTTAGTTCAATAATAAAAGAACAGTGAGAGAAAAGAAATAAAGAGTGTCGGAATAGATAGACAAGCGAGTAGAAACAGAAAACAAAAAAAAGGACAGAGGTGAGAAGTTAAAAGATTGAAAAAAAAGGAAAAAGTAAAAAGAAGAGATTAGGAGAGATCTACCTATCTCATATTTTTGCCCATCCGTCACCCAGTTCTAAACCATTTAATTTCTAAGGTTATGTTATGTTGCACCATATGCTTGTATAAAGTTGATAAACGGAGACCAAATCTTTAAGAATTGGTCTACTTTGCCTAGTAAGAGGAATCTCATTTCTTCAAGATGTAGCGTTTCAGACATGTTTGAGATCCACATTTTGAATGTTGGCGTAGGTGCGTTTTTCCAAAATTTAAGTATAAGTTTTTTTGCTGTTATTAGACCATAATTAAGAAAAGCTTCTTGGAATATAGTTAGTTTACTTCCCTCTTCCATTGATCCAAAGATAATCAATTCAGTATTGGGGTTCAATTTTGTGTTAAATAGTTTTGTAAAAATTCCAAAAATTTCATTCCAAAATGTATACAGTTTTGTACAAGAGACAAAGGAATGTGCTACAGTGGCATTTTGAGTTAGACATTTGTCGCAGATGGGGGAAACATTTGAAAATATTTTATTCAGTCTTGTTTTCGAATAATATAATCTATGTAAAATTTTAAATTGAATTAGGTTATGTCTTACATTCATTGAACATTTGTTTACATATAATAAATTTTTATCCCATCTATCGTTCGGAATTTTTATCAATAACTCTTGTTCCCAGTCTCTTCTAATTGCTTCTGTCGTTGGTGTTTCTATATTTAGAATTATATTATATAAGTAAGATATTAAATTGCTTGATTCTGCCTTTCTATTCATTCCTTCCTCCAGTAGATCTGGGGTTAAAGTTTGATATCCTTGTATATACTTTTTCAAATAATCTTGAATTTGAAGGTGTTTGAAATATTGATTACTTTTCAAATTATATTTTAGTTGTAATTGTTGGAATGATAAAAGTTTTCCCATTTCATACATATCTCCCATCATTTTAATTCCTATTCTTTCCCAATGGGTAAACGTTTTATCAATAATGGATGGTTTGAATGAGGGATTATTAGCTATTGGAGAAAGCAGCGATAATTTACTTAATTTTAAAGTTAATTTTATTTGTTTCCAAATTCGTATTATACTATGAATAATTGGATTCTTCTTGTATATTACATTGTTCAGTTTTATCGGAGAAAGAAGGATCGCTCGTATATTATAAGGGGAACAATCCTCTTTCTCCATTCTTATCCAATCTACCTGTTGGGCAGAACTTTCTCCATTCTTATCCAATCTACCTGTTGGGCAGTGTTTAATATTCACTGCCCAATAATAATACAATGTTAGGGAGTGTCAGTCCCCCTGATTCTTTAGATTTACACAAATGTTTTTTTTTTTTTTAATTGTGTGATTTATAATCCCATATGAAGTTTATAATATCAGAATCTAATTTTTTGAAGAATTTTTTAGGTATGTATATTGGTATTGATTGAAATAGGTACAATATTTGTGGTAAGAAGATCATTTTTATCGCGTTTATTCTGCCTATTAATGACATCGGCAGTGTCTTCCAAAATTTAATCAGCCCATTTAATTTAGTTAATAAAGGCATATAGTTTGCATTGAGTAATGATTTATAGTTCCTAGTCCAAATATTTAAATTTTTCTGTTGTAATTCTAAAAGGGAATTTCAACAGATGTGTCGACTCTTGAGGTTTTATCGTCATAATTTCGCTTTTGTTCCAATTTATTCTATATCCTGAAAAAGAACCAAATTCCTCTATTAAATTTAGTATATTTGGTATGCTAGTTTGCGAATTTGTAATATATAATAATATGTCGTCTGCATATAATGAAATTTTATTATTCGAGTGTTTGGTAATATACATTCTGATGCATTCTGAGCCCTATTTTGGAGCATTTCTGCACCAAATTTATGACCAATATTTCAGAAGTTAACAGGAATCTGAGAGGCAGCTTTTTCACACAAAGGGTGGTGGGAGTATGGAACAAGCTGCCAGAGGAAATAGTTAAGGCTGGGATTATCCTAATGTTTAAAGACATTTGGACACGTACATGGATAGGACAGGTTTAGATGGATATGGGCCAAACGCGCGAGTGGGAATAGTGTCGATGGGACATGTTGGTCGATGTGGGCAAGATGGGCCTATTTCCACACTGCATCACTATGACTAAAAAGTTAAGAAGAAAAATGCATGCAGATAAGTAGAGCAGATTCGAAAGAGGAGTTAAATGTAAAGGCAGAGAAAGGTTTATGGGTGGAAAGGAACATAGTGGAAACAGGCCCTTCGGACCAGCATGTCCCATCTACACTAGTCCCACCTGCCCACGTTTGATCCATATCCCTCCAAACCTGTCCTATCCATGTACCTGTGTAACTGTTTCTTAAATGTTGCGATAGCCCCTGGCTCAACTACCTCCTCTGGCAGATTGTTCCATACACCTACCACCCTTTGTGTGAAAAATATACCCCTCAGATTCCTATTAAATCATTTCCCCTTCACTTTAAACTTATGTCCTCTGCTCCTCGATTCACCTACTCCGGGCAATAGACTCAACCTGACCTATTAAAATCATGATTTTATACACCTCTATTAGATCATCCCTTATCCTCCTGTGCTCCATGAAATAGTCCCAGCCTACTCAACCTCTCCCTATAGCTCTGGCCCTCTAGTCCTGGCAACATCCTCGTAAATCTTCACTGTACCCTTTCCAGTTTGATGACATCTTTCCTATAATATGGTGCCCAGAACTGAACACAATACTCTGAATGTGGCCTCACCAACTTCTTATGCAACATGACCTCCCAATTTCTATACTCAGCCTGACCCGCTGAGTTACTCCAGCACTCTGTGAAACGTCACAGAACAGGGCAAGATTAGCAAGTTTGCTGATGATACAGAAGTGAGTGGTTTTGCAGATAGTGAAGATGGTTGTGAAAGATTGCAGCAGGATCTGGATCAATTAGCCAGGTGGGCAGAGGAATGGTTGATGGTTGCATGGTTCCTTGAAGGTCGAGTCGCAGGTACATCAGGTGGTCAAAAGTATTTTGGCACTTCGGCCTTCATCAGTCAGAGCATTGCGTATAGAAGCTGGGAGGTCATGTTGCAGTTGTATAAGACGTTGGTGAGACCGCATTTAGAATATTGTGTTCCGTTCTGGGCACCATGTTATTGGAAAGATATCAAACTGGAAAGAGCACAGAGAAGATTTATGAGGATGTTGCCAGGACTAGAGGGTGTGAGCTATACGGAGAGGTTGAGTAGGTTGGGACTCTATTCCATGGAGTGCAGGAGGATGAGGGGAAATCTTATAGAGGAGTACAAAATCATCAGAGGAATAGATTGGGTAGATGCACAAAGTCTTTTGCCCAGAGTTGGGGAATCAAGGACCAGAGAACATAGGTTCAAGGTGAAGGGGAAAATATTTAATAGGAATTTAATAGGACAGGTTTGGAGGGAAGTGGAACTAGTGTAGCTGGGACACTGTTAGCCAGTGTGGGCAAGTTGGGCCAAAGGGCCTGTTTCCACACTGTCACTCTATCCTTGTTCTCCAGAGATGCTGCCTGACCCGCTGTGGCCGATTGTGCTTCCTCAGCTGCTGTAGGAAGTACATCCTCTGTTGTGCCTTTTTGACTGTGAAGTCGATGTTAGCCCCCCCCACTTAAGGACATTGGAGGTGATGGTTCCCAGGAACTTAAGACTCCACAGATGTGACTGTGGTGTTGATGGTGAGTGGGGTGAGGGGAGGGAGAGCTCTCCTAAAGTCTACAATCAATTACACTGTCTTAAGAGCATTGTGCTCCAGGTTGTTGCGATGGCACCAGGACACCAGCTGTGACATTTCCTGTCTGTAGGCAGATTCCTACCCATCCTGGATCAGTCCAACCAGGGTTGTGTCATCCGCAAACTTGAGAAGCTTGACAGAGGAGTCTGTGGAGGTGCAGTCATTGGTGTGGAGGAGAGGGGAGAATACGCAGCCTTGCGGTACTCCTATGCTGAGCGTTTGCGGGTCCGAGGTGTGCCCAGACACGCCTCACATGCTGCTTCCTGTCTGTCAGGAAGCTGGTGATCCACCGACAGAGGGGTTAAGGCACAGTCAACTCGGAAAGTTTGGAGCGTAATAGCTCTGGCACAATGGTGTTGAATGCAGAGCTAAAATCAACAAACAAAATCCTTGCATAGGGCCCGTGGCGATCTAGGTACTGGAGGATGAAGTGTAGGCCCAAATTGACTTCGTCCTCCACAGATCTATTGGCCCGATATGCAAACTGCAGAGGGTCCAGCAGGGGGATTGTGATATTTTTCAGCTTGGCCAGCACAAGCATTTCAAGGGTCTTCATGACTACAGAGGTCAGTGTGACAGGCCTGTAGTCATTAAGACAAGTAATACGTGCCTTTTTGGGTACAGGGACAATAGTGGAGATTTTGAAGCAGGCAGGGACAGTACATGTTTGCAGGGACTGGTTAAAAATGTCTGTGACATTTCCGGATTTTCGGTCTTCTGAAAAGCCTCTCCACCTCCTCTATTTTTATTGGTGGTGAAGTGATGTTGTTCAGCAAGGAGGGTGTGAAGTGGTGATTGGAGGGGGTGGGTGTAGAAGGGCCCAGTCTTAGCAGACTGAGGCCAGGCTGTGAGTGGGTGTGAAGTGTTGGTTGGGGTGGGAAAGGGTCCAGTGTTTTCATACTGGAGTCTTGCTTTAAGTAGGTGTGATGTGGTGAATGGGAAGGAGAGGGTGTAGGGTCCATTCTTTGCAGACTGTGGTTTGGCTGTGTTTGTTGGGGAGGCAAATACCAGGGTTACGTTTCTGATTTTCAAACCTGCAGTAAAACTCATTCAGGTCGTTGGTCAGCTGATGATTGTCCAAAGAGCGGGAGGCTTTCATCTTATAGCTGGTAATTTCTTGCATGCCATTCCAAACTGAAGAAGCGTCACTAGCTGAGAACTTGCTCCTCAACTTTCATTGGCAGCTTGGATTCCTCTTCTCAGCTCCTTATCGATTAGGCTACCTATTAACTCTTTAACGATTAGGCTATCAGCTTGACCCCCCCTCCCCCTCCTCCTGATCTCGAAATGGAACATCTGTATATAATGATCCCATTCAAATGTATATTTATGTCACAAACTATGGAATTCATATTTTTCAGTATTGTTATCAAGGAAAAGAAAGCAGTTCCAATTGTTTGATATTGTTTGATATTATTCATATGGAGAAAATAATAGCTCTAAAACCTACCTTAATTTTGCAAGCTCACAAAAGATAATCCCAGTTTCCCTCTCCCCTCCACCTCTCTCTCCCTCCCCCATCTCTCTGCCCGTTCCCCTCTCTCTCTCTCTCCCCTCCTTCCCCTCTCTCTCTCTCCCCCTCCTCCCTCTTATGCAGCTTTGGAGGGCCTGCGGCGGGGGGAGGTGAGGGCACGCAGGGGCGGGGGGGAGAGGCGAGTGTCCGTGGCTGGGGGGGAGAGGCAAAGGTTTGCGGTGGGGGGGTAGAAAGGTATGGGCCCAGCGGAAGGGGGGGGGGGGTGGTGGTGTCGTGGGCCCGGCGGCGGGAGAGGCATAGGCCAGGCCGGAGCGGTGCCTGGTGTCGAGGTTACGGCTGCTGCCAGTCGCCCCCGCCCAGTGACGGGGGAACGGTCTCCTGTTAGACCCCTCGCGGGTAGTTTGCTGCCCAGGATAAAAACCAGACTCCCCCTCCCGCAACGCAATATTCCACTACTTACCCAGAGTAGACATGAGGCATCCAGGCGATCACTGATTGTGTGGACTGCAAAATGCGATCTGATCCGCCCGGGCCCACTGCGCACGCGTGGAGAGACAGCGTCATTTTGCGTCGCTACCATCACCGGCTTCTCCCAACTGAGCAGGCGCCGATGGTCGCAATTTTTTTACCCCAAATCATCCAGCGGGCAGGAACCAGAAGGGCCTGTTTCCACACTGTATCACTCTATGACTATCTGTCTTTCCCTCTCAAACCCATTCTCCTGCCTTCTCCCTATTACCTCTTGACACCCGTATCAATCAAGAATCTATCAACCTCCTGAAAAATGTCCATTGAGACAATGCAGCATTTCCAAACCCCTCACTTCACCACACTCAGTTATCAACCCTGGGTCTGTCAGATAGGATGAAGAGCAACCAGATGTTGTACATAGAAGGAAGTCTTTAAGAGTGAACTCTTAGTGGTTAAGAAGGTCTTCAATATACTAGGGTACAGTAATTTTATAGTCCAACCATGAATATGTAATCACTACATTTAGTTCATTATTTGTAACTTAATTCATTTCTCAACATAAATATTGGCATTTCTACTCAGATGGCATTTCTACTCAGATGGCGGTACAGGTCTTGGTGCATTCATAGCCCTGTACAATGCTGCTTGATTTGGATGCTACAAGGCAGCACTGTAAAGAAGCTGAAAACACAAAACAACAATTCCTTCCATGGGCAAGTTCCTATTAGATAGAAATTCTTCAAATAAGACACAGAACTGTGAGCAAACTAAACCATTGGCATCTGCTTAATGATTTAAGAATTTAAAATATTCTCTACATAACTAGCATTGTAATATCTTAAAAATATTTCCTTCTGTTTTAACTCTGCAATGTAGATTTTCAACTGTGACAAACAAGCATTTCCCTGATGCGAGCCAGATTTACTCAATGACTGCACATAAACCAAATTTATGCTAATTCTTTCAGATTACATACAAAGGGGGTTTAAAGCATTCTTCCAACCTCATTCAGTGCACACATCCTGGCTATGGAACCAATGTTGTTAGTGATGGAGACCAAAGTTGCTCTGGCCAAATCTTCTTTGCTCACTGCTTCCCGTTTTTCTTTGCTCATCATATTCCCAAAACTAGAGTAGGAAACAAAGGTTATCCATCATGCATATACTGCAAGTTTTGGCAAGACAAAATTGATTCTTCATTTCTGCACTCAGTCAATTTTAAGTCTCATTGTTATAAATCATTACAAATTGCAGTCGACTATTTTTAACAAGCAAGTATTTTTTGTATTTAAAACATAATGGGTGACATATTAATCTCTTCCCAAGTTTCCCAAGAAACCTTGGCCTCAGCTGCATTGGATCAGCCCGGAGGCAACAATTCTGCTGTCAGATGTGCAGTGACTGAGTGCACTCACCCTGTCCGCAGGCAGGAGACAGGAAAATCCCCAAGCTACAGTCCCCTCTGAAGAACGTGCTCAGCATGGCCGCTTCTGCCAATGATACCTGTCTGGCACAAATGCTGACCACAGGGGAATTCCGTGGACTGGACACAATCTGCAGCAGCATGCAACGATGGAGCAATGGTGGAGGATATCAATGGCTTCCTCTGCAATGCCGCCACAACTATGGGTCTTTATGGCCAGTTTACGAACTCTGTACTTACAACAACTTAGACTTGAAAATGGCACCAAACCTGGCGACTCTTGTATATGGTCTCAGTCTACTATTCCTATATATGTACTGAATCTTAAATGTGCTTATGTATGCCAATACCTTTACTGAACTGTATGCAAAAAGCATTTCATTGCACCTCCATGCATGTGACAATAAAGTACTATTGAACCAAATTTGAAATGTCACTAAAAACCTTGATGGCTATTGCATCTTTCCCTACAATAAGTGATTATTTCTTGAGGGATTAGTGTGCACCTAGGAGTAAATCAGAAACGGTTACAATTATTACAATGCAGATGGAACTCAGTAAGAGGCCTTTGGTTTTGTTCTTGTTCCTAACCTGCAAATATTGTTTTGCATCCTTGATATCTAGTAACCCCCTGATGGATATCACACTTACCAGAATCAGTTTGAGCTGTGATACCTACCATGGTCAAATGACGTTTTTTTATATACCACCTCAGTTTAAAGAATTTGTCTCAAGGCATACATTTTGCTCATTCTAAATGCAAGCAAAATATTCCAGGCAAAAATACCATCAATAGGATCTCAATTTTTTATTTTAAGCTATTTAAGCGTTTATTGCTTGCTCATGCAATCTGCTGAAAATATGCACGTAATTCTAAAATGGTTCAGTGAAGCAGGTAGTTTAGTTTAAACTGCAAAAATGTTCTTGTCAATAAACTAGATTTGTCTTTTTAAAATATACCACTTCCCTCAACAAAGGTTAAGAAATCAAAAGAAGTAATAATGCTCTCACCTGGACGCCACAGCCCAGCCAGGAAGTCCAAACCTGTCATAGTCTCCACCATAGATATCCCTTACTAACTTATCCACCTTTGTACTCTCCCCAAGTGATGCCATTTCAAGGGCTTCTTCAAAGGTTGAACAGCCAGTCAGCAAGCAACAAAGACCAAGGAAGGTGCCACCTCCAAGACTGAAAGTAAATTTTCACATGTCATTATGGGTAATTTTTCATTCACATATTTTACAAACTATACATATGGACAAGTTTAAAGTAAAATAGTTTCTTTAAAATAAGACATTCAACTATGCTGTGGCACTTGCACCACCTAGTGGCATAATTTCCATTGAAAGTACAACCAGTAATTATCTGCAAAGATATTAGAAACATTAACCGCCTTTTTCAGATCAGGAAACAGAAATGATAACAAGATATAACAATGAAGAGCATCGCAAAGCACATCAAGTTTCCACATATTGTATTCCAATGCTTATGTGTAATTTTGAGGTACTACTGTCAATGCTTTCATTGTTACTACAAGCAGCAACCCTCTGGCTGCTTTTGCATTAGACAGTTGGCTTGACTCAACAGGGAGCGGCTTTGGTGCAATAAAGTGGCCCGAGCCTTGTCACAGGAGTGTTATAAAATAATTGGCAACTCTGCAGAATTCACAAATTCCAAAAAGCAGGCCATTAACCTCTTATCAAAAGGAATACCTGTCCACTGGAGCGGGGAGGTAAGGCAACTTTTAGTAAGTGGAATGCAGGGGAGGGTGGTGGTGGTGGTGGACGGGAGGAAGGTGCAGAAGCAAGATAAAACCAGAAGTGGTCAACAGCAAGATGATTTACAAACCCCTTTTAAAGCAGTTTTGGTGTTGCTAAATCAAGGCTATAGATCACTCTAAGACCCACTCACTATGTACTACCGATTTAACAAAATTTGGGGGAAACAAGAGAAAACGTGTATTTCTATAATGTCAAATACAGAAATTGGAGTCATTGAATGATTGTTTAAAGATGAAATAGCAAGTGTAAAACTTATTAAAATGAGGCACGTGATAAAGGCTGCAAGTTGTCATTGTTGTTGGAATGGATAGTGCACAGGCTGGAAGTTGATAATATGGCAAGACAATAGATCATGCAAGTCTTTGGTGTTTGTCCTGCGAATACAATTTCTGCAGAAATAGCAAAAATCATTGTGATGGCAACAAATTTTCTTAAAATGAAAGTCATCAGAGAAATAAGTGAATTTGGCATTATTTTGATGGTTAGGACAGTGAATTGTATCTTATGCTTTCACAAGAATTTCAGAATATTTAGATGGAATCGGGATTTGAAAAAGGAATTGTAATATTCCTTCTGCACAGACCAATGCATTACTTGCTGATCTAATTATAAAAATATATATAGACAACTATTTTCTGCAATGGACATTAAACTGTTTCACGATTAAACAATACTACACAAGATATGGATTACACAAATAATCCAAGGATTTAAACATTGGTAATCTTTTGGATGAAAACCAAAAATAGATTTCTGCAAAATGAAGCATAAATCTTTCCATTAAATGATCAATTGAGCATTATATGTATGGTGATATTATGTATAAATCATATTTGCTCCTCATAAATGTTTAAAGATAAGTTTTAGGAAATACCGTGAGCAACATGTTACAAAAAAAATATTTGGGTGCTATAATGAGTGTATGGTTGGATACAGGAGGAATAAGGTGACCCTATCATCTCTGCCACAGAAGGTAGTTGAGGCCAGTTCATTGGCTATATTTAAGAGGGAGTTAGATGTGACCGTTGTGGCTAAAGGGATCAGGGGGTATGGAGAGAAGGCAGGTAAGGGATACTAAGTTGGATGATCAGCCATGATCATATTGAATGGCAGTGCAGGCTCGAAGAGCTGAATGGCCTACTCCTGCACCTATTTTCTATGTTTCTGTTTCTATGTTAAGGACTGGATCAGTGTCAAGACACCATACTAATCATGTCCCTTGTGTGAAGCCTTGTTATTTCTTATCCAAGTGATAATTGAACCTCAGCTATACATCTGCACCACCATGATGATGTCTGACCAGTTGCTTAGATAACCTTACTACGTGACCTTTACAACTTGTGGTTGACATGAGATAGGAGACTAAGGTGCATGTGGCTGTTTAGCTCTGCAGGATCCAAACCTGTGCTGGAGTCCTGGAAATTAGCTCAATTGCCCCAACATGTCATTCAACATATTCTGACTTGAGTTACGTGCAGACTAACAGGACTAAATTTGGAACAGGAGTTTAATCTGGTTCTAGTTTAATTTAATATTGTCGTGTGCATCGAGGGACAGTGAAAAGTTTTTCTGTGTGCTATCCAATCAGCAAAAAGACTATACATGATTACAAACAAGCTGTCCAGTGAACAGATACACAGAACAAAGTGAATAACATTTAGTGCAAGATAAAGTCCAGTAAGGTGTGATTAAAGATTGTCCAAATGAGGTAAATGGTAGGACAGTACTGCTCTCCAGTTGGTAATAGAATGGTTCAGTTGCCTGATAACAGCTGGGAAGAAACTGTCCCTGATCTGCAGGTATGTGTTTTCAAACCTCACCTGATGGGAAAAAGGGGAGTGACCGGGGTGAGACTCGCCCTTGATTATGAAGGTGGCCTTGCTGAGACAATGTGAAGTGTACATGGAGTCGATGGAAGAGGGATTGGCTTGCCTGATGGTCTGGGCTACGTCCACAACTCTGCAACACAGCCGCCACACCGGGCCCATCCAGCATCGCCGTTGCACTGGGCCTGCCGAAGACCACAGCCGCACCCGCCTCACCTTGCATCGCCGCCGGACAGGAGCTTCCCGAACATGGCCGCCGCACCGCACCCCACTCATCACACCGGTCGGACCGACCACCCGCCCACCGGGACCTCCAACGCATCGCTCGCCGACCCCGACTCCACTGCCCGCGGACTCTTACCTTCGGGACCGCCGACCCACGACACACCACCGCCCTCCAGCAGCCCGCAGCTGTCGCCTCACCTGCAGACTGGACTCTGCAGTGGGCCTGAAGCCTCCACGCTGCTAACTCCTCCCACCACTCTGTTTTTAACGGCACTGGGTCCTAGTGCCCATCTCCCCAGCCCCAGTAACCCCATTGCCACAGAAGGTAGTTGAGGCCAGTTCGTTGGCCATATTTAACAGGGAGTTGGATGTGGCCCTTGTGGCTGAAGGGATCAGGGGGTATGGAGAGAAGGCAGGTACAGGATACTGAGTTGGATGATCAGCCATGATCATATTGAATGGCGGTGCAGGCTCGAAGGGCCGAATGGCCTGCTCCAGCACCTAATTTCTATGTTTCTATGTAACCTTAGTGGCTATTCCACTGGGTCTTCCCCATCCCCCCCCCCCACCATGTAACCCCTGCTCTTCCCCACCCACACCACAGCCCCCATACCCCCCACCCCCTGACCACCCTCCACTCTCCCACCACACAACGTTCCATCCTCAGTGCACTCACCTGCCTTCCTCCGGCCACAACCCCCACCCTTGCGGCGTTCACCATACCCCCGGATCTCCCCCTCTCCGACACTGAAAGGTCGGTCCTCAACAGAGGTCTTACCTTTGTCCCCCTCCGTCCCCACCTCAATGAGTTCCGCGCCCACCACGACTTGGAGCTCTTCTACCGTCGCCTCCGCCTCACAGCGTTCTTCCACGGGAAGAAGTCCTTGCCCCCCACTGATGATCCCTTTTCCGAAATGGGCTCTCTCCAACGGTACTCCCTCCCCACTGCGCACTGCGGGACACTAGGGCCCGGATCCCCCCTTGTAGCCTTCCGGCTCTAGAACTATTTATCCAGAACTGCCATCGGGACATCAACTAGTCTCACTCCAATCTCGCCACCCCCGAACATACTGCCATCTACTCACTCTGTTACAACCCAGACTGGGTTATCAAACCCGCCGACAAGGGAGGTGCCGTGGTAGTCTGGCGCGTCAATCTCTACAAAGCGGAGGCCGCGCGCCAACTCTCGGACACCTCCTCCTACTTAACCCTGGACCATGACCCCACTGACGAACACCAGGCCACCATCTCGAGCACCATAACCGACTTCATCAGCTCCGGCTCCCTACCCCCCCCCCCCCCCCCCGAGCCTCTAACCTCATCGTTTCCCAGCCCCGCACGGCCCGATTTTACCTTCTCCCCAAAATCCACAAACCCGACTGCCCATTGTCTCTGCTTGTTTGTGCCCCACCGAACACATTTCCACGTACCTTGACGCCATCCTATCCCCCTTGGTTAAATCCCTCCCCACCTTATGTTCAAGACACCTCAGACACTCTCCGTCGGCTCCGCGCATTCCATTCTCCAGGCCCCCATCCTCTCATCTTTACCATGGACGTCCAGTCACTACACCTCCATCCCCCACCAGGACGGTCTCAAAGCCCTCCGGTTCTTCCTCGACCAGAGGAGCAACCCATATCCGTCCACTGACACCCTCCTCCGCCTAGCGGAGTTGGTCCTTACCCTCAATAACTTCTCTTTTGACTCCTCCAATTTCCTCCAAACACAAGACGTAGCTATGGGCACACGCATGGGCCCCAGCTACGCTTGCCTCTTTGTCGGGTACGTCAAACAATCCTTGTTCTCGGCGTACCAGGGCCCCATCCCCGACCTCTACCTCCGTTACATCGACGACTGCTTTGGTGTCACCTCCTGCACCCACACACAACTGACTGACTTCATCCATTTCACCACCAACTTCCTCAAATACACTTGGACCATTTCCGACATTTCCCTACCATTCCGTGACCTCACCATCTCTATTGCAGGTGATCCACTACAAACTAACTGACTCCCACAGCTACCTGGACTACTCTTCCTCCCACCCTGCTTCCTGCAAGGACTCCATCCCCTATTCCCAATTCCTCCGTCTACGCCGCATCTGCTCCCAGGATGAGGTGTTCCACACCAGGTCATCACAAATGGCCTCATTCTTCAGAGAACGGGGATTCCCCTCCCTTACTATAGATGAGGCTCGCACCAGGGTCTCCTCCATACCCCACAACACTGCCCTCTCTCCCCATTCCCCCACTGGCAACAAGGGCAGAGTCCCCCTGGTCCTCACCTTTCACCACACCAGCCGGCAAATACAACACATAGTCCTCCGCCAGTTTCGCCACCTCCAACATGACCCCTCCACTTGCCACATCTTCCCATCTCCCCCCGTCTGCCTTTCGCAAAGACCGCTCCCTCCGCAACTCCCTTGTCAATTCTTCCCTTCCCTCCCACTCTACCCTTTCCCCGGGCACTTTCCTTTGCAACCGCAAGAAATGCTACACTTGTCCCTTCACCTCCCCCCTCCACTCCTTTCAGGGACCCAAGCAGTCCTTCCAGGTCCGACAGAGGTTCTCCTGCACCTCCTCCAACCTCATCTACTGCATCCGCTGCTCCAGATGCCAGATGATCTATATCGGTGAGACCAAGCGGAGGCTTGGCGATCGTTTCGCCAAAAACCTCCGCTCGGTCCGCAATAACCAACCCGACCTCCCGGTGGCTCAGCACTTCAACTCCCCCTCCCATTCCGTATCCGACCTCTCGGTCCTGGGCCTCCTCCACGGCCAGAGTGAGCAACACTGCAATTTGGAGGAACAGCACCTCATATTCCGCTTGGGGAGTCTGCATCCTCTGGGCTTGAACATTGAATTTTCTCAATTTTGTTAACCCTTGCAGTCTCCTCCCCTTCCCATCTCTCCCTCAGTCCTCGGGCCCTGGTATTCCCTCTCTCTCTCTCTATCTCTCTCCCCCACCCTAGTCGCACTAGCTTCCCATTTTCACACTACAAACAGCTTACAATGGCTTGTTCCCTTTATCATCGATACTTTTTTGCATATCTTTCATTCATTGATCTTTATCTCTCCACATCACCGTCTATCTTTCGTTTCCCTGAATCCTGACCAGTCTGAAGAAGGGTCTCGACCCGAAACGTCGCCTATCTCCTTCGCTCCTTAGATGCTGCTTCACCCGCTGAGTTTCTCCAGCCTTTTGTGTACCCTCTGCAATTTCTTTGCTGTCTGCTGTTTCAGATAGCGCCTCATTTAGTAGACAAAAGCAACAAACAGCCCCCATTCCCCTCTGCTGCACCTAGTTCTAAACATCTCTTGAAACAGCCTAAGCAATAACTCAAGTATTACATAGATATTATGGGGCCCTTCTTCAGACTGATGAAAAAGGATCCCAACCCAAGAATCACGTATTCATGTACTCTGGGATTAGGAGTTACTCCAGCATTTTTTCTTTCCTTGGTAAACCAGCATTGGCAGTTCATTGTTTCTGCATTAACTAAGTTGCATTCTGATTTTATCATTCAGCCAATTTCAAGTTATCCATCAAAAATAACATTACCAAGAGAAGGAAATGTTTTTCCAAGTGATAATGTGATAATCAATTAAACTAAAGCTTGGCTTTATGTTTCTCCTTTGAAAAATGTCTGTCTCATTTGCTGCTTACCTGGTACCAGTTACCCGCTTGTAATTATCCTTGGAGTAAACAGCAAGAATACTGACTCCTGATCCAATGTTCACCAGTAATAATGGATACGGATTATCCAAAGCACATGTCATTTTTTGACATCTTTCTGGATCAGTTGGCTGCTGAAAGTAGTAGCACTCCGCACATCCATTGAAGCCCATTGCGTCGATATACATCATTCCATGGATAAGGCAGTCAAGTTCATCCAGTTTTCGAAGCTGCAGATTAGCAATCTATATCGTTTTACACAAAACCAAATTCAATGTTAAGTAACAGTTATAGGAGGCATTCAACCAAAGCTCTTCATTCATCATTCAACTTTAAATTGATAAATTTACATTTTTCATTTTCTCCAAAGTTCTAATAAAAACAAAACTCAGTCACCATCTAAATCTACCAGAAAAATAACAAAGTCTAAATACATTTTCTATTTACACCTGTGGAACAGAAAGCCTACTGAAGACTTCTGAAATTAAACCTTACTGCCAAGTAAGGAAAGAAACTCAAGACATTTCAAATTATTTAGATCTTTCTCACCTGCCTGCTCCAGTGCAAGTATCAACTGCTCAGAAGTGAAAGTTACAGATCCGCCCCAGTTTACTAACATCTGCCTAATATATAGCATGAACAAGCATTTAGGAGACTCATGAACAAGCATTTAGGAGAGTCAAGGAACGGATTTGTTATCCGCCGCGTGGCTGCAGGCAACAGTTCTTGGACTAGCTAGTATAGTTCCACAATTAACCCAAGAAAAATGTTCTAGTTAACACAACTCTATGTCAATGTCAGTGTTGGTAATCCTAATTGGAGACACAACTTCCAACTAGGAGCAATATCCATTTTAAAACAGTCAAAAATATTTATTTTCAATAAGCAAACCAATGGACACTACATTCTTATTGTTATGGAACAAATCAGTTCCATAACAGTTGAATTAAGTTACTTGGCTATTCCACGGACTTCAGTGGAATCAAAATATTGTAACAAGTCAAATACATACCCAAAGAAGGCAGTCATAAAATGCTGGAGTAACTCAGCAGGTGAGGCAGCATCTCTGGAGAGGAGGAATGGACGAGGTTTCGGGTCTAGACCCTTCTTCAAACTGATGTCAGGGGAGGGGGCGGGATAAAGGTAGAATGTAGTCGGAGACAGTAAGACTAGTGGGAGAACTGGGAAGGGGATGGGGAGAGAAAGCAAGGGCTATCTGAAGTTAGAGAAGTCAATGTTTCATATCGCTGGGGTGTAAACTACCCAAGCAAAATATGAGATATCCTAATTGTGCTGGGCCTCACTCCAACAATGGAGGTGGTCCAGGACAGAAAAAATCCAAAGGAGGCAAATATCTTCAGTTTTATTTCAGCTCAAACTGCGTAACTAAGTTAATATTTATATTTCAAATTCATCGTGTTTACTCCACAATCATGGCAGATCGATCTTTCCTTCTAAACCACATTCTCCTGCCTTCTCCCCATAACTTTTGATACCCTAACTAATCGAGTAAATCTAAAATACTTTTGAAAATAATTGAATGGAGGACAAGAGAGCACCGATCAGATTAGAATCAAATCTTATTTAACAGACCGACAACCTGCAAATGTAAACATGTTCATTCTTGACAAAAACTGTAATGTAACAAAACTCATAACTAGCAAGTCATTGCAAGCAAACATGACCAAGAAAAGATTTTTCAAACATAAATATTTATTCTTTAGAATATACCAGAAGTACAACGTTAATTGAAACTCAAGATGAAAGGATTGAGAACAGGGCAAACTTATGGTACTCGAACTTCAGCTTGTAAATTCTAGTATGAACTGGTAGGTCTCTTATCATATTTTATTGCATATTTTATAACAAGAGGAATCAAATATAGGAGCAAATAGGTCCTTCTGCAGTTGTACAGAGCTCTAGTGAGACCACACCTGGTGTATTGTGTGCAGTTTTGGTCCCCTAATTTGAGGAAGGACATTCTTGCTATTGAGGGAGTGCAGCGTAGGTTTACAAGGTTAATTCCCAGGATGATGGGGCTGTCATATGCTGAGACTGGAGCAGCTGGGCTTGTACACGCTGGAGTTTAGAAGGATGAGAGGAGATCTCATTGAAACATATAAGATTGTTAAGGGTTTGGACACACTAGAGGCAGGAAACATGTTCCCGATGTTGGGGGAGTCCAGAACCAGGGACCACAGTTTAAGAATAAGAAGTGAGCCATTTAGAACAGAGACGAGGAAACACTTTTTCTCACAGAGTGGTGAGTCTGTGGAATTCTCTGCCTCAGAGGGCGGTGGAGGCGGGTTCTCTGGATGCTTTCAAGAGAGAGCTAGACAGGGCTCTTAAAAATAGCGGAGTCAGTGGATATGGGGAGAAGGCAGGAACGGGGTACTGATTGGGGATGATCAGCCATGATCACATTGAATGGCGACGCTGGCTCAAAGGGCCGAATGGCCTACTCCTGCACCTATGGTCTATTGTCACTCAGATCACTGCAATGTATTCAGCGAATTTTGGCAAGATTCTCTTCTTTTTCCAAATTTTTAAAAAGTAATTGAATTGTATCATAGCATTCTTTTAAAGTCACACCTGTTCGATGTCAAACTAAAAATTCAAAAAAAATGCAGTATGTTGAATGGATTAACTTGACCAATGTCCTTAGAGATTAAATTGTTAAGCTCCTGTTTCATACAAGTACATAACAACCATAATGATAGATACAAATTTAGCAAGAGAAATAACTCTTAAATTATTTTACTAAATATACAGCTAGCACTATTTCTTCAACTGTTTCAGTACAATTAACCAATATGGAATTCTTCCAAATGAAATCCATTTTTTTTTAAAGTAGGAAACTCATAATTGGTGCATGTTTTTTCCCTCAAATTTCTGAAAATTCACATAACCATAGGCCCATTCATTAAAAATAAAATGCGATTAAAAAATAAAGTGGGACATGGCATAAGACTGGCAGACGAGTATAAAATGGTAATTTTAAAATGGGGAGAACAGACTACAACTACTGGAATGTCGAGTGTAAAACAAAGCGCTGAAGGAATTCAGCAGCCCAGGCAGCATTTGTGGAGGTAAATGGACAGAGGTTTTGGCTTGGGACTCTTCTTCCGATAGAGTGGAGAAGAAAAAGTTGCTAAAAAGGAGCGAGAGGAATTTTATCAACAATAAATTTAAATCAACCTCCTAAAATTCCATTCTTACACTAATTTATAAGAACGTATCAATGAAGCCAATTTTTTTTTAAACTTTTGAGCTAAATGATTAAACAACTAGTTCTCCAGTCTGCATGATAACATTTACTTCAAGCAGAGATAGTCACACATCTTTTAGCATTCGATGGACCACCCAAGAATCGTAACTACCACTTAAAAAAATCTTTGCCAAAACAGAAACTGATTTGTCAATTAAACTTTCCAGACTAACTTGCTGCCTTTTTCCGAGCTAAAGACATGAAAACAAGCAAGTAGATTACCACTGGCTCTAGATTTTGGTAAGCAAAAATCAAAATATACATACTGTTCGTAGGTCTGGTTCAAATTTGTATGCTCCACCTCCAGTGGCACAGAGAGTTGTGTGCAAACTTGAGAAGTGTTTGGCCTTTCCCATCTGAATAAATGCTGGCATGTTCTGTGTGGGAAATCTTATGAAATGCAAATTCCCTTTGCGTCCACAAATTGTCAAATCTTTGAGTTCAAGATGCACATCACGAATCCCTGTTGATCCATAAGCCACGTTAGAAGTCAAATATTTTCGTATGCTTCTCAGGTTTTCCACTTCCTCTTGCTCTTCCTCAGTAGTAATGTCTTTTGGCTCAAAGTAAACCAGTTTCACCAAAGTCCCACCAATATCCATGCCAAACCATGGAAAGGCTATTAAAGAAAAAAGGCAACATTTCTAATCAGAGAAAATTCATAAACGTGGTATTCCTGCTCAAACACAAGAAATAAGGACAAGAGCATGAATTTGACCCTTCAAGGCTTCTCCAACATTCAAAATCATGGTTATTTTCTACGTTAGCACCATTTCCCCACGTTTTTGGCACATCACTTGAATCTTAATCAATCAGCAATCAACCAATCTGTTTTAGGTGAAGTTTCCACTATAGAAACTTCCAAAGATACACAGCACAAGAGTGTTCCTTTTTTCCTAAATGGATCACCCCATGATCTGAAAATGGTTTTGACTCCTCAGTGGAAGAAAAGATCCGTGCATCTAGTTTGTCATGCCATGTCAGAAATAACAGAAGATGCTAGCAAAATTCAGCAAGTCACAGCAGTGTGGAAAGATAAAGAGTTAGTTTCCCTCATCAGAAGGAATGATCCCTTATCAGATTATCCCTTATCAGAATTGGGATGATGTGACAAACCAGTCAGTATCAATCTACAGGAAAAGGTGGATATGATAAAGGCAATATCTCTGGCAGCAAGACCAGGTTTGACATGGGTCACCAAGTTCACATGGGAAGTTATGGAGAGAGAGCATGGTCGATTCCCAGATTTTAAGGACAAACAACTGTTTGTCCAGGAAAAGAGTGAGCATGAGAACAGGAACAGGAAGCTCAGGACGATTCCTGTGGACTGAACAGTTGTGTGCCTCAAAGCAGCCATCCAATCTGTATTTGGTTTCTCCAATGTAAAAAAAAAATATTGTGAACACTGAATGTAGTACACCAGATTGAAAGTGCAAGTGAATTACAGTATTCTTCATCTGGAAGGACTGTTTGGATCCCTGGATGGTGGAGCGGAAAGATGTGGAAATCTCATGGCTGCATGGTAAATTTGCTTCAAGGGGAGTAATTAGTAGGGCTTGAGGAGAAGACAAGAGAGTCATAAAAGGAATCATGTGTGATGAAGGCAAAGACTTAAGAGGCAGAAAACTCTGAAGAAGCAGTTGGCCAGCTTTTAAATGCAGTGAAGAGGAAGTCATGATTCAGGGAAAGAGGTGCTATCTGGAGTCACGTATGTGGAAAGTAAATTTTGGAGCAAATAGAAAAATTGGGAGAATAGAATCCTTAAATGGAGGCAGGGTGGGAGAAAGTATAGTCAGGACCGCAAAGTAAACCTGCTTGGTTCCCGTACAAAAGAGGACACGCTCCAGCTCCTCCAATGATGATAGACCGGCGCCGCTGACTTCACACATCATGAAGTCCCTGGAGAGGCTTACCTAACAAAGATGGGGGTTGAGGACGATATCATCCTCCTGCTCCAACGTTCCTATGCTCACCTGGATATGCCGAGAAGCACAGTCATGTTTTTTTACTTCTCTAGTGATTTAACACCTTCCGGCCTGCACTGCTTGGGAGCAAACTGACAAAGATGCGGGTGGATGCTCCATTGGTGTCCTGGGTCACCAACTACCTGACTGGATGACAATATGTCAGGCGACAGAACTATGTCTCCAACATGGTAGTGGGCCCCACAAGGGACCGTCTTCTCCCCCTTCCTGTTCACCATCTACAACTCAGACTTCAGATATAACTTGGACTCCTGCCACCTACAGAAGTTTTCAGATGACTCTGCAATTGTGGGCTGCATCAGTGAGGGGAGGGAAGCTGAATACAGAGGTGAAGTCAACGACTTTGTTGAGGGTTGTGGGCTGAATCACCTGCAGCTCAACACCGACAAGACTAAGGAGTTAGTGGTGGGCTTTAGGAGAGGAACGCTCCTGTCTCCATCAATGGTGTAGATGTGCAGTTTACCAGGGAGTACAATTACCTTGGAGTGTACCTTGATAGTAAACTGGCCTGCTGAGGCCCTGTACAAGAAGGGACAGAGCCGGCTGTTCTTTTTGAGTAGGCGCTGCTCCTTCAATGTCTGCAGTAAGATGCTGCAGATGTTCTACCAATCGGTGGTAGCCAGTGCCACCTTCTTCGCTGCCGTGTGCTGGGGCAGGAGGGTGAAGGCCGCAGACGCCAATAGGATTAACAAACTCATCAGGAAGGCTGGCTCCGTCCTGTGGGCGGAGTTGGACTCAAGGGAGGTGGTCTTGGAGGGGGGGATGCTTCTCAAACTGCGGAGCGTTTTGGACATTACAGCTCACCCCCTCCATAACACAATGGTCAACCTGAGGAGTACCTTCAGAAACAGACTAGTTCCACCAAAAAGCAGTACAGAACACCACAGGAGATCCTTCTTCCCTGTGGCTATCAAACTGCACTCCTTCTCCCCTTCTGTCGTGGGGTAGACTGACTCCCACTCCGCCCACCCCAGCCCCCTCCACAATGTTTGCACGTACCCAATCCTTTCCACTCGTCATTTTAAATTGTGTCTTATGACTGTTGGCAGATCAATTTCCTTCCTGGGATAAAGAAAGTTCTATTGTATCGTAAGCATTAGCCAAAATGAAGATCCAGACCCAGAAGGAAAGAGGCAGAAGGACATTGTGAAGGCAAGAGGACATTATGAAAGCAGAAGCACAGTGGAAATTTAGTTTAGTTTAGAGATAGAGCGCGGAAACAGGCCCTTTAGCCCACTGAGTCCACACCGAACAGCGAAAACAGGCAAAAAATAAACTTTGAGATATAATTACAGATTCAAAATATAAACAGTCTACTTGATCCTGCTGCATGCACCAAATTCATCATCCTTAATACTCGTCTGATGAATCTTTGCAGAAATCTATGGAAATTGCATATTTTGTTTTTTGGGAATGAAAAATATCCACACACTATGTGCTAAGATTATTCATTTCATCAATCTAGTGACTGTTATGTATATTATTGAAGGCAAATTAAGAGGCTTCAGTGTATACTCAGGTGAGAGTTTGTACAAATGGTAAGTATAATGAAAAATAAAATGGCAATGGACAATACACAAAGGAGTAGGCCATTCAGCCCTTCGATCCAGCACCGCCATTCAATGTGATCATGGCTGATCCCCAATCAGTACCCAGTTCCTGCTTTCTCCCCATATCCCATGACTCCGCTATTGTTAAGAGTCCTATCTAGCTCTCTCTTCAAAGTATCCAGAGAACCTGCCTCCACCGCCCTCCGAGGCAGAGAATTCCATACACTCACCACTTTCTATGAGAAAAAGTGTTTCCTCGTGCAGTTGTACAGAACCCTAGTGAGACCACACTCTGGATTTTAGAAGGATGAGAGGGAATCTCATTAAAAGATAAGACTGTTAAGGGCTTTGACACACTAGAGGCAGGAAACATGTTCCCGGTGTTGGGGGAGTCCAGAACCAGGGGCCACAGTTTAAGAATATATATTTCTTATATGTTTCAATAAGATATCCTCTCATCCTTCTAAACTCCAGAGTGTACAAGCCCAGCTGCTCCATTCTCTCAGGATATGACAGTCCCGCCATCCGGGGAATTAACCTTGTAAACCTACGCTGCACTCCCTCAATAGCAAGAATGTCCTTCCTCAAATTAGAGGACCAAAACTGCACACAATACTCCAGGTTGGTCTTTGGGCAGCATAGCAGTAGAGTTGTTGCCTTACAGCATCAGAGATCCCAGTTCAATCCTTACCATGGGTGCTGTTTGTACATTCTCCCCCTGACCTACTTGTGTTTTCTCTGTATCTCCGGTTTTCTACCACACGGTAAATATGTACAGGTTTGTAGGTTAATTGACTTGGTAAAATTGTAAAACAAACGAAAATGTATGCTCTAGTGTTTTTACTTGAAATACTAAAGGGCATCAGTAAAGATTCTAAGTTCATGAAATTCCAAAGACAGTGAAGAAAATGTCTTCCTTCCACTCTTTCCAACCCTGCTCCAACACCCCCATTTTATCAATTACACAAAGAAGATTTATCCATTCTCACGCATTAGACGCCATGTGATGGTGAAAGTCTATTGCATTCCCTTGTGCTTAATAATCATAATTGTTGACAAAAATGAATGGAAAACTGAAGTCAGAATTCACTTTACAGCAATGTATGAACTACCATGAAGTGAATTCAAAATTGCTCAAACGTTAACGGATTACAGGGAGATCTGATAATGGTCATGTATTGAATATAATTCACAACAGGAATTAATTTTTAAATTTTGGCCAGCCATTCAACAAAAACAAAAAAAAAAACAGGATTAATTCTAAATAATATATGAACAAAGATTTCAAAACAAGCCCAGGTAATGCAAATGACATTGAAAATTACAATAGTGTGTTATGGATCACCAACCTGATCATCATAGTTTTGATGTACTTAGATTTTAATCACACTGAATAGCCCATTGAATTGCAAATGTTGGAAAACTTATCTAGGATGATAGGTGAACCAATTAGATTCAAACATTCAAACAATGAAAAAAACATATTCCCATATCAAAGCAATATGAATAAATCTAAAATGGGTCAAAGACAAATATTGTAAAAGATGGAAAAACGGGTGTTTGGATCAGCAAACACGACAAATTCTAAACCTATGTCTAAACCTAAACCTGGCACATTCTAGCTGGGAACTACTGTTCTATCGCCAGAATAAAAACAGAAAATGGTAGAAATATTCAGGAACTCAAGTGTCATCTTGATAAAAACAATTAACGTTTCAGACCTTTCTGCCATTTCTCCCTTGAGATGCTGCTTTACCAAGACAGTGCATTTCAGTATTTTCTGTTATACATGAGTATAGAAGTTGGGAGGTTATGTTACAGTTGTATAAGACGTTAGAATATTGTGTTTAGTTCTGGCCACCATATTACAGAAAAGATGTTGTCAAGCTGGAAAGGGTACACCATTCAGTTAATAGGTGACGTTTCAGGTCCAGTCGTCACCCATTTCTTCTCTCCAGAGATGCTGCCTGTCCTACTGAGCTAATCCAGCATTTTTTGTCTACTTTGATCTAAACCAGCATCTGCAGTTCTTTCCGACACAAGGAGATTCCTACACAGAGAAGAGTTACGAGGCTGTTTCCAGGATTAGAGGGTACAGGGAGAGGTTGAGTAGGCTGGGACTCTATTCCCTGGAACGCAGGAGGATGAGGGGTGATCTTATAGAGGTGTATAAAAACATGAGAGGAATAGATCGGGTAGATGCACTGTCTCTTGCCCAGAGTAGGTGAATCAAGGACCGTAGGACATAGGTTGTTTAACTTAGGTTGTCAGAGCAATCGCATTTTACAAATCCATTCTTTCCATGCTGTTCTCTCTCACATGCCCATCAATTCAATCCCGAATCTTCCACACCAAGCAACAGTTCAGTTATTTGGCTGCTGTAAATCACCCCAACAGCCAGCACATCGTTCGGATATGGGATAAACAAGAGCACCCAGGGAAAAAGTGCAAACTTCTAAGAGTCCGGGAGTTAGCATAAACCTGGGTTGTTGGAATTACAAGCAACAACTAAGCAATCTGAGCTTCAAGAATGCTTTTCCTGCCCTTTTACTATAATTTGAGATTAAAAATCCAACAAAGCTGATATAAAATGACTACAGAGACCGATTTCTGACCATTTACAACCCTTTACATTAGGAAACATTACCTTTGTTCCCAATGACATATCCCATATTACCCGTCACCCATTCCTTCTCTCCAGAGATGCTGCCTGTCCTACTGAGTTACTCCAGCTTTTTGCGTCTAACTTCAGTTTAAACTAGTTTAAACTAGTTCCTTCCTACACTTCTCCATGCCGACAAAATATTCTCGCAACATCTACCCAATCTCTCAGAATTATAATAGTCGCTAGCAAATCAAAACTCATTCTTGTCTAAACTCTAGCAAGTAAGATTCAAAATACATAGCATTGTAGTGCGTGGGTCTCAAAAGGAAGCGCGAAGTCCAGTGTTTTGAGAGGCACCTTTTATTATGTTCCTCCCGGCTGTAGGAAGACCAAACCAGAGAAAGATGGCACCCAAATCCCAATGATGGCACAACCCTTGGGAGCCGCCACCGGACCCCCCCACCCCCCCCCCCCCCCAGAACCCCAGGCACGAAACACACCGGTGGGCGCACGACCCGGCCGGCCCGCGTGCGGAAGTCGACCGATCGTGGGGCTGGCGGAGGCATAGATGGAGGGGCAGGTCGAGGGAATGGTCGAGGGATGAGTAGAGGGATGGGTTGAGGGACCGGCGGGAGGACAGGTGGAGGGAGCCGTGAAGGGGGGCGCCCTAGAGGCCGCGGTTGGGCAACCAGCACCGGCTGGTCAATGTCCAGGTGTGCCTGCTTCAACCAGTCGATCGACACTGCCTCCGGCCGGCCCCCCCATGTCCAGCACAAAAGTCGACTGCCCGTGTTCCAGCATCCGGAACGGGCCCTCATACGGCCTCTGGAGTGGCGTCCGGTGGGCATCACGGCACAGTAAGACGTATGGGCAGTCCCTGAGGGCTGATGGCACATGCGGGCGAAATATCCCATGGCGGGACGTTGGGACGGGTGCGAGCCTGCCAACTCGCTCGCGAAGGCGCTTTAGGGTGGATGAGGGCGTTACCCACTGCCCTGACGCCGACGGCACGAATTCCCCGTGCACCGTGAGTGGAGACCCATACACGAGCTCCGCCGATGAGGCCAAGTCCTCTTTGGGAGCAGTCTGGATGCCCAGCATGACCCACGGCAACTCACCCATCTAGTTCGGGCCGGAGAGTCGCGCCTTCATTGCTGCTTTTAGCTGCCGATGGATCCTCTCCACCAGACCGTTAGCTTGTGGGTGTTAAGCCTTCGTGTGATGTAGTTGCACCCCCAGCAAGCGAGCCATGGCTGACCACAGCTTGGAGGTGAACTGTGGCCCCCGGTCTGAGGAGATGTGCGCCGGCACCCCGAAGCGAGCAATCCAGTGCGCGGACAACGCACGAGCACACGTAGCCGTTGAAGTATCGGCCAGTGGAATGGCCTCTGGCCACCGCGTGAAGCGGTCCACCATTGTAAGAAGGTGGGTGATGCCCCGGGATGGCAGGAGAGGCCCTACAATGTCTACGTGCAGATGGTCGAAATGCCGGTGAGGTAGACCAAACTCTCGGAGAGGCGCACGGACATGGCGCTGGATTTTCGCCGTCTGGCACGGAATGCAGGTGCGAGCCCAATGGCCAACCTGCTTGCGCAGACCGTGCCATATGAAGCGAGCGGCCACTAGCGCCGTTGTCGCACGGATTGATGGGTGAGCCAGGCCGTGGATCACCTCGAACACCCTCCGGCGCCAGAGACGATGGGGCGCTGCTGACCGGACGATACATCACACAAGATTGTCACTCCTCCAGGACGGACATCCTCAAGGCGGAGGCCGGAGATGGCAGTCCGGTAGGCGGGCATCTCATCGTCCATGAGCTGTGCCTCTGCCAAAGCAGAATAGTCAATTCCGGGCGCCACCTCGAACACGGCGTTGATAGCGGGGCGGGACAATGCGTCGGCCACCCGGTTCTCTTTCCCCTCGATGTAGCGGATAGATGTTGTGTACTCTGAACTGTAGGCCAATTGCCGCTGTTGACGCGCGGACCAGGGGCCGGAAACCTTCGCCAGGGTGAAAGTGAGTGGCTTAGTGGTCCGTGTAGGCGGTGAACGGGTGGCCCTCCAGGAATTAGTGAAAATGGCGCACGGCCAGGTACAGAGCCAGGAGCTCGCAATGGAACGCGCTGTATTTCGTCTGCGCGCGGTTAAGGTGCAGGCTGAAGAAGGCCAGGGGCCGCCAAACTCCGTCTGTCAGTTGCTCCAGCACAGCACCAACCGCCAACTCAGAGGCGTCCATCATGAGAGCAGTCGGGGCATCTTCACGCGGGTGCACCAGCAGTACGGCCCGAGCTAGGGCCTCCTTCGCGCCGTCAAAAGCTGCCCCTGCCCCGTGGGTCCATTCAACATCCTTGTTCTGCCCACCCCCCACAAGTTGATACAGCGGCCTCATGATGTGGGCCGCGGATGGCACGAAACGATAGTAGAACGCCACCATGCCGACGAACTCCTACAGGCCACGCACCGTGGGCGGGGAAACCGACGGATGGCGTCGACCCTGTCAGGCAGGGAAACCGTGCCCTGTGCAATCACGCGGTGGCCGAGGAAGTCAATTTCCGTTACCCCAAAACGGCATTTTTTGAGGTTAATGGCCAATCCATGCTCGCTGAGCCGCTGACAAAGAGCTGCCGAAGGTGAGCTCAGTGCTCCTGCTGCGAGCGGCTGACTACCAGGATGTCGTCCAGGTACACAAACATGAAATCGAGGTCACGACAAACCCCGTCCATTAGACGTTGAAAGGTCTGCGCAGCGTTTTTGAGGCCGAACGGCATCCGCGTGAACTCGTAAAGTCCGAATGGCGTGATGATCACCGTCTTGGGTACATCATCCGGATGAACTGGGATCTGGTTATAACCACGTACCAGATCCACTTTCGAAAATATTGTGGCCCCAGCCAATTGGGCGGTGAAGACCTGGATGTGGGGCACGGGGTATCGATCCGCTGTTGTTGCAGCGTTCAACAGTAATCCCTGCAAGGTCGCCAGCCCCCGCTTGACTTAAGAACCATGTGGAGTGGGGACGCCCAAGGACTGCTCGAAGGGCGGACGATCCCCAAGATCTTCATTGTGCGGAATTCCCGCCGTGCCAGACGCAGCTTATCCGGCGGCAGTCGGCGTGCCCGAGGGTGGAGAGGTGGGCTGGTAGTCTGAATAAAATGCACCACTCCGTGGCTGGGGGTCGATGATCAAAACTGTGGGGTCAGAATGTCTGGGACCGTGGCCAAGATCCGTGCGAAGCGGGAGCCCATGGACGACAGGGGCCGTCCCACCGGTTAATACAAACGCAACGTGATCGGCTCCATTGTAGCGGCGTTGATCAAACACTGACGCCTGACGTCCACCATGAGGGAATGCGCCCGGAGGAAATCGGCCCCGAGCAATGGCTGGGAGACGTCGGCAATGGTGAACTGCCACGAGAAATGGCAGGAGCCGAACATGATCGGAACCATGCGCGCTCCGTATGTGCGGGTGGGGCTGCCATTCCGCGTGGTGAGGACGGGCCCCTGCTTACCGGAACGAATGTCGGCCAGCGAAGGGGGCAGGATGCTGAGCTCTGCTCCAGTATCAATGAGGAAGCGGGTCCCGGAGCGCCGATCCCAGGCGAAGAGACGGTGAATTTTGCCGCCGCCTCGGGGACTATTGGCAGTCGGCCCAGGCGTTTCCCGGGAACGTGCACTGCTGGCGGCATTGTCATGCTGCAGCACCCCAGCGCTGGTGGTAATAGCACCAGCGCTTCATGCTGGTGTTACTTGGAGCTTGCCTGCTCCTGTTGGTGGTGTCTGCAGCTTGCTGGCGCTGAACTGCAGGTGCAGTACCCCTCACTGACGCTGGGATCGATCGTCTGGGCCGTCGGGCTGGAGCTGTCACTCCTTCCATAGCTCCCCTGCCCCACCGGAGGAAATCGGGAGCTGCCGGGGTGACGTCATCGGCACGCCTGCCGACGACCAGCGCGTTGACGTCATCAGGGCGCGTCGGCCTCAGCGCGTCCCCGGGGCTGCTGACGGCCAGCGCGTTGACGTCATCAGAGCGCGCCATCCACAGCAGGTCGGCGCGCCTCCCGAGGGCCCTGATGTCAGTGAAGGAGACGTCTGTGAGCTGCAGACGGATGTTGGCCGACAGCAGATACAGGTAAGTATATTCGAATAGCAGGCACGGCGTGTGCCCATCCAGAAGAGCCACCATCTCCTTTAGGAGGCTAGATGGTCGTCGGTCGCCTAGGCCCTCCATATGCAGGATCCTTGCAGCACGCTCCATCCTGCTTAGCCCATAAATCTGGAGCAGGAGCTCCTTAAGGCCGCGATATTTACCATCGTCCGGGGGAGCTGCGAGGAAGTCCGTGACCTTCTCGACCGTGTCCTAGTCGAGGGCCCCCACCAGGTAATAAAAACGGGTGGCATCGACCGTGATGCCCCGTAGGTTGAACTGGGCCTCTGCCTGCTGGAACCAGATGAGCGGCCGGGTGGTCCAGAATTTGGGAAGTTTCACCACGCCCAGAGATAGGGCTGGGCCAGCCTGTGAGGAGGTAGGGCTTTCTGCTCTCACCATCATGACGCCGATGGAGCGTCGGGGTCACCAATGTGGTGCGTGGGTCTCAAAAGGAAGTCCAGTGTTTTGAGAGGCACCTTTTATTATGTTCCTCCCAGCTGTAGGGAAGACCAAACGAGAGAAAGATGACACCCAAACCCCAGCCTTTAAACCCTCTGGCTAAGGGCCGCCTCCAGACTCAACCACTCCCATGCTGAGGGGTTCGGCAGTTATGATGGCACGACCCTTGGGAGCCGCCACAGGATTAAAATATTGCGGCAGTATTATATCACAGATAATAGTCCTGTTGCCTCATGCTGTATGACTATAAATAATTATTCCTTTCGTAAGGCAATTTACTAACCATTCAGGCTACAATACTTCCTCAATATTACTTATACATAGAAAAACCGATTAATAAAAATGAATACAAATATGGGCATCAGTGATGAGGCTGACACTGCCCATCCATAAATCCTGAATTGAAAGAGTCAGTAAATAGTTGACCTGAGCTCGTTGCCTGATCTTATCAATGGAGCACAGATTTTCTTCACTAAACACCATAAGAAAATTGAGATTATTACTATTAATCTGCTTTCCTCACTCAACTTCCTACATAATTAAGACATTATTGACTGTAGATGAAACCTAGTCTGCTGAAGAATCAAGGCTCATAACAGCACCTGTCCTTCCCTCCCCATAATGCCTGACATGCTGAGTTCCTCCTGCACAATGTTTTGATCTTCAAAATTCCCCAGCCTTCAGTGGTTTTCAACTTCTGCTTCCACATCCCTAAATATGGGTATCAACATTATTATTCCAGTAACAAAACAAGAAAATTATTATTCCAGTAACAAAACAAGAACACCCCCCCCCCCCATATCACACTGTGAAACGCAAGATAACTAATCGATAAACATTAAAAAACACAAAGATGATGGAGCACTTATCACCAATGTACTTTTAGCCTGCCTGAACAAAATATAATTGGAATTTATGAATAAGAGGGACAGTAAAGTGAAATGTATTAATATGTGGCATCAAGACCCTCCACCACCCCTCTCTCATTACCCCACTCAGTCTCTCCAGCAAACCAACCCCACACACCAAACTCACCCCACCATGAAACACCACTTCAGGCACATCTGAAGAAGGGTAACGTTTCGGGTCGAGACCTATTTCCTTCGCTCCATAGATGCTGCCTCACCCGCTGGGTTTCTCCAGCACTTTTGTCTATCTCAGGCACATCGGACCCTACCCCCCCGGGCGCCCACTCATCAGCACCAGGAACACCCACCTACAGGCGCCCCACCCCAGTACCACCCCACTCCGGCAACCTCGGGCACCCCGCCCCTGAACATCCGCACACGGCCACCCGACCTCCATGTATTCCATGTACCACCAACCCCACCTGACACACACCCAGGACCCCAACCCACAAGAATCCAGCTTCCATTGAACCACACGCATCCAGGCACCCCCCACCCCCCCAAACTCGGGCACAAACTCGGACTCGGAGTCCCGCCGATAGATTCCCACATCTGTATTTATTTATCTGTATTTATCTAAACATTGCTATCACTACGTATTGACACTAAACTGCATTTCGTTGTACCCATACTTGTATCTGTGCAATGACATTAAATTTGAATTGAATTGAATTGAATTGAACAAACCCAAGATCCACCCACCTTGAACCAGCCCTTCGTTCCCCGAAACACCCACCGACAGTCACCCCAAACACCCACACAGGGGGCTTCATACCCCACTGAATAATCACCCCACCCCAAACACCCAGCCCCCCTCCCCCGACACCCCGACTTCATCGGGATTCACTCCCTCCCACGACCCAGGCGCCGGTCCCTCGGACACTCACGGGGTCTGTTCTTCTTGGCCGCTTCCCGGCGCTGCTGCTGCTGCTGCTGCTGTTGTTGCTGCTGCTGTTGCTGTTGTTGTTGTTGTTGCTGCGCCGGCTGCCGGCTGCTGCTGCCCGGCACCGCGTCCTTGCCGCCAGCTGCCCGGCCCGGTTCGATGCCGGACCCCGACGCTGGCTTGTGCCGAGGGAGGGGAGCCGACGGCCGGCCCGCGGACCCGCACTTCATTTCACCCTCCTCGGCCTCCTGACTCCCGCCGCCATGGTAACCGTTCACCACCGGCTCGCTGTCCATCGCCGATCCGGGCCCCGCCGCCGCCGCCGTCAAGCCGTAAACCTGCAGCGGAAGTGGGGGATGAGTTAAGCAGCCAGCTGGGCGGCCCCGGGCCCGACGGCCATCACCCTCCGCCGCCTCCGTCCGTCCGTCACCGCCCCATCGGCGACGCACCGGCCGGCCACCGGAAATGGAAGCTGACTGACAGCCCCTTCATCCAATTAGCGCCCGGGGCAGGCCGCGCCCCCACCAATCAGAACACGGGGGCGGGTTCACCTTGCCATAAAAACACAACAAAAACAACTTTAAACGCCATGTGCAGGTCTTAAGACGGCAAACACGCAAACCTAATGACAGATGGTGTCGAGGAACGTTCCCAACGGTGAAAACCTAAGGTGAAATTGCTTTAAAACACGATTTTCTATCGCCTCGCTGCCGCTCCGGATGTTGCTTATGATTGACGTCGTCTCTCAGCCAATCAGCGGGCGGGTGCAGCCGATCACCGCCGGGGAACCGTCTTGAAGGAGGCGCCGTGGTCCCGGTAACGGCCGGGCCGTGTCGTACAGCGCAGCGCAGCGCCTGGGGCGCAGGAGAAGGTTTACACCCATGGGGGCAAAGCGGACGAAGTCACGTCAGGGGCGTTGGTTGACAGGGTGGGTGGGGACGGGGTGGCGGCGATCAGCTGATCTGCGCGGCTGCAGCAACGTCGCCGTCCAGCTGCTTCCTCCAAAGCTCCGCTATATATAGGATCTTTGGCCTCCTCTGTCCCCTCCATCCACCCCGCACATAGCTCCTCTCCCTCCTTACACCACCTCCGCGCCCCTATCCCATTCCCTGCACTTACATTGACTCCCCCCCCCCCCCATCCACCTCTTGCATCCCTTCCCGTAACAATCACTCCCTCCTCCCATCCACTTCATTCCTTGCACTTTTAACCATATAACAATTACAGCACGGAAACAGGCCCTCTCGGCCCTTCCAGTCCGTGCCGACCATTTGTTTTCCCCTAGTCCCATCTACCTGCACTCAGACCATACCCCTCCATTCCCTTCACGTCCATATACCTATCCACTTTACTCTTAAATGTTAAAATCGATCCTGCCTCCACCACTTCTGCTGGAAGCTCATTCCACACAGCCACCACCATCTGAGTAAAGAACCTCCCCCTCACGTTACCCCTAAACTTCTGTCCCTTAATTCTCATGTCATGCCCTCTTGTTTGAATCTTCCCTACCCTCAATGGGAAAAGCTTATACACGTCAACTCTGTCTATCCCTTTCATCATTTTAAAGACCTCAATCAAGTCACTTGCATCCCTCCACTCCCCCATCCCCTCATCACATCTCTTGCATCCCCTCACTCCCCCACCCATCCCTCACATCCCCTCGACTCATCCCATCCCGTCCTCCACCCCCCCCCCCCCCAAGCCTTACACCTCTTTCACTCCCCCATCCCCTCCCCTTACATACACTCCACTCCTTCATCCCAACCCTTACATCCCCTCCACTCCCATCATACGTCCCTAACATCACTTCCAATCGCCCCACCGATTCTTTACATGCCCACCACTCCCTCATCCCATCCTTTACATCCCCTCCGCTCCTGCCGCCCAAACTGTCCATCCTCTGTACTTATATCCATTCACCCCACCCATCTCTTGCATCCCCTTCACTCCCTCCTCACATCCCACCCCTTGCATCCCCTCCACTTATATCCTCTCCACTTTCCTCCCCCCCTTACATCCTTTCCCCTTAATTCGCCTCCTTTCCCTACCACTCCCATCCCCTCTCCTTCCCTCCTTGTCCAGTGGTATCCTCTAGTCGTGGCAGGCAGCACCCATTCCAGGCAAGGCCGATCTGTTGTGGCACCACCGGACTGCCAGAATGAGTTTGAAAGGTCCCGGACACGAAACGTTGCTTGTCAATTCCCCCATGTTCATTAGTTATAAGACCCTCCACAGATGCTGTCTGACCTGCTGTTACTCTAGCATTTTGTGTTTTGCTCAAGATTCCATCATTAAAGATTTAATAGGAACCTGAGAGGTTCACAAACGGTGGTGAGTACAGAACGAGCTGGGGGTAGTTGAGTCAGGTAATATCGCAACATTTGAGAAACATTTAGATAGGCACATGGATTGGATAAAGGTTTAGTGGGATATGGGCCAATCGCAGGCAGCTGGGACTAGTAGATGGGACATGTTGGCTGTTGTGAGCAAGTTTCCATGCTGTATGACTAGCTGCAGTTCCTTGTGTCGTGGAAAGATTCAGCAGCTTTGAAACCCATTCCTTAGACAACCCCACATTCAGATATAGATTTACGCATAGATTTAAGGGCATAGACTCATACCCATGGCACATATTCCTCTAAACATTTCCTATCCATTTGGTGCTGCCAGTATGAAGTTTGTGTGTAAATACAGTGGTCAAAAAGGCTTTTGGCACATTGGCCTTCATCAGTCAGTGTATTGAGTATAGGAGATGGGAGAAGGGGCGGAAATCCTGGGGGCGTACACACGCCCCCCCCCCCATTGTTTGAGAGGGGGGAGACAATCACCTCCCCCCACACCCCATGTTTTGTCATCCGGACTTCATCAGCCACTTTCTAAGGGCTGAATCGGCCTGTTCGCGGGGCCTTTCAGCGCTCGTCGCAGCTTAAAATCAAACTGCTGCATTGAGGTGATCAAGGCTCCCGATGTTGAAGCCTCCTCCGGCCGATGAAAGACCCCGTGAATGGGCCAATTCATGCCCCACGGCCGAAGCCTCGCACGCATCTCGCTCGCTCTCCTCCAGCCCAGCGCGCCACTTGACTCGGGGGTGATTCGGTACGGCGCCTGATGAGCAGAGGGAACCGGGACCGGGTCACCGCCAGGAATGCAGTTCTCTATCTGGAAGGTGGAGGGTCTGCTGCGGCTGCTGGCAGATACACACACACATAGAGAGGCCACTCGGCCCACGCGTTGCTGCTGCCTCACAGCGCCAGGGACACGGGTTTAGATCCGGACTCCGGGCGCAGTCTGTACAGAGTCTTTTTCTCCCCACTAGCACCTTGACTGATGTTGATCTCACCCTTGCTGCTGAACAAACCAAGCACCAGCACTGAGTGCTCGCTCCACCACCTCTCGCTTAAGTTTACTTTGACAATGGGTCTCTACAGGGCCCACGGCTGAAGCCTCCGAAGCCTCGCGTGTGTGTGAGAGTGTGCGCATGCGCGAGCGGCCGCCAGTAAATTGTGTGCCCCCCCCCCATGTTTTGATAGCGATTTCCGTGCCTGGTTGGGAGGTCATGTTGCAGCTGTATAAGACGTTGGTGAGACCGCATTTAGAATAATGTGTTCGGTTCTGGGCGCCATGTTACAGAGAAGATATTGTCAAGCTTGAAAAGGTTCAGAAAAGATTTACAAGGATGTTGCCAGGATTAGAGGGTGTGAACTGTAGGGAGAGGTTGAGTTGGCTGGGTCTCTATTCCTTGGAGCACAGGAGGATGAGGGGTGATCTTATAGAGGTGTACAAAATCATGAGAAGATTAGATTGGGTAGATGCACAGAGTCTCTTGCCCAAAATAGGGGAATCGAGGACCAGAGGGCATAGGTTCAAGGTGAAGGGGAAAAGATGTAATAGGAACCCGAGGGGTAATCTTTTAACACAGGGTGGTGGGTGTATGGACAAGCTGCCAGAGGAAGTAGTTTAGGCTGAGACTATCCCATCATTTTGTAAACAATTAGGCAGGTACATCGATAGTTTAAGAAGAAACTGCAATTGCTGGAAAATCGAAGGTAGACAAAAATGCTGGAGAAACTCAGTGGGTGCAGCAGCATCTATGAAGCGAAGGAAATAGAAACATAGAAAATAGATGCAGGAGGAGGCCATTCGGCCCTTCGAGCCAGCACAGCCATTCATTGTGATCATGGCTGATGGTCCCCTATCAATAACCCGTGCCTGCCTTCTCCCCATATCCCTTGACTCCACTAGCCCCTAGAGCTCTATGTAACTCTTTCTTAAATCCATCCAGTGACTTCACCTCCACTGCCCTCTGTGGCAGGAAATTTCATAAATTCACAACTTTCTGGGTGAAAACGTTTTTTCTCACCTCAGTCTTAAATGACCTCCCCTTTATTCTAAGACTGTGGCCCCTGGTTCTGGACTCGCCCAACATTGGGAACATTTTTCCTGCATCTAGCTTGTCCAGTCCTTTTATAATTTTATATATGCAACGTTTCAGGCCGAAACCCTTCTTCAGACTGATGTGAGGGCGGAAAGAAGAAAGGAAGAGGAGGAGCCAGAAGGCTGAGGGAGAGCTGAGAAGGGGAGGAGACAGTAAGGACTACCTGAAATTAGAGAAGTCAATGTTCATACCGCTGGAGTACAAACTGCTCAAGCGAAATATGAGGTGCTGCTCCTCCAATTTCCGGTGGTCCTCACTCTGGCCGTGGAGGAGGCCCAGGACAGAAAGGTCGGATTCGGAATGGGAGGGGGATAGGACAGGTTTGGAGGGATATGGACCAAGCGCAGGCAGGTGGGACTAGTGTAGCTGGGACATGTTGGCCGCTGTTGGAAAGTTGGGCTGAAGGGCGTGTTTCCACGCTGTATCAGTATGACTCTGTTATTCCAGACATTAAAACATAACAACTTCAGTGGTTAGAGATCTAAAATAAGAAGGTAATGCTAAATATATCCACCATGCCAGGTATCATTCACAACAGACGTCACCACAGCTGCCGCTGACCGCATTGTGTTGATATTTTACAAGATAGGCCTGGAAAAGACCTGAACAAAGACAATGGAATGAGCGGAACATGATGCCAAGTAAACTAATGTTTGCCTGCACATAATCCATGTCCTTCCTTTCCCTGTATATCCATGTGCCCATCCAAAAGACTGTTAAACACAATTGTATCTGCCTCAATTACGTCCCTGGCAGCATGTTTCAGGCACCAACCACTGTATAAAATTTGCCCCACACATGTTCTTTAAACTTTGCCTCTCTCACCTTAAAGCTATGTCCTCTAATATTTGACATTTCCACTTTGGGGGGAAAAGGTTCTGACTGTGTCCTATTTGTATCTCTCATAATTCCACACAGATTTATTTAGAGCAGATTTGAAGGGGTATTTTTTCACTCGGGGGGGGGGGGGGGGATCATAGAGGTCTGGGACATGGTGGAGGCAGCAATACTATTCATATTTCATAAGATCTGGGAGAAGAGCTTCCTGTTTAACAAATCGTTTAAAAGACTGGATTCCCAGCAACGGTGGCCTCCCGCCCTAATCAATTGAAATCTTAACCTTAAAATGTTTTTATCCTTAAGGGGATTAAAAGGTAAATGAGGGACTTTGGGATTGGAGATCAAATGAGGAGAAGGAGCAGGATGAAGGGAAGGGTGAAAGATAGTGAAAGAAATGAGAGCGGGGCGGGGTTGGTAGTTTTAACTGCAGTAGTTCTATACTTATCTCAATGTCCCACACACGGCTCCTCCCAACAACACTGATTGTTTCTCCTTATCCATTAATGTCCCAGAGATTGATAATTGAGGTGGATTATGGCAGCTGCAATAAATTTGTTTTTGTGCTTATTGGATATGGTTATTGCTCTTCTGGGTATTTTTGATGACATTCTTCCCTCCCTCTCTCAGTTTAGTACTGACATGCCCTAATGAAATACTGTGCGATTTACTTTACCAAACAAGTTTTGTACACTCATAACATTCAGGGAAATCTGTTTTGTGCCAAGTGCCTCTTCCAACAAATCTCTTTTGAACTTCTTGGCGCAGCGATAGAGTTGCTGCCATATGCCACCAGAGACACAAGTTTGATCCTGACTACAGGTGCTGTCTCTATGGAACTTGTATGTTCTCCCTGACCATGTGGATTTTCTCTGGGTGCTCCAGTTTTCTCGCACACTCTAAAGACGTATAGGTTAACTGGCTTCTGTACATTGTAAAAATGGTCCCTGGCATGTATAAAAGTGTTAGTGTACGGGGTGATCACTGATCGGCGCAGACGCAGTGGGCTGAAAGGCGTGTTTCCACGCTGTATCTCTGAAGTCTAAACTAATGACCCATAAACAAAGTAGCAATAAATAAGATAGTTTGAAGACATGTACTCACCGCAATCATAATTATTTACTGGATTAACCTGACCCAGTCCTCCACGTCAACTTCAGATTTGTGTTGTATGGTATCAGAAGGCAGATCTGTAACAGTAGCTGGAGCCATATGAACCATTTTCTCTGCCATTGATAATGTATCTAAAAGTGAAATAATAAAATAATCAAGAGATATGGGGAGAAGGCAGGCACGGGGTACTGATTGTGGATGATCAGCCATGATCACAATGAATGGTGGTGCTGGCTCGAAGGGCCTCACCAGTGACACTGCCTCAGTTGAAACAAAGCAATCCATTTAAAGAACGGTCATGGGTGTGTAGTAAATGTGGCCCTTGCCAGCAGTCTCAACATTTTGTGAATAAATAAGTTCACATATTTTGAATTCTCTGGTGTTATGGTTAACCTACTCTGCCTGTTAAATAAATGCAAGTGTTGAATATCAAAAAAAAGCTTGCGTTTTATTATCCTTCGTCCTACTGACGTGGAACACACTAATTTCTTCCACTATCTCCCACATTTCCGGTCATCCTGCTCCTTTCTCCTCTTTTGTACACCCATGTCATGTCCCAAAGTCCCTCATTTTCCTTTTATCCTGCCGTTTCCCATCTCCCCTGTTGCCTTCCACGCATACCGTCCTTACATCCCATACAGTACCTCAGCACTTTAAAGCCAATGACAAACTGCTGGAAGAATTGAGCAGGTCAAATAGTATCTGTGGAGCCACAGGATGGCATTTTGGGTCAAGACCCTACTTCAGTACCTAATACATAGATCATCCTTTTGCTTCCACAGCCGTTGTGTATCCTGCTGAGTTCTTCCAACAGTTTATCTCCAGCTCCAGATTCCAGCATCCACAGTCCCTGGTGTCTCAAAACAACGTGATATTCTTTTGAAGTAGAGATATCTGTGTACTGTGGGAAATGTGATCGCCAGTTTGTAAACAGAGCAATCAAGTCAAGGCAATCAAGTTAAAATTGTCATGTGCACGTTCAGCAAGGTATAGGTAAAAAAACAACTTGTTTTCAGCAACACATGCACATAGATTTAGATAACACACAAAAACATAAATTATGCATAAATTCTTCATACAGGACCCATGCAGATGCTTCCGACGGTGGGGAGGGCTCCATCTGTGATTAACTGGGCTGAGTCCACCACATCCTCGGGTCCTATGCAGACCAGCTGGCAGAGGTATTTACAGACATCTTAAAAACCTCAAACTGACACAAAAGGTTGGGGTAACCTGTTGAGTTACTCCAGTAACTCTTCAGTCTTTAGTTTTAACCAGCTGCCTTCAGTTTAAACCAGCATCTGTAGTTCCTCCTTAAACATTTAGTCTTCAGCTATTCCATTCCAAGGTCCCCACCTACTTCAGGATGATCACCATGATCCCGACGCTAAAGGAAAGTAAGATAGTGTGCCTTAATGACAATCGTCCATCGGATTTGACATCCATCATCATGATGTGCTTCGAGAGACTGGTGATGATGCACATTAACTCCAGCCTCCCTGCCACCCTTGATCCATTGCACTAGTTTAGTTTAGTTTATTGTCACATGTCACCGCGGTACAGTGAAAAGCTTATGTTGCGTAGCATCCAGTCAGCAGAAAGCCATTTACAGTGTATAGATACATGATAAGGGATGCAAGGTAAAGCCAGCCTTGTCCGATCAACGGATCAAGGATAGTCCGAGGGTCACCAAAGAGGTAGACAGTAGTTCAGCACTGCTCTCTGGTTGTGGTAGTATGATTCAGTTGGCTGATAACAGCTCGGAAGAAACTATACTTGAATCTGGTGGTGTGCGTTTTCACATACCTATACCTTTTGCCTGAGGGGAAATGGGAGAAGAGTGAGTGGCCAGGATGCTACTCGTCCTTGATTATGCTGCTGACCTTGCTGAGGCAGTGTGAGGTATAAATGGAGACAATAGAAGGAAGGTTGGCGCTGCAATTTCTTGCGGTCTTGGATGGAGCTGTTCCCAAACCAAGCTGCAATGCATCCTGATAAAATGCTTTCTATGGTGCATCTGTAGAAGTTGGTGAGAGTTGTCGGGGACATGCCAAACTTCCTAAGCCTTCTAGGAAAGTAGAGGCATTGCTGTGCTTTCTTGGTCATTGTTTCAATATGGGTGGTCCAGGAGAAGTTGTTGGTGATATTGACTCCTGGGAATTTGACGTTTTCAATTATTTCTACTCCAGCGCCGTCAATGAAGTCGATCATTATCTCCTTCGTCTTGCTGACATTGAGAGAAAGGTTATTACTCGACTCCAGGACACAAGGTTCTCGATCTCCTGCTTAAGCTCAGTTTCATGACTGTTACAACAGGTTCACAGCATACACTATCTCCCTTACCCGAAACTCAACTCTGGAACACCTAGACAGCAAGGACTCTTACGTTAAACTCCTATTCATCAACTGCGGCTCTGCCTTCAACATCATAATCCCATCTAAATATCTCCAAACTCCTAGATCTGGGAATCGGCATCCCACTCTGTCACTGGATCTTCGACTTTTTAACCAACAGACCACAATCAATGAGGATAGATGACAACACTTTCTCCACAATAATTCTCAACACGGTTGCCCCGGGAGGATGCGATCTCAGTCTACTCTCTATATACTCATGACTGTGTGGCCACATTTGGCACCTACTCCATCTACAAGTTTGCAGATTACACCACTGTGGTGGGCCAAATCATAAACAGTGAGGAGATGGAGTACAGTAAGGATTTAAGGAACTTAATAATATGGTGTCAGGCCAACAACCACTCCCTCATTGTCAGAAAGATGAAGGAGCTAGTTATTGATTTCAGGAAGTGTGGTAGGCACATGCCCCAACAGCATCAACAGTGCCAATGTGGAAATGGTTGAGAACTTTCCTTGAAGTTAATTCCACTAATGAACTGTCGTGGACCAAACACATTGAAGTCACAACCAAGAAGGCACACTAGCACTTCTACTTCCTCAGGAAATAGAAATTTGGCATGTCTCCAGTGACTTACAAATTCCTTCATATGTACTAAAGAAAGCATATATGTCGGATTGCAATTTAGCTTGGTTTGGGAATAGCTCTGCCAAGATCTCAAGAAATGCAGAGGGTTGTGTATATTGCCAGTTCATCGCTCAGCACAAACTCCCCACCATTGACTATCACCCTCCCAACCTCCAAATCCAATACACATCATCCAATATACCATTCCCACCAGATCCAATGAAATCCCACCACCAGTCTCATCTTCCTCTCTTCCCCTCCTTTCTGGTTTCCACCAGGACCACTCTCTTCACTACTCCTGGTCCACTCATTCCAACCGGCATCTTCCCCACTGCTCCCTCTGAAACCGTAGGAGGTGCAAAACCTGTCCCTAGCCAATCCCGCTTACCACTATCCATGCACTTAAATAGCCCTTCCATTTGAGGCAGAGGTTCACCTGCATCCCTTCCAACCTTGGCTGTGGTGTTTGATGCTTGCTGTGTGGCATCTCTACACTGGAGAAATTAAATGTAGATTAAGCAACCATTTTACAGAGCACTGTGTCCATACTGGGCTTCTTTAGAATATCATGTCTTTTTCTGTTTTATCTCAGCTACAAACTCAGCAGCTTTCACACTCATAGCATTTGTGATCCTTTTCTTTGGTGAATATGGAACAGCACAGCCTAAAAACAGGCCCTTCAGTCCATGAATATTTGCACTCAACATGATGCCAAGTTAAACTAACCTCCTCTGCCTGCATGTGAACTATATATCTTTCCATGTCTTGCATATTCATGTAAACACCAATTCTTACAACCTATATAGACTAAAGCCCTTGAAACTAAATGAATTGCTGTCTCACAGAAAGTACACTTTGTAAATCAGGGAATACACTTAGTATTACAGGTCATGGCACGTGTGTAGCTTGGAGCAATGTATGTTCAGAAGCAATGAATGACTAATTACCCAACTTTAGGCAAATAAATAATAACACAATTAACTGAATGTATTTTGCAGTGTCTTAATTAGGAAAGATGGACCTCTTAATATGCCAATTTCACTTGAACTCAATAGTTAGCCTATGTGCTTCTCCCAATCCTGGCTACAAACAAGGGAATAAATTACAAGCACCCTGTCATTTGATTTTAATCATTTCCTCCTTAATCTGAAAATCTATGTGGTCTGAAGAAGGGTCTCTATCAAGGGAACACTATCAAATAGAACGCTAACGAATGTATGTGCAGCCGTGGAGAATTTCGGGAATTTTGCAAGTTCTTGTTCTGTACATATTTTTTATCCTGAATAAAGTATATTTTGATTTTGTTTTAAGTTTGAAGAAGCGTCTCGACACGACGCATCACCTATTCTTTTACTCCAGAAATGGTGCCTGACCTGCTGAGTTACTCCAGTACTTTGTGTCTATCTTTGATGTTTCTATGTCACTTTACTGTAAATGATTATACATTCAAAAACAAACTATGAAAAATATAAAAGAAAAATAATTAAATTTCAATGTGTAACATTTTTTCAGACTTTTTACTTTGGTAAATGATGTATGGCAACACAACAATTATCTATCTTAATAAATAATTCTGTCTGCAAATGAATTGATAGCAAAATGTAGCTCATTCTGGCTTTTATTGAGCAATTGCGAAAGTCTGTGTTTCCAGTTTTCCAACAAGAAAGTTAAACAAGCGGAGATCAGTTTGCTCCAGTTAAGTCATGCCTCGTGCTGTCTGGCAGAATTGCAACTCTGAAGATGCTGCAGGCTAAAATGATCTTTGCAGAAACTGCGGTGGAAGATGAAGCAGGGAGCTAATGGAATTTGATTGATCACCACATAACTAAATGTTTCTTCCAAAAGATGATTCATTGTTCAAATTTTCTGGGCTGAAAATGCCAGAATGTTTCTTGCGTTGGCTTTTGCTTGGTGCTCGTTATGGTTTCTGACAAATACTATTGACATAGCTATTTTGAGGACTGCTTTATCAGTCATATTATTGTTTCTTGAATCTACAGTTTTTTTAAAATATTGCCACAAAGGTATCATTACATGTTGACTAGTTTGCATGGTTTTGTGTCAATATCAGAATTTATGAGATACTAGACTAAGTGGGACCCGTTATGTCCCAGCATCACACGGTCCCCCAACGCAATATTCCACCTCTCCACCTATTCCAATATTGGTGGCCAGTAGGGGAAGGGGGGATTTCTGGAGCGCTAGTATGGGTGTTGTGCGCTGAAGGGATTGGTTTCCAGAGGGCTAGAAAGGCACATTGTGGGCCGAATGGATTCTTGGGCTGGCAGCTCACTCATTCACGGCTGGTGGGCTCGCAGTTGACTCACGGCTATTCTTTGAAATTCCATTTCAAGCAGGGTGCAAGGGCACCAAATTCAAGTGCAATTTCATACCATTTCAAGCAGGGTGCAAGACCACTAAAGGCAGTGAGTCGTGACCTCTCCCTCCCCTATCTTGCAGAGACTGAGCTACGCCCACACTTCCGGGTTTTATAGTCCCTCCCCCTCCCACCAGAAGGGGCGTGGCCTTCATGCCGTGATTGACAGGAGAGAGAATCTCAACATTTTGTAAACACTAATAACTCCACAAAAACACTTATTTTTGATCGATGGGAACAATCCTCGGCACCTGATAAGTGGAGGGGGACTGAGTAAGATGGTCAAAAATCACAGCCATATGTGGTATCGTTTTTTCTAAAATCAATATAAAGCGTAAACAGGATCAAGATTATACTTAATTATATAGAAGGTAAGGCAGCTCCAATTAGGCAACGCAGCTTTAATTAGGCAAGGCAGCTCGCTTTAGCACTTCAAAACCAAAGGCAAGGCAGCTCGCTTTAGCACTTTCAAAACCAAAGGCAAGGCAGCTCGCTTAAGCACTTTCAAAACCAAAGGCAACACAGCTTTAGCACTTTCAAACCAAAACACTTTTGCATTTTCAAACTACATTTTCAAACCACATTAAGGGCACTGACAGGTCAGTAAAACCACTCACAGTTTAGTAGACATATGTTCAGTGTTATTCACAGACTGAGAATTGCGACCTCTCGCTTCCCCCATCTTGGAGAGAACTGAGGCACCTCCACACTTCCGTGTTTTATAGTCCCTCCGGAAAGAGAGAGAATCACAACATTTTTTAAACACTAATAACTCTTTTATTTTTCATCGATGGAAAAATCTTCGGCACCTGATGAGCGGAGGGGGACTCTGCGTAAGATGGCCAAAAATCACAGACATACGTGGTAGCTTTTTTTCTAAAATCAATATAAAGCGCAAAACAGGAAGTCGTCAAGATTAGACTTTTAATTATATAGAAGGCAAGGCAGCTCTAATTAGGCAAGGCAGCTTGCTTTAGCACTTTCAAAACCAAAGGCAAGGCAGCTCTAATTAGGCAAGACAGCTCTAATTAGGCAAGGCAGCATGCTTTAGCACTTTCAAAACCAAAGGCAACACAGCTTACTTTAGCACTTTCAAAACCAAAGGCAACACAGCGTGCTTTAGCACTTTCAAAACCAAAGGCAACACAGCTTGCTTTAACGCATTCAAAACAGTTGCGGCCCCAACACTGAACCTTGCAGGCAGTGGCAAGTGGAGTGCCGCAAGGCTTGGTGTTGGGGTCGCAACTGTTTACCATAAATTAATGATTTGGAAGAGGGAATTAGGAGCAACACTGGCAAGTTTGTGGATGAAACAAAGCTGGGTGGCAGTGTGAACTGTGAAGAGGATGTTAGGAGGTTGCAGGGTGACCTGGACAGGTTGAGTGAGTGGGCAGATGCATGGCAGATGCAGTATAATATAGATAAATGTGAGGTTATCCACTTTGGTGGCAAAAACAAGGGGGCAGATTATTATCTCAATGGGGTTAGGTTAGATAAGGGGAAGGTACAGAGTGACCTGGGTGTCCTTGTACACCGGTCCCTGAAGGTTTGCGTGCAAGTACAGCAGGCGATGAAAAATGTTGGCCTTCATAACAAGAGGATTTCAGTATAGGAGTAGAGAGGTTCTTCTGCATTGCTCTTGTGTATTGCGTACAGTTTTGGTCTCCTCATTTGAGGAAGAACATACTTGTGATTGAGGCAGTGCAGCGTCGGTTCACGAGTTTGATCCCTGGGATGGCGGGACTGTCATATAAGGAAAGATTGAAAAGACTGGGCTTGTATTCACTGGAGTTTAGAAGGATGAGGGGGATTCTTATAGAAACATATAAAATTATAAAAGGGCTGGACAAGCTAGGTGCAGGAAAAATGTTCCCAATGTTGGACGAGTCCAGAACCAGGGGCCACAGTCATAGAATAATGGGGAGGCCATTTAAGACTGAGGTGAGAAAAAACTTTTTCACCCAGAGTTGTGAATTTGTGGAATTCCCTGCCACAGAGGGCAGTGGAGGCCAAATCACTGGATGCATTTAAGAGAGTGTTAGATAGAGCTCTGAGGGCTAGTGGAATCAAGGGATATGGGGAGAAGGCAGGCTTGGGTTATTGATTGGGGACGATCAGCCATGATCGCAATGAATGGCGGTGCTAGCTTAAAGGGCCTCCTCGTGCACCTATTTTCTATGTTTCTAAAACCAAAGGCAACACAGCTTGCTTTAGCACTTTCAAAACCAAAGGCAACACAGCTTGCTTTAGCACTTTCAAAACCAAAGGCAACACAGCTTTAGCACTTTCAAACCAAAACACACTTTTGTATTTTTAAACTGCATTTTCAAACCACATTAAGGGCAATGGCAGGTCAGTAAAACCACTCACAGTTTAGTAGACATGTGTTCAGTGTTATTCACAGCTCAGACTGAGAATTGCAACCTCTCGTTCCCCCATCTTGCAGAGAACTGAGGCACCTCCACACTTCCAGGTTTTATAGTCCCTCCGGAAGCGGTGTGGCCTTCAGGAGAGAGAATCCCAACATTTTTTAAACACTAATAACTCTTTTATTTTTCATCGATGGGAAAAATCCTCTGTCCTGCGCAGCGGAGGGGGGCCCTGAGTAAGATGGCCAAAAATCACATCCGTAAGTGGCAGCGTTTTTTCTAAAATTAATATACAGAACAACAGGAAGTGGTCAAGACCAGACTTTTAATAATATAGATAATTTAAAAATGGATAGAGGCTAGGAAGGTGGGTTGGGTTGCAGAGAAGAATGGAAATGGATTTGACTTTTGTACCCTTGTCTCATATTCACTAGTCTTTACTGATAAGTAGTGAAAATCAAAAAATAGTGGACATTTAGAGGAAATGTGCAACATTCGTGGAGAACTCTACAGTGGATCTTTTTACTGACCAAAGAGAATTGAACAAGAGGTCATGGTTTCAGAATAATGACCATTTTGGTGTAATTGTGGAGAATTTGTTCACTCAGAACAAAATACCAAATGCTGGCAGAACTCAACAGGTCAGGCAGCATCTGTGGAGAGAATGTATAAGCGATATCTCGGGTTAGGACCTTTCTTGAGATGTCCATTCTCTCCATAGATTGTACCTGGAATTCTATACCCTAAGGACTATGAAGACTCAGTCAAAACACCAAGTGCTGGAGGATCGCCACGGGCCAGATACAATCTGAAGGGAATGAACGTCCAAAATTAGTGTCCTAACCCGAAACATCCACATTCCCTCCACAGATGCTGTCTGGCCTGTTGAATTCCTCCAGCACCTTGTGTTTTGCTCAACATTCCAGCATCTGCAGTTTCTTTTGTCTCCCTGAAGACTCAATCAATGAGTTAATTTGAATATAGATCAATAGTTTTATGCACATTAAAAGAATCAAGATACGTGGCAACATATGAAGAAAACTGTGTTTGAGGAAGAAGATGAGCCATGATTTTGTTGAATGGTGGACTGGACTTGAGGGTTATTCTCTTTGTTTCCCACATCTTATAACATCATATATCACAAAATGAAACATGATGGTGGACAAGGGGCCAGGAGGTCGGGAATGACCCAGGGCTGTGCGAGCAGTCGAGCAGACACAGGAACCTGGATGGTTCAGTCGTATCGACATGAGCTACATGCTACATGTCTGTGCTACATTAAAAATAGAATGAAAAATGAAATCCGAATGATGAGCAGACGTACATGAAACGGGTGAAAGATTTATTTGAGAAATAAGACAAAGGATGTCTATCGAATGCACGGGTTAAGGGAAATGCTGCTCTATCATTTCGAATGCCATGAATCCTTTCTCCTTTTGAAAACTGATGGACCAGAACACTTGGAAGAATATAATGAGCAGAAAATCTGTGAAAAATAACAATGGAACATTTTTAACACAGGTTAAATCACAAAAACACCCACTTTAATGCTGAATCAAAAAGGTCTTCTGAAACCTTTTTGCTTGGTGTATGTCTTGTGGCGTTATCATTGCCAACAATAATGGCTCAGAATAATTGTTTTCAAGATTTTCTCTAAATATTCAACACATTTTCACTTACTTAAACAAATTATATTTCACTCCAGTCAAATGAACAGTCAAATGCAGGGTGATGTTGATCAAATACTGTTGATAATGTGTTATAACATTTCAATCCTGAAGCTATTAATAGATGCGATGAATTTTAAACAGTGCCCTTCCTTTTCCCTTACATATTACTTACAGAGAATGCAGTTGTCGTTTCCGAGCTCAAGGTCAGCTTGTCTATTTAGCTTGAGGAATAGAAGCGTTTATGCTGTCATCATTGCTATGAGTAGTGGGCATTAATATTACCCATGAGTATTAATATAAGCTAAACAGCTTTCTTTTGTGCCACAATGATTTGACCGTCTATATGAATATTATTGTTTCTTTACAATTTACTATTGAAAGGTTGGCATCAAAGACTATGGTTGTAAAGTAGGGCAAACACCGGCATTAGGTTATCAGCTACGTTGAAAGCAGGGAAAATCAAGTCGAACGAGTTACTTACACAAACATGCACAACGAAGCCATCTCGATCATTACTCTGCTGCCGGTTTTCACACTGCCTTAGCAATGTATCCATGACAACCAGATCCCTAAATCTTTTCACACGGCACACAGGCTGACTTGTCCAATGTGCAGCATAGGGTTCGATTCATGTCCTCTCCATCATTTCAACCCTTGTTGCTCGGCCTGCCCTCACCACCTCTCCCCTGCAGCAAGTTTCAGAAGACACTCCACACCTTGAACTGTACACAACACTCCAACCCATTATATGACAATGCTTCAGACTGGCTCTTGCACTTACTGTTGGCCAAGGCTGGTCATTTGACCTGGGATTAGCTCCAGGCAGAATGGTAGCAGTATGGAAGGAGGCATTCTATCTACCGGGTCCATGCGAATAGTTCAAATAGTTCCTCTTAAAAGTTCATATGTTCTTCAGCAGAATTAGGCAGTTTGGCCCTTCAAGTCTACACCGCCATTCAATCATGACTGATCTATCTTTCCCTCTCAACCCCATTTTCCTCCCTCATCCCCATAACCCCTGACACCAAAACTAATCAAGAATCTGCAACCTCAAGCCTTATCCGGCCTTCTTTAAGTTTGTAACTTTCAGAAACGTATCCAGTTCTCTCGGGCTGGGTAGAGCCCTTTGGACGGCAGGCCAGTCGACTGTGAGCGAGAGGTGGGAGAGGGAGGGGAGAGGGGGAGGAGGAAAGGGGAGAGATTGGGGAGGGAGGAATGAGGAGAGAGAGTGGGATGGAGAGTGGGAGGAGAGGGGGGAAGGGGGAGAGAGAGTGGGATGGGGGAGTGGGGAGGAGAGGGGGGAAGGGGGAGAGAGAGTTGGATGGGGAGGAGATTGGGGAGTGGGAGGAGAGGGGGGAGAGGGATAGGGGGGTGGGGGAGGAGGGAGGGGATGAGGGAGAGGGGAGAGAGGGGTGAGAGAGAGAGGGAGGGGGGAGAGTGAGGGGTGGGGGAGGGGGAAGAGAGAGGGGAGGGGGGGAGAGTGTTTGGGGAGGGGGAGGGAGAGTGGTGGGGGAGGGGGGTGGGAGAGGGGAAGAGTGGGGAATGAGGGGGAGAGGGGTAGCAGGGAGTGGTGCAAGAGAGAGGGGAAGGGGTGGGGGGGATGGGGGTCAAGAGGGTGTGGGAGCGGAGAGAGGGGGTGGGAGGGGACGAGGGAGAGGGGTGAGAAGATAGGGAGATGGAGAGGGGGAGAGAGGGGGGAAGGGGAGGAGGAGAGGGGAGTGGGGAAGGGGTGAGAGAGGGTTCAGGGGAGGGGGTGAGAGAGGGGTGGGGGGAGTGGGGGGGGGGGGAGAGGGAGGGGAGGGGGAGGGAGCAGGGGGGAGGGAGGGGAGGGAGATGGGGTAGGGGAGGGAGGGGGGCGGGGGTGGGGGTAGATGGAAGGGGGTGGGGGAGGGAAGGGGGATGGGGAGAGGGAAGGGGGATGGGGAGAGAGGGATGGGGTGTGAGGCGGAGGGAGAGGGGTGAGGAGATGGAGAGGGGGAGGAGAAAGGGAGGGGAAGGGGAGAGAGAGATGTGGGGGAGGGATGGGGAGGGAGGGGAGGAGGGAGATGGGGTAGGAGAAGGAGGGGGAAGAGTGTGGAGTGAGGGGGGGAGGGGTGGGGGGGGGGGATAGAGGGGAAAGAGTGGGGAGGTAGAGTGAGAAGGGGAGGAGTAGGGGCAGTCCATCTATTCCCCACTCCCTATCACCCCCAATCCTCTTTCTCTACTCCCACACACATGATCACGCACTGGGACTGGTGCAAAGGCATATGTAAATGAGATCCATTCCGATTGGACATCTGTGAGCATTGGGCATTGTGACATCACACAATGGAATGCACACCAACATTCTATGGGTGAGAGCTGTTTCATTTTTTTGACATTTTGAAATATTGTGGCGGGGGGGGGATTTTATTAAAAATGTGTAAATAAAAATGTCTAAATGTAATGAGGAGTGCATTAGTGAATGTAAAAGTGTAATGTCTAGCAAAATGGAAACAATCTCGGAGTTTGAGCGTGTGGTTTTGGCGGACCATGGAATCAAAGGGCAAAAATCACACACACACACACACAGACACACACACACACACAGACACACACACACACACACACACACACACACACACACACACACACACAGTTTAAAAGTATACTAGACCAGGTGCAGACCCGTTGGGTCTGATCCCCGAACATGAGGTTGAGTGGGGGGAGAGGGGTGAGGAGGGAGAGAGGGAAGAGAGGGAGGGAGGAGGAGGGGGGGGAGAGAGAGGGAAGGAGGGAGGGGGAGGGTGGAGTGGGCGTGCGCGATGCGAGTGAGGCTGCGGGCCAGGCGTCCGCCGTCAAGCCGGGCGTATGCAGCATCCCGACGTCGTACGCAGCGTTTTGACGGCGTACGCAGCGTTTCGACGGCGTACGCAGTGTCTCGACACCGTACGCAGCGTATTGAGGGCGTACAACCATCGAGACGCTGCGCATGCCCTCAATGCGCCTGCGGGCCGACAGGTCGTTGGACTTGGTAGGCCGATGGGTCTGTTTCTACGCTGTATCTCTATGCATCTAAAGAGTGCAGCAGCTCAAGAAGGTTAAAAGGGGCAATTCAAGATGTTCAGTGATTACTGCTCTTGTCGGCAATGTCCACACTCCCAAAAACTGTATAAAAAAGGACTGTTGTGTGGTAAATGGGCTTCTTCTTCCTGCTTAGCGCTGAGACTTTTGCACATAATGTGCACCATTTGCTTGACTATAGTCCTGTGGCTATATTTCACATTGCCCACTCAGAAATGCAATTATAAATTTAATATTTGATGGATAGCCAACTGCTTCTTCATGCCATTGCCAATTACGTGAAGTCCACTCATGCGTTGCATTTCGACAGTAGGGTCAATTTATCTGATTTCTTGTAATTTATTTTTGCCATTGATGTATTTCCTTACAGATGAGCTGCAGTCAGTGCTGAAGAGCCCCATTATGGTTTAGTTTAACAGCAAGGTACAGCAAGGAAACAGGCCCCTCAGCCCACCAACTCCGTGCCAACCAACGACCCCGTACACTAACACCATTCTACACACTAGGGACAATTTACAATTTTACCAAAGCTAATTAACCTACAAACCTGTCCATCTTTGGAATGTAGGAGGAAACCGGAACACCCGAGGAAAACACACGCGGTCACGGGGAAAATGTACAAACTCCGTACAGACAGCACCCATAGTCAGGATCAAACCAGGGTCTCTGGCGCTGTAAGGCAGCAACTCTACCGCTGCACCACCGTGCCGCCCATGGTTTCAGCACCTCAAGGGCCTGAAGACTTAATATTCCCTGTTCCCTGGAATACGCCTTTGTATAGAGAACTGCTGCCCACGTTTGGTGATAGTCTGTGGTCTCTTCGTGCATATCCTGCAGGGTTAGAGACCACAAGCAGGGCTGCCAACATTGGTTGAGAGTTGAGAGTGAGAAATTGCGAGGGACGTTAGTGACCGAGGCGGGGAGGGTGTGGGAGTGGGGTGGCCCCCCTCCCACGGTAGGGAGCTTTTGCATTTTCAGCTTGAAATTGTGCAATCTGGTGCACAATCTGGTGCATACTGTAGTGAGTCTTTTAACTTACACTTAAATGCAACATTTATGCTTCAAAGTGGATTAGGTTTGAATAAGGTTAGGCTAAATTACATTCCACAGTAGAGCCAGGCTCTAATCAACAGGTGCAGCACATGAATGACCTTAGTATATTCATGTATGGAAATCAGATGATAATTCATGCTGTTATGCATATATATATAGAGAAACAAAAACATAGAAACAAGGCAAGAGGAGTCGGACTTCCATCACTGTTCTGCACAAATAAATCAATCAACCTTACCCTTTGACTATAGAAACAAGACGAAAATAATGCCACATATTCAACCGTATATGGTTCAATGAAATTAAGATATATATGTAAAACATATATATGGAAACAGGCCCTTCGGCCCACCAAGTCCACACCAACCAGCAATCTACCTTACACCAGTTGTATCCTACACGCTGTGGACAATTTACAGAAGCCAATTAGCCTACAAACCTGCACTTCTTTCGGATGTGGGAGAAACCGGAATATCCAGAGAAAACCATGTGGTCATAAGGAGAATGTACAAATACTGTACAGACAGCACCCGTAGTCAGGATCCAATCTGGGTCTGTGGTGCTGCAAGGCAGCAACTCTACCGCTGCGCCACCGTGCCACCCCATTAAATTATTTTTTCTATAATATATTTATTATGGTGTCACGTCAATAAAGATGAACATATGATTCTGATTTCTGCCGTTAGTTGGATATCACATATCTCCAGTCATTGTGTTTTATGGCTGGTTTTTAACCTGAAGGTCTCAACATCACCTATTCTTTCTCTCCAGAGATGCTGCCTGTCCTGCTGAGTTATTCCAGCTTTTAGTGTCTATCTTCAGTTTAAACCACCATGTGCAGTTCCTTCCTACACTCTTTGTTAAGCAAAACAGGTCATATTCTCATATTATTCACGAAGTCTATTCTTCACCACCGTTGCTGCAGAGAATACAATCCGTTATCAAATCTTTCTTCAAAGTGAAAACAAATTCCAGCTCTGCCAATATGTTCATAAATCTCGGTTACACAACAGGCTGGAGAAACTCAGCGGGTGCAGCAGCATCTAAGCAGCGATGTTTCGTGTCGAGACCCTTCTTCAGACTGGTCAGGGATCAGGGAAACGAGAGATATAGACGGTGATGTGGAGAGATAAAGAACAATGAATGAAAGATATACAAAAAAGTATCGATGATAAAGGGAACAAGCCATTGTGAGCTCTTCGTAGTGTGAAAATGAGAAGCTAGTGCGACTAGGGTGGGGGAGAGAGATAGAGAGAGAGGGAATGCCAGGGCCCGAGGACTGAGGGAGAGGTGGGAAGGGGAGGAGACAGCAAGGGTTAACAGAATTGAGAAAATTCAATGTTCAAGCCCAGAGGATGCAGACTCCCCAAGCGGAATATGAGGTGCTGTTCCTCCAACTTGCGGTGTTGCTCACTCTGGCCGTGGAGGAGGCCCAGGACCGAGAGGTCGGATACGGAATGGGAGGGGGAGTTGAAGTGCTGAGCCACCGGGAGGTCGGGTTGGTTATTGCGGACCGAGCGGAGGAGTTCGGCGAAACGATCGCCAAGCCTCCGCTTGGTCTCACCGATATAGATCATCTGGCATCTGGAGCAGCGGATGCAGTAGATGAGCTTGGAGGAGGTGCAGGTGAACCTCTGTCAGACCTGGAAGGACTGCTTGGGTCCCTGAAAGGAGTGGAGGGGGGAGGTGAAGGGACATAAATCTCCCCTGGATCCTCTCCAGTGACCCGGGGGTCGTGCATCGGAGCGGAGCTATAGCCCGAGATTCATCCCCACGGCTCCGGAGGTGGCACCAACGCCCCCACTCCACGTTAAAACTCCATGCGGTGTGGACAGAGCAGCCGTCGGGCACAGAGCCGCCGGAGATGAGGGTGGGACCATGTGAGCAGTGCCTCGGGGGGGCGGTGCTGGGACCACCGCCGTGTCTCACCTATCACACCATCTGCACGGGAATGTGAATGCGGGTGAGGCAGCATCTATAGAGCGGTAGACAAAAATGCTGGAGAAATGCTTGAGTCTGAAGGAGGGTCAAACTCAGACATAGATGCTGCCCCACCCGCTGAGTTTCTCCAGCATTTTTGTCATTTTAAATCGTGTATGATGGGTTTATTTACGGGGACCCTTCCGACAGAAAACTATTCTCATTGGTGAGTGTGGAGGAGCGTGACTATTTATTTATTTATTTATATATATATTTAAAATTTTGAGCATGAGAACTTCTGTCATCAGCGTGAGAGCATGAGAATTTCGTCAAATGCGTGAGTCTCACGCTCAATGCGTGAGAATTGGCAGCCCTGCCACAAGTGAGTAAAAAAATCTGGAGCAGGGCTTGAACTCTAAAAATAAAAAGTAGCCCCAAAATTCAGCCATCTTCATAAGCAGCTTCAAGTAACTTAAGAATCATACAATACAAAAATAGGCCCTTCGGCCCAACTCGTCCATGTCGACCAAGATGCTGCATCCAAGTTAGTCCCATTTACAGGCATTTGGTCCACTTCCTCTGAAGCTTTCCTGTCCACGCACCTGTCCAATATCTTTTAATTGTTGTTATTGCATCCACCTCAACTACTTCCTCTGGAAATTTGTTGCTTACCACCCTCTGTGTGAAAAAGTTGCCCCTCAGATTCCTATTAAATCTTTCTCCTCTCACTTTATAGTCATGATCTCTAGTTCTTCACTCCCCTACCCTGGGTAAAAGATACTGTATCTACTTTCTGCTGGAGCTGGTTGATCAATTCACTTCCTATTTGGTTTACGTTGAGTTCAATAGTCCTGTTGCCACATTCTTTTTCTAGGAACAGTGCAGTAAAAATCTTGCCGCACATAGACTGTCTGCAGCAGCCTGGGGCTTACCTGGATCAGGGGTGCTCCGGTACTTCCAACACATGGACCGGACTTTGAACTGTGTTTTTTCCCCTTATAAACCATATAACCATATAACAATTACAGCAATGGAGACAGGCCCTCTCGGCCCTTCCAGTCCGTGCCGACCATTTGTTTTCCCCTAGTCCCATCTACCTGCACTCAGACCATACCCCTCCATTCCCTTCACGTCCATATACCTATCCACTTTACTTTTAAATGTTAAAAATCGATCCTGCCTCCACCACCTCTGCCGGAAGCTCATTCCACACAGCCACCACCCTCTGAGTAAAGAAGTTTCCCCCTCACGTTACCCCTAAACTTCTGTCCGTTAATTCCCATGTCAAAACACCGCCAAAATACGTCAACTGTGCACTTGTGATTGTGCACTATCCCGTGCATACATGGCAATAAAGAATCATACCCAAGTGCAACAGTGTAGGAATAGTTGATTTTACTGAGAAAGTACGGAAGAGTTGACACGCTTCAGGCACCATTTTGTATGATTCAAGTCCAAAGTTGTTAGAAAATGTAGTTTTAACGTAGCAAAGCCCTATTAGTCCCAAAGTAGTAAAAATCATTCTTAACTTGGCCATGACAGCCTGTTGCCCTGACAATGGACTGGATTCTAGTGACAAATAGCACCAGAACATTGTTAACGGCTCAAATGTTACTATAAGAGAAGGGAAGCTCCCAATGCTGCACAGTGTATGTGACTCAATTGTGCCACTATTTTCTTTGTGCAAAACAGCAGTGAGAAAACTTTGAACAATTAGTGACCAAAATTTGTTTGTTCTCTACAAAACCTTGTGACACCACCATGTGAGCAGTTGAGTGGGATTCATGAAATTACTATCTTTAGAGATACAGCGTGGAAACAGGCCCTTCAGCCCAGCAAGTCCGCGCAGACCAGCCATCACCTCACACACTAGCACTATCCTACACACTATTGTGAGGGATAAAGTGATTAAACCCCACTATTGTAAGGTGCTTTAAAGAGGATTCAAACCGATAGGGGCCAGGGAGAGGGTTCTGACACAGCTGTGTATAAAAGTTACCAGACCCATCCTTGAGAAAGAAGTGATAGCATTGTATAGCGGTAGAAGGGAGTGATGTAGATAGATCCCTATCAGTAGAATGGGGTGATAGATGGGACCCTTGCCACTATAGCTTAGCTTTAGTGCTGATATAGGAGGACTGAGAGAGTTCACTTGGAGGTGAGTAAAACTAGGATAGGTCATGAACAACTGAGCATGCTTAATAAAATAAATGAATATTACAACACACCCCTGGTCAAGAAACTGCTCATTACCATGAACATGCGATGTATGATGTGGGAGGTACTGGGGGAAGTACCTACAGGTTGTCCACCTCAGTGTCTGATTGGAGCGGGTCCAAGGAGGGAGGTTGGATGTAGAATTGTGTGTATAAAGGGGGATGACTCTTCTGACTTCAGTGTGTCTCAACTTGGAGAGGCACCCGACTCTGCAGACTCGTAAATATAATAAAGAATCTCTTGCTTCCACGATTTAGTCTTTGAGTTGTGATTGTGAGCTCATTGCATATCTCACACTAGGATAAATTACGAGTCTGCACGTCGTTGGAGTGTGGCCGGAAACCGGGCAGCCGGAGAAAACCCACGTGGGCACAGGGAGAACGTTTAAACTTCACCCAGACAGCACCTGCAGTCAGGATCGATCCCGGGTATCTCAACAGTATCTCAACAGACACACAAAAAAATGCTGGGGCTCAATCGATGGGATGAACCATTTCCTACATAGTTTATTTAAAATAGTGATCTAATTAATCTGGCAGCTCACGGGATTCAGATTATAGACCAGTGTGCCGGGGGGGGAATCTGCCAATCCTTCTCAGCAATTAGTGAAATAAGCATTAAAGAACTAGCTACGGTAAATCAAAAATCATTTTAGAGTTGCAGTTATCATTGAAAAGGGCAGCATTTAAAACCCAAAGTTGTTGATTTATTTTTAAATACTTCTAAATACTTTAGAATCTGCCTCTACTAAAATCCATACATGTCCCTACTCGCACCCTGCTTGGATTAACAGCATGGGTTATCAATCAATGAAGTTGTGACATCGAGATCCACAGCTAGAACAAAGTGAAACTCCCATCAATCAGAGGCCTGAAACTGGAGCGTCACGCTGGCTCGGACGTATTGTCAGCTGACTGAAGCAGAAGTTATGTCAATGGCTGAATTGTGCCAGTGCTCGATGGTGAACAAGACAAAATGTGCAGCAACTAGTAATATTTGTGCGTAGATCGTGATTTTATTCTTTTGCATGTTTGCAGCAGGCGATAGCTAACAAGTCGTTCCCTCCACAAATCCCTGGTTCACTCATCCCATTCCCACCCAAACCACCTCCTCCCCAGGTACTTTCCCCCACAACTGCAGAAGATGCAACACCTGTCCCTATACCTCCTCCCTCGACTCCGTCCAATGACCTCGACAGTCCTTTCAGGTGAGGCAGTGGTTCACTTGCACCTCCTCCAATCCCATCTACTGTATCCGCGGTTCCAGGAGTGGACACCTATGTATCGGTGAGACCAAGTGCAGACAGGGTGATCGTTTCGCTGGACACCGACGTTCAGTCCGCCTTGGCTCACGCGATCTCCCAGTTGCCAAACATTCTAACGCCTTCCCATTCTGTCATGGGCCTCCTCCACTGTCAGACGAGGTCCCACGCAAATTGGAGGAGCAGCACCTCATATTTTGCTTGGACAACTCACAACCCAGTGGTATGAATATTCATTTCTATAATTTCAGCTAACTCTTGCATTCCCTCTCTTTCCCCACCCTAGTCGTTATGCTAGTTTCATTGTTCACATCCCTTTGTGAGGGATAAAGTGATTAAACCCCATTATAGTAAGGAGTCTTAAAGAGGATTCAAACTGATAGGGGCCAGGGAGAGGGTTCTGACACAGCTGTGTATAAAAGTTACCAGACCCATCCTTGAGTAAGAAGCAATAGCATTGTATAGCGGTAGCAGGGAATGATGTAGAGAGATCACTATCAGTAGAATGGAGTGATAGATGGGACCCTTGTCACTATAGCTTAGCTTTAGTACTGATATAGGAGAACTGAGAGGGTTCACTAGGAGGTGAGTAAAACTAGGGTAGGTCATGAACAACTGAGCATGCTTAATAGAATAAATGAATATTACAACACACCCCTGGTCAAGAAACTGCTCATTACCATGAACATGCGATGTATGATGTGGGAGGTACTGGGGGGATGTACCTACAGATTGTGCACCTCAGACCCTGATTGGAGAAGGGTCCGGAGGGGAGGTTGAATGTAAAATTGTGTGTATAAAGGGGGATGACTTCTCTGACTTCGGCGTGTCTCAACTTGGAGAGGCACCCGATTCTGCAGACTCGTAAAATAAAGAATCTTGCTTCCACGATTTGGACTTTGAGCAGTGATTGTGAGCACAAAGCGTATCTCACACCTTCATTATCACCTCTTCTACAGCCAACAATGGACCATTGTGGGCTCCACCTTCAATTGATCCCTTCTCATCCTTCTAAATTCCAGTGACAAACCAAGTTTGCTGATGACACAAATATCTCCAAGTTTGCAGATAGAAACATAGAAATTAGGTGCAGGAGTAGGCCATTCAGTCCTTTGAGCCTGCACCGCCATTCAATAAGATCATGGCTGATCATCCAACTCAGTATCCCGTACCTTCTCTCCATACCCTCTGCTCCCCCTAGCCACAAGGGCCACAGCTAACTCCCTCTTAAATATAGCCAATGAACTGGCCTCCACTACCCTCTGTGGCAGAGAGTTCCAGACCCACCACTCTCTGTGTGAAAAAAGTCCTTCTCATCTCGGTCCTAAAGGATTTCCCCTTTATCCTTAAGCTGTGACCCCTTGTCCTGGACCTCCCCAGCATTGGGAACAATCTTCCTGCATCTAGCCTGTCCAACCCCTTAAGAATGTTGTGAGTTTCTATAAGATCGCCTCTCAATCTCCTTAATTCCGAGAGAGTATAAACCGAGTCTATCCAGTCTTTCATCATAAGACAGTCCTGACATCCCAGGAATCAGTCTGGTGAACCTTTTCTGCGCTCCCTCTATGGCAATAATGTCCTTCTTCAGATTTGGAGCAGGAACTGTACGCAATACTCCAGGTGTGGTCTCACCAAGACCCTATACAACTGAAGTAGAACCTCCCTGCTCCTATACTCAAATCCTTTTGCTATGAAAGCTAACATACCATTCGCTTTCTTCACTGCCTGCTGCACCTGCATGCCTACTTTCAATGACTGGTGTACCATGACACCCAGGTCTCGCTGCATCTCCCCTTTTCCTAATCGGCCACCATTCAGATAATACTCTGCTTTCCTGTTTTTGCCACCAAAATGGATAACCTCACAGTTATCCACATTATACTGCATCTGCCAAACATTTGCCCACTCACCCAGCCTATCCAAGTCACCTTGCAGTCTCCTAGCATCCTCCTCACACCTAACATTGCCCCCCAGCTTAGTGTAATCCGCAATCTTGGAGATATTGCCTTCAATTCCCTCATCCAGATCATTAATGTATATTGTAAATAACTGGGGTCCCAGCACGGCCCCTTGCAGTACCCCACTAGTCAATTCCTGCCATTGTGAAAAGGACCCGTTTACTCCTACTCTTTGCTTCCTGTTTGCCAGCCAGTTCTCTATCCACATCAATACTGAACCCCCAATGCCATATGCTTTAAGTTTGTATACTAATCTCTTATGTGGGACCTTGTCGAAAGCCTTCTGGAAGTCCAAGCTCACCACATCTACTGGTTCTCCCCTATCCACGCTAATAGTTACATCCTCGAAAAATTCCACAAGATTCGTCAGACATGATTTACCTTTCGTAAATCCATGCTGACTTTGTCCAATGATTTCACCAATTTCCAAATGTGTTGCTATCCCATATTTAATAACTGACCCTACCAGTTTCCCCACTACCGATGTTAGACTAACTGGTCTGTAATTCCCCGTTTTCTCCCTCCCTCCCTTCTTAAAAAGAGGGGTTACGTTTGCTACCCGCCAATCCTCAGGAACTACTCCAGTATCTGAAGAGTTTTGAAAGATTATCACTAATGCATCCACTATTTCCGGAGCTACTTCCTTAAGTACTCTGGGATGCAGCCTATCTGGCCCTGGGGATTTATCGGCCTTTAATCCATTCAATTTACCCAACACCACTTCCAGACTAACCTGAATTTCACTCAATTCCTCCTTTGACCCGCGGTCCCCTGCTATTTCCGGCAGATTATTTATGTCCTCCTTTGTGAAGACGGAACCAAAGTAGTTATTCAATTGGTCTGCCATGTCCTTGTTCCCCATGATCAACTCACCTGTTTCTGACTGCAAGGGACCTACATTTGTTTTAACTAATCTCTTTCTCTTCACATATCTATAAAAACTTTTGCAGTCAGTTTTTATGTTCCCTGCCAGTTTTCTTTCATAATTTATGTTTCCTTTCCTAATTAAGCCCTTTGTCCTCCTCTGCTGGACTCTGAATTTCTCCCAGTCCTCTGGTATGCAGCTTTTTCTGGCTACTTTGTACGCATCATCCTTTGCTTTGATACTATCCATGATTTCCCTTGTTATCCATGGATGCACTACCTTCCCTGATTTATTCTTTTGCCAAACTGGGATGAACAATTTTTGTAGTACAGAGTACAGAGAAGGTTCTGAAGGAGTACAGAGAAGGTTCACCAGACTGATTCCTGGGATGGCACGACTTCCATATGAAGAAAGACTGGTAGACTTGGCTTGTACTCGCTGGAATTTAGAAGATTGAGGGGTGATCTCATAGAGACTTACAAAATTCTTAAGGGGTTGGCTAGGCTAGATGCAGGAAGATTGTTCCCGATGTTGGGGAAGTCCAGGACAAGGGGTCACAGTTTAAGGATAAGGGGGAAGTCTTTTAGGACCGAGATGAGAAAATCGTTTTTCACACAGAGAGTGGTGAATCCGTGGAATTCTCTGCCACAGAAGGTAGTTGAGGCCAGTTCATTGGCTATATTTAAGAGGGAGTTGGATGTGGCCCTTGTGGCTGAAGGGATCAGGGGGTATGGAGAGAAGACAGGTACAGGATATTGAGTTGGATGATCAGCCATGATCATATTGAATGGCGGTGCAGGCTCGAAGGGCCGAATGGCCTGCTCCTGCACCTAATTTCTATGTCTATGTTTCTATGTAGCTCATCCATGCAGTCTTTAAATGTCTTCCATTGCGTAAACACAGTCAACCCTTTTAGAATTGATTGCCAGTCAATCTTGGCCAATTCACATCACATACCCTCAAAGTTACCTTTCTTTAAGTTCAGAACCATTGTTTCAGAATTAACAATGTCACTCTCCATCCTAATGAAGAACACGACCATATTATGGTCACTCTTGCCCAAGGGGGCACGTACAGCAAAAGTGCTAACTAACCCTTCCTCATTACTCAATACCCAGTCTAAAATAGCCTGCTCTCTCGTTGGTTCCTCTACATGTTGATTTAGATAACTATCCCGCATACATTCCAAAAAATCCTCTTCCTTAGTGCCCCTGCCAATTTGATTCACCCAATCTATATGTAGATTAAAGTCGCCCATTATAACTGTTTTGCCTTTGTCGCACGCATTACTAATTTCCTGTTTGATACCATCCCCAACTTCACTGCTACTGTTAGGTGGCCTGTACACAACACCCACCAGAGTTTTCTGCCCTTTAGTGTTTCGCAGCTCTACCCATACCGATTCCACATCCTCCAAGCTAATGTCCTTCCTTTCCATTGTGTTAATCTCCTCTCTAACCAGCAATGCTACCCCACCTCCGTTTCCTTTCTCTCTATCCCTCCTGAATATTGAATATCCCTGGATGTTCAGCTCCCAGCCTTGGTCACCCTGGAGCCATGTCTCCGTGATCCCAACTATATCATAATCATTAATAGCTATCTGCACATTCAACTCGTCCACCTTATTACGAATACTCCTTGCATTGAGACACAAAGCCTTCAGGCTTGTTTTTACAACGCTCTTACCCCTTATACAATTATGTTGAAAAGTGGCCCTTTTTGATTTTTGCCCTGGTTTTGTCTGCCTGCCACTTTTACTTTTCACCTTGCTCCCTATTGCTTCTACCCTCGTTTTACACCCAACTGCCTCTCTGCTCTTGTACCCATCCCCCTGCCACATTAGTTTAAATCCTCCCCAGACAAACACTCCCCCAAGGACATTGGTTCCATTCCAGCCCAGGTGCAGACCGTCCTGTTTGTACTGGTCCCACCTCCCCCAGAAATGGTTCCAGTGCCCTAAAAATTTGAATCCCTCCCCCTTGCACCATTTTTCAAGCCACGTATTCATCTGCAATATCCTCCTATTTCTACTCTGACTGGCCCGTGGTACTGGTAGTAATCCAGCGATTATTACCTTTGAGGTCCTACTTTTAAGTTTATCTCCTAGCTCCCTAAATTCACCTTGTAGGACCTCATCCCTTTTTTTACCTATATCGTTGGTGCCAATATGCACCACGTTCACCCTCCCCTTCCAGAATTTTCTGCAGCCGTTCAGTGACATCCCTGACCTTTGCACCAGGGAGGCAACATACCATCCTGGAGTCTCGTTTGCGGCCGCAGAAACGCCTATCTATTCCCCTGACAATTGAATCCCCTATTACTATTGCCCTTCCCCTCTTTTTTCCCCCCTCATGTGCTGCAAAGCCACCCATGGTGTCATGAACTTGGCTGCTGCTGCATTCCCCTGGTGAGCCATCTCCCTCAACAGTATCCAAAATGGTATACCTGTTTAGGAGGGAGATGACCGCAGGGGCCTCCTGCACTACCTGCCTACTGCTTTGCTGGCTATTGGCCACCCGATCCCTTTCTGTCCTCTTACCTTTTGCCTGTGGTGTGACCAACTCACTGTACGTGTTATCCACGACTTTCTCTGCATCGTGGATGCTCCAGTATGAATCCAGCCGCAGTTCACAAACCACGGGGCCAATCTCTACTGCCAGATGACACAAAGCAGGGTGGCAAAGTCAAAGTCAATTTTTATTCATCACACACACCCGAAGGTGCAGTGAAATGACAGTGGTGAGTGAGCTGCGAGGAGGATGCCATGAGGCTGCAGGGTGACTTGCATAGGTTGAGTGAGTGGGCAGATGCATGGCAGGTGCAGTACAATGTGGATAAAGGTGAGGTTATCTACTTGGCAAGAACAAGGAGGCAGATTATTATCTGAATGGTGTCACATTAGGAAAAGGGGAGGTGCAACGAGACCTGGGTGTCCTTGTACATTAGTCACTGAAAGTAAACATGCAGGTACAGCAGGCAGTGAAGAAAGCTAATGGCATGTGGACCTTCATAGCAAGAGGGATTGAGTATAAGAGCAAGGAGGTCCTACTGCAGTTGTACTGGGCCCGGGTGAGACCGCACCTGAAGTATTGTGTGCAATTTTGGTGTCCTAGTTTGAGGAAGGACATTCTTGCTATTGAGGGAGTGCAGCGTAGGTTCGCCAGGTTAATTCCTAAGATGGCGGGACTGACATATGATGAAAGAATGGATCAACTGGGCTTATATTCACTGGAATTTAGAAGGATGAGAGGGGATCTTATAGAAACGTATAAAATTCTTAAGGGATTGGACAGGCTAGATGCAGGAACAATGTTCCCGATGTTGGGGGAGTCCAGAACCAGGGGTCACAGTTTAAGTATAAGGACTGAGATGTGGAAAACCGTTTTCACCCAGAGAGTTGTGAATCTGTGGAATTATCTGGCACAGAAGGCAGTTGAAGCCAATTAACTGGATGTTTTCAATAGCGAGTTAGATTTAGCTGTTAGAGCTAACGGAATCAAGGGATATGGGGAGAAAGCAGGAACGGCCATGATCATATTGAAAGGTGGTGCTGGCTTGAAGGGCCGAATGGCCGACTCCTGCACCTATTTTCTATGTTTCTATGTCAATGTCATAGCTCGCTGGCTCGATTCATTCTGTACCTTTTCATACCTCTAGGTTCCCACTCCCCTGACTCTCAGTCTGAAGAAGGGTCTCGACTGGAAATGTCACCTATTTCGTTTCTCCAAATATGTTGCCTGATCCGCTGAGTTGCTCCAGCATTTTGTGTCACTCGCGGCCCTTGATCCCAGAAGTTCCTCAGACAGGTGACATTATCTTCAGTGTTCTCTTCCTTCCTGTCTGTCCACATGTTGTTTGTGCCTTTGCAAATCCTTCTTCCACAAGCTTAGCTCTGTTTGGAAAATCCTCAGACAAAATTGATCTCCATTCAATGGAGCTGTGTGGGGCAAGATCAACTCAAGGGTCAGTAGAATCAATAGTGTCTAATTGTCATGTGCACTATTAACTCATTGGATTTACCCTCGGAATCTCTTTGATTGGACTTTACTGCACTTCATCTTGCATTAAACATTATTCACGTTATTCCCTTTATCATGTATCTGTACACTGTGGATGGCTCGATAGTAATCATGTATTGTCTTTCCGCTGACTGGATAGCACGTAATAGGAACTTTACACTGTACCTTGGTACACGTGACAATAAACAAAACTGAAAAAAAAGAACAATAAAATTCTTATTCACAGCAGCTTAAATGCAATACACAATGTTATGCAATGGCCGCAAATGCAATACACACTTATTACGCAGAGGGTAAAACACACTGCCAGGTGCTGAAAACAGACACAATAGTGGTATTTCGAGGCTGTTCGATCGACACATGAATATGTAGGGAATGGAAGGGTATGGATCATGTGCAGGAAAAAGCGATTAGTTTAATTTGGAATGCTCTGTAGCTCTAAAGTACAACAGGAATTTACATGGAAAGGAGCATACTAGTAGATGAAAATATGAAACAACAGTTAGCTCAGGTATAGTTTGGGATGCCTTCAATGGAGCGGGGAAAGTGGGAATCTTTGGAGAGTGGGCGGAAATCGGAGCACCCAGAGAAAACCCACGTGTTTACATGGAAAACATACAAACTCCGTACAGTAGTCAGGATCGAACCCGGGCCTGTGGCACTGTGAGGCAGCAACTCAATCGCCCCTACTTTCAGTTTCCGGAGGAGGTAATGAATCAGATGCCTATGTTATCTTTTCTCCTAATATTCCTACCCTTGAAGACACTGGAAGTACTCAAGGCAAGCATTGAAAAGGACCTTTCCGCTGGGGTCAAAACTGGCCTCAGAAACAGGACCATCGCAGCTGTGCGAGAGGGTGAATCTCACGTGATTAGGCATCCAACAGGAAGGATAGCTGGGGGATGAGGTCATTCATTTGTACAGCCAGCTGTCCTGCAAGGCAGCAACAACCAGACTTTGGAAGCAGCTTATTGGCTGCAAAGTGGGAAAAGGGTTTTCCTGAGGTCATGAGAGTTGCCAAGAAAATGCAACTCTGATTTTTTTTTAAATTAGAATAGTTCATCCAGGGGATAACATGTTAAACAGACTTCACAGAATTTGCAGCAATGTAAGAAGGAAAAAAATAGGCGAACTGAAGGGAAAAGGGTTATCATTCAAAATAGACACAAGGTGCTGGAGTAAATCAGCAGGTCAGACAGCATCTTTGGCAGAGGAATGTTTTGGGTCAGGATGCTTCTTCAGACTGCATTAGCTGTTCCAGTCAGGTAACTGCTGTGGCACGGTGGCGCAGTGGTAGAGTTGCCGTCTTACAGTGTCAGAGACCCGGGTTTGATCCTGACTACGGGTGCTGTCTTTGTATTTTGTACGTTCCCCCCGTGAACGCGTGGGTTTTCCTTCTGATTTCTGCCCACACTCCAAAGACGTGCAGGTGTGTAGGATAATTGGCTTCTGTAAATTGTCCCTAGCCTGTCGGATAATGTTAGTGTACGGGGTCTGATCGCTGGTCGGCGCAGACTCGGTGGGCTGAAGGGCCTATAAGCTTGCACGCTGTATCTCTAAAGTCTACAGTCTAAGGTAAAAGTAAAGACAGGAGTCAGACCCAAGCCTTGAGGTGAGACTGTGCTGGCAGAAGAACCAGTTGGATTCCGAGGGAGGAATTACCACAGGGTAACGTTCAGTGTCCAAGTCTCGGTGAAAAGTGCTCTGAACACCAAAATAAACCCCTTCACCAAAACTTCATGGATTCAAGCCACTTAAATGGGATTTGCAGAAAGAAAGCAGACCACTTTAAATTTTAATATGAATTGCCAAAAATGAATAACATCCCACAAAACTGCTGACTTGCATAAAGATAATGATACAATTGGATCAGTATTTTCTTTAGAGTAAGATTTTTTTCATTGTTGTGAATTGAGCACCCTTTACTTTGGTGGAGACCTGACTGAAAGACACAGCGCAGGCATCTGCTTAGCTATGTGAAATAGTTAGCACGCAACAAACGTTTTTCACTGTACAAGTGACAATAAACTAAACTAAACTATTTTGATGTGAATCATACTCAGATATCTTGAAAGAGATCCAACTGTGATTTTGCAGTGAAAATGCACTGAGCTACAAAATACGGCCAAACACATTTCAGCGGAGAGAAAGAAATTTATTTTCACAACTTTAAGATGAAATCTGGTTTTAAACTTGGCACGATTTTCTCTTTTACTAACCTCTCAAGCATTACTTATGATAGTGTTTCCATACAAACCCAGCAACAATAGTGAATACCAAAACCATTGTGGAAACAAGTACATAATCTGGCTGCCTTAAATCCCCAGGTCGGTTTTTCTGGCAGGTTGGTTTGTGACCTTTGCTGAGAGGCTAAAGGAACATGTTTGTTGGATAAAACATCAGTCGAGACTTCCTCCGCATAATGCCTGTTATAATCTCTCGAGTTCCCTGCTTCAAATTCACGGACATTGCCCGCTTCATTTTCATAGTTTGGTTCCTGATGGATGTACCCAGTGTGCTCCTTGACATCTTGACTGCACGCACTGGTGTGGCTGTCTTCGGCGTTAAAGTAAAGTTGGCTCTCTTCATAGTTTGCATGGAATGAATTTTCTCCCGCTGAAACGTCAACTTCTTGGCTCGACTCCTCACCTGAAGCCGCCTCTGTAAATCTGTCTGGACGTTGTAGATGACGAGCAACTTCCCAGGGGTATTCCGGTTCACAATCATGCTCAATAGTGGGATTCTGCCTTAGTCCATTCGCTCGTTCTGTCCATGCTGGGAATTGCACATCAGAGCACAGGAACTCTGGATGATTCTCCTGCGGGCTAGCGTTCACGGTGTCTTGACTGGCAACGACCCTCGTCTCGATGTCGGAGTCAGCAGAACTGTTTTGAAAAGAGCTATTGTCACTAGCTCCTGAACTGAACATTAGCTCGCTGCTGGAAATTATAGCATTGCTGTCACTGGGCTGCACATGCTCTATGAACTCAGGATCAGAGGCAACCCCATTATCTCCAGGATGTGAGCTTGTAAATGCAGGACCCTGTGTGACTTCGCTGCTACTTATCGCATTAGGCTTATTCTTACGATGAAGCTCACACTCAAGGCTTTGATTCAACATGTCCCCTTGAGCAAGGCCTGCACCTTCATTCAAGGCAGCTGTTTTCTTGAGAGCATCAAAATTCCTCTGTATATTCAAGGGATTGTTCACATCGTAAAATTCTTCTTGCAGGCGATCATTCTGGTAACCTCGCAGCGCCCGAATCTTTTGTTCCCTGATGGAGTTTTCATCGTTCGGTTCTTCTGAAATCCGAGTAAGTGTGGAGGTGGGTGCTGGGTAATGGTTGATTGGTGCAGTACCGCCCATTCCAGGGTTTCTGGCCGTGCCCATTCCACTGATCTGCAAATCACTTGAATTTATTGAACAGCTACCTTCGGGAAGATTCTCAACATCGCTCCTCAATGCCCCAGGTCTGTCCATGGTTAGCAGGCCATCAGCACTTGCCTCCGGCGGTGGCCTGGGTAGGTGCAATTGTATGCTTGGTGGAGGGACCTTGGCAACGGCTTGATTGGTTATTGTTTCTCCTTTAGCTCGGTCGGTACTGGGTACGTTGCATTTGTCACTGCCGTTACCTTGATTTAAAGGCTTGGTCTCATTCAGTTGCAGATTGGAAATATCACTTGGATTTGATCGTGCAGAAGGAACGGTCTTCTCCTTTAAAAGCAAAGTACAGAAAATCTACCAGGCTAATCATAATTCCATTTACAAAGAGCAATAAATGAAAGAATATTTACATTATAACAGGTCGAAGTAATGGCGAAGAAAGCACCGCAATGCCTCTGCTTCTCTACTAAGTTCTGCAAGTCCCCAACAACTCTCACCAACTTCTACAGATGTGCCAGAGAAAGCATTTTATCGGGATGTATCACCGCATGGTTTGGGAACAGCTACATCCAAGACCGCAAGAAATTGAAAGGAATTGTGGGCACAGCCCAAACCATCACACAAACCAACCTTCCTTCCATTGACTCCATCTACACCTGCGCTGCTCTTCTCCCCTCATCATCAACCAACTAGGGCAGCAGCCCTGACCTACCGTCTACCTCCTTGGAGACCTGGCTACCGAGAACGAAGGGGGACCCAGTATGAGTTGGGAGGGCGGAGGGGAGGAGAGAATAAAGGGGGCCCCCCTCGTGGGGGGGCGGGGTGGGATGAAGGTGGGATGAGTACTTTTTGTAACTTCGTCGGCACCTTTGTGGCAACACTTGTGTGTACTTTATGTGCAAAAACAAAGAATTTCACTGCATCTCACTACTAGTGGCTATAAAGTATCCTCATCACCTGGAAGAAAATCCCTGGCCCTTTATCCTCTTTGGGGGTGACCCAGCACTGTGCGAGTACTTTTGCAAATGACCTACAGGGTTAAAGAATACAATCGGACACCACCTCCTCTCAAGGGAAATTAGAGATAAGGTACGCCAGATTGTAAAAATAAATATAAAACAAAATTTATTATATGTTTAGGATATTTTATGGCCTATGCATAAACTTCCAATGAACCTTATCCCAAAAAACATGCAGTGATAAATTCTACAACATTATTGTAACCCTGGACCTCATTCTATTTTCTTGAAAATTGATGGATGTTTTTACCTTACTTTACATGAACTGTTATCATAATATTTCTTGGCACAATATAGGATGATCTGGTAGTGTTTAAAGACATCCAGCTGGATTTGGAAAGAAGTCACAAGGGATTATTTGACATTTGTATGCAATTTGGTATCATTTTGTTCGTAACTTACACTGGATTGTTTAATTTGGGGTGGTTCCCGCATTTGCTTTGCATTCAAACAGAATCGCTGATGGACAAAGACAACACGAGAGCGTGGGGCTCCTGGTCAATCCAGATAGGGTAGTGAACCTCACTCAGATAAATTGTTTATAAAGAGAGTCTCTACGTTGCCCCACCCTGTTACTCCTTCTCTCATTCCTGCTTTTCTTCCCCTTGCTTGTTTCCGTGCTGTATCTCTAAACTAAACTAGAGGAGGTTTGTGAGAATGATCCCAGGAATGAGCGGGCTAACATATGATGAACGTTTGATGGCACTGGGCCTCTACTCGTGGAGTTTAGAAGGAGAAGGGGGGACCTCATTGAAACTTAACAAATAGTGAAAGGCCTGGATAGAGTGGATGTGGAGAGGATGGTTCCACTAGTGAAAGTGTCTCGGACCAGAGGTCAAGAGATCAGAGAATAAAAGGGTGTTTCTTTAGGAAGGAGATGAGGAACAATTTATTTAACAGAGGGTGGTGAATCTGTGGAATTCTTTGCCACAGAAGGCTGTGGGGGCCAAGTCAATGGATATTTGTAAGGCAGAGATAGATAGATTCTTGATTAGTACATGTGTCAGGGGTTATGGGGAAAAGGGAGGAGAATGGGGTTGAGGGGGAGAGATAGATTAGTCGTGATTGAATGGCGGAGTGGACTTTATGGGCCAAATGGCCTAATTCTACTCCTATCACATAAAGTAAACTGAACTGTGTGTTCATTGTGAAGTGAACTTGGAGGCCATCTTCCCAGTGCAGCCTAGGTGCTGGGCCATGATGGACTGCTGCTAAAGAAGCCTTGATGAATTACTTTGCTATATTGCCTCAATGCTGGATAATAAGCTATCAACATATTACACATCAAAATGATTAAGCACTAGAAGAACAAACTGGTACATTACCTGTACAGGCAGCTTGCAATCTTTGCTTTCTTCTCTGCCCAGGAGGTTTCCCAATTCTTGAACTGGGACTCTACACTCTATGGAATGAGAATGGCGGGAGGGCACAGAGGATGATTCACCACGAGCGTTTGAAACAGCAGCTGGCAAATCGGAGCGAGGTGGCGCGGGGGTGTCCGCTACTGGGGTGCTGGGTGTGGACTGTGTCTCAGGTGAACGGAGACTGGATATGCCATGTGGGAAGGGTGTAGACTGTGCTGGTGTGTTAGGCACCTGCGTGCCAACACCAGGGGTGGACTGCCCTGGTGTATTAGGCAAGGGTGTGTCAGGCACAGACAGTGGAACAGTGGTAGACTGTACTGGTACAGTTAGCATGGGTGTGCCAGGCATAGTCTGCAGCACAGCTGTGGACTGCACTGGTGTATTAAGCATGGGTGCGTCGGGCACAGGAGTGGATTGCACTGATGCATTCAGCATGGGTATGTCGGACACCAGCTGTGGTGCAGGTGGGCTTGGTGCAGGTGTGCTGGATGCAGAGCGCCGATCCTGCGCAGTGGGCTGCAGCCCAGTGACATCGGGCTGAAGGTGGGCTGCTGGTGGAATAGTGTCAGTAAATGCCAGCTGATCGTCAGTGACAACCAGTGTGGGCGAGGGGCCACCTGGGACAACGGACTGAGATCTTGGAGGAGAAGAAGCATGCGTCACTGAAGAGGTATCAGCGGTGGCCTGTGTAGGAAATCGTGCAGATGGGACTCCAGGTTCTGACTGCCCTGCAAAGCCACGAGAAAGATGATTAATACCGTTTTTAAAAATAGTCTATTTTGATTACACGTCATCTTGGGTTTTATATAATTGCAGCATTTTGTTCAACATATTAAACGTACCACCTCTTTAAATACCACTGGAGTACAATGGGAGCAACATTAATAATATTTTGAGAGAATGTATGGCATCTCAGAGAGGTAGCATTAGGCACTGGAGTCATTCTGCCACTGAAGTTGGGTCCACTGTCAGAGCGACTCCCTGGTCCCTTTTAACTTTAAAGACACAGTGTGGAAATAGGCCCTTCAGCCCACTGAGTCCGTGCCGACCTGTTAATGCAATTCCTCCACACCTCCTTTCTAAAGGTACATCCTTCTATTCTGAGACTCTGCCCTCTAGTCCTGGACTCTCCCACTAGTGGAAACATCCTCTCCACATCCATTTCATCCAGGCCTTTCACTATTTTTAAGTTTCAATGAGTCCCACCTCATCCTAGTCTCATCCTTACACCATGAGAAGAATGAGCTAGGTGGAAACTCAGCCCTCTTCTCCCAGCCCACCCCGTGAAACACCACCATCACTAGACAATGTCATCAAAAACTATGGGAAATAAAAGTTCCTCAGTGCTGACATTTCAACCTTGACTGCCTTCTGAATTTTCTAACTTACTTCACTGCACATGACATGACATGGTTAGAATAAAGCAATTACACAACAACTCTTGGTATTTGGTTCACTGACTTTTTGGTGAAGGAGAAAGGGAAGCTCAGGATAGAGGAGGCAAAACAGGAAAGATGTGGTTGGCAATCCACCACGCAGTTAGGGGACAAAGGTGAGGAAACATAGAAAATAGGAGCAGGAGTAGGTCATTTGACCTTTCACACCTGTTCTGCCATTCAATGTGATCATCCAAATTTCATATCTGCTTCATCTTCCTCCCCGTATTTCTCTAGTCATAACAAATCTAAATCCTTCCTGAATATATTTCAGGATTTGAGTTCCATGTTTTGGATGGTAGAAAATCATAAGTTCCCCAATCTCCAGGAGAATACATTTCTCTTCAACCCAGTCTTAAGAAGAAAAATATTTTCATTTTAGTTGTCAGGACTGGGAAAAAAGAATGTTTAAGAGGATGCATACGCATGAGAGATAGAGAGGGAAAGAGAGAGAGAGAGACAGAGAGAGAGAGAGAGAGGGAGAGGGAGAGGGAGAGGGAGAGGGAGAGGGAGAGGGAGAGGGAGAGGGAGAGGGAGAGGGAGAGAGAGAGGGAGAGGGAGAGGGAGAGGGAGAGGGAGAGGGAGAGGGAGAGGGAGAGGGAGAGGGAGAGGGAGAGGGAGAGGGAGAGGGAGAGGGAGAGGGAGAGGGAGAGGGAGAGGGAGAGGGAGAGGGAGAGGGAGAGGGAGAGGGAGAGGGAGAGGGAGGGAGAGAGAGAGAGAGAAATAAAGCAAAAAGGAGAAAAAGAGAAAAAAAAGCGAAAGAGAGAAAGAGAGAAAGTAAGAGAAAAAAGGGAAAAAGAAAGGAAAAGAGAATGAAAAAGAGAGAGAAAAAGAGAGATAAAAGAGAAAAAAAGAGAAATGGAGTGGAGGGAGTGAACAAGTGAACAAATTTTCAAGAGAGAGTTGGATTTAGCTCTTAGGGCTAAAGGAATCAAGGGATCTGGGAAAAAAGCAGGAACGGGGTACTGATTTTAGATGATCAGCCATGATCATATTGAATGGCGGTGCTGGCTCGAAAGGCTGAATGGCCTACTCCTGCATCTATTTTTTTTATGTTTCTATGTTTCTAAGTAGGCAGACCATTTATCAGCAACAGTATCAGCAAGAGGCGGAACAGCTCAGGTACATGCACAGACTCTTGTCCAGAGTAGGTGAATCGAGGACCAGAGGACATAGGTTTATGGCGAAGGGAAAAGATTTAATAGGAATGTGAGGGGTAACCCTTTCACACAAAGGGTGGTGGGTGTATGGAAAAAGCTGCCAGAGGAGGTAGTTGAGGCTGGGACTATCCCAACGTTTAAGAACCCATTAGACAGATATATGGATAGGGCAGGTTTGGAGGGATATGGACCAAACGCAGGCAGGTGGGACTATTGTAGCTGGGACATGTTGGCCGGTGTGGGCAAGTTGGGCTGAAGGGCCTGTGTCCACATTGCATCACTCTATGACTCTCTGGGATAGGGGACTATCACACAGAAATGAAGACTGAGGAAGAGAGAACAAGATACAGTGAGTTCATGGCAGCGAGAGATTGCAGTACACAAGCAAACAAAACCATATAACCATATAACAATTACAGCACGGAAACAGGCCCTCTCGGCCCTTCCAGTCCGTGCCGATCATTTGTTTTCCCCTAGTCCCATCTACCTGCATGTAACTGTATATGTGTCTAGTCATTTGGAATTTCTGAAATGGAGATTTAAAATCATAGACAATGCATCAATGCTCCAGGTTGTAACCAGAGCTCATTGTAGTGTTACCTACACTAATACTTTGAATTGTAACAACCAAGCATCAGTGGAGGGTAATGGATAGACAAGAGTTTTGGGTTGGGACCCGTCTTCAGACTCTGAAGAACGGTCTCAACCCAAAACATCATCTGTCCATTTCACTCCATGGATGCTCCCTGACCAGCTGTTTATTCCCCCCAGCAGTTTATTGTTTGCTTAACAACCAGGCATGATCAATAGAAAGTCAAAGTGAGTCATTCAGAGCCAAACATATCCGTGAATGGCTGAATCAATGGCTCTGTGTGGTTGGGACAGAATATCTTTCCTCTTGTCAGATGTCACTCCCCCCCCCCCCCTACCCCAAAGAGTAATGTTGTTGTGTAATAGTTTCTCCTTTGCTCTTTATTTACATTGGGTGGTAACTAGGACGTCAAGAGAGTCTAGTATGTCTTTAAATGTTTTATGAATCAGGCAGGTTCAGTCTAATCCAACCACGGTATACCTGTGAATTAAAGCACAGAAGATATGCCACGTGCCTGAACCATGTCAGGACTTGCATTTTGTGGAGCTGTGCTCCAGTAATATGTATAACACCACGACTGGGGAACAGTGGGAGCTGGAGCTACATGCCTAACGTTTACTTTAAATTCTTGCCCGGCCCTCCTTGTGGCTATTAAATGGATTGTGTAACTCTGTGAGTTCTCCTCATGCGAATGAACACCGTGCTTCTTGCTTGGTGGGTATCCTTTCTTCAAACCTTTCTGAAACGGAGTTAGATGGCTGCGATTGAAGTATAAATTGTGATGTAACAAAAAATCGCACTACTTACTCCGTGGAGCGAGAGATTTAAATTTATTTTCTAAACCAACTGCAAGGTCCTCGTATTCATTTATGCGCAGTGCGTTTATCAGCTGCCTTTCCCAATTCCGCCTCCGTCTCACAAGATCCAGCAATATGGGGACAGCTGCCTCGTTGCCTTTCATTTTGTCTTCAGCTCTAACTCGTTCCTGCATTGATAAAAGAAAAGTGAAAGGCCTGAATAGAGAGCATGTTGCCTCCCTGGTGCCAGGGTCCGGGACGTCTCGGAATGGCTGCAGGGCATCCTCAAGAGTGAGGAGGAGCAGCCGGAGGTTGTTGTGCATGTTGACACGAATGATATAGGTCGGAAGAGGAGGGAGGTTCTGTAACAAGATTTTATGGAACTGAAAAACAGGACTTTTGAAGGTTGAGGCCAGTTCATTGGCTATATTTAAGAGGGAGTTAGATGTGACCCTTGTGGCTAAAGGGATCAGGGGGTATGGAGAGGAGGCAGGTACAGGCTACTGTGTTGAATGATCAGCCATGATCATATTGAATAGCGGTGCAGGCTCGAAGGGCCGAATGGCCTACTCCTGCACCTATTTTCTATGTTTCTATGTTTCTATGACCTGTAGGGTAGTGATCTCAGGATTGCTTCCAGTGCCTCGTGCTAGTGAAGGTAAGAATAGGAAGAGAGAGGATATGAATGTACAGCTGAGGAGTTGGTGCACGGGGCAGGGATTCAGATTTCTGGATCATTGGGATCTCTTCCTGGGTATGGGTGACCTATAAAAGGGGTGGGTTGCACCTAAACTGGAGGGGGACTATCATCCTAGCGGGAAGGTTTGCTAATGCTACACAGGAGTGTTTAAACTAGATTGGCAGTGGGATGGGATCTCGTGCAGGACAGAGGCACGTGAGAGGTTAGAAGTTGGTGTGGAGGGTGGTGTGGGGAAGGTTAATGGACAGAGGAGGCAGGTGTAAGGCAGAGAGCGAGGAAGGAGGGTTGGTTTAAACTGCACGTATCTTAATGCAAGGGGCCTGACGGGTAAGGCAGATAGTAAGGGTAGGGCGTGGATAGGTACGAGCGACTGGGACGTTGTAACCATGACTAAAACCTAGTTGAGGGAGGGGCAGCACTGGCAGCTCAATGTTATGGATGGTTCGTCTAGTGAGGCTATATGGGTGGAGCTGAGGAACAAGAAAGGAATGATACCTTGTTGGGGGTATCTTTGGTGACCCCCAAATAGTCAACGGGAATTAGAAGAGCAAATGTGCCGGGGGTTTGTAGACCGCTGCAGATCGAATAAGGTTGTTGTAGTAGAGGATTTAAACGTTCCCAATATAGACTGGGACAATCATAGCGTGAAGGGTTCAGATGGGGTGCAATTCCTCAAAAATGTTCAGGAGCATTTTCTTAAACACGTGAGAGGGCAACGCTGGATCTAGTATTGGGAAATTGGGAAGGGCATGTTCATGAAGTGTGCGTGGAGGAGCCTTTTGGGACAAGTGACCACAGTTCGATCAGTTATGCATCCAGATAAGATAGTTATGGATAGGAACGGAGAGGGTCCACATGTTAAAATGCTCAACTGGTGTAAGGCCAACTTTGAGGGTATGAGAGAAGGTCTCGCTCAAGTTGATTGGAGCAGGATATTTGAGAGGAAAGGAACATCGGCCAAGTGAGGTGTTTTTAAAAGTGTACTGAAGAAAGCTCTGGATGTGTATGTCCCCGTTAGAGTGAAAGGCAAAGCAGCCAAAAGTAAAGAAGCTTGGCTGACGAGGGATTATAGAGGCATTGGTTACAATTAAAAAGAACGCATGGGACAGGTATAGAGAGCTGGGATCAAGTGCATCCCTGGAGGAGTTTTGGGAACTAAGGGCCAAACTAAAAAAGGAGATCAGAAGGGCAAAAAGGGGCCAGGAGATAGCTCTGGCTGGTAACATAAAAGACAATCCCAACAGATTTTATAAATACATAAGGGGGAAAGGGCAACTAGAGAGAGTGGGACCTCTCAGGAATCAAAGCGGTCACCTCTGTGTGGAGCCACAGGAGATGGGCAAGGTCCGCAATGAGTATTTCTCCTCTGTATTTACCGAGGAGAAAGACAGTAGGACGGAGGAACTTGGAGCAGTCACTGGAAGTGTCTTGAGAGCAGTCAGGGTTACTGTCGAGGAAGTACTGAAGGCACTGTTGTGTTTGAAGGTAGACAAATCTCCAGGGCCTGATCAGATATATCCAAGGACATTGTGGGAAACTAGAGAGGAAATTGCGGGAGCCTTGGTTGAAATTTACGTGTCATCCTTAAATACAGGAGAGGTGGCGGAGGATAGGACAGTGGCAAATGTTGTGATTCTTTTCAAGAAGGGCTGCAGGGAAAATGCTGGGAACTATAGGCCAGTGAGCTTAACATCTGTAGTTGGTAAGTTACTTGAGAGTATTCTGAGGGATAGGAAATACAGGCATTTGGATGGGCAAGGGGTGATTAGGGATAGTCATCATGGTTGTGTACGTGGGAGGTCGTGCCTCACAAATCTGAATATTTTTTTGAACACCTGAGCAAAAAGGTTGATGAGGGCAGAGCTGTAGATGTTGTGTACATGGACTTTAGTAAGGCGTTCGACAAGGTGCCCCATGGTAGGCTGCTCTGGAAGGTTAGATCTCATGGGATCCAAAGAGATATAACTGAATGGAGAGCAAATTGGCTCCATGGAAGGAAGGAGAGGGTGATGGTGGAAGGTTGCTTCTCAGAATGGTGGCTTGTGACTAGTGGCGTGCCACAGGGTTTGGTGCTGGGCCCGGTACTGTTTGTCATCTACATCAATGGTTTGGATGAGAACATTCAGGGCAAGATTAGCAAGTTTGCTGATGATACAAAAGTTAGTGGTTTTGCAGATAGTGAAGTTGGTTGTGAACGATCGCAGCAGGATAGGTGGGCGGAGGATTGGTTGATGGGATTTAATACAGAGAAGTGTGAGGTGTTGCATTTTGGGACGTCGAACAAGGGCAGTAAATGGTAGGCCTGTTGTAGAGCAGAGGGATCTAGGAGTACAGGTGTATGGTTCCTTGAAGGTCGAGTCGCAGGTAGATAAGGTGGTCAAAAAGGCTTTTGGCACTTTGTGTTCAGTTCTGAGCATCATGTTATAGCAAAGATATGGTCAAGCTTGAAAGGATTCAGAAAGGATTTACAAGGATATTGTCAGGACTAGAGGGTGTGAGCTACAGGGAGAGGTTATGTAGGCTGGATCTCTATTCCATGGAGCGTAGAAGGATGATGGGAGATCTTACAGAGGTATCCAAAATCATGAGAGGAATAGATCGGGTAGATGCACAGAGTCTTTTACCCAGAGTAGGGGAATCGAGGGTCAGAGGACATAGGTTCAAGGTGAAGGGGAAAAGAGTTCCGGAGAAAAGGGGAATAGGAATCCGAGGGGTAACTTTTTCACACAGAGTGGTGGGTGTATGGAACAAGCTGCTAGCGGAGGTAGTTGAGGCTGGGACTATCCCATTGTTTAAGAAACAGTTGGACAGGTACATGGATAGGACAGGTTCGGAGGGTTATGGACCAAGCGCAGGCAAGTGGGACTAGGGTAACTGGGACATTGTTGGCCGGTATGCTGACTGGTTGCATCGTGGCTTGGTTCGGTAACTTGAGCATCCAGGAGCGGAAAAGGATGCAGAAAGTTGTAACCACTGCCCAATCCATCATCGGCTCAGAACTCCCCACCATCGAAGGGATCTATCGCAGTCGCTGCCTCAAAAAGACAGCCAACATCATCAAGGACCCACACCTTCCTGACCACGCACTCATCTCTCTGCTACCATCGGGCAGAAGGTACAGGAGCCTGAAATCTGTTACATCCAGGTTCAGGACCAGCTTCTTCCCCACAGCCATCAGGCTATTAAACTCGCCAACAAACAGAATCTGATTTGTAAGCAGGGAGGTTCTACTGCAAGGGTCTTGGTGAGGCCACACCTGGAGTATTGCGTACAGTTTTGGTCTCCTAATCTGAGGAAAGACATTCTTGCCATAGAGGGAGTACAGAGAAGGTTCACCAGACTGATTCCTGGGATGGCACGACTTCCATATGAAGAAAGACTGGATAGACTTGGCTTGTACTCGCTGGAATTTAGAAGATTGAGGGGTGATCTCATAGAGACTTACAAAATTCCTAAAGGGTTGGACAGGCTAGATGCAGGAAGATTGTTCCCGATGTTGGGGAAGTCCAGGACAAGGGGTCACAGTTTAAGGATAAGGGGGAAGTCTTTAAGGACCGAAATGAGAAAATCGTTTTTCACACAGAGAGTGGTGAATCTGTGGAATTCTCTGCCACAGAAGGTAGTTGAGGCCAGAAGGCCATATTTAAGAGGGAGTTGGATGTGGCCCATGTGGCTGAAGGGATCAGGGGGTATGGAGAGAAGGCAGGTACAGGATACTGAGTTGGATGATCGGCCATGATCATATTGAATGGCGGTGCAGGCTCGAAGGGCCGAATGGCCTGCTCCTGCACCTAATTTCTATGTTTCTATGTTTCTATGTAATTGCCATCTGATTAATTGATGTCTATTGTTTCTAATCTGCTGGTCTATAAATGGGTCCAGACTGATAACAGTGGTTGAGACTTAACAGACTTCTAGAATTGGAGTTGAGTCTGCCAGAGTTTGTTAGGCAAAGGCAACAAATGTCAAATCCACATCTCCAATAGCTGCTATATAAACTCAAGTCTCTCACTGAAAACTTTCACTGCAACTAGCAAATATACAAAGTTCAGGTCCGTTTAGTTTGTTGTCACGTGCACCGAGGTACAGTGAAATTTTTTTGTTGCGTGCTAACCAGTCAGCAGAAAGACAATACATGATTACCATTGTGGTGTGTAGATACATGATAAGGGGATAACGTTTAGTGCAAAGTTAAGCCAGTATACCATGCAATTCCTAAATAACTGGGAAATATTATTCATGTTATAAATGCAACTTTCTGTAATGATAGAAGTGCACTGACCTCGTCCATCTGAGTGAGGCAGTGCAGATGTGGTATCAATTCTGTTACATTTATCCGGAGGAAACTTTGCATTTCCACCCTTACGTACTTATACAGCTCGTCACCCACGAATGGCATCGTGCTTTGTTTTTAAACCTTTGAAAAAAAAGTCAGATTTATTATTTTTATGAATGCAACAGCAATAATATTCCCAAAGACTTATCACAGAACATCACTGGTAAAGTCAAAAGTAACAGCCTCAAAAAGATGCAAAACATAATAGTGTTAATAAGTTACCACATACGTCAATAGCACAGGTAAGGTGAGTGGCTGCTACCCTCGTGATCAGAAGACTTGGACTAATGTCCTTGGGAAAAGTACATCAAATTTCACCAACAAGGTAATTTAAATTCACATAATTTAATATTGTAAAACTAAAACGTTAGTATTGTTAAATGTTGTAAAAAACGATCTGGTTTATACATGGATAAACAAGGAACTGCAGATGCTGGAACATTGTTTAAAACACAAAGTGCTGGAGGAACTCAGCAGGCCAGGCAGCATCTGTGGAGCAACTGGTTTGGTGACATTTTGGGTCAGGACCTTTCGTCAGACTCTGGGTCAATGGATGGGTGGTGTTAAGTGTGAGTGTTATTAGAGCTGTTGTCATCCAGGCAAGTGAAGAGTATCAACATACTCTGTCGTGTGTTTTGTAGATAATTGAATGACCTGAGAATATCAGAAGGTGAATCATTCTCTGCAATATACTGCATATACACGCACAAGACAGGTTTAGAGAGATATGGGCCAAATGCTGGGCAGGTGGGACAAGTGTAGTTGGGACATGTTGGCTGGTGTGGGCAAGTTGGATCAAAGGGCCTCTTTCCACGCTGTATCACTCTATGTGCATCCTCTGACCGTTTGTTGCAATCACTTTACTTATATTTATTTTTATCTCCAACTGAATTTCTGTTCAAGATTGACCACTCAATATTGGTGGTCTGGGACTTAGATCATACTTCTAGAGAGGTGGCCTGAAGTAATCACTGGCATTTTTGTGTCACCCATCAAGGTTCAACAGTATTTATTTGCCATATGCACCGGATATGAACAGGAGCAATGAAATTCATACTCGCTGCAGTTTTCCAGGCTTGTCTGAAGAAGGGTCCCGACCTGAAACATCCCCTCTCCTTACTCTCGAGTGATGCTGCCTGACCTGCTGAGTTACTCCAGGGTGAATTGATCATGGGGAACAAGGACGTGGCAGACCAATTGAATAACTACTTTGGTTCTGTCTTCACTAAGGAAGACATAAATAATTTGCCGGAAATAGCAGGGGATTGCGGGTCAAATGAGATGGAGGAAATGAGTGAAATCCAGGTTAGCCGGAAAGTGGTGTTGGGTAAATTGAATGGATTAAAGGCCGATAAATCCCCAGGGCCAGATAGGCTGCATCCCAGGGTACTTAAGGAAGTAGCCCCAGAAATAGCAGATGCCTTAGTGATAATTTTTCAAAACTCTTTAGATTCTGGAGTAGTTACTGAGGATTGGAGGGTAGCTAATGTAACCCCACTTTTTAAAAAGGGAGGGAGAGAGAAAACGGGGAATTACAGACCAGTTAGTCTAACATCGGTAGTGGGGAAACTGCTAGAGTCAATTATTAAAGATGGGATAGCAGCGCATTTGGAAAGTGGTGAGATCATTGGACAAAGTCAGCATGGATTTACGAAGGGTAAATCATGTCTGACGAATCTTATTGAATTTTTTGAGGATGTAACTAGTAGAGTGGATAAGGGAGAAGCAGTGGATGTGTTGTATCTTGACTTTCAGAAGGCTTTCGACAAGGTCCCACACAAGAGATTGGTATACAAACTTAAAGCACATGGTATTGGTGGTTCAGTATTGATGTGGATAGAGAACTGGCTGGCAGACAGGAAGCAAAGAGTAGGAGTGAACAGGTCCTTTTCAGGATGGCAGACAGTGACTAGTGGGGTGCCGCAAGGCTCAGTGCTGGGACCCCAGCTATTTACAATTACATTAATATTTGGACGAGGGAAATTAAATGCAACATCTCGAAGTTTGCGGATGACACGAAGCTGGGAGGCAGTGTTAGCTGTGAGGAGGATGCTAGGAGGCTGCAGGATGACTTGGATAGACTGGGTGAGTGGGCAAATGCATGGCAGATGCAGTATAATGTGGATAAATGTGAGGTTATCCACTTTGGTGGCAAAAACAGGAAGGTAGACTATTATTTGAATGGTGACTGATTAGGAAAAGGGGAGATGCAGCGAGACCTGGGTGTCATGGTACACCAGTCATTGAAAGTAGGCATGCAGGTGCAGCAGGCAGTGAAGAAAGCGAATGGTATGTTAGCATTCATAGCAAAAGGATTTGAGAATAGGAGCAGGGAGGTTCTACTGCAGTTGTACAGGGTCTTGGTGAGACCACACCTGGAGTATTGCGTACAGTTTTGGTCTCCTAATCTGAGGAAAGACATTCGTGCCATTGAGGGAGTGCAGAGAAGGTTCACCAGACTGATTCCTGGGATGGCACGACTTCCATATGAAGAAAGACTGGATAGACTTGGCTTGTACTCGCTGGAATTAGAAGATTGAGGGGTGATCTCATAGAGACTTACAAAATTCTTAAAGGGTTGGACAGGCTAGATGCAGGAAGATTGTTCCCGATGTTGGGGAAATCCAGGACAAGGGGTCACAGTTTAAGGATAAGGGGGAAGTCTTTTAGGACCGAAATGAGAAAATCGTTTTTCACACAGAGAGTGGTGAATCTGTGGAATTCTCTGCCACAGAAGGTAGTTGAGGCCAGTCCGTTGGCCATATTTAAGAGGGAGTTGGATGTGGCCCTTGTGGCTGAAGGGATCAGGGGGTATGGAGAGAAGGCAGGTACAGGATACTGAGTTGGATGATCAGCCATGATCATATTGAATGGCGGTGCAGGCCCGAAGGGCCGAATGGCCTGCTCCTGCACCTAATTTCTATGTTTCTATGTTTGTAACCTCTTGCATATTAAATAGCATCTGCGGTTCTTTGTTTCTTCAGCTGATCTTTTAATGTTGTCTATGTCTTGTTGCGTGCAGGCACGGACTACTTTATTTTCTGAGCAATTGTAAATGGAATTGAACATTTGGAAACCATTAATGAACATCTCCAGCTCTGACTTGAACATGGGCGGATGGTCTTTGATGAGCAGCCGAGGAGCTCCTGCCGTGACGTCCTTGCAGCTGGGAAGATTTATCTCTGACAACCTCGACTATCGTCCCCTGTGCAAGACTGGCTCCAACCATCAGAGTATTCTCTTTTTGAGTTCATGTTTTACAGCACTGTGAGGAGAGAGAGAGAAGGGGGCTCGACGCCTATCAACCAGGACAGTCATACTCGTTTTGAGTGACTGCTGATGATGATTTGATGCCATACTCAGTCAAATGATACTTCAATACACAGCCTCTCACCTCACCTCTCGAGTACTGCTTCTTGGTCCATGTTTGAGCCAAGGCTATGATGACGACTGGAGCTGAGAGCTCTTGGTGAAAGTTTTGTGGAGCAGAGGAGTACTGAGTTTGGAAGTTGAGAGGTCTTGTTCCAGTTGTATAAAACGTTGGTCAGGCCACATTTGGAGTATTGTATTCAGTTTTGGTAACCCATGTTATCGGACAAATGTTGTCAAGCTTGAGAGGGTTCAAAGAAGATTTACCAGGACGTTGCCAGAACCCGAGGGACGGAGCCAGAGGTGGGGAACCTGCTGCCTTAAGGCGGCATGCGGCCTTCTAGGCCATTAAGTGCGGCCTTTTGAATTAATCCAAATTTTGTAGAACAAATCCTTTTATTTTTATTAATATGTTTTTGTTCGTCTTTTATTATTTTTATAATAATCTTAAAATGAACGTATTTAAAATACCAAAGAGTTAAAGAAGATTCAACAACATAATCCTCCCCGACTAGTGAGTGTATGTACAGAGGGTGCAGCTTCCATGACAGGAAAACGTGAAGGGTTTATTGCACAGATTAAAAAGGTATTATCAGATCCAGATGCTCTAATTTCTTTTCATCTTATCATACATCAGCAAAATCCTTGTGCTAAATCTACTATTTTAAGTGACACTTTGCAACAAGTTATAAATATTGTTAACTATATTCGTGCAAATACAACACGGCATCGTCAGTTTTGTAATATGTAAAGTTGGATGATGAGGCATTCAATGTGGATTTGCTGTATCATTGTAAAGTGCGTTGGCTATCGTAGGGACAGGTGTTAGCAAAATGTTTATCTTTGCGAGGACAGATAGTTACATTTCATTTAGAACAGAATCAGCAATGTGAATTATTGAAAGAAGATTTCCATAGAAATACTGCATTTCTGTGTGATATCATGTCCAAGCAAAATGACTTGCATGTTTATTTGCAAGGTAAAACTAAGTCTATATATCATGTGGCAAAAAATCGAAGCATTTCGAAAAAAGCTATCTTTTTTCAAAACTCTTCTTCTTCAAAATGAAATTTCAGATGAACATTTTCCCCAGTTGGCGAAGGTCATTGATGAGCAGGAGGATTCATGCGAATCATTTGAAGAATACGCAGTTGTTATAGACTTATTAAAGAATACAATGAAAGGTTCACTGACTTTGAGAATCATAACATCACACTCAAATTAGCATTTCAACCTCACCTAGCTGATGTCTCCAAGGCTCCTAAAGAACTACAGATGGAATTGATTGAGCTCTCAGAAGATGACATTTTAAAGGCCTTATTTGATGCTAAGGAAGATCTAGGAAAAATGCAATGGAATACCCGCGTTTTCGGCAACATGCACGAAAAATACTTTCTTGCTTTTCAACCACTTATTGCTACGAATCTTCATTCTCCTACCTAACCCAAATCAAGACACCTTTAAGGTCACAAATGACGGAAACCCATCTAGAAGATCAGCTGAAACTGCATACCTCCATGTTGCAACCAAATATTCAAATGCTTTCTCACAAAAAACAGTCACCACAAAGTCATTAAAAGGTTAGTTAGCTTTAGAATTAACAATTTTTTTTCATTTTCTTGTAGTTAGTACATAGTAGTTAGATTTTTACTAAATAATGTATATTTTGAAGTATATCTAATTGAAGTTTCTTGGATGCGGTTTTATTAGATTACAGCTAACTGAATGCGGCATTCCAACATGAAAAGGTTCCCCATCCCTGGACCAGGCACGTGCCGTCAGGGTAGGCAAGGTAGGCACTGCCTACCCCGACTAAAATTATAACATAGTAATTACTAAATATAAATAGTAAAGGCATGGGAGAATTATGCGTATGTAAGAGACCGATCTCTTAGGTAGGCATAATTCTCCGTGCCTTTCATCCGCAGCGCTTGTAACACGGGAAGGTCTGTGCAGCGCACGTGCCATCAGCGCTGCTTCAAGCGTCAATTTCAATCGGGACTGAAGGCGCTGAAATTCTGCCTTTGCATCACTACGCATGCGCATCGGTCTACTGCGCATGCGCAGCGCAAGTTTCTTGGCGGGGTTTTCAAATATGGTTTGTCGTGTACCAATGATGTAGTAAGTACATTTCTTGGTGATGTTTTTAAATACCGTATTTCCCGGGGTGTGGGGGTGGGGGGAGAGCTCCTTTCCAAGCGTTTGGGGAGTCTGGCCCGGGGTAAAATTGCGGGGAGGGCACGAATGTTATGAAGGAGGGGACTGGGATAATGCCACTTGCGACGCTCCTTGCACGGAGGCGTGCATTGAGGCCGGGGGGGGGGGGGGGGGGGAGAAGTAGCTCGGGTGGCTGAGCGGCCGCCGGGCCGGACAGCGGAACCATCCACCACCTTAGCTCCTTCTGCCGGTCCCCGCTCACCGCTGGCAGCTCTCTGTCTAAAAACCTTTCTCCTGCCGCTCGCTGGCCTCACTCATATCCTTAGATTCTGACAAGTGCGATTGAGGTTACTCAGCTGTGGGAAATTAAGGATTTGCAGGAAGCCGCTGAAATGAGCGAAGTCGGCGAACGGCAGGTGACAAGTGTTCCGACGGAGAGCACTGCCAGAGGTGAGCGGGCCGGCAGAAGGCGCTGAAGTGGCGGCCAGTCCTGCTGTCGGGTTCCGGCGGCCGCTCGCAGCTACCCGAGCTGCTTCTATCCCCAGCTATAGTGCGTGGCTTCGCGCCCTGAGAGCTGCAGTAACGGTGAGTGAGTCTTCTCAACACTCCTTCTCAACACTCGTGCCCTCCCCACAACTTTACCCCTGGCACAGACTCTCCACACGCTGTGAAATGAACCGTTCCCCCAATTGGTCCCTTGAACAAGTGTTGTCATTCAATAAGATGACAACTGATACAACTATTCCCTGTATTCCCGTTTTTCCCACCATCTCTTCATCTCTTCATCTCTCCATCTGCCATCACCCTTCACCCCCCACCCCCCACCCATTCAGTAATTCAGAAATAAACGAGACTAGGGAGCCTTGGGCAAATTGAATTGTCACTGTTTTTATTTATTTATTTTTTTAACGGAGAGAACAATCTGCGCATGCGCCGTTTAATTTTTTTTTTAAGCCGACTGAGTGCCTACCCTGAGTAATTACTCACGGCACGTGCCTGCCCTGGACTGAGCTATAGGGAGAGGTTGAGCAGACTTTATTTCTTGGAGCGCAGCAGAGTTTTATAGAGGTGTACAAAATCATGAGGAATAGATCAGGAAATGCACAGAGTTGTTTGCGCAGAGCAGGGGAATCGAAAACCAGAAGTCACAGGTTTAAGGTAAGGGGGGGAAAGATTTAATGGGAGCTTGAGGGGTAACATTTATACACAAAGGGTGGTGAGTGCATGGAATAAGCTACTGCAGGAGGTAGTTGATGCAGGTACTGTCACAACGTTTAAGAAACATTTAGACAGGTACATGGATAGGGTAGGTTTAGAGAGATATGGGCCAAAAGCAGGCAGATGGCACTAATTTAGTTGGGCCACGTTGGTCGGCAGGGGCAAGTTGGGCTGAAGGGCCTGTTTCCATGCTGTATGACTCCATGACTCTAAATCAAAACTTTGAATCTGAGAGGTTATTGGTGAGTAAAGTACTGCTTGATGTCATTCTTTTAGTTTAGTTTAGACATACCGCGCGGACATTCGGCCCACAAGTCTGCATCAACCAGCGATCCCTTTACACTAACATCCCTGTACACTATCTTACACACTAGGGAGAATTTACCAAAGCCAATTAACTGACAAACCTGTACGTCTTTGGATGTTGTTGGAAATTGGAGCACCTGGAGAAAACCCACGCGGTTACGAGGGGAACAAACAAAGTCCCTACAGATAACACCCGTAGTCGGGATTGAACCCGGGTCTCTGGCGCTGTAGAGCGGCAACTCTATCTACCACTGCACCACCATGCCACTGTGTCCTGATCACACCTTCCATCACCTAGTTGGTGTTTGACCAGTAATCAACCAGATTAGATTTGTCCTCCTTTATGTGAACAAGAAATACCTTGGAAATAAGGTACACTGACGGGTAGATGCCAGTGTTGTATAGACTGGGATAGCTGGAGTGCAGGGCATCAATAGTGCAACTAGAATGGTCATAAGATCATAAGTGTTAGGAGTAGAATTAGGACATTCAGCTCATCATTTCCACTCCACCTTTCAATCATGGCTGATCTATCTCTCCCTCCTAACCCCATTCTCCTGCCTTCTCCCCATAACCTCTGACACCCGTACTAATCAAGAATCTATCTATATAACATATAACCATATAACAATTACAGCATGGAAACAGGCCCTCTCGGCCCTTCCAGTCCGTGCCGACCATTTGTTTTCCCCTAGTCCCATCTACCTGCACTCAGACCATACCCCTCCATTCCCTTCACGTCCATATACCTATCCACTTTACTTTTAAATGTTAAAATCGATCCTGCCTCCACCACTTCTGCTGGAAGCTCATTCCACACAGCCACCACCCTCTGAGTAAAGAAGTTCCCCCTCACGTTACCCCTAAACCTCTGTCCCTTAATTCTCATGTCATGCCCTCTTGTTTGAATCTTCCCTACCCTCAATGGGAAAAACCTATCCACGTCAACTCTGTCTATCCCTTTCATCATTTTAAAGACCTCAATCATTTCTGCCTTAAATATATCCACTGACTTGGCCCTCCACAGCCTTCTGTGGCAAAGAATTATACAGATTCACCACACTCTGACTAAATGTTTCTATGAGGTCCCCCCTCATTCTTCAACTCCAGTGAATGTCAGCCCAGTGCAGTCGAACGCTCATTATATTTTAAATGGTCTCGTGTCCCAAAGCCTTTGCTGTAGAGTGAATTGAATTGGCCTTTGCAATGGTGGGGGTCACTGTGTGGAGCCAGGATGGGTCATCTATTCCCTGCTTCTAGCTTGCCAATATGTCAGCCTTCGCTTTAGCACTCTCATGATTGCCTCTGTCATCATTGAGAATGGGGATACTCTTATAGACAATAGACAATAGGTGCAGGAGTAGGCCATTTAGCCCTTTGAGCCAGCACCGCCATTCAATGTGATCATGGCTGAGAATCCCCAATCAGTACCCCGTTCCTGCCTTCTCCCCATATCTCCTGACTCCGCTATCTTTAAGAGCCCTATCAAGCTCTCTCTTGAAAATATCCAGAGAACCGGCCTCCACCGCCCTCTGAGGCAGAGAATTCCACAGACTCACAACTCTCTGTGAGAAAAAGTGTTTCCTCATCTCCGTTCTAAATGCCTTACCCCTTATACTCTTGGGGCCTCATGCCCCCATTAGCTGCTTCATTGTCATCAATCATTCATGATTAGATGTGGGAGACTGCAGAGTTTTCTGTTGGTTGTGAGATCACTTGGCTCTGTTGATTGCCTGCACTTTTAGCTGGTTCGCTTGTAGCTTCAACACATTGGCATCTTTCAGGTTTCTAGCTCTGCCTGATGCTGCTCAGGACCTGCCATTCTGCACTTCTCTTAATCGCCTGGCATGATACTAATGGTGCAGGGGAGGATATGCCAGACCACGAGTCTTAGTCATAGAGTTATACATCACCCAACTTGCCATGCTGACCAAGCTGCTCCATCTGCAACATTCCCACCTGCCCGAGCTTGGCCCCTATCCCTCTAAACCTTTCCTATTGATAAAACCATTCTTGCCCAGGAGGATACTGACGGTGTTGATGCATGTCAATAGATCAACAGCGCACAACTGTGCCACTGATGGCCCCCAGCACCTCAGATGCCCGCCTCTCAGCTGTCAGAGATATTCTTTGCGTGATTCTGGTACGGGATCACACAGAGCAGGTTTCTCTGGTGTAAAGATAAGAACCTGTCCCCGTAGAGGCTGTGAGGCTTGGAAAAATCCCCAAATTCCAGAGAATTCCACGGAGGCAATTTGCTGATTTATGGTCTCGTTGGACTTCCGTGTGGAGGCCAGGGGTGAACTGTCAATCTCCCATGTTTGCCAGCAGGGAGAGCACAAGAACATTGATGCAGGAGTAGGTGACATGACTCCTCATGGCTGCCTCACCCTTCAATATGAAAATGACTAACCGGTCACAGCTCCTTTTCTGTTCCTGCTCCCCATATTCCTTATCTTTCAAAAATGTACCAACTACATGTAGTTTGCTCCAATGATCCAGCTTCCACAACCCTCAGGAATAGAGAATTTCAACAATTGACCAGAAATTCGGGCTCACCTCAGTGTTAAATAGCCACCTGATTATCTTGTATCTAAATCCCTTCATTCAAGTGTCTCCTACTAGTGGAAACTTTCCCAACATCTGGGCTGACATGCCTCAAGTCAAGTCAAGATTATTGTCATATGCACAATCAGGGAGGATAGGTGACAAATCATCCTCGACAACAATCCTCAACACTGGTGCCCCACAAGGATGCATCCTCAGCCCCCTTCTTTATTCCTTGTGCACTCATGACTGTGCAGCCAAAGACAAATCCAACTCAATGAGCGTGCCAAGGACACGTAAAGGGCCTGTCCCACTTATGTGTCCTTGACACGCAAATTACGCGATCTCGTGGTCGCGTTGAGCCAAGATGGTCGAGCGAAGGTCGGGCGCGATTACATGCGCCCGCACAGCCGCCTGGAGCGCGTGACGTCATTTGAAGATGGACACAAAGCTGGAGTAACTCAGCGGGGCCGGCAGCATCTCTGGAAAGAAGGAATGGGTGACGTTTCGTGTCGAGACCCTTCTTCAGTCTGAAAAGAAGGGTCTTGACGCCAAAACGTCACCCATTGCTTCTCTCAGAGATGCTGTGGTTTTCCCGCTGAGTTACACCTGCATTTTGTGTCTATCTTCAATTTTCTTGGCCCCGCTCTGGGAGTTGAAGTGAGGGCGGATCCGGACTGCAACGGCCGTGAGCCCCAGGCCGGGTTCGGCGATCGTTTGCCTGCTTCTGCTGCTGTTGGAGGTGAGACGTGAGACGTTGCGTCGCGCCAGGGTCTTGGGTCTGTCCCACTTTGGCCGTCAGTTCCATGAATTTCAGAGGCCCATGCGATGTCGGGACCGGCACCGCTCAACTCCAAACGCCTCCGCGCTTCTAAGTGGAACCGGCCCTGCGCGGCCTACGGTGCCCGTACGCCTCAAGCGGCCCTGAGGTCACGTAATTTGTGAGCCAAGGACGCGTAAGTGGGACAGGCCCTTTAGGTCCTGACACATTTTTAGATCTTCACTCACCACTGATACTTGACTGAGGACAGTAAATGTGGGACCTTTGTTCAGGAGTGGCAACAGGATAAGTCAGGTAATTACAGGCCTGTGAATCGAACCGCAGTGGTGGGGAAGTTACTGAAAAAAATTGAAGGGGTGGCACGGTGGCGCTGCAGTAGAGGTGCCGCCTCACAGCACCAGAGACCGGGGTTCAAACCTGACTAAGGGTGCTCCGATGTGCAGAGTTTGTTTGTTCCCCTTGTGACCACGTGGATTTCCTCTGGGTGCTCTGGTTTCCTCCCACATCCCCATGACATGTATTATTATGACTAATTATGGTAGGAAATACACAATGTATGGTGGGGTCCCAGTGTGTATTGAGGAACAAAGGATCCTTGGTGTTCAAGTGCATGGGATCCCCGATGGTGTGACACAGGAGGAGAAATAATTATGAAGTCCTCAATTAACTGGGACACAGAACATCAGACTCAGGAGATTATCGGACAACTTTATAAATCACTGATGAGGTTGCAGCGGGAGTACTGTTTGGGGAGGATGCAATTACACTGGGACGAATTGCACAGAGATTAATCAAAATGTTGCCAAAGGTGAGCATTCCAGACATGCCATTGTGGGGCAGGCTGGATTGCTTGTCTCTTGGAATGGAGGAGTCAAGGAAGAAAATTGTAAGAGCGTGTTTAAGTGAGGTCATAGACAGACATAGTAATAATCTTTTCCGAGGGTGTCTAATACAGGCGGTTTAAGTTTTTAGAGTGGAGGGTAGCAAGTTTTAATGGAAACGGAGGAGATAAGGTACAGAAGAGAAAAAGCAGTATAACGAGGTGGAAATGTAGAAGCTGCGCACACCAAGTTGGGGCTGGTAAAGGAATGGGGGTGGTTTAGAGTTTACTTGAAATTTGAGAATTCAGTGTTCAAACCGTTGGGTTGTAAGCTACTCAAGAGGAATACGATTTGGTGCTGTTCTTCCAATTTGCGTGCAGCTTCACTCTGGCAATGGATGTGGGCAAGGACAGAAAGGTTGGTGTGGGAATGGGAAGAGGAGTTCAAGTAGTTAGAGAATGGTAAGAAATCTCATCTCCATATTTTTGGACATTCTGAGTCATTTGCTCTGCAAATCTCTGCAATGGTGACAATTCTCAGTTCCCCGTCTATATAGGTGAGAAAGCTACTCCGGAGTTGGATTTCACTGAGCCATAGCAGTTGAGAAAACTTATGTGACAAAGTAAAAAAAACACAGGAAATGTTTAGCTCATCTTCAGATGTGACATTCCTATGCAAAGTTAAACTGTGATTGTCCGTTTATAACGGCTAAATTAACTGGTTTGGAATCTGAAAAGGCTGCTCACTTGAGGTGGGATCCTGTCAATGCAAAAATTAACCTAGTAGTTAATATGTCAGGAATGCCATTTCTTACATGAAATGCAAGTGATCTGACTTGCCATGAATAAGACAGACATTGGCCCAGATCATAAGAAGTACGAGTTGAATTAAGCCATTCGGCCCATCGAGTCTGTTCTGCGCATTCAATCATGGCTGATTATTTTTCCATCTCAACGCCATTCCCCTGCCTTATCCCCATAACCTTTGACACCCTTACTTATCAAGAACCTGCCAATCCCTGGCTTAAAATACCCATTGATCATGGCTTGAACTTTGTTCCTGCTGCAATGAATTGCACAGATTCACGGCCTTCTGGCTGAAGAAATTCCTCCTCATCACCTTTCTGAAGGTACCTACTTTTATTCTGAGGCTGTGCTCACAACCGGACACATCCTCTCCAGAGGTACAGCTGCTGCACTGTAAACATTTGCTCCCAGGCAAAAGCTTCCAAAGCAAGGTGGCAAGGTAGCAAAACACTTTACCCAGGACCTGTCTGCCCTCTGACCAGGGGTACAAAGAACAAACTCTGTCGAAACAGTTGGCCTAGATACCTGCGTGCATTGACCACTGTAACTGGGGGGGTGGGTTGTGTATTGTTTGTTTTGACGGCGAGGGCGCGCCTGCAGTCTATGGTGAAGCTCTCTGATTGTCCTCTTGAGAAATCTCACAGAGATGCTTCAACCATGTCGTTTTTCTGAAATCATATATTTTCATTATACAAGGTTTCTACATTAAGAACCCAGATTTTCCACAATTGACCTAACCACAACCATGACTACTCCCGTCAACAAAGTGTAAGATGAAGGTCTCCGACCCGAAACCCTACCTAGCCGTTTCCTCGCCAGAATGGCTGCCTGACCTCCGGATCACTCCCAGCACTATGGTGTAAGTCTCCCTTTAAAAGATCAGAACTCAGATCACGACACTGAAATGTTGTGATCTATAAGATCACAACTTGACTTGACTTGAACAGCTTGTTTATTCCACGAGGCAAAAGACAAATCGAAACCAGGAAGTTGGGTGACAATCAGTTAATTAAAAAAAAATGCTTTCGACTTCCACCCAGACGGAGCTTATGTAACCTTCCGGTATTTCTTTAAAATAAAATAAATGCGTTTCAACTTCAGCACAGCATCCAGATGGCTGGTAACATGTTGCAGAAGCAGGGACTCGCTTGAGCTGGAGGCAACAATGTCTGCTCACTCTCAGCCTTGTAAACAAGCCGACGTCTGGGCAATGTAGACATTCTCTGCGTCGATCATTGCACTCACCGGGGATGTTCCTCTCCAACGAATTTAGAATTGCATGAGGAGGTCGATCCTTGCTCTGAGCGCGCCAACCCCGCCGGTTTAGGGATACACAGTGAAAATGGAGAGTTAAGTAAGGGAGCAAAGTCTGAGCGTGGGCCTCAGACAGTCGCTGGTGTTCAGCGCCCAGCCCACTCGGTCGGATCCGAGAGCCCCACCGCCCCCTGGACCCCAGCCCAACGCCCCCGGGTCTCTCGTCCGCCCCGGCTGCAGTTCCCAGCCGCTCTGTCGCTCGCCCACCCGGCCCGGCCGGGCTCGGCCTCACCCTCCCCGAGCGCTCGCCCGCCTGTACATCCCACAGACCGGCTGGTGCGCTCAGTGGCATCCCGCGGAACCCAACCACCGGAATCCTCATCCATATATGGTAGTCGGGACAGTAGGTCGGCGAAACGAGCGCTAATCTGCACGGCAACACTTCATAAACTCATACATTGTGGGAGCAGAATTAGGTCATTCGGCCGATCAAGTGGTTAAACACGTTTTTTGGCACATTGGCCTTCATCAGTCAGAGTATTGAGTAAATTGGGTCATTATTGCAGTCGTTTAAGACTTTTTTTTTTTTTGCGCGATAGGCCGCATTTATTGTGTTTAAGAAGGAACTGCAGATGCTGGAAAATCGAAGGTGCACTGGAGGAACTTAGCGGGTGCAGCAGCATCTATGGAGCGCTTTACCTCCGCCCTCGACTCCATTCAAGGACCCAAGCAGTGGTTCCAGGTGCGGCAGAGGTTCACCTGCACCTCCTCCAACCTCATCTATTGCATCCGCTGCTCTAGATGTCAGCTGATCTACATCGGTGAGACCAAGCGTAGGCTTGGCGATCATTTGGGTTCTGGGAGCTCTCATTATTTAGATAATACATTTTTTTTTGTTTAAATTCCTGCTAAAGTGGACAATTTCATTTGTTCCCACATTATACTCCACTTGCTAGTCCTTTGCTACTACTCATTCTATCATAGTGCACATGTCACTGCACATTACAGGATCAGAATTAGGCCATTTGGCCCATTCAAGTGTACTCTGCCATTCAACCATTATATCTTTCCATCTCAACCACATTCTCCTGCTTTCTCCCCATAACCCCTGACACTCATACTAATCAAGAATTTAACAATCTCCACCTTAAAATTATGCATTGACAGCCTCCACAGCCATCTATGGCAATGAACTCCACAGATTCATCATCCTTTGACTAAATAAATTCCTCCTCATCTCCTTTCTAAAGATACCGTCTTTTTACCAAGGCTGTGCCCTCTGGTCCTAGACTCACCCACTAGTGGAAACATCCTCTTCACATCCACTCTATCCAGGGCTCATTATTCCTGATAGAATCATTATTCCTAGCATGCAGCAGTTCAAGTCCTCCCGCAACTTTCTTTCCTATCTATCTTTGTGGCATCAGTAAAATTAGCAACCAAACCTTCTGTCTTTTCATTCAGGCTGCTAAATAAATTGTGACAAGTTGAGCGTGCAGCAACAACTTCAATAGCAAAACCCACGTTACATCTTGACAACCAGAAAATTTATGCCCACTTTCTGTTTCCTGTTAGACAACTTCTCTGCACCCCAGTGTGTTCCCTCCTACACTAAGAGCTTTTATCTTATGCAGTAACCTCTGATGTGGCAACTTATCAAATGCATTTTGTACATCTTAGTACATCCCCTGGTTCCCTTTTATCCACAACACATGTCACTTCTTCAAAGAACTAAAAACAAATGGTCAAACATGATTTCCCTTTCACAAGACCTTGTGCCCTTTAATAACATTTTTAATAATAACTTAATGTTCTCCCAGTCACAGATCTTTCATTATCAAAATAAATCTTCACTGAATTGAGGTAATTTGGGGAAAATTAAAACCAACACATCACCTATATTGCTCATCACCTCTTTTAAGATCCTGGGATTGTTATTCAGGACAAATAAATTTGGCAGGCCACAACTCCAACAACTGCCTGAATACCACTTCACTGTGAATATAATGTTCCTGGCTTCCTTCTCCTCTTCCAATTTCTAATTTACAGCAATTTCTGGGATGTTTCCAGATCTTCTCTAAAGAGCTCATATCTCTTCTACCCCATCTAAGCTCGTCTAATTTACCTGTGTTTAGCCCTTATCCCTCTAAACATTTTCTATTCATGTACATGTCCAAGTGTCTTTTAAATGCTTTTTAGTGCCTATCTGAACTACCTCCTCTGGCAGCTCGTTCCATATATCCACCATCCTCTGAGTGAAAAATTGCCCCTCAGATTTGTATTAAACCATTCCGCTCTCACTTTAAACCTATGCCCTCCGGTTTCCAATTCTCTTGCCCTGGGTTAAACAGTCTGCAGTCACTGTGCATTTTCTTTATGTTCTATGTGTTTTGTCTTCTTCTTTTCGTGTCTATCTTGTTATAAATGTTGACCTCGCTGTCATCGTCCGTCCTGAAAATGACACAAACGTCCGGCGACAATCAGTGGAAACCACCACTTGTTGCAATGGGTGATGGTGGTAGCAGAATTAGCTCAGGATCCTTCCAGTTTCCAGCCCCGTGACGTGGACACTTCTGCTATGGGGCCTGTGTTTTGTCTTAAAGTTGATACAATCTTTAATTAATGTAATTCACCATGGACAGTCGAACTTGGAATTTATCCTTTTCTGGTGGAATTTATCTCTTCTGTGTGTTCTGAATGATTTCCTTAAATGTCTTCACATTGACTGAACTACATTGACCAGTTCCTTAGCCAAAACTGCCAGTTCACTTTTCTGTGACTAGACTGTGATCAGTTTTGGTCATCCTTCTATGGGGAGGATGATGCTGGAAAGATTGCAGAGGTTCAGATGGATATTACTAGGACTCGAGCACCTGAGCTAAGGGGGAGATTAGACAGGTTAGATTTTTATTCCTTAGAACACAGGAACAATAGGAACTTGGAGGCTATGGGGTGATCTTATAAAAGTGTATAAAATCATATGAAGAATAGATAGGGTACATACATTGATAATAGGTGTGGGAACATGTATCCTGCATCTAGCGTGTCCAATCCCTTCACAATGTTCTATGTTTCTATAAGATCACCTCTCATCCTTCTAAATTCCTGTGAATATAAGCCCAGTCGCTCCATTCTTTCATCATACAACAGTCCCGCCATCCCGGAAATTAACCTCATGAATCTACGCTCCCTCAATAGCAAGAATGTCCTTCCTCAAATTAGGGTGAATGCACAGAGTGTTTTACCCAACAAAGGGGCATCGAGAACTAGAGGGCATAGGTTTAAGTTGAGAGGGGAAAGAATTAATAGCAGTCAAACGGGCAACATTTCACTCAGAGGGTGATAGGTACATGGAATGAGCTGCCAGTGGCAGATATCATAACAGCATTTAAAAGACACATAGACAGTTACATAGATAGAAAAGGATTAGAGGGAAATGGACAAAATGAGGGTAAATTAGAAAAAAAAATGAATGCTAAAATGAATGATTTCAATAGCTAGGTTCAACTCAATTTAATTACTTGAAATTGGCAATAAAAGAATCCATGACCAGCCGCATACAATGTTTAAGAAACTTTACAGAAAGCCAAAATGGTCACTAATTCTGGTGGTACACAAAAATGCTGGAGAAACTCAGCGGGTGCAGCAGCTTCTACAGAGCAAAGGAAATAGGCAACGTTTCGGGCTGAAACCCTTCTTCAGACCTTCGATTTTCCTTCGAGTCACGTGAGTGACTACGTGAAGAACCCGCCTCACGCTGCAACGGCATCCAATGACGTCAACGCTGACGGCGGAAGGAGGAGCTCAGCAGTAAGGAGCAGCTCCTCGGCAGCGGTCGAACGGCCCGCAGGTAAGTGCAGTTAGACCGGGGCGTTTTTTTAGGTTACGCTGGGTGGCTCCAGCAAACAAAACCAAAAGTAAAATTTAGAGCCACGTTAACGTGCTGATTGAGCACTGATTATTAAATAAAAATGGAGAAATCGGGAAAGAAGTTTTCGCGGTAAAAAGATCTTCCCCGGGGTGAAAGTAAAAATACGGACGTGAAGTTAGTGCGGACCCGGTTCCGATACCGTTGGCCGCCGATTTACCCGATAGTGAGTTTCCAGATTCTCCAGAAATAATAACCACGGAGGAAAATGTTCTAAAAAATGCAAAAAGAAATCTGAGAGGCCCGTGGTTTCTGATGACTCTGATACTGAAAGACCTCCAGACAATAAAACTATGTGGCTAAAAATGGAGCATATGGAGAAAGTTCTCCAAACAATGATGAGACAAGGGTCACAGTACCCAGATGAATCCCAAAAAATCCCTGAGGGGTTTGAATATGATGAATATGGCTGTGGGCCAAGTTGGGAATATGATACTCCGGACCCAGGATTTGGGCTGGAAGAAGTCTCATGGGATGATATCCCAATTGATTTAGGGCTGCAGAAGGCAGACCCTGCTGGTGGCTATATGGCTTTTGAAAGCACACCACAAAGTAAAAAGAAAAGGCCTAATGTGCCTGGGATAGCACAAGATTTTGCTATACCTGAAGGAGTGGTGAGGCTATGGAAGAAAACCTAGCTGCAAACATAAATTATATGGTATCTCACCAACTTCACAATTCTGTGATGAATGAAACATCAGAATTATATAAAGCTCCAAGAAATTGTGCCTCATTGGAAGTGCCTACGGTGAATCCGATGATATGACGTCTATGACTCCAAGTATGAGAGCCCAAGAAGTGAAGTTTCAAAAGGTGCTCAAATTAATTTCTGCTGCCATTACGGCCTATGGCAGGCAAATGGAGAATCTGGAAATGGAAAAAGATTCAAAAGGATACTTTGGACTTATTGTGTAATTCATTCTATGAAATTAATTGTATGAGGAAAATGGCGATTCGGCCCATATTTCACCCTAGGTTTGCAAGCCTGTGTCAAGAAAGTGGAGTTCAAGCTCCTGGGTATTTGTTTGGAAAATCTGCCGAAACAGCTGAAAGAGTTGGATGAAGAAGCTAAATATTTTAGCAATGTTAAACCTTTTGTCTTTGGACAAAGAAGGGTTTTTTTCGACCCGAAGGGGTTTCGATTTTCGTTATAGAAGCAGAAGTTTGTCACGAAAATACTATCGTGCTGTGCAGCGAAGTGCTTCCCTGTATTCGGGAAGAAGGAGACCACCACGCTCATACGGAGAGGTATTAAAGACTTATATCCTTAAAGAAACTGTGGATGACTCTCCAGTTGGAGGGAGATTGCAAAAATTTTATAATGCCTGGCTTAACATACTTCTGATCGATATGTATTACAAGCAGTTTCGGGAGCCATTATTATTTTTAAAGAAGGGGTTAATCCTCGCCTGTACAGAATAGACCTGCTTATGCTTATGTGTTTTCTGCAGAGGAAAGAATGGAGATTAATGTGGAAATTGACAAATTATCTGGAAAAGGCGTAATTGAAAAGACTTATGAACATAAGCATCAATTTGTCTCTAATATATTTCGAAGAGATAAAAAAGATGGTGGTTGCAGAATTATTCTGGACCTTACAGATCTAAATAAGTTTGTAGAATACAAACATTTTAAGATGGAGACATTCAGTACTGCGAAATATCTTATCTCAGCAGGGTGTTATATGGCTAAGATTGATTTGAAGGATGCCTATTATTCTGTAGCAATTCATCAATTCTTCAGGAGGTATTTAAAATTTAATTGGCTGGGACAATTATGGCAGTTTAAAGCTTTACCAAATGGGATTGAGTTCGGCTCCTAGACTCTTTACAAAACTGTTGAAACCAGTTTTAGCCCAATTAGAGCACAGAAAACACATTGTTATGGCTTATCTGGATGATATTCTGATCATTAATGATACTCAAGAGTCAGCTGAGCACTCAGTTTCAGTTACTAAAGCTTTGTTTGAAAAGCTAGGGTTCTTGATTCATCCAATTAAGTCCCAGCTGCAGCCAGCACACAAACAATTAACTTTTTGGGGTTTGTAATTAACTCAGTGACTATGTTAGTTACTTTGCCAACGGAGAAGGCCAATGACATCTTGATGACTTGTAATTACCTCATTCACAAACCTTATCCCTCCATCCGAGAAGTGGCGAAAACCATTGGGAAACTGGTAGCAGCATTTCCGGCAGTGGAATTTGGTCCATTACATTATCAAAATCTTCAAAGGGACAAAATAAGGGCTCTTAAAGAGAAGGCAGGTCACTTGACAGGCCTATGCAATTAACAAAAGAAGCCGTGTTGGAATTACAATGGTGGGTTGAAAATGTCCCACAAGCTGCTAAGAATATCATGATTAAACAACCTGAAATGGATTTACAAACGGATGCTAGTGCTCTCGGATGGGGGCAACAGATTCGTTCTCCAGTTGTGAGGTAGATGGAAAGCTCAAGAAGAAGCGTTTCTTCAAGCTTATGGGTATTTAACTATTTGGAGTTATTGGGTGCTTTTCATGGACTTAAAGCACATTGTTGTGCTAAACAAGGTCTACATGTGTTAATACAGTTAGACAATAAAACGGCTGTTGCATACATTAATCACATGGGGGGAGTTAGATCAGTATCATGTGATTGTCTGGTCAATGAGATATGGCAATGGTGTATTGGTCGCCAAATATGGATTTCAGCAAGCTACATTCCGGGTAAGGACAATGTGGTAGCAGATGAAAGGTCCAGGATTTTTAAAGATAATACGGAATGGATGCTTAAGCCATCAATATTTAAGAATATTGTAAACCAATTTGGGTTGCCAGAAATAGATTTGTTTGCATCTAGGCTTAATCATCAATTGCCTACTTATGTGTCTTGGGAACACGATCCAGATGCAGTAGCAGTAGATGCTTTTTCATTACACTGGGGAAAGATGTTCTTTTATGCTTTTCCACCATTTGCTTTGATTCAGAGATGCCTGAAGAAGATAGAACAAGATTCTGCTTCTGGATTGTTGGTAGTTTCCAAACTGGCCAACTCAACCTTGGTTCCCAGTAATGCTGAATATGATTAAAGAACCATATATGTCGATTCCTAACTGTAGTGATATCTTGACTAATCCGGTAACTAAAGAAATTTACCCATTGTATGCATATATGAATTTATTAATCTGCAGGTTTTGACCAGACCACTACAGGGCTGGATTGTCGGACAAAACTATGGAAGCTATGGTTGCATCATGGCGCAATAGCACACAAAAGCAATATATGACACATATTAAGAAGTGGGAAGACTTTTGCACACAGTCAAATATTTCTTATGATACTGTAAATATTGCAAATGTTTTGGAAATTCCTTGCCAATTTGCATTTTGAGCAACATTTAAGTTACAGTGCCATTAACACTGCACGCAGTGCCTTGTCGTCCTATTTAGGACTTATGACTGATCAAAGATCAATTGGGTCGCATCCATTAATATCTAGATTCATGAAAGGAATCTTTAATATTAATCCACCCAAACCAAGATACACAGAGATTTGGGATGTGAGCATTGTACTTACGCTACTTAGACAATGGACTCCAATTGAAGGGTTGACATTGGAAAGATTGACATTGAAATTAATTATGTTAATGGTCACTGGTCTCAGCTCAAAGAGTGCAAACTTTTACAAATGTTGCGTTTTAGACTGTATGCATGTGACTACAGATAATGTTGTGTTCTATGTTTACGAGTTGATCAAAACAAAGCAGACCAGGGAGATCTGGAACAAAGGTAACCTTTCAAGCTTATCATATTGATCCTACTTTGTGTGTGGTTAAACATTTGAACCAATATATTAAAGTTACTGACACCCTTCGAGGAAATGAAAAAACGTTAATGGTTACGCACAAAAAACCACACACAAAAGCTTCAGTTCAAAACTATCTCAAAATGGTTGAAAACAGGTGTTGGTTTTAGCGGGAGTAGACACTGATGTGTTCAAATCTCACTCCACCAGGGCGGCAGCTACGTCCGCGGCGAAGGGGCGGGACGTACCTCTCGAGCATATTTTAAAAGTCGCAGGGTGGAGTAAAGAAGAAACTTTTTCAAAGTTCTACAATAAACCTGTTTCACACTATGACAAGCTTTGGACACGCGGTGTTGGGAGCACTATAATCACCTGCTTTGTTTACTATTAATTGCTATAAATCAGTGGTGTAGTCACTTCTATCTTTTATCGCTTGTAATCGTTTCCTCAGATATAAGGAGGGTTATTATATGGTCTTTAAACCATTAAAAAAGTTAATTGTGAAACAATGTAACATTAGTCTGCTTTCTCATGTATGTGTTTACTTAGCCGGACTGTCTTACGGATTAATTCTACGACATAAAAAAACACAGAAAGCTTTAAAATCTTCACGTAGTCATCACGTGACTCCGAAGTAAAATAGTAAGATTAAACAAGAACTTACCAGTTCGAAGTTTGATCGTTATTTTATGAGGAGTTACGATGAGGGATTACGTGCCCTCCACTCCCGCCCTCATAAAATAAATGATCAAATGGTAGTTCTAAGTCTTTTATGAAGCCTTACTATGTTACTCCGGCTTTTGGTGTTCTGTGTTTTTCATGCCGCTGCTTTGAAGTATGCCGTTGCCAGCGTGAGGCGGGTTCTTCACGTAATCCCTCATCGTAACTCCTCATAAAATAACGATCAAACTTCGAACTGGTAAGTTCTTGTTTAATCTTACTATTTTCCTTCTATTTTCTTTTATATACCTTCGATTTTCCAGCATCTGCGGTTCCTTCTTAAACACTATTTTGGTGAATGGGATAGAATCAAATGGTAAAGTACATTGTTACAATGTATACATTTGAAAAGAAACTTGCAAATCATATCAAAATCAAACAGCTAAAATCAAAGGTCATTGGGACTGAGAGTTTATTGACTGTTTTCTAAAACAAGTCATGGTTCTGACGCTCTCATCCTCTTTTTTTTCTCTCCACAATCCCACCTAACAGAGTCAAGAGTCGTTTTGTCAACATTCTTCTGTTTTTATGGGCAAGTACTTAAACAGGTAGGTTTAGGTTTATTATTGTCACGTGTGTCTACACCGGTACAGTGAAAAGCTTTTTTTGGCATGCTATCCAATCAGATCAGATAATACTATACATCGATACATTCGTCAAATTTGAGTACAATATGTAGAGAAAGGGGAAGATACGGAGTACAGAATATAGTTCTCAGCATTATTATGCATCAGTTTCAAAAAGTCCAATGTCAACAATAGGGTAGAGGTGAATGGGACAGCACCCTCACTTATGGAAGGACCGTTCAGAGGCATGACAACAAAGGGGAAGGCGTTGTTCCTGAGTCTGGAGGTATGTGCTTTCAAGATTCTACACCTTTTGCCAACGGGAGCTGGGAGAAGGAATGATCAGGATGGGATGAGTCTTTGATTATGTTGGCTGCTTTCCTGAGGCAGCGTGAAGTGTAGATGGAATCAATGGTAGGGAGTCTGGCCTGTGTGATAGACTGCACTACACCGACAACTTCCTGCAATTTCTTGCGGCCTTGGGCAGTGCTGCTCCCAAATCAAGCAGTGTTACAGCCAAACAATATGATTTCTATGGTGGGTACACAAAAAGCTGGAGAAACTCAGCGGGTGCAGCAGCATCTAAGGAGCGAAGGAGATGGGCGACGTTTCGGGTCGAGACCCTTCTTCAGACTGGTCAGGGATCAGGGAAACGAGAGATATAGACGGTGATGTGGAGAGATAAGGAACAATGAGTGAAAGATATGCAAAAAACTATCGGTGATAAAGGGAACAAGCCATTGTAAGCTTCCCCCTCCTCCCCGCAGCCGCGTGTTGAGGGAACGGGACCCAACGTGTCCCACTTGGTCTTGTGTATTTAAAAAATCTTTTGGGATTGTCCTTAATGCTACATGCCAGAGCTATCTCCTGGTCCCTTTTTGCCCTTCTGATTTCCTTTTTTAGTATGTTTAAGAAAGAACTGCAATGCTGGAAAAATCGAAGGTAGACAAAAATGCTGGAGAAACTCAGCGAGTGAGGCAGCTTCAATGGAGAGAAGGAATAGGCGACGTTTCGGGTCGAGACCCTTCTCAGTATGAAGAAGGGTCTCGACCTGAATCGTCACCTATTCCTTCTCTCCTTTTTTAGTTTACTTGATCCCAGCTGTCTATAGCTGTCCCAGGCATCCTTCTTGTTTTTGACTAACGTCTCAATTTCCCTGGTCAGCCAAGCTTCCTTATGTTTGCCTGCTTTGCCCTTCTCTCTAATGGGTACGTACACATCCTGAGCTTTCTTCAGTACACTTTTAAAAACATCCCACTTGGCTGATGTTCCTTTCCTTTCAAATAACCTGCTCCAGTCAATTTGAGCGAGACCTTCTCTCATACCCTCAAAGTTGGCCTTACCCTAGTTGAGCATTTTAACACGTGGACCCTCTCAGTCCTCATCCATAACTATCTTAAACCTAATCGAACTTTGGTCACTTGTCCCAAAAAGCTCCTCCACACACACTTCATTAACTTGCCCTTCCCAATTTCCCAATACTAGATCCAGCGTTGCCCTCTCATGTGTGGGGGCCTCCACATACTACTTAAGACAACTCTCCTGAACACTTTTGAGGAATTGCACCCCATCTGGCAAATTTTGTTCCTTCCACCACAGTGATGAATGCTGTGGTGGATGGTTGTGTTAAATATTTTATTGTGTTTTTGTGTGTTCTTTTTCCATTGTACCGCTGCTGGCAAATTCATTTCACTTGCACTTTATGTGCAAGTGACGAATAAAACTGATATAGATTGATATTGAGCTAAACCCTTCATGCTATGATTTTCAAAGTCTATATTGGGAAAGTTAAATTCCCCTACAACATCAACCTTATTTGATTTGCAATCTCCCGGCACATTTGTTTTTCTAATTATCTATTCAGGGTCTTGTCCCAACTAGGTGATCATCCCTTTCTTGTTCCTCTGCTCCACCCATATAGCCTCACTAGACGAACTGTCCGTAATGTCACCTCTGAACACAGCCATGACATCCTTCCTCACCACCAATGCAACCCCTCCTCCCTTTTTCCCTCACCCCTGTCTCTCCTGAAGCTCCTGTACCCCGGAACATTGGGCTGCCAGTCCTGCCCCTCCCTTAACCAGGTTTCAGTCATGGCTACAACATCCCAATCGCTCGTACCCATCCATGCCCCAAGCTCATCTGCCTTACCCGTCAAGCCCCTTGCATTAAAATAGGTGCAGTTTAAACCAACCCTCCTTCCTCGCTCTCTGCCTTTCACCTGCCTACTCTGTCCACTAACCATTTCCACACCACCCTCCATACCAACTTCTAGCCCCTCACGTGCCTCTGTCCTGCACGAGATCCCACCCCCTGCCAATCTAGTTTAAACCCTCCCGTGTCGCGTTAGCAAACCTTCCCGCTAGGATGTTGGTCCCCCTCCAGTTTAGATGCAACCCGTCCCTTTTATAGAAGTCAACCCTGCCCCGGAAGAGATCCCAATGATACAGAAATATGAGTCCCTGCCCCGTGCACCAACTCCTCAGCTGTACATTCATATCCTCTATCTTCCTATTCTTACCTTCACTGGCACGGGGTACTGGAAGCAATCCTGAGATCACTACCCTGCAGGTCCTGCTTCTCAGTCATCTAACCAATTCCATAAATTCTTGTTGCAGAACATTCTTTCCTCTTCCGACCTATATCATTCGTGCCAACATGCGCAACAACCCCCAGCTTTTCCCCCTCACTCTTGAGGGTGCCGTGCAGCTGTTCCGAGACGTCCTGGACCCTGGCACCCGGGAGGCAACACACCATCCAGGAGCAGAATCTCCTGTCCGCACCTCTGACGATGGAGTCTCCCACCAGTATGGCTCTGCCTGACATCACTCTTCCCACTGGTTCTAGTATCTAGGCTAGAACCTGGGTGATCGCTGGTCTGCAGGGACTCGGTAGGCCGAGGGGCATGTTTCCATGCTGTATCTCTAAACTAAGCTAAACTAAATATAATAAATGGAAGCAGATGTGGGCTATTCAGTCCCTTAAGTCTATTTCACTACTAGGCAAGATTGTAACTGATTTTGTGCTTCATCCACTTTCCTGCCTGATGCCCCATAAATGTTTATTCCCAAAATGCCGAAGGACTTGTGTTGTCATAACGTATTAAATTTAGTCCTTATTCCTATTGCTCAGATTTTTCTGTTTAGTTTAAATTGTTCATTCTTGATATAGAAACATGGAAACATAGAAAATAAGTGCAGGAGGAGGCCATTCGGCTCTTCTAGCCAGCACCGCCATTCATTGAAATCATGGCAGATCGTCCCAAATCAATAACCCGTGCCTGCCTTCTCCCCATATCCCTTGATATCACTAGCCCCTAGAGCTCTATCTAACTCTCTCTTAAATCCATCCAGTGATTTGGCCTCCACTGCCCTCTGTGGCAGGGAATTCCACAAATTCACAACTCTCTGGGTGAAAACTGGGTGAGTTTTTTTCTCACCTCAGTCTTAAATGGCCTCCCCTTTATTCTAAGACTGTGGCCCCTGGTTCTGGACTCGCCCAACTTTGGGAACATTTTTACTGCATCCAGCTTGTCCAGTCCTTTTATAATTTGATAAGTCTATAAGATCCTCTCTCATCCTTCTAAACTCCAGTGAATACAAGCCTAGTCTTTTCAATCTTTCCTCATATGACAGTCCCGCCATCCCAGGGATCAATCTTGTGAACCTACGCTGCACTGCCTCAATCACAAGGATGGGCAATTGTTGTTCATTATTAATTTCCATTGAGAAATTCAGGGTAAGCTGCTTTTGTGGTCTGCTCAGTAATAACTATGCCTTCACAGTGCAATTGGGTTTGGGTAAATCAGGATTTTGAACAAAAATATGTTGAATATTTTGTAAGTCTAGGTTTGTTTTTTTTTTGTTAATTGTTTCATGTTTCTGCAGATTCTCTGGATATTTGTGGATTATACCTGGTTTATACTAGTTCAGTGAACTTGACTGACTGCATTTCCAAATGGAATATATCTCAGAATTTCTGTTTCAGTCATGGACACATTAAAATTAGCACATTTAATTTTTCTGGAAAGAATGTTGTTTATTATCAGCTGATCAAAATTAAAACAGATTGCAGGCATGGCTGAGGTTCTGTTCCTGTGTATGATGTTGTCTTGCAATGCATGTTATCTTCTTGTATTGCTTTTGCAATTCCCATAATAAGTACTTTGATTCCCTCTTCCAATGTTCTTATTTTACCACTGCCTGACAACAGGAAGAATGACTCATCTCTGTGGCTCTCTCGCTCTCAATGCAGTGAAGTGATTAGATTATAATAGCACGACTGACTTTGGCAACCAATTGTGAAAGGCAAGGGTGAGACAGGCAACTCCATTATAGAATTTATCAGGCAGCAGTCTGCTGCTCAAACCACATCATTGTCTGTAACATGGTTACTTTATAATGATTTTGATGCTAACCACAATTTAAGATTTGCCCCACCTTCCAAAAGTCAATTTTTTTCTCCTTGTTTTTTTCTCCTGGTAATAAAATGATTTTTTCTGTTGATAATTGCAGTGATATAAATGATAACAGGTTGCACATATTGCACCTTCCAATGTCTCAGGACATTTCAAAAGCATTTTAAACCAGTGATGGACTTCTGAACGGTTGTAATGTTATGCAGTTATCAGTCTGAGACATGTGGAACATGGGGGGATTGAGCAGAGGATGGTCTCATTTCTACTAGATTTTATTTTTTTCTCTTTTCTACAGAATATATTTGACCATAAAAGCATATAGCAATTTGAATATAGCTTCATGAACACCAATGTAATAATGATACGATAATTTGCTTTGCAATCCGCTGCTCGAGGAATATATATTCTGCAGGCTATTTGCATTGCAGTATGAATCATTTTACACCTTTTCTTGGTTGTCACTCAAGGTTCAAAAATAAAATACCACAGATGCTCAAAATTCAAGAGAAACAGAAATTGTTGGAAATAGCATATCAATCTGGATGAACTTAAAACCAGTTTAGTTGAGTTTATTGTTGCGTGTACCGAGGTAAAGTGAAAAGCTTTTGTTGCACGCTATCTAATCAGTGGAAAGACAATACATAATTTTGCCTTGGGGCAAGCGATCAGGATTAATAGAAGCCTGGAACAATCTCATTGTTAAGGAGCAGCATTCTATTAGACATGTAGCTAGTGTAATTGGCAAACAAGTGGCTGCCTTTCCAGCTGTACAGTTCCGGCCTTTGCCCTATCAAAATTTACAACGTGCGAAGGAGCAGGAACTCAAATTCCATGCAGGTCACTTCGGTAGACCTATGCGATTGCCAGCAGAGCCCATTGCTGAATTACAATGGTGGGTAACGAATATTCGGCATTGCTCCAGAAACATTTTGGGCGATACGCCATCAGTTATTTTACAAACTGATGCAAGTGCCCTAGGATGGGGAGCTACAAATACCATCTCTAGCTGCAGTGGTAGATGGAATGTGCAGGAGTCATTAATTCTTCAGCAACATGGTATTAACTACGTAGAGTTGTTGGGAGCACTCTATGGGCTGAAGGCTTATTGCAGCAATATGCAACATGTGCATGTTCAACTTCAGATTGACAACACTACAGTGGTGGCATATGTTAATCACATGGGTGGAATCATGTCTGTATCTTGTGATAAATTGGCTAACCTTATCTGGCACTGGTGTATTATGAGGAGCATTTGGGTTTCAGCCATCTACCTACCAGGTAGATACAACATGGTGGCAGACACTAGATCACGGAAATTAAATGACAACACGGAATGGATGTTGAATCATGAAGTGTTGAACAACATTGTCGCCTGGTATGACGTACCGGATATTGATTTGTTCTCATCCAGACTAAATCACCAGTTACCCAAAGATGTGTCATGGGAGCCAGACCGAGGGGCAGTGGCAGTCGATGCGTTCTCGCTACACTGGGGAGGAATGTTTTGTCTGCTTTCCCCCCATTTTGCCTCATTAGTCGGTGTCTGGCAAAAATTAAGCAAGACAACGCCACAGGCATTTTAGTAGTGCCTGACTGGCCTACACTGCCTTGGTTCCCACTAGTCCTGGGAATGATAACACAGCCTTTTATGGCTGTCCCCAAAAGCAGAAATCTGCTGGTTTACCCAGTGACGGGCGGTAAGCATCCACTACATGACCGAATCAATTTATGGGTTTGCAGATTCTGAGGAGACCATACCTGGGGCTTGAATAATCAGAACGTATGGTGGATGCGGCCTGGAGGGATAGTACTTAAAAACAGTACATCTCTCATATCAAGAAATGGGAGATGTTCTATTCACTCACAGACATAACGTATGACACAGCAGCAATAACATGATGAGTTGGAATTTCTATCAACTCTCTACTTTGATCAGAAACTGAGCTATAGTGCCATCAATAGTGCCAGGAGCGCATTATCATCATACTTAGTGCTGGGATTGGGACACCACTCTGTAGGAACTCACCCTTTAATAACAAGGTTTATGAAGGGTTTTTTTAACTCTATACCACGCAGGCCCTGGTACATGGAGATATGGGATGTGAGCGTGGTGCTCACACTGCTTCACCAGTGGGCTCCAGCTTCGTCCCTGCCTTTATCCAAACTCACCCTCAAGGTGGTCATGCTCATGGCGTTGGTCTCAGCGCAACGGGTCCAGACATTACACAAATTACGACTGGACAGCATGGTTTCATCTGTTAATAATATTACCTTTTTCGTTTATGATCTAATCAAGCAGAGCAGTCCGGGGGTGTCAGGGCTCAAACTAATGTTCTTGGCATACCCCATGGACCCACGGTTGTGTGTAGTAACACACATACTACAGTATATCAAGGTCACCAAGAGCCTCAGAGGCTGAGAATCATCTGTACTCATAAGTTACAAAAAACCTTATAATAAGGTATCAGTGCAAACCATTTCAAGATGGTTAAAAGAGGTCCTGGCAAGTGCAGGTGTGGACACAGACATTTTTAAATCTCACTCCACCAGGGCTGCATCTATGTCGGCAGCGAGGGCAATGGACGTCCCTCTCGACCATATCCTAGTGGCTGCAGGATGGTCCAATGAACAAACGTTCCAAAGGTTTTACAATAAACCAATTGCCGGACTGGGGGTTTTTGCCAGTTCCATTTTAGATTCTGTTTTATAGTTTCCCCCAGGATGGGAGGGGTCACTATTATTTTTCTTTGATGATTAAAGCATCAGCATTTTTTAACAAACTATGTCATGTCTGAATGCATTAATCTCTTTCACTCATCCATGGACAATTGATGCAGTGTGTGATGCTTGGACTCGAATCCACGGCATGAAATCACAGAGCTTTGAAATCTTCATGTAGTCACTCACGTGACTCCGAAGTAAAATTGTAAGATTAAACGAAAACTTACCAGTTTGAAGCCCACCGCTCCCAACCCTCATATTATAAAGGTCATCTGGTAGTTCCTAGTTCTCTCCAATCTTACTATGTTCAGGTCAACTACTGTTATCTGTGATTTCACACCGCTGCTTTGCAGACTGACGCCAATGCGGGCTGACGGCCTTCTTCACGTAATCGCTCATCGTAACTCCTCATAAAATAAAGATCAAACTTCAAACTGGTAAGTTCTCATTTAATCTTACTATTATAATAAAGACTGCAGATGTTAGAAAAAAAGTGCTGGTGGAACTCAGCAGCTCAGGCAGCATTTGTGGATGAAATGTGCACGCAATGTTTTGGGTTAGGACCTTTCTTCAGACCAGTTATGACTTATTGTTCAGGTGAAAGTCAAAACGTAGCGGCCTGCATATCTTCACCGAAAAGTACATTATTTGGGATAGAGAGGAGGACAGATGATAGAAGCTGTAAAATTTTCTCCATTCTTCCTTGTTCAACGTAGGTCAGACTGGAATTTCTGGAAGTCTGAAGAAGGGTTCCAACCCGAAACGTCACCTATTTTTTCTCCAGAGATGCTGCCTGACCCATTGAGTTACTCCAGCACTTTGTATCTATCTTTGCAAATTCAAAAAGGTGGGATTTAATCTCTTAATATTAATATTTCAGTCATTTTGAAATATTCAGGTGTTATGGGTAGAAGGTAGGAGAGGGGTTAAGTGGGAGAGAGATCAGCCATGATTGAATGGCGGAGTAGACTTGAAGGGCCGAATGGCATAATTCTGCTCCTATCACTTATGACCTCATGACCTTATGACCATTCTCTTTGTCAGAACTGGGAAATGTAAAACAAAAAAGGAACTTGTTTTATTTCTCTTTCACACTTCTGATAAAATGTCCTTGATTTATGTCTCATTTTACAAGTGGTGTCTAATCTGCTGAGTGTTTCCAGCAATTTCTTATTTTTTCATATGTTTACAATTTGTAGGTTTTCTTAGTTCAGTGAATCTCTTGTCTATATACAGTACATTTTATTTCCATGCCAGACACCAAACTCCAGAAATGGACACTGCATTGCACGTTCGATAAATGGAAGCGATAAATGGAATCAGGTATACAAAGGAAAGGGTTCAAGTATGATTGCAAAACATTTCTGCTGACTCTGATGAATCTTTGCCCCATAACCAGTCAAAATGGTGGAGTATTGGTAAGACCATGAGATCCTCAAGTCCATGTGCAGGACCATGAGCTCATGGAAACCCAGCATAAACAGAGCATTATCTCACAAACTACCCGGCAGACCGCCACTGCATCACCTGTGATCAAGTCTGCAGACCTAAATTAACCAAATCAGTCACCACAAAACCCACTAGCCAAATAGTTATATTCATTCAAGGTACATGGGATTTGCAGGCTGAGCCAGCATTTAATTGTCCATTGCTAGTTTCCCTTGAGAAGGTGTTGGTGTGCAGCCTTCTTGTAATTATATTGCTTTAGTGACATGGCCAATTCTCATTTCCAAGGATCAATCGAAGATGGTGCCAACACTGAACATACAATGACAACTACAAATAAACATTTAAAAATTTACAACTTAACAACAATAGGAATATGTAGAATATAGTTTGCCCTTTGACCCACAATGTTTGAGCCGAACATGATGCCAAGATAAACCAATCTCATCTGCCTGCACATGATCCATATATCCTCTATTCCCTGCACTTCCATGTGCCTATCTGAAAGTGATTGGTGATCATTTTCCAAATGTTCTATAGATTCTGGATCAGTTCCTGTGGATTGGAGGGTAGCTAATGTTATCCCACTTTTTAAAAAAAGGAGGGAGAGAGAAAGCAGGGAATTACAGACCAGTTAGCCTGACATCAGTGGTGGGGAAGATGCTGGAGTCGATTATTAAAGATGTAATAGCGGCGCAGTTGGATAGCAGTGACAGGGTCGGTCCAAGTCAGCATAGATTTACGAAGGGAAAATCATGCTTGACAAATCTTCTGGAATTTTTTGAGGATGTAGCAAATAAATAGGACAAGGGAGAGCCAGTGGATGTAGTGTACCTGGACTTTCAGAAAGCCTTAGATAAGGTCCCACATATGAGATTAATGGGCAAAACAAGGGCACATGGTGTTAGGGGTAGGATATTAACATGGATAGAAAATTGGTTGGCAGTCAGGAAACAAAGAGTAGGGATTAACACGTCCCTTTCAGAATGGCAGGCAGCGACTAGTGGGGTGCCGCAAGACTCGGTGCTGGGATCACAGTCAGTTACAATATACATTAATGATTTAGAGGAAGGAATTAAAAGTAACATTAGCAAATTTGCAGATGACACAAAGCTGGGTGGCAGTGTGAACTGTGAAGAGGATGCTATGAGAATGCAGGGTGACTTGGACAGGTTGGGTGAGTGGGCAGATGCATGGCAGATGCAGTATAGTGTGGATAAATGTGAGGTTATTCACCATGGTGGCAAGAACAAAAAGGTATGTTATTATCTGAATGGTGTCAGGTTAGGAAAAGGGGAAGTGCAGCGAGACCTGGGTGTCCTTGTACATCAATCACTGAAGTAGGCAGTGAAGAAAGCTAATGGCTTGTTGACCTTCATAACAAGAGGATTTGAGTATAGAGCAAAGAGGTCCTTCTGCAGTTATACAGGGCCCTGGTGAGTGGACCTCTGGAAAATAGGTACTCGGGTTTGAGTACGATTGGAGGGGACAGCCTAGCTGGGGGCAGCAACAGCGGCCGGGCCTCCGGCACAGAGACCGGCCCTGATGCTCAGAAGGGTAGCAAAAAGAGGATGGCAATTGTAATAGGGGACTCTATAGTTAGGGGGTCGGATAGGCGATTCTGTGGACGCAGTCGGGAGACCCGGATGGTAGTTTGCCACCCTGGTGCCAGGGTCTCGCATGTGTCAGAACGTGTCCAAAAGATTCTGATAAGGGAGGGAGAGGAGCCTGATGTTGTGGTACACATAGGTACCAATGACATAGGCAGAAAAAGTGACGAGGTCCTGAAGGGAGAATTTAGGGAGTTGGGGGGAAAGTTAAGGAGAAGGACCAAAAGGGTAACGATTTCAAGATTACTGCCTGTGCCGCGTGACAGTGAGAGTAGGAATGAAATGAGGTGGAGGATAAATGCGTGGCTGAGGGACTGGTGCAGTGGGCAGGGATTCAAGTTTCTTGATCACTGGGACCTCTTTTGGGGAAGGCTTGATCTGTACACAAAGGACGGGTTGCACTTGAACCCGAGGGGGACCAATATCCTGGCAGGGAGATTTGCAAAGGCTACTGGGGAGACTTTAAACTAGAAAGGCTGGGGGGAGGGACTCGGGTAGAGGGGGCTAGGAGTCAGGGTGTGGGGCAAGAGGCAGAGAAGGGAAGCACTCAGACCCAAAATGTAGGCGAGAAGGATGAAAAAGATAATAGACAGAGAATAAGGGATGGTAGGTTTCTAAAATGTGTCTATTTTAATGCTAGGAGCATTGTAAGTAAGGTGGATGAACTTAGAGCCTGGATTGACACCTGGAAATATGATGTTGTGGCAATCAGTGAAACATGGTTGCAGGAGGGCTGTGATTGGAAACTAAATATTCCAGGATTTCGTTGCTTCAGGTGTGATAGAATTGGAGGGACCAGAGGGGGAGGTGTTGCATTGCTTGTCAGAGAAGATATTACAGCAGTGCTTTGGCAGGATAGATTAGAGGGCTCATCTAGGGAGGCTATTTGGGTGGAACTGAGAAGTGGGAACGGTGTAGCAACACTTTTAGGGGTGTATTATAGACCGCCAAATGGGGAGCGAGAATTGGAAGAGCACATATGTAAGGAGATAGCAGATATTAGTAGTAAGCACAAGGTAGTGAATGTGGGAGATTTCAATTTTCCAAAAATAGACTGGGAAACACATTCTGTAAATGGGCTGGATGGTTTGGAGTTTGTAAAATGTGTGCAGGATAGTTTTTTGCAGCAGTACATAGAGTATCGACCAGAGAAGGGGCAGTGCTGGACCTCCTGTTAGGAAATGAGGCAGGTCAGGTGACGGAGGTATGCGTTGGTGAGCACTTCGGGACCAGTGATCACAATACCATCAGTTTCAATATAATTATGGAGAGAGTCAGAACTGGACCTAGGGTGGAGATTTTTTGATTGGAGAAAGGCTAACTTTGAGGAAATGCGTAAGATTTTAAAGGAGTGAATTGGACACTTTGTTTCATGGGAAGGATGTAGAAGAGAAATGGAGGACATTTAAAGGGGAAATTGTAAGAGTACAGAATCTTTATGTCCCTGTTAGGTTGAAAGGAAATAGTAAAAATTGGAAAGAGCCATGGTTTTCAAGGGAAATTGAACACTTGTTTCAAAAAAAGAGAGATATCTACAATAAATATAGGAGGCATGGAGTAAATGAGGTGCTAGAGGAGTATAAAGAATGTAAAAAGAATCTTAAGAAATAAATTAGGAAGGCTAAAAGAAGATATGAGGTTGCTTTGGCAAGAAAGGTGAAAGTAAACCCAAAGGGTTTCTACAGCTATATTAATAGCAAAAGGATAACGAGGGATAAAATTGGACCATTAGAGAACCAGAATGGACAGCTATCTGCAGAGCCAAAAGAGATGGGGGAGATATTGAACAATTTCTTTTCTTCGGTATTCACCAAGGAGAAGGATATTGAACTCTGTGAGTTAAGGGGAAAAAGTAGAGTAGCTATGGAAACTATGAGATTCAAAGAGGAGGAAGTACTGACACTTTTGAAAAATATAAAAGTGGATAAGTCTCCAGGTCCTGACAGGATAGTCCCTAGGACATTGAGGGAAGTTAGTGTAGAAATAGCAGGAGCTATGACAGAAATATTTCAAATGTCATTAGAAACGGGAATAGTGCCGGAGGATTGGCGTACTGTGCATGTTGTTCCATTGTTTAAAAAGGGTTCAAAGAATAAACCTAGCAATTATAGACCTATTAGTTTGATGTCAGTGGTGGGCAAATTAATGGAAAGGATACTTAGAGATAATATATATAAGCATCTGGATAAACAGGGTCTGATCAGGAACAGTCAACATGGATTTGTGCATGGAAGGTCATGTTTGACAAACCTTCTTGAATTTTTTTGAAGCGGTAACTAGGGAAATTGATGAGGGTAAAGCAGTAGATGTTGTCTATATGGATTTCAGTAAGGCCTTTGACAAGGTTCCCCATGGAAGGTTGGTTAAGAAGGTTCAATCTTTGGGTGTTAATGGTGGAGTAGCAAGATGGATTCAACAGTGGCTGAATGGGAGATGTCAGAGAGTAATGGTGGATGGCTGTTTGTCAGGTTGGAAGCCGGTGACCAGTGGGGTGCCTCAGGGATCTGTGTTAGTCCACTGTTGTTTGTCATGTACATCAATGATCTGGATGATGGGGTGGAAAATTGGATAAGTAAGTATGCAGATGATACTAAGATAGGTGGTGTTGTGGATAATGAAGTAGATTTTCAAAGTCTACAGAGAGATTTGGGCCATTTGGAAAAGTGGGCTGAAAGATGGCAGATGGAGTTTAATGCTTTTAAGTGTGAAGTGCTACATCTTGGCAGGACAAATCAAAATAGGATGTACATGGTAAATGGTAGGGAATTGAGGAATGCTGTGGAACCGAGGGATCCAGGAATAACTGTGCATAGTTCCCTGAAGGTGGAATCGCATGTAGATAGGGTGGTAAAGAAAGCCTTTGGTGTGCTGGCCTTTATAAATCAGAGCATTTGAATATAGGAGTAGGGAAGTAATGTTAAAATTGTACAAGGCATTGGTAAGACCAATTCTGGAGTATGGTGTACAATTTTGGTCGCCTAGTTATAGGAAGGATGTCAACAAAATAGAGAGAGTACAGAGGAGATTTACTAGAATGTTGCCAGGGTTCCAGCAACTATGTTACAGAGAAAGGTTGAACAAGTTAGGTCTTTATTCTTTGGAGCGCAGAAGGTTAAGGGGGGACTTGATTGAGGTCTTTAAAATGATGAAAGGGATAGACAGAGTTGACGTGGATAAGCTTTTCCCATTGAGGGTAGGGAAGATTCACACAAGAGGGCATGACATGAGAATTAAGGGACAGAAGTTTCGGGGTAACGTGAGGGGGAACTTCTTTACTCAGAGGGTGGTGACTGTGTGGAATGAGCTTCCGGCAGAGGTGGTGGAGGCAGGATCGATTTTAACATTTAAAAGTAAAGTGGATAGGTATATGGACGTGAAGGGAATGGAGGGGTATGGTCTGAGTGCAGGTAGATGGGACTAGGGGAAAACAAATGGTCGGCACGGACTGGAATGGCCGAGAGGGCCTGTCTCCGTGCTGTAATTGTTATATGGTTATATGGGTATAAGTGGAGAAGTTTTGCAAGTGAATTCCATTCCTTAGGGACTTGGAGTTTGAAGAACCAACCAGCAATGTTGGAGTGATTAAATTTAGTTATGTCCAAGAGGCCAGAAATGCAGATATCTTGAGAGGTTGTGAGGTAGCAACAGCTAACAGGGACAGGGAGTTACAATGCCTCAAGAGAGAATTGATTTAAAAAAATGGAATTTAAAACTTCAGCATTGTTTAACTGGAGCAAAGTCAACAAACATGATGGTGGTGAGGGACCTTATGCGAGATACAAGGGTCATAAATTCTGGATGATCCTCTGAGTCATTTGAATTATCATTTTGTGTGCAATATGTGAGTAACTTATCGGGCATTTGAATTTAATGTAACAATTTTTTAAGTCAACTCTGATTCATAACATATTAATCAAAACATTTTTTGTCATGACTTGTTCAGAGAAATCGCAGTGCATACTTTAGACTAATATATACAGCGCCATATAGACCTATATAAAAGACCCATCATTTATTTATTTGCCTCTGTACTCCAAAATGTGAGATTTGAAATAGAAAAAATCACATGTGGTTAGAGTGCACATCGTCAGATTTTATTAAAGGCCATCTTTATACATTTTGGTTTCACCAAGTAGAAATTGTGTTGTGAAGCTGTGTTTATACAGAGTCCTCCCCCGCCCCCCCCCCCCATTTCAGGGCACCATAATGTTTGGGGCACATGGTTTCACAGGTGTTTGTAATTGCTCAGGTGTGTTTAATTGCCTCCTTAATGCAGTCCGTTCGAATTGGCAGAAATACTTCACCCTCATTAACAATCAGTACGGGAGCACCACAAGGCAGTGTGCTCAGCCTCCTACCCACTCATGACTGATGACTGTTGCCAGACATAGTGCATATTCCATCGTCAAGTTCGCCGATGACACCACCGTTGTGGGACGAATTACAGATGGTGATGAGCCAGAGTACAGAAGCGAGATTGATCGGTTGACCAAATGGTGCCAGCACAACAACCTGGCTCTCAATAACAATTAAACCAAAAAACTGATTGCAGACTTTGGAAGAGGAAGGATGAGGACCCATAATCTCGTTTATATCAATAGGACGATGGTGGAGAGAGTCAAAAACATCAAATTCCTGGGCGTGCATATTTCCGAAGATCTTTCCTGGACCTAACATACTGATGCAATTAAAAGGAGAGCACATCAGCGCCTCTACTTCCTGAGAAGATTACGGAGAATCGATATGTCAAAGAGGATTCTCTTGAACTTCTACAGGTGCACAGTAGAGAGCATATTGACTGGTTGTTGGACAAAAATGCTGGAGAATCTCAGCGGGGGAGGCGGCATTTATGGGGCAAAGGAATATGTGACGTTTCGGGTCGAGACTCTTCCCCCACACCCTTCCCCACACCCTTCCCCACACCCCCCATTCCCCACACTCCCCCTCACCCCACACCCCCTCTCTCCCCACAACCCCCTCTCCCCACAACCCCCCTCCACACACACCCCCACTTCCCCACAACCCCATTTCCCCAACCCCGCCTTCCCCACAAACCCCCTCCCCACATCCCCCCTTCCCCCCACCCCCGCTTTCCCAACACACTTCCCCACACACCCCCCTCCCCACCACACCCCCCTCCCCCCATTACCCCCCCCCCCCACACACACACACACACACACACACACACACACACACACACACACACCGTCTCCCACAATACCCCCCCCACATACCCCCACTTTCCCCACACCCCATCCCCCTCCTCCACATCCCCCACACCCCCTGCCACACCCTCCTCGACCACACGCCCCCTCCCCCACACACCCCCTCCCCCACACTCTAGCAATGTTACAAAATTTTGAGATTTTAAAAATCAAGTCTGCAATTTATCCCGTCAGATAAAGCATAAAATAGTTTAATTTGACACCTAATTCACTTTCATATCTTCAGTATTAAAAAGGCTATGGCCATTTTCATACTCGGAAATTAGCTTCTTGTTCCCTATTGCTTTTCCATTGACTTAACACAAAAGCTGTGATCAAGGACAGTCAAAAGCGCATAACTTCCTTAAAAATTAAGAGAACTGAATGAAATTTTCAGTTATTATAGACTGAAGTATTCTGAAACAAATATAAAACATCTTACTTGGATGACCTGAAATTAAAGCATATAATTAGTTAGTTACCTAATTCTAGCTAATTACAAAATTGACCGTTGTGACGGAAATAGTAATAAACACCCAGACTGGCCTTGAAAATTAAAAAATGTGATATTCTCAAGATCAGAACTTTAATATTATTGTATTATATGCTGTAAGTCTGTAACAGATAGGTAAATAAATTACAATTTCTAGCAATAGACCAAGTCTTTATGGAGAAGATCAGTTGCTAGCTGGCATATCATAATCAGTTGCATCATCATACTCCTCAGATTGTAACCAATAAATAACTCTGTACACCTTGTTTTTCCTCAATTTTTCAATTTTGTCATAGTAAACTACAAGTTTTTGCTCTTCAAACCACGCATGACATGCCTTTCTGCCCACTACTTTCCCATTAAGAATGTCCCATAGATTCCATTTCTTAAGAAAAGGATACTTTTTTTAATAGCCTAAGTATCCAAATAACAAAGTAATCCCATTCACACAATAATTCACAATATAACATGATTTTTAAATCTCACTGTCATGAATTAACATGCCAGATGGAATGAATATTTTATTCCTATAAATTAATCTAGAAACATCCACTTTCAATATAATCAAAATTATTATTTTTTTGCACAATATCCCTGTTGTGGATATTTAGTATAAAAATATTGACTATGGATTGACAATTACACAACATATAGACGATTTAGATGCTCTTGTGACATGATTGTCCAAAAAAATGAGGATTTGAATCATCTTGAGAGTGGGTGTTTCTGGAATGTGATCAATTGGAACGTTACATTTGCAGTGAATTTGAACCCTGTACCGGCATGAAAGACACTGCCGAATCATATGGGGCACAAATAACATTTACGCAACATAAAATTAGATTAAAATCACCCCAAGAAGCAAGATCATATGTAAAATAGATGACTTGCCCTTTGTTTTGTCCTATTTTGTCCTGTCATGTTGTAGGCGTTGAGGGCGTTAGAAGTCGCTTTTAACTTGAAACCAACTATTAAATTGTCCAGCGATTTTTATTTATCTATTTATTTATTTATCTATCTATTTATTTATTTATTTTTAAAACCGGGAACGGAAGTCCGATCGAATTTTCTTCATCGACTAGTAGCCCGAGGGAATCCCTCTCTGACAAGCGATACAAACCTGCATTTTAATCCCGCCCCCCCAAAGGCGCCAAAGATGCGCACGCAGCGCGTGACAGATCTGCAGCGCCGCTGAAGGTAGATTTTGTAACATCACTGCACACTCCCCCCTCTCCCATACTCCCCCTCCCCCCACACCCCCTCCCTCACATCCTCGCTCCCCCACCGCCTCTCCCCAAACCCCACCCTCCCCCCAAACCCCACCATCCCCCTTACCCCACACACTTCTGCCCATCCCCCCCCTCCCCCACACATACCCTTCCCCTACACACACCATTTCCCCCACACACATCACTCCCCAACACACACCCCTCCCCAACACACACCCCTCCACTGAGTGGTGGAATATTACTTTGGGGGAACCGGTTGCGTTGAGGGAACTGGTGAGTGGTGGGATATTGCATTGGGGACTGGGTTGTGTTGGGGTCGACCAGGCCTCCCGTGTGACGGGTCCCATTTAGGCTATCTTCTATATTACTAAAAGTCTGATCTTGACCGCTTTTGGCCCACTGTGGTGCGATTTCCGAGCGAACACCACCACCTATGGCTGTCATTTTTGGCCACCTCGCTCAGAGACCCCCTCCACCTTCCTGGACCAGAGGATCTTTCCCATCGATGAAAAATGAGAGAAATATTGATGTTTTTAACAAATTTCCCATTCTCCCTGCTGCCCCGCTGGCGGCAGGGGGAGGGACTATAAAACCCGGAAGTGTTGTGCCTCACCTAGTCTCTGCCAGACCCAGGAAGCCAGAGGGTCACGTCTCTCTGAGCTGCGAATAACACTGAACGTATTGGTTGTACAGAATTTGCAAATTTGTTTCTCTTGGCTGTTAAAAAAATGTTTACGGAAATTGTATTGGTTCTAAAGAGTTTGCAAATTTGTTTCTCTTGGCTGTTAAAAAAATGTTTACAGAACATGTATTGGTTGTAAAGAGTTTGCAAATTTGTTTCTCTTGGCTGTTAAAAAATGTTTACAGAAATTGTATTGGTTATAAAGTTTGCGAATCTGTTTCTCTTGGCTGTTAAAAAAATGTTTACAAAAAATGTATTGATTATAAAGAGTTTGCAAATTAGTTTCTCTTGGGTTTTAAAATGGTTGCAACAGTTTTCAGATGGATAAACTATGAATAAACATTTTATTAGATCAGAACTATGTTTAATTTTAAAATTGATGCTCATTCTGTGATTTCCGCTTGGTTGTAAGATGGCGCCGAAGACGTAATTTCCAGTTAGCGGCATGCTGGCGCTGAGTGCGTCATTTCCGGTTCATGGCAAGCAGCGGGAATGTGATGTCAAGATTCACCATGTGAACATTCCACCAGCCAAAAATGACATCACAATGGGATCTCAGCGGTCACTCCCCACAGCCCTCAGCCCACGTGCCACAGACTTTTGGCACTGCCCCTCTCTGGCATTGGTGGCCCAATCATTGAGCAGCACCATTAGCAGAATCATGTGGGAAGGATTTATTGGATCTATGGAGTGCCGACGCAAATTCCAAAGTCGCGTCCATTCATTGGCTCCGGGAAGCGCCGACTGCCCCCCCCCCCCAAAGGCAGGAAGGGAAGGATTGATCGGTTCCAGGGAGCGCCGACGAGTTACGTTGGGGGACCAGGCCTCACGTGGGGGCTATGGGTGAGTGGTGGAATATTGCGTTGGGGGAACAGGTGAGTGGTGGAAATGGGTTGCGTTGGGGGAATGGGTGAGTGGTGGATTATTGAATTGGGGGACGGGGCCCAACGAGTCCCACTTGGTCTAGTACATAACTAAAAGTCTCATCTTGTATGTATGTATGTTTCCGAAATACAGCCAAAACAGTACACGATATCACAACAATTTTAGGGGTTCCTTACTCACCATTCACCTGGGGTGTGCAGTGGCAGGTTTCATTTGTTTTTACATAGTATTTCCCTTTATAAACTTTAATTTACTCTATACCGTGAACGGCACTGCGCTCCCACTCAGCCACACCTGCTCAGTTGGGGAAGGGTTGCCAAGCCTGGTTCCATGCGTGCACTGTTGGGGGAGGCATCGCAATGGGGACCCAACGGGTCCATGGGTCGTCTAGTAATAAAGAAAAATCCCCAAACAGCTGTCCGACAGATCAGAAACACTCTTCACGAGTCAGGTGTGGATCTGTCAATGATCACTGTCCGCAGAAGACTTCATGAACACAAATACAGAGGCAACACTGCAAGATGTAAACTGGTTCACCGCAAAAGTAGGATGGCCAGGTTACAGTTAGCCGAGAAGTACTTAAAACAGCAGCCACAGTTGTAGAAAAAGGTCTTGTGGACAGATGAGACGAAGATTAACATATCGGAGTGATGGCTAGAGCAAACTGGCTCACTTATCTTCATTGATGATACAACTGCTGATACAGCATAATGATTTCTGCATAATGAATTCTGAAGTTTGTGTCTATACACATACTGTGGGCAGTGGGCAGGTGCTATAGACCTGCACCGGAAGGTAGACGCTCCCGCCCCCACAAGTCTCAGTCAGATGGAGCTCATCAGCCTGGAAAGGCAGTCCATCTAGGAGAGGGAAAACTCTGATTTAAACCTCCACTGCCTTATGGCCATATCCAGTCATGGAAAAGGCTCCAGGAGTAAACTTCAAGAGTTGGAGCCCCTAAGGCAGTTCGTCGTTGTCTACAACCTCGCTCTGGCAGCTCCTGCGATGGCGCTGGTGCCAACCTGTAACGGCCCTGCTGTTTCTTTGGATCGATCAGCGACGTGGAGAGGGGGGACGTGCTGCACGGGCAACAGCCTGTCCTCCATATGACATCGCCCAGGCTTGCATCCGACCAGGATGCATCACCCATGGTCAGTCAGGACCGAGGTGGGCCTACTACAATAGACACATCCTATCTGCTCAAGTTCAAACAAATGCCTCAAAACTCATTGGCCAGCTGTTCATTCTACAGCAAGGCAATGATCCCAAACATACTGCTAAACCAACAAAGGAGTTTTTCAAAGCTAAAAAATTGTCAATTCTTGAGTGGCCAAGTCAATCACCCAATTGAGCATGCCTTTTATATGCTGAAGAGAAAACTGAAGAGGTCTAGCCCCCAAAACAAGCATAAGCTAAAGATGGCTGCAATACAGGTCTAGCAGAGCATCACCAGAGAAGACACCCAGCAACTGGTAATGTCCATGAATCGCAGTCATTGCATGCAAAGGATATGCAACAAAATATTAAACATGACTACTTTCATTTACATGACATTGCTGTGTCCCAAACATTATGGTGCCCTGAAATGAGGGGGACTATGTATAAACACTGCTGAAATTTCTACATGGTGAAACTAAAATGTATAAAAATGGCCTTTATTAAAATCTGACCACACCTGCAGTATTGTGTGCAGTTTTGGTCACCTAATTTGGGGACAAAATTCTTGCTATTGAGGGAGTGCAGCGTAGGTTCACAAGGTTAATTCCCAGGATGGCGGGACTGTCATATGTTGAAGAATGGAGCGGCTGGGCTTGTATACTCTGGAATTTAGAAGGATGAGAGGGGATCTTATTGAAACATATAAGATTATTAAGGGTTTGGACACGCTAGAGGCAGGAAATATGTTCTCGATGTTGGGGGAAGTCCAGAACCAGGTGCCACAGTTTAAGAATAAGGGGTAAGCCATTTAGAACAGAAATGAAGAAACACCTTTTCACACAGTTGTGAGTCTGTAGATTTCTCTGCCTCAGAGGGCGGTGGAGGCCGGTTCTCTGGATACTTTGAAGAGAGATCTAGATAGTGCTCTTAAAGATAGCGGAGTCAGGGGATATGGGGAGAAGGTAGGAATGGGGTACTGATTGTGGATGATCAGCCATGATCATATTGAATGGCGGTGCTGGCTCGAAGGGCCAAATGGCCTACTCCTGCACTTATTGTCTATTACACTTTAACCACATGTGACTTTTTTTCTATTACAAACCTCAAATTGTGGAGTACAGAGGCAAATAAATAAATGATGGGTCTTTGTCCCAAACATTATGGTGGGCACTGCAGTATCCTTTGGACAGACTGTATTTGAGAAAAAGGTAACTGCAATCAAGTTGCTTTAACTTTCCAATTGGTTTTTGATTGTTATTCGTATATACATAATCTGCCAGCCTAGCGTTCAAACAGTGAACACTAATAAACATTAGCTGGACCATTGCTACACAACTGTGTAAACTTTAGTCACCAAACCACTCAAAGATATGTTAGTTCTAAAGAGCATATAGAAAGATGAATTACAAGAAATGTGGAAGAGATTATTGCAAAAGTTGAAGTTGCGGGAATTATAGTTATGGGGCTAGACTAGGATTGTTTTTAATTCAGAGCAAAGGAGACAGAGTGAAAATTTAAATGATATGTATAAAGTTAGGATAAGGGTAAATAGGGAAATAGTTCATTTCTTTCAGAAAATAGACTTCAGTAAACAGGGGCCTTGGATCTAAAGTAATTGGAAGCAGGATTAGGAGGGGAATTGGGGAAAATAAAATCACTCAATGGACTATGGAGGACTGGAACTCACTGCCTGAATGACTGCTGGAGGTAGAAGCTCTCTACTCATTTTAAAGATATCTGGATGAGCACTTAAAGACAAACAGGACTGGAACAAGAGCTGGGAAGTGGTATTAATCAAATGCCCATTTTGGGTCATGGTTCCGATATGATGAATGGCCTCTAATGGGACAATATTCCCATGATTCATAATAGACATAAAAAATCATACCACCCCAGATTCAAATTTGTCTATTGTCATATGCCTGAAGCTCATAGAATAAACATAAAAGCAATAGTAGGTTAGTTACTGAAAATTGGAGAATTCAAAGTTCATGTTAGGTTGTAAGCTGCCTAAGTGGAATATGAGGTGCTTTTTCTACAGTTTGCTCACTCTGTAAATGGAGGAGGCCAAGGACAGAAAAGTCAGTATTTTTAATTTAGTTTATATTGTCACATGTTCAGAGAAAAGCTTGCATTTGCATGCCATCCAGTCAGATAAAAGAGCATACATGAATGGGAAGGGGAGTTAGAATGGTTAGCAACAGGAAGAACCAGCAGGCCTTGGTGGACTAAGCGCAAGTGTTTGGCAGAATGGTCACCCAGTCTATGCTTGGTCTCACTGACATAAAGAAGGCCACATTGGGAACACCAGATGCAGTAGATAAGGTTTGAGGAGGAGCATGTGAACCTCCGTCTCACTTGGAAGGACTACTGGGGTCCCTGGATGGATGTGAGGGAGGAGGTATAGGGGATAGGTGTTGAATCTCCTGTGGTTGTAAGAGAAAGTACTTGGGGAACAGGTGGTTTGGGTGTGTAGGGATGAGTGAACTGAGGGGTTGAGGAGGGAATGGTCGCTACAGAAAGGGCTATGGATAGGAAGATGTGACTGGTGGTGGGATCACGTTGACGGTGATGAAAGTGTTGGAGATTGAGATGTTAGATGGGGAGGCTTGTGGGGTGAAAGGTAAGGACCAGGTGAACACTGGTCACGACAGCTGGGTGGGGGAAGACCATGTTTTTTTTTAAAGTACATCTTCTAAACTATTACTAAAACTCTCATCTTGACCACTTCCGGTTTGCTTTATAAAAATAAATTGCACAAAGACGGTACCCTTTAGCACTAGGATTTGTTCGCCACCTTATTAATCGTTCTCATCTGCTCCAAGCGCACCAAGTTTTGTTCCGATCGGTGGAATTATACAAAAGTTATGAAGGTTAAAAATAATCGTGAGATCAGCAGATCATGCCTGTCAGTCACGATGAAGGTAACACCCCTTCCGGCACCCGTTGGAGAATAAAATCCCGGAGGTGGGGCTGAGTCCACAAGTAGTCCTGATTAATTCCGCAAGAGTGGAGTCGGGAGGTGCTGTGTGGTGCCGGTGGCTGCTGAGTGAAGCCCCCTCTACCCCCCACCCCGCGCCACACCCCCATTCTCCCTTCCCCTCCACACACACCCCACTTTACCCCTCCCCCGTTTCCCATCCAACACCACCCCAACCCCCCACACAGCACTCCACCCACACCACCTGACACCCCCCCGACCCCACCACTCCCCCACACCGCCCACCCCACACCAACCCCTCCCCCACATCACCTCCCTCCCTCACACTACCCCCTCCCCCAAATTACCCCTCTCCCAAATCACCCCCCTCTCCCACACCACCCCCCCCTCCCACACCACCCTCCCCCCCCCTCCCACACCACCCTCCCCCTCTCCCACACCACCCTCCCCCTCTCCCACACCACCCTTCCCCCCTCCCCCCTCCCACACCACCCTCCCCCACTCCCACACCACCCTCCCCCCCTCCCACACCACCCTCCCCCCTCCTACACCACCCCTCCCTCTCCCACACCACCCCTCCCTCTCCCACACCATCCCCCCTCTCCCACACCACACCCCCCCTCTCCCACACCAACCCTCCCTCTCCCACACCACCACCCCCTCTCCCACACCATGGTGGAATATTGCATTAGGGAATGGGTTGCATTGGGAGACCAGGTCTCCCGTCTGACTGGGACCCAATGAGTCCCACTTAGTCTAGTCTTAGAATAAAAAGCCATCTTGAGATCAGCACTTTGCGTCAATCCTTTGGCTGATACCGAGGAGGGTCATCAAGAGCTACCCGGCGAGGGGCTGACGAGAATGAAGCGGGCCTGGCAGCAGATAGAAAATAAAATGTTCGGTGAACTTTTGTAACTTTGTCGGCACCAGAAACCTGGCGACACATGTGTACTGCCTAGTTGAGGTCTGCTGTATGATTTTACCAGGTTGTGTGTAAACCTTTCAGTTCATCTAGGTAAATGTGACAGCAAGGTATCATTGAATTAAGTAGTCTCTGAGCTTCCTCCATTCCATACTATACTACACTTTTTATTGGTGCCTCGCTTTTCAATCTCAAATTCAAGTTCACATTTATTGTCACATGCACCAATTAAGGTACAGTGATATTTGAGTTACCATACAGCCATACAAGTAAAATGAACACAATACATAATAGAATTTAACATAAACATCCACCACAGTGGAATCAGCATTCTTTACTGTGATGGAATGCAATAAAGTTCAGTCAACTTCCTCCTTTGTTCACCCGTGGTCGGGGCCTTGAACCCTCCGCAGTTGCCGCTACAGATGTTTAGGCCCTCTCGTCGGGATAATCGAAACTCCAAAGTCGGGACGGATCAAAACGCACTCCAGGGCTTGGAGTTCCCAAATCGGCCGCTTCTTACCGGAGACCGCGGCTTCACGATATTAAAGTCGGAGCTCCAACACTGGCGATCCTTGGCAAAGGATATCAGCTCTGTGATGTAAAAGTCCATGCCGCACCCGCGGCTAGAAGCTCTGCAGATTGCTGCTCCACGATGTTAAAGTCAACAGGCACCCGCGGTCGGACACTGGTGATCCTCGGCAAAGGATGCATCACCAGCTCCGCGATGTGAAGTCCACATAGAAACATAGAAATATAGAAATTAGGTGCAGGAGTAGGCCATTCAGCCCTTCGAGCCTGCACCGCCATTCAATATGATCAAGTCCACACCGCGCCTGCTGCTTCAAGTTCTGGGCCGGTCTCCGATCAGGAAAGGCCGCACCAAACCAGTTGTTAGGCCGCAAGGGGGTCAAAGATGACACAGTCAAAAGTCGCATCTCCGTTGAGGTAAGTGACTCAAAACAGTTTGCCCTTATTTCCCCCCCCCCCCCACATCAGACATACCGAGAACCATTAAAACATACATTTAGACTAAAAATAACAAAAAAAAGTCAAAAAATACACGAGCTGGTGGAATCTCTGTCCATACCCTGCCAGGAACAGTCCTGAGAGTTAATCAGACTGGCTAGCATGTGAGCAAGGGATGGAATGGTCAAAATACTTGATGATGGTGTGGCTCTCCCGATATGTTGTACATGGAATAATTTAACACAGGAACAGATCTTTAGGCCCACAATGTCTGTGCAGAACATAATGTAACTCCAAGCCCTGGAGTGCGTTTTGATCCGTCCCGACTGAATGAATCTTTTCTGCCTGCACATGATCGATATCCCTCCATTCCCTGCAAGACCATCTGCTTGTCTAAGGGCACTTAAATGCCACTCGCGTGTCAGCTTTCACTATTACTCCTGGCAGTGTGTTCCAGGTACCCACCACTCACTGTGTTTTAAAAAAAAAAACATGTAAATAAAATTTTAAAAAACTTGCTCCGCATATTTCTTTACACTTTTCCCCTAACCTTGAAAAACTGCCCTCTGGTATTTGACATTTCCACCCGAGGAAACAGATTCTGAATGTTTACCCTGTTTAAATGTGTCTCTCATAATTTTGTTTTAGCTTGAATCAGGTCTGCCCCCAGCCTCCAGGAAAATAATCCATGTTTGCCCAACCTCTCTTTATAACTAATGGCCTGCAATCCAACACTGCCCCGGTAAATCTCTTTTGCACCCGCTCTGAAGTTTCTATATTCTTGTTGAAATGTGGCAATCAGAACTGCACACTCTACTATAAATGTGGCCAAACCAACGTTTTATAAAGCTGCAACATAATCTCATGACTCTTATACTCAATGCCCCAGTATTCAGGTTAATATTTATTCCCAGACGAACTTCACTAAAGCTGATTGTTTGGGCACTTCTCTCATTTAACCATTTTGGTTAATTCGGATTATGGATACAGAAAATCAGGAGAAAATAATTACTTTTAAAATTAACCAGGAAACACTTTTCGAATATTTTGTGAATATTATGACAAGATAGCATATAAGTTGTTGCATGGATATTTCAATTAAAAATTAGGATATGGAAGTACTGACATTAGTGAGTCAAAAAATATTACAAAATGTAAGATGGGTTATACATGTACAGAAATGTTCAATACATTATATAAAACAATATAGGAATATATTCCCATAAAAGTGTAAATGTTTTAGTGCATGATAGATTGGAAAGTTTATTCACAGCTTGCCAGGAGTTGACGGGTGTACACGATTTACATTTTGAGTTTGCCTCCTTTGTCTGGAATCGCCAAGGTTATAATCGATTACTTATTGCTTCAGACATTCAGATTTTATTCGCATTCACCCATGACCTTAATGAAATTATGGAAGTTTAGGTACAAATGAAGGTCATGCCATGAATCTTATTCACAATCTTAGTGGGGAAGTCATAATATTTGTCATCGTATTTTTAAATTATATTAATAGTTTTGCATTGCTATCGGTTCTTTCCTTTCTTTCAAAAGCCATTCCTTTGACCTGGTAATTAATTGATTTTCATAATTTATCACCCATCCTGGTCAGATGTCTAGATAAATGCAAACCCCTCTAGGATATTTGATTTAGAACAAAGTTACAATATAACATCAACTGTTACTCCTCACAGCAATATAAACAAAGCAGAAAGTATGACTTTAAAATGGGACAATGCCATGCCTTTGTCTGGATATGCCATGTTTTTAACCTCACTTTCCAAGAAGACTAGACTTGGTGTTAACTCCGTATTGTGCAATGTGCAGAAAGGAACTGAAGATGCTGGTTTAAACCGATGATAGACACTAAAAGTTGGAGTAACCCAGCGAGACAGGCAGCATCTCTGGAAAGAAGGAATGGGTGATGTTTCGGATTGAGACCCTTCTTCAAACTGGCTAGGGATAAGGGAAACGAGAGATATAGACGATGATGTACGCACAAAGCTGGAGTAATCATTGTCTATATCTCGTTTCCCCTTTTGTGCAATGCTGTATGAGATTTTAAAGCACTTCATGTATTTGTACTGCCAAGACAACATGGGTAAGAGGAACAATTTTTCTTCCCTAGAGTGTAACTAATATGTTTTGATACTTTAAACAGAATCAAATTCTCAAACACGCATGGTGGATTCTTGCCGTGTTGCTGTGGATTGTTTACCCAAAATTTAAAACCTCAAAATGTGACTTACACTTTACCAATTATGCACTACCTGTAGGCACCATGGGACCTTATGCTAACACTTGATTTGAATACACGGGACAACCACATGATCATACATACAATCAAGCAGTTAGAATGGCTAAGTCCTCTGCAGGACGGCAAACTTCAGGTCCACTGCTCAATAGTATTAGATTTTAATGAACAGCTGACATTTTTGTTGTTAAAAATTCATTGCTTTCAAAGGAATTTCAAATCGTTCAATGTTTCTGCAAATTAAAAGTCTATTGATTAAAAAAACCCACTTATCTTCCAAATGCTTTGTATCTTCAAAAGCATGCAGGAAAAAGAGGCCAAGTAACAGAAGAGGAAGCAGAGGTTAGAACGGAGACTCGGCAGATGGAAGAAACCAGGAAGTTGAGTCCCTCGGGATTGCTGTAATAAATAGGCAGTAGACATGGATAGAGGAAACAAATATTGTTTCTGTTTTATGATTCACCATTAAGAAACAATTTGGGCACCTCCTCTGTAATGTGCTACATCCATGGAACCAGTTAAGTTGTGACTGTCTATTTGGTCTGTGATTCTGCAAATTACTCACCCACCAGCCATTGCCCAAGTCACCTTTTTTAAAGAGGATTTAGCTCTATTTTTTATTTGAAGGTAGGGAATCCATGAATCTCATTCATAGTACATAGACAATAGGTGCAGGAGTAGGTCCTTCGAGCCAGCACCGCCATTCACTGTGATCATGACTGATCATCCCCAAACCATACCCCGTTCCTGCCTTCTCCCCATATCCCTTGATTCCGCTAGCCCCAAGAGCGCAATCTAACTCTCTTTTGAATACATCCAATGCATCGGCCTCCACTGCCTTCTGAGGCAGAGAACTCCACAGATTCACAACTCTCTGGGTGAAAACGTTTTTTTTTCCCCTCATCTCCGTTTTTAAATGGCCTTCCCCTTATTCTTAAACAGTGGCCCCTGGTTCTGGACTAGCCCCAACATCGGGAACATGTTTCCTGCCTCTAGCGTGTCCAAACCCTTTCATTATCTCGCAACTCTCTTGACTGGTAAAAAAAAATCTTCTCCTCGTCAATCCAGAAATGCTGCCAACAGCAACCCCCTCGGGAGCCGAGTCATCCCCAATCCAGGAGCGGTGAAGGGACGAGATCCGTGCAGTAAATAGGAGAGTCCTGCGGGTGGCGTTTGAATGGAAAGAAAGAAAGAGAGAGTGGAGTTTTATTCCCTCCCCCCCCCGACCTCCTTTTTTTATTCCATGCCTTCCCTCTCTCTCCCCCTCCCTGTGCATTTGTTTTAACCAAGTCACTCGTTCGCGTTATGTAAGGAAGATGGCGGCGGGATAGTAGGAGCGGCGACGGCTGCAAGGAGGTGGTGGAGGAGGAGGAGGAGAAGCAGCGGGAAGCCGGCGGAGAGAGAGGGAGGGAGGGAGAGAGAGCGCGCGCGAGCGAGCCGCGGCGGCGGCGGTTGGGGGCTCGAGCAAACGAGCCGTTGGTGGACGAACGCACAGCGCGAGCGAGAGGAGAGGGAGACGGCGGGAGCGAGCGAGCGTGTGTGTGTGTGTGCGCGCGCTCTCGTGTGTGAGTGAGTGAGTGGGGGGCCGAGGCCAAGCCGAACTGAGGCAGTCGGGCGGCGGCCGGGCTGGGCTGCGGGGCCCCGGCTGAAGGCGAACGACGGAGGAGGAGCAGGAGCAGGAGGAGGGGAAGAAGGCACGAACGGAGACCGGCTCACACGGTTCCTCTGGAAAGAGGAGACACGGACGGCGACTGCGTCGGGAAGAGGAGAAATAAACAAATAAACGCAGTAGGCTTGCACCCCTCCCCACCTTTCCGAGGGAGCGAGAGACACGGCGGATGCGGGATCGCTGGAATTCACCCTCCCTGGTGAGTTGGAAAAATATTGAGGATATTTGTTTGTAGAGGATACGTTTCATTTTATGTATATATTCTCGATCCTAGTGCAGTTTCTTTATAAAAATAATTGTAGTGCCAGGTTTTGATTTCAATTTTACGCAGCTTCTGGTTGCGGTGGGTGTTTTTTTTTTAAAAATCCTCCCATTAAAAAAATATATATAAATGGTTGCTGGAATTTGCTCTGTTTGTGTTGAAGATTATCCAGGTTTGTGTGGCCGGGCGTGGTGTGGATGAGAGGAGGAGGAGGAGTAGAAGGAGGAGGGGGGTTGTACTCTTGCATCCTGACACGGTGCTGGGATGGCGGGGCGGCTTCGGCCTGAGGGTGAAAGGGCCAGGTGGACTCCTGGGCAGCAATACCCCATGGTTATCTCTGTGGAGACTCCACCAAATACCTTTGCACTTCAAAGACTCCATTTCTAATCATGTTATTTCCTCCCACCCCATATCTAACCATGTTTCTCTCCCACCCTCATTTCTAACCACGTTTCTCTCTCACCCCCATTTCTAATCATGTTTCCCACCCACGTTTTCCTTACCCCCACCCATTTCTAATCATGTTTCCCACCCACGTTGCCCTTACCCCCCCCCCCCCCCCGCATTTCTACCCCCCCTATTTCTAACCATATTTCCCCCCACCCATTTCTAACCATCTTGTTTCTCCCCCCCCCCCCCCTATAAGCCAGATAGTAAGTGAGAATCGTTTTTCATTTTTATTATTATTAATTGAAGTCTTACTTCACTTTTCCCATGACGAACTGGAATTAACGTTGTATTCGCTGGCCATGCTATCTACTCCGAACCCCGTCCCGTTCTCCTGCATAGTCTGGTTCTTGGAGCCCGATTCTCAAGTGTCGTTTACTAAATGCGAGGAAGCTTCCTTTGCAAATAAATCGCTTCCAGCGCCGTTTCCCTTCGAATTCGTTTCCGAAGCTGTGGTTGGCAGCCAAGCCGCACCGTGTGCAAGCAGTCATGTTCGGGTAACTTCGGAAACCCTCCCAGTCGAGAGATTTACTGGCTGTAGTGGTCAAGGTTTTATGATTCGGATGCATGGGTGCTCTGCTGCGTTGTAAAATGTATCCTAACTTATGTTAAACACAACTTTGAATGTTGGCCTTGACACTGGAACTGCTGTTCTCACTGCAGAGAGGCAAGTGGTGTAGTTCACTTTCGTCTTTGTAACCTTGATTTGTTTGTCTTAGTTGCCTAAATCTTATATTTACAGGCTATGAATGCATCATTATGTTGCAGGACTGTGTTGCAATAACCCATTGAAGGAATCGTATGATATTGTCCAAACCATAACAGCAAAGTTTAAGTGATTTTATGTCCTGGCCCCGAATTGCGTTAACCATCGTGAAATGGGCATTTTAGTGAGTTTTATATTATAATTTATAATTTGTTTAGAATGAAAATATTAATGCGATGGAAAATATTTGGAAAAGCCAATGACAGTGGACGGTTGACTTTTCCTCCCTTCGAAATACAATTTTATTATGTCTGATGGATCAAAGAATGTACAAATTATTATAGAAGATGAATCACACCCTTTTATATAAAAGATAAACATTTGTCAAATTATTGCAGGAGGCATAGATTAGCTTATTGGAAAGCAACTGACAATGTGTTGTCAAATAATTCTTGGCCATCTCCTGGTTCACAAGTTTTATACAATTTCATTTGACAAATATGTATGTGGTGATCTGAGGAAGGTGGACATTTTTGATTTTGTTTTGAAAACTGGCTTTCTGGTAATAGTGATTGAGAGCAAATAAATTGAAATGGAATGCTGCAGTCAATTGTATGATTTTATATTTACTGTTTTTGTAGTTTCCAGATACTTGCAGTTTCACTGAAATCTGTTTATAGATAATTTTGTTTTGAAATTGCCATTGCAAGAGGCAGAAGGTGGGTGAGTTGTATGGTGGGATTAGCAGTGTTGACACTTTGTAGGAGTAGAACATACACTGATACATCAATAGAACCTTTTCTCATTTTGCTTGGGAGGGGAAAATTCTCCAAAGGTTAGGTCTGAAAAATGCATTTGTTTAGAGATAAAGTTTGAGTTGACTGTTACGCATGAAAGGATAGCAAAATAGGAAACCCTCTCAAACAATTGGGGAATTAAAATATTTAAATTAATAAGTTTACATTTAATTAACTCAATATTTCAAGATTTAAATTTGAACCAAAAAGCTAGAAACATTAATGATTGTGAAACGGCTCATCTAGTTCATTTTTGTAATTCATGGATGGAAATCTCTCATCCTTATCTGACTTGTCATTTATTTGACTTCAGGCCCACATTGGAATAAGCGAGTTCGGTATTCCGAAAAACACAAGGACTCATGGGATTTGTCAAAGGTCACAAGCGATAAAAACTCTCGGCACTTGTGCCGTGGCATGGACACAGACCTGCACCTCATCAGCAACCAGGACCGAACCTGGGTCTCCGGCGCCACAATCGCTGCCGAACCGCCACTGGATCATCCCTGTCCCCTCCCGAGTGCCCCCCCTCCCCACTGTCCATCCGGGAGCAGCCACAGACGTCAGGAGTCAGACGGGAGCGGCGCCCTCAGCCCCACAGCCAGCGCGGGGAAGCAGCGCTAAACCCAGCTCAACTCTGCCAGTCTCGCCGGGTTAACCTGCAGCCCTGCCTGGACTGACGGGACACCAGCCCGGAGCCGTGGAGTTTGCGCTGCTTCTCCGCGCTGGCTATAAGCCTGGGTCGCCGTTCCCGTGCCGTGGCATGGCTGCAGAGAGTATTTTTTGCTTGTGACATATGACCTGGGCATGTGCAGTCGGAATACCGAACTCGCTAATTGATTCTTAGAAACTGACATTGGAGATAGATTGAGATGTAAAATAAATGCCAGGATTGCCACAAATGCTGACATTCCATGGATGAAAAACCTTTTGTAAGAAAATTTTACTTTATTGAATGATTTACTTTGGCAGTTTAGAGGGATAGTGAAGGTTTAGAGGGAATGTAAGGCAAATGGGACTGGCTCCGGTGAACGTCTCAGTCGGCATGGATAAGTTGGGACGAAGGGCATGTTTCCGTGCTGTATATCGAAATCTCCGAAATTCTTGCCACTTAGAGCGACTTGCCGATACCCGGGTAGCATCTGCATATTCTGCCGTAGGTGGTGCTTGATAATACGAATAATTAGTTAGGGTGATGTGTTCCCCTCCTGCAGTTTAAACTTGTGTTTTTCCCCTGGTGAATTGAGACTGTCATCCCAAATGATCATTATACATTTTCAGCAATTGTAGCAAAGTTCATAACCTTTCATATCTGGTAAAAAGTATACCGGCCAAGATACAGTTATTGGGATCACCTTAAATCATCATCGTTGAAAACATTAGCGACGTAGTGGTGCTGGTTGCCGACCGTCACTGTGACGGACGCACCACACATCTGTCCTCTTAAAAGGACAGTTATTTGCTTGTGGTAACTACTGGAAGATTTTCCTGTTGATAGCCATGGGGAATGTCATTGCCAGTTGCCTCCAATTACTTCTTTTCAGTGACTGAAGAATTGTCTACATCTACACGGGATACTATGGATGTGATTTTCATTGCAAGTCAACTCTGAGAAATAGACAGAAAAGCATTGAACACTGCACATGGCTAATTTTGATCTTTCAAAACTCACCATCAAGAGGGATGGTGAGGCATTTTACCCAAATTTGTCTCCTTACAGAAATGTATTTCCATCTCACCTGCTTCATGATTGCTTGCAACTGGGCCCTAACAGACCCAGTCATTGGAGTCTGTTAGGGACGCATAGGGAAGCAGCGCAAACTCCACAGCTCCGGGTTGGTGTCCCGTCAGTCCAGGCAGGGCTGCAGGTTAACCCGGCGAGACTGGCAGAGTTGAGCTGGGTTTAGCGCTGCTTCTCCGCGCTGGCTGTGGGCATGGGGGCGCGGCTCCCGTCTGACTCCCACGGCTGTGTCATTGCCCAGATGCTTTTATCTGTTTTTCTTGCTGATGTATTCCACTTCACCTCCACCAAGCTCCTGCTGCAGGCCAAACAGCAAACCTTACAACCTATTTTTTTTTCCCCCCACTCCAGAACCAAGTCCTCACAATTTCAAGCATTGTTCTACAAATGCATTTAACACTTGTGTATGTTTACAGAAGGAGACTAAGCTCCAAGATGTCATTCCTTTTCTCCAGAGGTGCTGCCTGTCCTGCTGAGTTACTTCAGCATTTTGTCTACCTTCGATTTAAACCAGCATCTGCAGTTCTTTCCTACACATCCAAGATGTCATCAATATGTTCACCGTATAACAGGCATTACACTTGATCGCTATAAAACAAAGTCCCCCTTTGCTGTCTAACACCCCCTTTATAGATCTCTTGCCCCATTCCTTCCCTAGACTTTCTACCGGCTATCTCCCCTCCACTCCAACAGTCTGAAGAAGGGTCCTAACCTAAAACATCATCTGTCAATTTACTTCAACAATGTTGTCTGACCTGCTGAATTTCTCCATGGGTTTTGATTCTTGGTGCATTATTAAATTAATTGACTAATATTAAAACATGGAAATAATTTCCTGATACATTTTGCTTACCCTTGTTAGAATAAAAGCATTTATTTTCCTTTATAAATATGACATTAATTTACTACCTATACCCGGAAGGCTAGTTGAAGTGGATTCAGTGACAACAGTTAAAAAAAACAGTTTAATAAATACTTGAGAAAGAGTGTGTAGGTGAAGGGTAGAAACGAGAATCAGTTGGACAGCTATGTCAAGGAGACAGTTAAGGCATGATGAGTCAAGTCAAATTTATCATGTGCATAAGTACCGTGAGGGACGGGTGCATTGAAACTCTCACAGCAGCATCACAGGCACATAGACTCAAAGAACACACAACATAAATTATGGGTAAGTTGTACATGACAGTAAAAAGAAAAAGACTGCTAAAAGCAAGTCATTAGTGCAAAAGTACATGATTAGAAAACAACAATCGTAGCTTAAGAGATGACCTGTAGTGTTCCACTGACAAGGCAGGATTCGAATTGTGTAGGTTGTCTTGATAACCTGATAGCTGTGGGAAAGTAGCTATTCCTAAACTTAAGGCTTATCTACCTTTTGTCCGATGGCAGCAGCTTGAAGACGGCATGGCTCGGATGGTGGGAATTATTGATCATATATGCCTCCTCCTTGAGGCTCATGTAGATGGTCAGGAGGGCTGTGCTTGCAAAGGACCACAACCGACCACTCTCTGCAGCTTCTTGCTTCCTGTGTATTAGAATTGCCGTACCATGCCATGACTCAGTCTGCCGGGTATACTGTACAGTGGTAATTTGATTCTATAATTGTGTGATTTGACAACTGTCTTTTTCTTGTTTCCTCAAGTGCTTGAATGACTAGTGTCTTAGTGACCACATCTTAAGCCAGTACTCAAAATGCGGTATGGCAAATGTTGCACATTTGATCACAAATTCCTCCGTGCATATTTTAGTCCTTTTTGTTTAGTTACTTTCCGCTTGCATTGTTTTTCTGTTTTGAACAAAGAATTATGCCTTCGCCTCAACATTCAAAACATATGTTTTTTTTTCACGTTAATTTTTATGTTAAATTTAATTAGCCAATTTTTGCTTACTTGTGTATTTTAACCAACTCATACTCATGTTTCTAATTTATCCGTCTGAAGAAGGGTTTCGACCTGAAACGTCACCCATTCCTTCTCTCCAACGATGCTGCCCGTCCCGCTGAGTTACTCCCGCTTTTTGTCTATCTTTCTAATTTATCCCATTCGATTACATACTCCTAATTTTCGACGTGTAATTCCACAACATACCCAGGTTTATCAGTATCACTGTTGAATGTGGTCCTTTCCATTGAAACTATAAATTAAAGTCATTATGTGACAATCATGGGTCACGGGCATTATTTGCCTGCATATATTTCCCATTTCCAAGCTCCTCCTTAAACCACTTATCCCTCTTGTGTCCTTATGATGCAACGTAATTAATTAAGGAGACCCAGAATTTAAACCTAGTTGATCAAGGAATAACTATATTTCTATGTACGAATGATGTTCTGATTTGGAACTTGAGTACTTGAATTTTGTCCACCTCTACCCATTGGCCTTGTCTGTCAACATGGAGGAAGCCATAAAAAAGACACAAAATGCTGGAGTAATTCAACGGCTCAGAAAGCATCTCTGGAAGACACAGACAGGCAACGGGGGAGCAGACAAAAGAAGTTGTGGCTAGACAAGGACTGGGAATTGATAGGGGGATATGAATCTTTATTGGCAGATGGGTGGACAAAGGCTTGAGATGAAAAAAAGACAAGGGTGTAAGATAAAGGGGGGAGGAGGAATAAACTGAAGCCAGTGGGATGGGGTGGGTGGGAGAGGGGGAAGGGGCACAGAATAGTGGGAGGTGAAAGAAACAAGTGGAGCAGGCGAGCAGCTGGAATTAGTGGGGAAGCAGTAAGAGGGGCTCACAGAACCCCTTGGAAAGAGAAGAACTCTTTCAAAGTAGACATACCTGAGGACATTTTGCAGGCTACAAGTTTGGGAAATGTTATTGAAATGCTATAGTAGATGGCATGAACTGTGTCAGTGACAGGAGTGAAGTTCAAAGTGGTAAAATATTCTGCCATGTTCCACCTTGAGTGCTCATCAATTTAAGGTTTTGTGTTCTGTCACTCCTCCTCTCCACAACCTAAATTGATAAAAGGTAACTTTATCAAAAGTCAGAATTGTGGTACAATCTTCACTTTGTTGAAGATGAGAATAGGATGTGATGTTGGTCATGGACTATGCTAGAGACGAATCCACGGTTACTTTCTTTTTGGCAAAATCTAAGAAGTGTTGTACATGGAGATCATAATTTTTGTTTTTATATTGGAATCATTGCATTGCTAAGGCGACGTTAGCTGAACAATAAAATGATGCAGTTCATCTATTTTTTGCTTAATAATAATAATAGAAAAAAAAATGATGTCCACATTATTGGTAATCCAGCATGCTCAGCAGAAACAAGGAAATACGGATGCTGGACTCTCCAGAGATGCTGTCTGACACGCTGAGTTACCCCAGAACCTTTTTCAGGTGCTCAGGACTTTGGTAACAGACTGGCAGATTGTCTGGACTATTGAACATTATTTGAATTCATACTCCTGATATACTTAAAATTAGCTTTTTAAGATGGTACACAGGTATGGTAGCATAAATTTTCTGGCAAACCTAGGACACAATTGCAAGGGAGGTTTGGTAACAAGAGATCTTGTAACAAGAGGAACAATTGACATTTCTGAATTATTGGACTGAGGGTCATTGGAGTTTTACTGTACTTTGTATCATCATCTGTTTGTTTTCGAAATATGTGATTCTAGATGAAATTGAAGACCAATTTTAGTGTTCTATCATCAATGATTCATTTTTGCCCTGGAATTAACTAAACAATGTGTGACACAAGCCTATTTGTTTAAACATAAAATAGCTGTTTTTTATAAGAACATTCGCATCAAATTAGTAATCAGGACTCCAAACATAAGCTGCAAATAGGTTATCTCAGCATGTACGTAATTTGAAAAAAAATGCTAAATGCTTATAGAAACATAGAAAATAGGTGCAGGAGTAGGCCATTCGGCCCTTCGAGCCTGCACCGGCATTCAATATGATTATGGCTGATCATCCAACTCAGTATCCTGTACCTGCCTCCTCTCCATACCCCCTTATCCCTTTAGCCACAAGGACCACATCTAACTCCCTCTTAAATATAGCCAATGAACTGGCCTCAACTGCCTTCTGTGGCAGATAATTCCAGAGACAGAGGCAGATAATTCCAATTATCTTCTGCAATTCTCTCTCCAAGGTGCATCTAACATATGATTGCAGATAACAAGATTTCTATATGTTGATTAAGAGAGGATGCAAGTAATTGCAAAATATAGGGAATGTAGAAAATAAGAGATTGCTTTGCCTATTCAAGGTCATGTCACACTAGAGAAATTTTGACATTTAGACAATAGGTGCAGGAGTAGGCCATTCAGCCCTTCGAACCAGCACCGCCATTCAATGTGATCATGGCTGATTATCCACAATCAGTACCCCGTGTCTGCCTTCTCCCCATATCCCCTGACTCAGCTATCTTTAAGAGCCCTATCTAGCTCTCTCGTGAAAGTAATTAGTGTTTAGTTTAGAGATACTGCGCAGAAACAGGCCCTTCGGCACACCGAGTCTGAGCGACCAGCGATCCTCGCACATTAACACTATCCTACACACTTGGGACAATTTAATCATACACCAAGCTAAAAATTAACCTACATACTTGTACGTCTTTGGAGTGTGGGAGGAAACCGAAGATCTTGGTGAAAACCCACGCTGTCACGGGTAGAACGTACAAACATCGTACAGACACAGCACCCGTAATCTGGATCGAAACATGTCTCCGGCGCTGTAATCAGCAACTCTATAGCTGCGCTATTGTACCGCCGAAACTGACAAATTAAATTTTGCTGGATCGTCCATAGTCATTTAGCATGGAAACGCTCTTCGGCCCAACTCGTCCACGCCGACCATCATGTCTCATCTATGCTAGTCTCATTTGTCTGCTTGGTCCATATCCCTCTGTGACTTATGTTATAAAAGAGAGATGGTGTTTGACAAATTTGTTAAAGGTGATACAGACATGATAGATAAAGGAGAACCAGTAGATGTAATTAATGTATTTAGATTTCCAGAAGGCAATTGACAAGGTGCCATGATTGAAAGGTTACTTTGTCAGATAAGAGCACTCACGGCATATTGGCATAGATAGTGGATTGAACAGCAGGGAACTGGGCTTTGTGTGTCAGAATCTTGCTTGGGGAGTTAACTATTTTTTGGGGGATAAGAAGTAGAGAACATTCCAGATGAAAACGTAGATGCATGGTCTTGATTTCCCTCAGTTCCATCCACTGAAAATATCATTAATGGGAGAAGGTGCCATTGAAAATAAGTGATGCCTTTCCAGTAATTCCCTTAATAAAAAAACTGGGGAGAAAAAAAACAAGTCATAGAATCATACTATGCGGAAACCGATCAACTCATCCAGGTCGACCAAGAAGCCCCATCTAAGCTAGTCCCATTTTTGGTTCACATCCCTCTAAATCTTTCCTATCTATGTACCTATCTAAGTGTCTTTTAAATGTTACCGTACCTACCTCAACTACTTCCTCTTGCAGCTCATTCGTATTATCACAACCATCCAAGTGAAAATAGTTGCCCCACAGGTTCCTATTAAAACTGTCCCCTCTCACCTTAAACCTATGTCCTCTGGTTCTTGATTCCCCTACTCCGGGAAGAAGGCTGTATGCATGCATGCTACCTATTCTCATAGTTTTATATCCCTCTATAAGATTGCTTGTCAGTCCAAGGAATAAAACCCTAGCCCTGTCCAATCTCCTCATATAGTCCCTTGAGTCCTGGTAAGATGATTGTAAATCTTCTTTACACTATACATTTGACTATAAACTTGCATATATGACCAAATGTATTCTGTTTTGCATTCTCTGCTTTTATGGATTGGATTACTTTGAACCTAACTTCAGTAATCAGTAGATAAAGATCAGATTTGTATTTGTTTTATTTCAAAAGATATTAAGTTTATTCTAAACATTTCTATTATTCAGGCAGCTGATTACACATCTCTTCTGTGGAAACTGCTGAATTAAATTTCAGATGCTTTTAGTTCCTGATTAAGTATTTTTTGCAGTTTTTTTTTCTTTATTTCTTTAATGATGTGTGAAAATAAAATGAGCTTGTATATTACCATGAATCCCATGAAATGTAATCAGGTTCTGTGTTGCCATCCTTTGGCATAAGAACATTGAGATAAGAGAATGAAGCATGTGCTTGCAGTGAAAAAACGGGCAAATTTATTTTGTAATCAGAAGCCAAACTGCCTTTAAAAACAAATTTATTGTGTTATTCATTGTGTGTGAAAGAATTGTCGGATTCATAATTCAGTGGAAATGAAATGTTAACATGTTTACTCTCCACCAAACTTAAGAATTTCCAGAGAGAAACGAAAGGCTGCAGGTGCTGGAATTTTGGGCAAACACACAATGCCGGAGTAACTTGGTGAGTCATGCAGCATCTATGGAGGGAATGGATAGAAGACGTTGCTACTGCTGACTGATTGTAGCAGAGGAGAGAAATCTGGAAAAGAGATGGGGGGCAGGCCAAAACCTGGCAAGTAAGGCTAGAGATGAAAAGGAGACAAAAGGTGATATTGGATAAGGAAAGAGAAATGTAAAGTCAGAGGGAAGGATATAGGTAGAATGGGGCAAGGACAGGGAAGGTAGAGGGGGAAAGAGCAGTGAGGTAGTGGGAGAAATCTGTGTGCACTAGGGTGTTGTGGGCGCAGGAAAGAGTCAAAATTCTCATATCTCAACAAAAACATATGTCAGGCTGTTATTCATTGACTACAGCTCGGCATTTATTCCCATCATTCCCTTCAAGCTGGTTACCAAGCTCTCAGATCTGGGTCTCTGCCCATCCCTCTGCAATTGGATCCTCAACTTCCTCACTCACAGACCCACAGTCTGTCTGCATTGGTGTTAATGTGTCATCCTTGATAACAATCAGCACAGCAGCACCTCAAGGCTGCGTGCTCAGCCCCCTGCTGTACTCATTCTATAGTGCGAACTCCATCAAGTTCGCCGACGACACCACTGTTGTGGGAGGTATCATTGATGGGGACGAGTCAGAGTATAGAAGTGAGATCGACCGATTGACCAAATGGTGCTAGCACAATAACGTGGTTCTCAACACCAGCAAAACCAAGGAACTGATTGTGGACTTCAGAAGGGGTAGGATGGGGACCCACAGTCCCGTTTATATCAATGGGTCGATGGTGGAAAGGGTCAAGAACTTCAAATTCCTGGGTATGCATTTTGCCGAAGATCTCTCCTGGTCCCAGAACTCTGATGCAATCGTAAAGAAAGCACATCTGCGCCTCTACTTCCTGAGAAGATTACAGAGAGTCGGTATGTCAAGGAGGACACTCTCAAACTTCTACAGGTGCACAGTAGAGAGCATGCTGACCAGTTGCATCGTGGCTTGTTACGGCAATCTAAGTGTCCAAAGCGGAAAAGGTTGCAAAAAGTTGTCCATCATCGGCTCTGACCTCCCTATCATCGAGGGGATCTATTGCAGGCACTGCCTCAAAAAGGCTGCCAGCATCATCAAGGACCCACTCTATACCCATGGCCACACACTCATCTCTCCTCTGCCATCAGGTAGAAGGTACAGGAGCCTGAAATCTGCAACATCCAGGCTCAGGAACAGCTTCTTCCCCACAGCCATCATACTATTAAACACAACTTCAAACAAACTCTGAACTATAACAGCCTATTGCACTTTATCTGTTTATTGATGTGTGTGTATATTATATATTCTATGGTATACGGACACACTGATCTGATCTGTATTTATGACTACAATATCCTATTGTGCTGCAGCAATGCAAGAATTTCATTGTCCTGTCTGGGACATATGACAATAAACTCTCTTGAATCTTGAAATTCTTTCCACACATGACAAGGGTGTTATTATTTAAAATTAAAGAATTTAATGTTCATACGATATGGTTTTAAACTACCCAAGCAGAATCTATGGTGTGATTCCTGCAATTTGCATGTATCCTCAATCCTGCAATACAGTGGTCCCCGTTGAAAGGGTAGCAATGGAATGATGTGTGTGGTGGTGGAACCGCGTTGAAGTTGGCAAAAATGTTGGAGAATGATGATTGGATACAGCGGCTTATGGGGGACACAGGAGGCACTGGTCAATGATCCATCTATGACAGCGGTGTGGAAATTGCATTCAGTGAAGAAAGAGGATATTTTGTACGTCCTTTAATCCCGATCGGGTCGTGTGTGTCCGTCCCCTGTCTCTCTTCCCCCCCCCCCCCCCCCCCCCCCCCCCCAACCAACTAACACTCTGCCTGGTGGTCTCCACCCCAACTAGCACTCTGCCTGGTGGAAGTTGTTCAGACCGTCTACTTTTGCCTCCTCTCACATTCATGAGGGAGTACAGCATAGATTCACAAGGTTAATTCCCGGGATGGTGGGACTGTCATATGTTGATAGAATGGTGCGGCTGGACTTTAGAATTTACTCTGGAATTTAGAAGGGTGAGAGGGGATCTTATTGAAACATTTAAAATTATTAAGGGTTTGGACACGTTAGAGGCAGGAAACATGGTCCCGATGTTGGGGGAGTCCAGAACCAGGGGCCACAGTTTAAGAGGAGGTTGTTTAACGGTGATGGTGCTAGAGATAGTGGTCTGGTGCTCGTCAGTGGGGTCATGTCCAAGGGTAAATAGGAGGAGGTGTCCGAGAGTTGGCGCGTGGCCTCAGCTTTGTAGAGATCAACGTGCCACAGTTTAGGAATAAGGTGTAAGCCATTTAGAATGAAGATGAGGAAATACTTTTTCCCACAGAGAGTTGTGAGTCTGTGGAAATCTCTGCCTCAGAGGGCAGTAGAGGCCTGTTCTCTGGATGCTTTCAAGAGAGAGTTAGATAGAGCTCTTAAAGATAGCGGCATCAAGGGATATGGGGAGAAGGCAGGAACAGGGTACTGATTGTGGATGATCAGCCATGATCACATTGAATGGCGGTGCTGGCTCGTAGGGCCAAATGGCCTACTCCTGCACCTATTGTCTACTGTGTCCTAGCATACATTTAATTTCCCCTTTTGTGCAGAGACAATTTTTGTAAGTGTTGATGCCGCTTATTAAATTGGAAGATATAGAAGTAAATTACTGTTGCACCTTGAAGGATTGCATGGTTCCTTGATCAACAGTAAGAGAAGATGTGATAGGACAGAAATTTGACCCTCATTTATTGTGAGAGGAGTGTTATTGTATTGGGTGAAATGGAGGACTTGCTCGGAGCATTGTCGAAGAACTATCCCTTGGTATGCAGATAGTCATAGTGAAGATTTGTCTGCTGGTGGCTTCATATCAGAGGTGATGTAAATGATGGAAGGTCCAATTAATGTGAAAGCGGCTACGGTAAAAGATAAGGCTAATCATGCCTTTTCAGAGTGAGAGGCTGATAACAAAAGCACTGGAAATGGGATTGAAGGCAAGCCCTGTTGACTGCAATGGAAATGAAGTCCTTTCAGGAATGATTTAATCAAGGTGGAGAAGTTGGGCGAATGGAATGTAGTAGGAAGCAAAATAGGAAGAGGTATTGGCAAAGGAAGAATCAATTGCATCGACCTTGGGTTTGCGCTGAATACTGATTGCTGTTCCATATCGAATGCAATTTGAGATTGAATCCAGTGAATGAACAAATGACTTTGAGTCAGGGCCCTTCTTGAGACCCATTAGACCTATCTGTCCATTCCCTCTGCAAATGCTGCCTTATCTCCTTAACTCCTCCAGCACTTAGAATGTTTTGCTCAAGATTCCAGTGTCTACACTCTCATGTATTAATTTTGATTTAGTAATATAGTATTGAATTATTCTTGGTTACCTGTATATTGCTTAATCAATATCTCCAAATCTTTCATTTTTTACTGAGCAATTCACTTAGCTAGTCGTGTAAGCTTGATATATTGAGATTGGTTGCTGTTTTTCCTGTGTTAAAGTGTGTCATAATTGTTTCTTAAGCTCTAACTTACCTGGACACATCCTGAGGTTGTGAAATGTGGTTTATGAACATGCTTCTTTTAAAATTAAACATGTATTACTCTTCAAATCTGTTACGTAATGGTGGTAAATGGGTAAATTACAGCAAGATTACTTCAGGAAATTACCCTTTTTTGCTTATTGCCACAAAGTGGAAAATATAATGAAGGTATTCGATACACAGTATTTTCCTTTTTTGAGGTTCTCATTCATCTCAATCTCAGCATTTGTTCATTGAGGCGGTAAAAGCATTATTGTTTCCATCCTGGGATTGGTAGAGATACTCCTCCACCTACCCAAAACCTGAAGGTTGGTTAAAATAGGGTGGTGGTAATCTGTAGGCATACAGCTTGTTGGAGAAATGATAAAGAACTTAATTTGTGTCCTCTAACTGATTGTGAGTAAAGCCATTATTGGCTTTTGTCTAAAAGTACCTAGAAAAAACAAATATGGCATGAAATACCACAAGATGTAAACTTCTGTATTTGAGGGAGTCACACATTTTTTACCATAAGCATTACACTTAAAGTTAGTTTTCATTACTAGTAAGGAGGCTAAGAATTACATGACTGTTTAAGTATGCCTCTTAAATTTTCATTTCCCTGAGATCAAGGAAAGTGAGAGTCTGAGATGACACAAAAGACAACAGAAGCTGAAATTTGGAGCAACAAAGCTATTCATGTATAGTTGCATGTATACATATATTCACGTATATATGTGAAAGATAAATTTCCCCAGTTGCAGATGATTCTAGTAAGATGGATAAGTCTGGAGAGATTCATTGCTTTGACTTTACAGAAGGTTAAACTCCATCTTGTCCCACTGTAATTTGCTTGCCAGCACACTTGTTCCAAGGCAGATGGCTTTCATTTCAAGTTCTGTATAAAAATGTGGACTAATCCTCCAGTCCACTAATGGGATGAGGAATGCTGCACTGACAGAAGTATGGCCCTCTTTTAGAGTCATGCAGCACAGAAATGGGCCCTTCGGCCCAGCTTGCCCATACTTAACAAGGTGCCCCATCTACACCTGCACCATCTGCCCACGTTTGGCCCATATCCCTCAACCTCTCCTATCCGTGTACCTGTCCAAATGTCTTTTAAATGTTAATTATAGTTTCTGCATCAACTACCTCTTCCAGCAGCCCATTCCATATACCCACTGCCCTAATTTTCTGTCATCTTCCTTTTATTCCACGGAGCTTTAATCTTGGGCGAAAACCAGTTCACTACTTCAGTATAGATAACATGATATGAAACATAAATTTCAGTTGCTCAAAATCCAGATCACTTGTAAGCTCAAATAAATGTTTTGAAGTGAGAAAAAACAAGGTTGTGAATTTTAGTATGTGAGAATATTTCAAAATATGATTGCCTATGTTCTCAGTGTATTTTTTCTATCTGTTCTGTGTATTTGCAGGCATTTCCACATATATTCTTATTAACAAGTGTTTAGGGGGCAATGAGCTAAATACAGCCTAGCCCAGTATGTCAACTTGGTTGGCATGAACAAGTGGGCTAAAGAGCCTGTTCCTGTTATGACTCTCTATTTTAGTTATCTTGAAGATTTAAGAATTGCTGCATAGAAATTGGCAATGTATATGTTAAAGTCCCTGAATAGTGTTTGCAAGGGAGGTAGTTTAAGAGTGTGTAGCTGCTAAAGGGAAATTTAAAACGTCCCTATTTTTATTGTGGCATGGAAAGTATGTGTTTAACAAAAAAGCAAGCATGTATTATTTATCCATTAATTTTGCTAGGTTCAGTGCGATGTAGTATTATTCTATGCACATCTGGCCAGCAGAATTTCCAGAACAACCATTGAAATTGGCTATTGTCTCTATTTGTTGGCATGGAAAAATTCAATATTATAATTTAGCTATTATTTCTGAAATGCTTGCCTTGGCTTGGTGCGTGTTGCAGGATGTCATATTCAATGGTGTGTACGTCCTCGGATGATGTGCCCTCCTAAAGTCCACGAGTTAGCCTTTTGATTGGAGAAAGGCTAACTTTGAGGGAATGCGTAAGGATTTTAAAGGAGTGAATTGGGACACTTTGTTTCATGGGAAGGATGTAGAAGAGAAATGGAGGACATTTAAAGGGGAAATTGTAAGAGTACAGAATCTTTATGTCCCTGTTAGGTTGAAAGGAAATAGTAAAAATTGGAAAGAGCCATGGTTTTCAAGGGAAATTGGACACTGGTTTCGAAAAAAGAGAGATATCTACAATGATTATAGGAGGCATGGAGTAAATGAGGTGCTAGAGGAGTATAAAGAATGTAAAAATAATCTTAGGAAAGAAATTAGGAAGGCTAAAAGAAGATATGAGGTTGCTTTGGCAAGAAAGGTGACAGTAAACCCAAAGGGTTTCTACAGCTATATTAATAGCAAAAGGATAACGAGGGATAAAATTGGACCATTAGAGAACCAGAATGGACAGCTATCTGCAGAGCCAAAAGAGATGGGGGAGATATTGAACAATTTCTTTTCTTCGGTATTCACCAAGGAGAAGGATATTGAACTCTGTGAGTTAAGGGGAAAAAGTAGAGTAGCTATGGAAACTATGAGATTTAAAGAGGAGGAAGTACTGACACTTTTGAAAAATATAAAAGTGGATAAGTCTCCAGGTCCTGACAGGATATTCCCTAGGACATTGAGGGAAGTTAGTGTAGAAATAGCAGGAGCTATGACAGAAATATTTCAAATGTCATTAGAAACGGGAATAGTGCCGGAGGATTGGCGTACTGCGCATGTTGTTCCATTGTTTAAAAAGGGTTCAAAGAATAAACCTAGCAATTATAGACCTATTAGTTTGACGACAGTGGTGGGCAAATTAATGGAAAGGATACTTAGAGATAATATATATAAGCATCTGGATAAATAGGATCTGATCAGGAACAGTCAACATGGATTTGTGCATGGAAGGTCATGTTTGACAAACCTTCTTGAATTTTTTTGAAGCGGTAACTAGGGAAATTGATGAGGGTAAAGCAGTGGATGTTGTCTATATGGATTTCAGTAAGGCCTTTGACAAGGTTCCCCATGGAAGGTTGGTTAAGAAGGATCAATCTTTGGGTGTTAATGGCGGAGTAGCAAGATGGATTCAACAGTGGCTGAATGGGAGATGTCAGAGAGTAATGGTGGATGGCTGTTTGTCAGGTTGGAAGCCGGTGACCAGTGGGGTGCCTCAGGGATCTGTGTTGGGTCCACTGTTGTTTGTCATGTACATCAATGATCTGGATGATGGGGTGGAAAATTGGATAAGTAAGTATGCAGATGATACTAAGATAGGTGGTGTTGTGGATAATGAAGTAGATTTTCAAAGTCTACAGAGAGATTTGGGCCATTTGGAAAAGTGGGTTGAAAGATGGCAGATGGAGTTTAATGCTGTTAAGTGTGAAGTGCTACATCTAGGCAGGACAAATCAAAATAGGACGTACATGGTAAATGGTAGGGAATTGAGGAATGCTGTGGAACAGAGGGATCTAGGAATAACTGTGCATAGTTCCCTGAAGTTGGAATCGCATGTAGATAGGGTGGTAAAGAAAGCTTTTGGTGTGCTGGCCTTTATAAATCAGAGCATTGAATATAGGAGTAGGGAAGTAATGTTAAAATTGTACAAGGCATTGGTAAGACCAATTCTGGAGTATGGTGTACAATTTGGGTCGCCTAGTTATAGGAAGGATGTCAACAAAATAGAGAGAGTACAGAGGAGATTTACTAGAATGTTGCCAGGGTTCCAGCAACTATGTTACAGAGAAAGGTTGAACAAGTTAGGTCTTTATTCTTTGGAGCGCAGAAGATTAAGGGGGGACTTGATTGAGGTCTTTAAAATGATGAAAGGGAGAGACAGAGTTAACGTGGATACGTTTTTCCCATTGAGGGTAGGGAAGATTCAAACAAGAGGGCATGACATGAGAATTAAGGGACAGAAGTTTTGGGGTAACGTGAGGGGGAACTTCTTTACTCGGAGGGTGGTGGCTGTGTGGAATGAGCTTCCAGCAGAAGTGGTGGAGGCAGGATCGATTTTAACATTTAAGAGTAAAGTGGATAGGTATATGGACGTGAAGGGAATGGAGGGGTATGGTCTGAGTGCAGGTAGATGGGACTAGGGCAAAACAAATGGTCGGCACGGACTGGAAGGACCGAGAGGGCCTGTTTCCGTGCTGTAATTGTTATATGGATCAGCTCCTTAGTTTTTTTTGATGTTCAAGAGGAGGCTGTTGTCCTGACACCAGAGTGCCAGATCAGCTACCTCCTCCCGGCAGGCCTTCTCATCGTTGTCTGAGATCAGGCCCACCACCACGGTGTCATCAGAAAACTTGATAATCGAGTTGGAGCTGAACCTAGCCACACAGTCGTGTGTGTACAGGGAGTACAATAGGGGGCTGAGGACACAACCCTGGGGGGATCCTGTGCTCAGGGTGAGGAACTTCGATGTATTCCCTCCCATCTTGACTACCTGGGGCCTGGTGGTGAGAAAGTCCAGGGCCAAGACACACATGGGGGTGTTGAGCCCTAGTTCCAGTAGCTTCGCAGCCAGTCTGGTGAGGACTATCGTGTTGAAGGCTGAACTGAAGTCTATGAACAGCATCCTCACGTAGCCCCCCTTCTGGCTGTCAAGATGAGAGAGAGCGCTGTGCAAAACCTGGGAGACCGCATCGTCCGTGGATCTGTTTGGAAGGTATGCAAATTGTAATGGGTCCATGTTGCGAGGGAGGAACACCCACCCAGGTGCTTGGGAAGCTGTAGAAAATGGTAAACATTGACCAGTCCATCATGGGTACTGACCTCCCCACCATTGAATGTTTCTACAGAAGGCAGCTAATATTGTCAAAGAATCGCACCACCCGGGGCACGCTCTTATCACACTATCATTGGAAAGTGGTACAGAAACCTGACCTCTGTCACCGCTAGGTTCAAGAACAGCTTCTTCCAACCATCAAGCTGTTGAACATTGCACAAAACAAACCACAACCCTCCCTCAGCAATTATGATCTACTTTGGACTTAGTTTTGTTTACACTACGTGTAATTCAGTTTTGCACTGTTATTGTCTGGTTAGCTTGCATTGTTGATTATTAATTTATTAGTATCATTAATAATTGTGTGCCATTGAGTTAATGAACCTGTAAAGGTGCAGCAAGTAAGGATTTAATTGTTCCATTGCTGGTACATAAAGACTCTTGACTCCAAGTGCTTAAACAAATTAATTAATCTTGTTTGTTTTGCTTTAGTCCTGTACTTTATGTATATAGTTACATGTTTTTGATATTAGTACTGAAAATACATATACTGGAAATTTAAACAAAACATTAAATTTTTGTTAAATCTGATTTTAATATCATACCCTTGGTCTTTTGTTAGTCGCTGACATTGTTATAGTGTTGAATTTGGCAATCAGTATTTGGTGCCTAGATCAGAGAGTTTTAGAGAACGCATTTTTTGACATTAGGCAGCAATTCATGTGTGTGGAAATGTTGTTGTTTTCTTGGATTCCTTTTGTATAGCACGGCTCGAAATTAGCGGTTGCCCGGGTGCCAATGACCGCCCAAAGTGCCGCCGGGCAACCTAAACGCCGACTCATTTTGCCCGGCTTGGCAAGCAAATAATGGTTTATACCGAAAGACACAAAAAACTTAAAACTCCACGGGTCAGGCAGAATCTCTGCAGAATAGGAGCGTGATGTTTCGAGTCGGCGGCGGCGGCTGTATTCCTCTAGTATCTTTGATTGCGGGACAAAGATACTAGGTGCATGGTGTTGAAGGGTCGGAGCGAATGACGGGACTCAAACAACGGCGACAGCGGCTCCATCTCCCGCACCCTGTCTGGCGGAAGGAGGCCTCCCCCTCCCTCCCTCCCTCCCTCCCTCCTCCCAGCCTCGGCGTGCGAGAGGGGTTATTTTGAAAGCAGCGGCCACCATCGCCCTGATAACGGCCACTGCCTGCAAATCCGTTAAAATGTTAAAATAACTGCTCTCGCACGCTGAGGGAGGGAGGGGGAGGCCTCCTTCTGCCGTCTGAAGCAGCTGCACCAAAGTTCGATCCTTTACTATAGTATCTGCACCGCTTGGCCCCGCATCTTGCTGGCGGAGGAGGGGAGGCGGTGGCGACAGGTTCCCAACTGCCTACCCCTTTGGCAGCGGCACTTTGGCGTTGGACAGGGACGGCCAAGGCAGCGGGCAATGTCCGAGGAGGACTGACCTTCCTTCCTCCGCACCCCCCCCCCCCCCGTACGCCCCCCTCCACCCCTCTTATCCTGGGACTGCTCCTCTCCATCCCTCACTGATAGAAACATAGAAAATAGGTGCAGGAGTAGGCCATTCGGCCCTTCGAGCCTGCACCCGCCATTCAATATGATCATGGCGGATCATCCAACTCAGTATCCCATACCTGCCTTCTCTCCATACCCCCTGATCCCTTTAGCCACAAGGGCGACATCTAACTCCCTCTTAAATATAGCCAATGAAGTGGCCTCAACTACTTTGGCAGATAATTCCAGAGACTCACTACTCTCTGTGTGAAAAATGTTTTCCTCATCTCGGTCCTAAAGGAATTCCCCCTTATCCTTAGACTGTGACCCCTTGTTCTGGACCTCCTCAACATCGGGAACAATCTTCAAGCATCTAGCCTATCCAACCCTTAAGAATTTTGTAAGTTTCTATAAGATCCCCCCTCAGTCTTCTAAATTCTAGCGAATACAAGCCAAGTCTATCCAGTCTTTCCTCATATGAAAGTCCTGACAACCCAGGAATCAATCTGGTGAACCTTCTCTGTACCCCTTCTATGGCACGAATGTCTTTTCTCAGATTTGGAGACCAAAACTGTACACAATACTCCAGGTGTGGTCTCACCAAAACCCTGTACAACTGCAGTAGAACCTCCCTGCTCCTATACTCAAATCCCTTTGCTATGAATGCTAACATATCATTTGCTTTCTTCACTGCCTGCTGCACCTGCATGCCTACTTTCAATGATTGGTGTACCATGGCACCCAGGTCTCGTTGCATCTCCCCTTTTCCTAATTTGCCACCATTAAGATAATAGTCTACCCTCCTGTTTTTGCCACCAAAGTAGATAACCTCACATTTATCCACATTATACTGCATCTGCCATGCATTTGCCCACTCACCCAGCCTATCCAAGTCATCTTGCAGCCTCCTAGCATCCTCCTCACACCTAACACTACGCCCCAGCTTAGTGTCATCTGCAAACTTGGAGGTGTTGCATTCAATTCCCTCGTCCAAATCATTAATATATATTGTAAATAGCTGGGGTCCCAGCACTGAGCCTTGCGGTACCCCACTAATCACTGCCTGCCATTCTAAAAAGGACCCGTTTACTCCTACCCTTTGCTTCCTGCCTGCCAGCCAGTTCTCTATCCACATCAATACTGAATCCCCAATACCGTGTGCTTTAAGTTTGTATACTAATCTCTTATGTGGGACCTTGTCGAAGGCCTTCTGAAAGTCTAGAGATAACACATCCACTGGTTCACCCTTATCCACTCTGCTAGTTACATCCTCGAAAAATTCTATAAGATTCGTCAGACATGATTTACCTTTCGGAAATGCATGCTGACTTTGTCTAATGATTTCACCACTTTCCAAATGTACTGCTATCCCATCTTTAATAACTGGCTCTAGCAGTTTCCCCACTACCGATGTTAGACTAACTGGTCTGTAATTCCCCGTTTTCTCTCTCCCTCCTTTTTTAAAAAGTGGGGTTACATTAAGCTACCCTCCAATCCTCAGGAACTACTCCAGAATCTAAGGAGTTTTGAAAAATGATCACCAATGCATCCACTATTTCTGTGACTACTTCCTTGACTACTCTGGGATGCAGACTATCTGGTCCTTGGGATTTATTGGCCTTTAATCCATTCAATTTACCCAACACCACTTCTCGGCTAACCTGGATTTCACTCAGTTCCTCCACCTTATTTGACTCCCGGTCCCCTGCTATTTCCGGCAGATTATTTATGCCTTCCTTAGTGAAGACAGAACCAAAGTAGTTATTCAATTGGTCTGCCATGTCCTTGTTCCCCATGATCAATTCACCTGTTTCTGACTGCAAGGGACCTACATTTGTTTTAACTAATCTCTTTCTCTTCACATATCTATAAAAACCTTTGCAGTCAGTTTTTATGTACCCTGCCAGTTTTCTTTCATAATCTATTTTCCCGTACCTAATTAAGCCCTTTGTCCTCCTCTGCTGAACTCTGAATTTCTCCCACTGCTTTGGTAGGCTGCTTTTTCTGGCTAATTTGTATGCTTCATCTTTTGTTTTTATACTGTCCCTGATTTCCCTTGTTATCCATGGATGCACTACCTTCCCTGATTTATTATTTTGCCAAACTGGGATGAACAATTGTTGTAGTTCATCCATGCAGCCTTTAAATACCTTCCACATCCACTGTCAACCCTTTAAGAATCACTTGCCAGTCTATCATGGCCAATTCACTTCTCATACCTTCAAAGTTACCTTTGTTTAAGTTCAGAACCCTTGTTTCTGACTTAATTATGTCACTCTCCATCCTAAAAGAAGAACTCAACCATATTATGGTTGCCCAAGGGCCCCCGCACAACAAGACTGCTAACTAACCCTTCCTCATTACTCAATACCCAGTCTAGAATAGCTTGCTCTCTCATTGGTTCCTCTCAATGTTGCTTTAGAAAACTATCCCGCATACATTCCAAGAAATCCTCTTCCTCAGCACCCCTGCCCATTTGATTCACCCAATCTATATGTAGGTTGAAGTCACCCATTATAACAGTTTTACCCTTGTTGCACGCATTTCTAATTTCCTGTTTGATGCCATCCCCAACTCCACTATTACTGTCAGGTGGCCTGTACACAACTCCCACTAACGTTTTCTGTCCCTTAGAGTTTTGTAGCTCTACCCATATCAATTCCACATTCCAAGCTAATGTCCTTCCTTTCTATTGCATTAATCTCCTCTCTCACCAGCAATGCTACCCCACCCCCCTTTCCATTCTGATTATCCCTCCTGAATATTGAATATCCCTGGATGTTCAGCTCCCCGCCTTGGTCCCCCTGGAGCCATGTCCGTGATCTCAACTATAGCATAGTCATTAATAGCTATCTGCACATTCAACTCGTCCACTCGAGGGATCTCCATTCCCTCCTATATTCAGTCCTCACTGACATCCCCTGTGCTCCCCTCCCCCTGTGCTCCCCTCCCCATCTACCCCCCCCCCCCCCCCCCCCCCCCCGCCCCCCCCCCCATCTATTCATCACCCTACCCACCTTCGCATTGATTCTCCTGCCACCCCTCCCATTCATCCTACACTGGTCCCCCAATTCATCCTGTACTGACCCCCCTTCCCATCCATCCTGCACTTCTCCTCCCCCATTCATACTGCACTGATCCACCCATTCATCCCGTACTGACCCACCTTCCATTTACCCTGCACCAAACCCCCTATCCAACCTGTAGTGATCTCCCCATTCATCTTTTACTGATCTCCCATTCATCCTGTACTGATCTCCTCATGCATCCTGTACTGATCCCCCTCACTCATCCCGTACTGATCCCCCATTCATTCTATACTAATCCCCCTCATTCAACCTGTAGTGATCTCCCATTCATCCTGCACAGACCCTCCGATCCACACTGTCCTGACCCCCCCCCCCATTCATCCTGTACTGATCCCCCCCATTCATCCTGTGTTGATACCCCCCATCCATCCTGTACTGATTTCCCCCCCCCCCCATTCAAGAAGAATGGGGGGAACAGTCTGACGAAGGGTCTCGACCCGAAACGTTGCCTATTTCCTTAGCTCCATAGACACTGCCTCACCCGCTGAATTTCTCCAGCATTTTTGTCTACCCCCATTCGTCCTGTACTGAACCCACCATTCATCCTGTACTGATTTCCCCCCCCCCCCCCATCCATCCCGTACTGATCCCCCCCCCCCCCCATTTAACACCACTGACATCCCCCGTGTTCTCCCCTCACAATTTTACATACACCTGCCTCAATCCATCCATTCCGCACCGATTGCCTTCTCAACCCTCCCCCCCCCTCCCCCCAGCCATCTATCCACCCCGCACTGGTTCACACACACCCTGACCCTGTTGTGCTTCATGGTCTTCAGAGTGAAAATTGACTATGTTTGATAACGGTATGCGATCAAATGTGTTTTAATTCCCAATATTATTATTTGTTTTGACACCTTTAAACATATTACCAAAAGAACATTTGCTGCAGTTATGTCATTTGGCCATCTCTTGTCAGTTAGTATAATGTTTCAATGTCACATGGGTATAGTCGGTTTTAACAGCTATTATCATAAAATGCCTTTAGAAATGTCCTTGCAACCTGTATATTTTGTTATGGATAAATTATGTAGGAAGCCAGAGTGTTTCTGTGCCAATAGCAATAACGACCCATGCTATGGCCATGTCATGGTAATTTTCGGTCCTTCACAGAAAACGATCAATCTATAGTGTGCATGGTCCAGGATTGACACAGGTTGATCATTTGCTGAATAATCCAACCACATTTTTGTTTGGAAGTGGAAAGAACTAATAGAAATTACATTAATTGCAATGTGTAAATAGAGTTGAGATATTGTATTATAATTTTGCTGCATGTCATTGGTATATATCATGTCTTGATTGGTGAATGTGTTTAGTTTGTGAGTTATTTAAAGCAGAAATAATATGTGAATGTAGACAAAAGTGCTGGAGAAACTCCACGGATGCGGCAGCATCTATGGAGCGAAGGAAATAGGCAATGTTTCGGGCTTCATTGAGCATAATTCTGACTGGTAACTACGCACTTCATCCGAGCACATTATCGCACGCGCCATGCAAACCGTCTTAAATGACAACCTAAAAAGCTGTCAACATTGCCCGGCAGGCAACAGGGAAAAAAAGTTAAGCGAGAGCCCTGTATAGGTGCAGGATGCAGGCCGTCCTTGGGTTACAAATGTCTGACCTATAGACACCTTTATGTACCAGCAAACTCCCAAAATATTGTTACATTCAAAAGTATTACTGTAAGCAGCAGAACTAGTTTCCCCTTTCTCTTCACTTACTAATGTTATGAGCTTTTGATACGATTCATTACAATACTGCGGAGGTATGATTACGATCTAGAGTGATGTTGTGTATTTTTTAATTTTATGGGCAAAATTGAATTTACTCTGGGACAGCATGTACTATGTTATAACTGAACCCTTTAAAGTGGAAGTTTTGTCAACACTTTGAGGAACTGATTCCAGGTAATAATACTTGTCTGCTTTGTAAATGCGCGGGTGATTTTTTGCTGTTCTATAGCAACAAAGAAATGCTGCGTTTCCAAACATCATTGCATTTTCCCAAGTCATTTGGAAGTATCAGTTCTTGCCTGAATTTGGTGGAGAGGGTCTTACTAAATGGAATGCAACATTACCAGCTTTTTGCACAGCTGCATAAAGGACTAGCAAGTAGGCCCCATAATGGAAATTGGTTGCAAGTATTACTTGATCTATACTGGCTCTGTTCAGAGTCCACTCTTGGCTTGGTAATGCATAATGATATTATAACAGGTGATAACACCATTCTTTGGAGCGCAGAAGGTTAAGGGGGGACTTGATTGAGGTCTTTAAAATAATGAAAGGGATAGACAGAGTTGACGTGGATACGTTTTTCCCATTGAGGGTAGGGAAGATTCAAACAAGAGGGCATGACATGAGAATTAAGGGACAGAAGTTTAGGGGTAACGTGAGGGGGAACTTCTTTACTCAGAGGGTGGTGGCTGTGTGGAATGAGCTTCCAGCAGAAGTGGTGGAGGCAGGATTGATTTTAACATTTAAAAGTAAAGTAGTTAGGTATATGGACGTGAAGGGAATGGAGGGGTATGGAGGGAATGGAGCAAGTAGACGGGACTAGGGGAATACAAATGGTCGGCACGGACTGGAAGGGCCCAGAGGGCCTGTTTCCGTGCTGTAATTGTTATATGGTTATATGTTATATGGTTATAACAAAGTGCATGAAAGCAAATTCCAGAACTCAACTTTGAAATAATAAATGTTTTTGTGCTAAACAAAAGTTGAAAACTCTGGATCAGATGTAGAAATATGAGAAAAGTTACTTTTAAGTTGCAGTGAGGAATGGCAACGATAAGTGGAAATATCTAGAGTGAAGTCAGTTTTGCAATTCTTGTTGTCAGTTTGGTTAATGAGAGCAGTTAGAGAAAAAAAACAGAGGGACGTTTTAAGCTTGTGAAATGTTAGCTAGAGCTGTTTGAAGAGAACTGAAACCAAATGAAAATGTTGCAAATTCCAATAAATCATGGGTTACACAAAAAGCTGGAGAAACTCAGCGGGTGCAGCAGCATCTAAGGAGCGAAGGAGATAGGCGACGTTTCGGGTCGAGACCCTTCTTCAGACTGGTCAGGGATCAGGGAAACGAGAGATATAGACGGTGATGTGGAGAGATAAAGAACAATGAATGAAAGATATGCAAAAAAGTATCGATGATAAAGGGAACAAGCCATTGTAAGCTGTTTGTGGTGTGAAAAAGAGAAGCTAGTGCGACTAGGGTGGGGGAGGGAGATAGAGATAGAGGGAATGCCAGGGCCTGAGGGCTGAGGGAGACATGGGAAGGGGAGGAGACAGCAAGGGTTAACAGAATTGAGAAAATTCAATGTTCAAGCCCAGAGGATGCAGACTCCCCAAGCGGAATATGAGGTGCTGTTCCCCCAACTTGCGGTGTTGCTCACTCACTCTAAATCAGGCCCACCCCCACAAGAAAAATGTGTGGCTTGATAACCATATATAATATGCTCCATAGATGCTGCCTCACCCGCTGAGTTTCTCCAGCATTTTTGGATACCCATTCACACAAGTTCTGTTACCCCACTTTCTTCACCCACTTCCTACGCATCAGGGGCAAATTTACAGAGACAAGTTAACCTACAAAGCCAATGCGTCTTTGGGATGTGGGAGGAAACCCACACGCTTGCAGGGAGAATGTTCAAATTCAACATACAGTGCCCGAGGACAAGATCGAATACAGAACTCTGGTGTGTGAGGCAGCAGGTCCACCAGCTGTGCCACTATATTTTATTTTCCAACACCAAAATTTGCTAACTTTGGTTACTAAAAAAAAAAAAGAAACTATCCATTTTCAGTCTTAAATCTCTAAGTGACGCTATGTCCCCCCTTACAGCTACTGTATATTTTAATTCAGTTCAAGACTATGGGGCAGTACATTGGCCATAAAGTTGCTGCTAAAATTGCCAGAGACCCAGGAATTGATCCTGAATATGGGTGCTATCTGTATGGTTTGCTCCTTTTCCCTTTGATTGCAAGGGTTTTCTCTGGGCGCTCCTGTTTCCTTCCACATTCCAAAGGTGTGCAGGAACCTTTTTCAGACCCAAACCAAAACCAAATGAAAAAAAAAACACACACGAAAAAAAACATTACACACACGAAAAAGACCATTACACACAATCAATATAACCATGAAAGGAAGGTACACAAAAAGCTGGAGAAACTCAGCGGGTGCAGCAGCATCTAAGGAGCGAAGGAGATAGGCGACGTTTCGGGTCGAGACCCTTCTTCAGACTCCTTCGCTCCTTAGATGCTGCTGCACCCGCTGAGTTTCTCCAGCTTTTTGTGTACCCTCGATTCTCCAGCATCTGCAGTTCCTTCTTTATAACCATGAAAGGAAACCAGGTTTGACAATTCTTTGACAATTCTTTTACAATTCTGAAGGGTCTTCAGCCTTAAATGGTAGCTCTGTTCCTCTTCGCATATAAGCTGTGGGCTGAGCATCAAAAATGTGTCTAGAAATCAACTTTCATCACCCAGGTCTCGGAACTACATGACATTTTGCACAGATTTAGATAAAATATAATTGAGAAGGAAGTCATAACTCGTCAGTGCCAAAAGTAGCACATTTATTAATTAAAGTAGTTAGAAAATGAGATCGGAAAAGTAAGCGCCATCTAATGTCAAATGCCCATATTACACCATGGGGAGCCTATTTCCGTGTTGCAGTCTATTTAAACCATATTATTATAATATATTTAATGGAATGTTGGCCTTCATAACACGAGGATTTCAGTATAGGAGTAGAGAGGTTCTTCTGCAGTTGTATTGGGCTCTGGTAAGACCACATCTGGAGTATTGGTCTCCAAATTTGAGGAAGGACATCCTTGTGATTGAGGCAGTGTAGGTTCACGAGTTTGATCCCTGGGATGGAGGGACTGTCATATGAGGAAAGATTGAAAAGACTAGGCTTGGATTCACTGGAGTTTAGAAGGATGAGGGCGGATCCTATAGAAACATATAAAATTATAGAAGGACTGGACAAACTAGATGCAGGAAAAATGTTGCCAATGTTGGGTGAGTCCAGAACCAGGGGCCACAATCTTAGAATAAAGGGGAGGTCATTTAAGACTGAGGTGAGAAAAAACCTTTTCACACAGAGAGTTGTGAATTGGTGGAATTCCCTGCCGTGGAGGCCAAATCAATGGATGGATTTAAGAGAGTTAGATGGAGCTCTAGGGGCTAGTGGAATCAAGGGATTATGGGGAGAAGGCAGGCACAGGTTATCGATTGGAGACGATCAGCCATGATCGCAATGAATGGCAGTGCTGGCTCGAAGGGCCGAATGGCCGCCTCCTGCACTTATTTTCTATGTTTCTCTACTCTACATCGTCTCGTCATTGTTCCTGATTTGGCCCACCACAGTGGTATATAATCTACAAACGTGGATGGCGTTAGAGCCGAATTTGGCCACACATCGAGAGAGTATAGGGAGTATCGTAGGGAATTGAGAACGCCATCAATTGTGAATTATTGTGGAGGAACTATTGTCATCTATCCTTGCTGATTGTGGTCAGAAAGACGAGGATCTGCTCAAACTTGTATCAGGATCACGATCAGATGGGTGAAGAATGGTTAGTGGAGTTTAATACAGATAAATGCAAGGTATTACATTTTGGGAAGTCAGACCAGGGCAGGGCTTTCACAGTGAATGGCAGGTGATTTCCAAGTATGCCAGGCATCGAGCAGCTGAACTATAGGGAGAGGTTGAGCAGACTAGGACTTTATTCCTTGGAACACAGGTAGATGAGTGGTGTATAAGATCATGAGAGGAATAGATAGGGCAAATACACAAAATAAGGAATCAAATACCAGAGGACAAAGGTTTAAAGCATGAGGGCAAAGATTTAATAGGGACAGATTGTCTCTCTAGTGGCAGCATGTAGTAAGGTTGCATACGGCTTGCTCCTTTTACTTTTAACCATTTTTTACTATTTCAATATTACTTGATTCCAAGACACGGAATAACTTTTTTAAAAAAAGTGTTGATAACACTTTTTATACATTTCAACCTTACAAAGGAAGGAGACGAGGTAAAAAAGGTTCTCCAAGAAAAGATCATGGTGAAGGCATGGCGTCTGATCCCAGTACTTTAGAAGCAATAGCAAAACTGAGTGATAAACTGGATAAAAGATGAAGAAGGGCCTCGACCGGAAACGTCGCCTATCTCCTTCGCTCCTTAGATGCTGCTGCACCCGCTGAGTTTCTCCAGCTTTTTGTGTAACCCTGGATAAAAGATTCTGTGGCTTGGATGCAACGATGAAAAAGTTAGAAACAAGCTGAAACGTTGAAAACAAGCTGTTAAAGAAGGAACTGCAGATGCCTGAGAATCGAGGGTCAGGGATCAGGGAAACGAGAGATATAGACGGTGATGTGGAGAGATAAAGAACAATGAATGAAAGATATGCAAAAAAGTATTGATGATAAAGGGAACAAGCCATTGTAAGCTGTTTGTGGTGTGAAAATGAGAAGCTAGTGCGACTAGGGTGGGGGAGGGAGATAGAGATAGAGGGAATGCCAGGGCCCCGAGGGCTGAGGGAGAGGTGGGAAGGGGAGGAGACAGCAAGGGTTAACAGAATTGAGAAAATTCAATGTTCAAGCCCAGACTCCCCAAGCGGAATATGAGGTGCTGTTCCTCCAACTTGCGGTGTTGCTTATTGTTCTTTATCTCTCCACATCACCGTCTATTTCCCTGATACCTGACCAGTCTGAAGAAGGGTCTCGACCCGAAATGTCGCCTATCTCCTTTGCTCCTTAGATGTTGTTGCACCCGCTGAGTTTCTGCAGCCTTTTGTGTAACCCTTGAAAACAAGCTGAGTGTGTTACAAGTGTTGTGAACAGAAGGAACAAATTGCTAATTTGCTAACCCTGGGTCAGGAAAGAGATGCAAAGATTGCTGCATTGAAACGGAAAATGACTGAGAATTCCCAAGCACTCGGAACATTACAAGATTAAAAATATGGATCTGGAAAATAGAATCCGTTGGCAGAATCTGTGAATTGTTGGTTTGCCTGAAGGTCGGGAAGGTGACAATGCTATTAAATATGTTTCTAGAATTCTAAAGGAGATTTTCGGCGCCGAGCAGTTTGGAGATCTGCAGATTTTGGATAGTGCACACCGGGTCGGGGAAAAACCCAGTTCCAGATTGATTGTTCGGTTCCACTTTTTGCAGATAAAGGAAAATACCCTCCGATCAGCAAGAAGATTGGGCATGATCGTATTTCAAGACTGCAAGTTTCGTATTTTACCTGACCACAGCCGCAAACTTGTGAGACTAAGACAGCCTTTTCTATAAGGTAATGCCTGAGTAGTTTAAGAATCATCTAAGCCCTGCCCTGATCTATCCAGCCAGATTGCGAATACAACTCCCTGATGGTACCATTCATTTCTTCAACAACCTTCCAATATGCCCCCTCCTTTCTGGAGGATTATCAAGATCCTGCATAAACTTTATATTGTTTTCTCTGCCGGTACCTCCTGAACTTATAGTTTATTGATTAGTTTTCAGGATGACTAGTGGGGTGCCGCAAGGCTCAGTGCTGGGACCCCAGCTATTTACAATATACATTAATGATTTGGACGAGGGAATTAAATGCAACATCTCGAAGTTTGCGGATGACACGAAGCTGGGGAGCAGTGTTAGCTGTGAGGAGGATGCTAGCAGGTTGCAGGATGACTTGGATAGACTGGGTGCGTGGGCAAATGCATGGCAGATGCAGTATAATGTGGATAAATGTGAGGTTATCCACTTTGGTGGCAAAAACAGGAAGGTAGACTATTATTTGAATGGTGACCGATTAGGAAAAGGGGAGATGCAGCGAGACCTGGGTGTCATGGTACACCAGTCATTGAAAGTAGGCATGCAGGTGCAGCAGGCTGTGAAGAAAGCGAATGGTATGTTGGCATTCATAGCAAAAGGATTTGAGTACAAGAGCAGGGAGGTTCTACTGCAGTTGTACAGGATCTTGGTGAGGCCACACCTGGAGTATTGCGTACAGTTTTGGTCTCCTAATCTGAGGAAAGACATTCTTGCCATAGAGGGAGTACAGAGAAGGTTCACCAGACTGATTCCTGGGATGGCACGACTTCCATATGAAGAAAGACTGGATGGACTGGCTTGTACTCGCTGGAATTTAGAAGATTGAGGGGTGATCTCATAGAGACTTACAAAATTCTTAAGGGGTTGGACAGGCTAGATGCAGGAAGATTGTTCCCGATGTTGGGGAAGTCCAGGACAAGGGGTCACAGTTTAAGGATAAGGGGGAAGTCTTTTAGGACCGAGATGAGAAAATCGTTTTTCACACAGAGAGTGGTGAATCTGTGGAATTCTCTGCCACAGAAGGTAGTTGAGGCCAGTTTGTTGGCCATATTTAAGAGGGAGTTGGTTTGGTCCTTGTGGCTGAAGGGATCAGGGGGTATGGAGAGAAGGCAGGTACAGGATATTGAGTTGGATGATCAGCCATGATCATATTGAATGGCGGTGCAGGCTCGAAGGGCCGAATGGCCTGCTCCTGCACCTAATTTCTATGTTTCTATGTTTATACATTGCTCCCGGCATCGTTGTGACTGGGGGTGGACAGTGTTCACTATGTGTCTGCAAATAATACTCAAATTGCAAATTTCTTAGATAACTGTAATCTTCCAAAATTAAATATGGTGGAACAAGAGGCATTAGGAGCTCAGATTACACTACAGGAAATAGAAGAAACAATTAGTTCGTTGAAGAATGGCCAAACCCCAGGACCAGATGGCTTTAGTAATGAATTCTATAAAAGATTCTACGAAATAATTTCTCCACGGTTGCAAGATTTATATATATATACATTTTTAAAGAAAATAAACTACCAGAAACACTAACTGAATCAACTACTACACTTATACCAAAAAAGGATAAAGATCTAGAAGACCCAGGCTCATATAGAGCTATTGCACTCCTAAATACAGACCAAAAAATATTAACAAAGACCCTAGCGAGAAGATTGAGTAAATATGTTAGTAAACTAATAAATCCGGACCAAACAGGGTTCATACCAAAGAGATACTCATTTAACAATTTGAGACGGTTGTCTAATATAATGTACTCACATAATACTGAAGAAGAACTAGCAATTATTTCATTGGATGCAGAAAAAGCTTTTGATCAAGTAGAATGGCAATATTTATTCAAAGTATTGGAAAAATTTAATATGGGAGATAATTTTATTTCATGGGTAAAACTACTATATGATAAGCCGACGGCTAGAATACTGACTAATAATATATTATCCCCGAAATTCTATTTAGCAAGGGGCAATAGGCAGGGGTGCGCGTTATCGCCCCTGCTTTTGCACTAGTGATCGAGCCTTTAGCTGAAAGTATAAGAAGCCATCCGAACATTCATGGGTATATTACCAAACACTCAAATAATAAAATTTCATTATATGCAGACGACATATTATTATATATTACAAATTTGCAAACTAGCATACCAAATATACTAAATTTAATAGAAGAATTTGGTTCTTTTTCAGGATGTAGAATAAATTGGAACAAAAGCGAAATTATGACGATAAAACCTCAAGAGTCGACACATTTGTTGAAATTCCCTTTTAGAATTACAACAGAAAAATTTAAATATTTTGGGCATCCAAATTACTAGGAACTATAAATCATTACTCAACGCAAACTATATGCCTTTATTAACTAAATTAAATGGGCTGATTAAATTTTGGAAGACACTGCCGATGTCATTAATAGGCAGAATAAACACGATAAAAATGATCTTCTTATCACAAATATTGTACCTATTTCAATCAATACCAATATACATACCTAAAAAATTCTTCAAAAAATTAGATTCTGATATTATAAACTTCATATGGGATTATAAATCACACAGAATTAAAAAAAAAACACTTGTGTAAATCTAAAGAATCAGGGGGACTGACACTCCCTAACTTTTTGTATTATTATTGGGCAGTGAATATTAAAAATATAATCTACTGGTTGGACAGTTCTGCCCAACAGGTAGATTGGATAAGAATGGAGAAAGAGGATTGTTACCCTTATAATATACGAGCGATCCTTCTTTCTCCGATAAAACTGAACAATGTAAAATACAAGAAGAATCCAATTATTCATAGTATAATACGAATTTGGAAACAAATAAAATTAACTTTAAAATTAAGAAAATTATCGCTTCTTTCTCCAATAGCTAATAATCCCTCATTCAAACCATCCATTATTGATAAAACGTTTACCCCATTGGGAAAGAATAGGAATGAAAATGATGGGAGAAATGTATGAAATGGGAAAACTTTTATCATTCCAACAATTACAACTAAAATATAATTTGAAAAGTAATCAATATTTCAAATACCTTCAAATTCAAGATCGAACGATAGATGGGATAAAAATTTATTATATGTAAACAAATGTTCAATGAATGTAAGACATAACCTAATTCAATTTAAAATTTTACATAGATTATATTATTCGAAAACAAGACTGAATAAAATATTTTCAAATGTTTCCCCCATCTGCGACAAATGTCTAACTCAAAATGCCACTATAGCACATTCCTTTGTCTCTTGTACAAAACTGTATACATTTTGGAATGGAATTTTTGCAAAACTATTTAACCCAAAATTGAACCCCAATACTGAATTGATTATCTTTGGATCAATGGAAGAGGGAAGTAAACTAACTATATTCCAAGAAGCTTTTCTTAATTGTGGTCTAATAACAGCAAAAAACTTATACTTAAATTTTGGAAAAAAGCACCTACACCAACATTCAAAATGTGGATCTCAAACATGTCTGAAACGCTACATCTTGAAGAAATGAGATTCCTCTTACTAGGCAAAGTAGACCAATTCTTAAAGATTTGGTCTCCGTTTATCAACTTTATACAAGCATATGGTGCAACATAACATAACCTTAGAAATTAAATGTTTAGAACTGGGTGATGGATGGGCAAAAATATGAGATAGGTAGATCTCTCCTAATCTCTCTTTTCTTTTTACTTTTTCCTTCTCTTTCAATCTTTTAACTTCTCACCTCTGTCCTTTTTTTTTTGTGTTCTGTTTCTACTCGCTTGTCTATCTATTCCGACACTTTTTTTTCTCTCACTATTCTTTTTTTTATTGAACTAAAAGTATGAAGTTGTACAAGAATGAGAATATGTATTTATGTATTAGGTACTTAAGTACCAGACTACTGTACTTCTAACAAAAATAAACAAACAATAAAAAGAGGAAAACAATCTTTAAAGTTTTTCATAGACTAAATGCTCAGATTATCTTTGTTCAGGCAACTCATGTGAGGAAGGAAGATAATCAATTTTTTTTAAGTTTTGGGGAGGACAGTGGTTTCATTCAAATTCACAGGCGAAAGTGAAAGGAGTTTCTATTTTTATTGACTCAATCTCGTTTGTTCATTATGAAACAATTTCTGTTCCATATGGTAGATTTTTGATGATTACTGGTTTACTTAATAAACAAAAAGTTGTTATGGTGAATGTTTATGCACCTAATATTGATTACCCTGAGTTTTTTAAACAGCTAGTTGCATCCTTTCCTAATCTAAACTAACATCTTTTGATAATGGGTGGAGATTTTAACTGTTGTTTGAATGGACAGATCTGCACCTAATCAAGCACTCTTACATAAATCCGCTAGTTTTATTAATTCTTTTTTACCTGATTCTGGAATGTTAGAAGTTTGGAGATTCTTACACCCAAATGATAAAGAATTTTCTTTTTTCTCTCATGTTTAGCATAGTTGTTCCAGGATTGACTACTTTATAATAGACTTCCGGTTAGTCTCATCGGTTACTGCGTGTGAGTATGATGCAATTGCCATCTCTGATCATACACCATTGAAACTATCAATCAAACTATCTGATTCAAATTCTAGTGCGATTTAATACTAGTTTGCTTCAAGATTTGAATTTTGTTAATTTTATTAAAGAACAGATTGCCTTTTTCTTTTCCACAAACTCTACTGAAGAAATATCCAATGGGGTAGTCTGGGATGCTGTTATATTCGTGGACAAATTATTTCATACTCCGCAGGATTTAAAAAAAAAACAAATTAAAAATGAAATGCATATATTGGCTGATTGGATTAAAGAAATTGATAAAAAATATTCAAAAACTCATAGTTTAGAGCTATATAAGAATAGAGTTGAACTTCAAATGAGACATGATTTGTTATTAGTATCACCGATTGAGAATCAACTACTTAAAACCAAAAGTCATTTTATATACATGGTGATATATCTGGCAAATTACTTGCCAATCAGTTGAAAGCTGTTTCATCCGAACGTCAGATTATTAAAGTTAGTAAATGAGATGGTACTCTGATAGTCGATCATGATGAAATTAACAAATCCTTTCAAGAATTTTATACTTTGCTATATCAATCAGAATTTCCTACTGATTCCAATATAATGCATGAGTTTTTAAAGAAATTGAATTAGCCAAATTTATCACATAATGAGTCTTGTTAGATGAACCCATCACAGAGGAAGAAATACAGAAAGCAATCCTTTCGATGAACTCTGGTAAAGCTCCTGGCTTAGACGGGTATACAGTGGAATTCTTTAAGGATTTTTCAAGTTTACTGTCCCCCTGGCTATGCAAAGTTTTTAAAGAAGCCCTTTTAATGAATAAATTACCACCATCCTTTTATGAAGCATCTATCTCTTCAATTCTTAAAAAAGATAAAGATCCTACTGAAGTGACCTACATATCATTGTTAAATGTAGATTCTAAAATTCTTTCAAAAATATTAGCTATGAGATTGGAAAACATTTTACCGCAAATTATTTCTGAAGACCAGACTGGTTTTATTAAAAATCGTTATTCATACTTTAACCATAGGAGATTAATGAATATTGTATATATTGCTTCAAATAACATTCCAGAATGTGTCATCTCACTTGATGATGAGGAGGCATTTGACAGAGTAGAATGGGAATGCTTATTCAATACACTTGAAAAATTTAAGATTGATCCAAAATGTATCTCTTGGATCAAGCTGATATATCATATACCTCAGACTTCTGTACTTACCAATAATCAGAGATTCCCTTTCCTTAGGCTCTTTCGAGGTACTAGTCAGGGCTGTCCTTTAAGCCCATTATTGTTTGATATTGTTTTGGAACCTTTGGCCACTGCTCTTAGGTAATCCCCCAATATTTTCGGTATTGTCCGTGGGAATAAGACATATAAGCTATCTCTCTATGCAGACGATCTGTTATTATATATTTCTAATCCAGAGAAATCTATTCCTGCAATAATAGCTTTACTTAACCAATTTAGTAGTTTTTCTGGTTATAAATTAAATCTTAGAGTGAACTTTTTCCACTAAACAATCAAATTTCGAATTATGGACAGTTTCCATATAGACTGTTTTACTTATTTAGGTATTAAGATTACCAAGAAACACAAGGACCTATTTAAAGCCAATTTTATGCCCTTAATTGACCATGTCAGACAACGGTTTAGTAAATGGTCACCAATGTCCTTATCCCTAATCGGCCAAATCAGTAATATTAAAATGATTCTACCTTTTAGATGATACCTATTTTTATTTAATTTTTTTGATATTATTGATTCAAAAATGTCTTCATATATATGGCAGAATAAAAATCCCAGACTAAGTAAAAAATACTTAAAGAAATTAAAAAAAGATGGTGGTTTGGTATTGCCAAACCTTAGATGTTATTATTGGGCAGTTAATGCTTGTTATTTAACGTTTTGGACAAAATATTTGGAAGATACGCAATGTCCAGGGTGGATAAATCTTGAACGTGATTCTATGCAAGTGTTATCATTGGCTTCTATCCTAGGGGCCTCGTTACCTTTTACAATTTCGAGATTGAATAAATATACGATTAACCCAATAATAAGACACACATTGCGAATATGGTTTCAGTTTCGTAAGTTTTTTGGATTGAATAATTTTATCTTATCGAGTCCTATCACATCTAATTTTTTCTTTCAACCCTCTAGTGATCAAGCCTTTTTGCTATGGAAGAGGAAAGAATTAGTATTATTTTGTGATTTGTTTTTAGACGGTTGTTTTATTTCTTTTGAACAACTATCCAATAAATATAATCTACCTAATTCACATTTTTTTTAGATGTTTACAAATTAGACATTTTTTGAAGGCTACTTTACCCTCTTTTCCGTTATCACATCAAACCAAAATTTTAATATTGCAGGATTTACAGATGGGATTGTCAGGATACGAACTTTTAAGGTGTGATATGTGCAAATGGAATATGTGGTATTTGCTGTTTTTATTCAATTTTCTTATCACATCAAACGGACAATTTTTTACACTTGAACCCTTATAAGAAAGGTTTAATAACGGCTATTTATGAGTTGATTTTGAAACTACAAGTAGGTACATCTGATGAAATTAAGAATGATTGGGAAAGAGAACTTCAAATGTCTTTACCTATAAAGAAATGGGAGAGGCTTCTTCAATTAGTCAATACCTCTTGAATGTGTGCAAGGCACGCTCTGATACAATTTAAGGTGGTTCACAGAGCACATATGTCAAAAGATAAGTTAGCTCGTTTTTATGGTCATATAAATCCTACTTGTGATAGATGTAAAGCTGAAGTGGCTTTGCTGACTCGTATGTTTTGGTCTTGCCCACTTTTGGAAAAATATTGGAAATGCATTTTTGATATTATTTCTGTAGTTTTATGTATTGATTTACAACCTCATCCTATTACTGCAATTTTTGGGCTACCAATGTTAGATTCTTTTCATCTGTCCCCTTCAGCCCGTTGGTTGATTGCTTTTACTACATTAATTGCCAGAAGATCTATTTTATTTAAATGGAAAGACTCTAATCCTCCTACCACACTCCATTGGTATTCTGAAACAATATCATGTTTAGAGTTAGAAAAAATTAGGAGTGACATTGTTGAACCCTTGGTTAAATTTGATAGGACTTGGGGAAGCTTGGTCAGGGGAAAGGGGAACGAGGGAGGGGGAGTGCAATCTTATATTTCTCTTGGACAATGGACAACATACAACCCAGTGGTATGGATATTTATTTCTCCAACTTCAAGCAACCCTCCATTCCCTCTCTCTCAATCCTTCCCCCACCCAAGCCGCACCAGGTTTCCGTTCTCACCTAGCAAACGGCTAACAATGGCCTGTTTCCTTTATTGTCATTATCTTTTTGCATATCTTTCATTCATTTGTTCTTTATCTCTCGTTTCCCTTTCCCCGAATGTTTGAAGAAGGGTCTTGACCCGAAACATCACCTATTCCTTTTCTCCAGAGATGCTGTCTGACCCACTGGGTTACTTCAGTGTTTTGTGCCAGAGGAGGGAGTTGAAGCAGGCATTTTAACATTTATAAGATATTTGGGCAGGATAGGTTTGGAAACATATTAGATTAGATTAGATTATCCTTTATTGTCATTCAGACCTTTCTGTCTGAACGAAATTTTGTTACCTTGCAGTCATAACATAAAATAAAAAGAAAAAACACACAATAAACACATTTAACATCCACCACAGTGAGTTCACCAGGCACCTCCTCACTGTGGTGGAAGGCAAAAGTCTTCCGTGTCTCTCCCTTCTTCCCTCCTTGTTCTCCCTCTGCGCTGAGGAGATCCAGGCCTCTGATGTTGCCGTCCACCAGGCCCCCGGCCGAGCCTCCGAAGCCGGGATGCCGTCGCCGGAATGCCGGAACACCGCCACAGGGCCTGCCGCTGGAACGCTGGAGCACCGCAGCCCCGAAAGCCAGGTCGCCACTAGAGCACCGATGGAGCACCGCAGCCCCGAAAGCCAGGTCGCCACTGGAGCACCGCAGCCCCGAAAGCCAGGTCGCCGCTGGAGCACCGCAGCCCCGAAGCCAGGTCGCCGCTGGAGCACCGCAGCCCCGAACGCCAGGTCGCCGCTGGAGCACCGATGGAGCACCGCAGCCCCGAAAGCCAGGTCGCCGCTGGAGCACCACAGCCCCGAAGCCAGACCGCCGCTGGAGCACCGCAGCTCCGAAGCCAGGTCGCCACTGGAGCACCGCAGCCCCGAAGCCAGGTCGCCGCTGAAGCTCCGAAGCTGTGCCGCTGCTGTTGGAACAGGTCGCCACAGCTCCGAGGCCGCCAGCTCCGCCATTAGGGCCTCAGCACAGACGGAGACTGTGACGGGGGATACGACAAGAAAAGTCGCATCCACCCGAAGGGAGAGACTAAAACCCTGTTACTCCCACCCCCCTACACACACATACACAGCCTAATAAACCAAAATTATCACTAAAACAGACACAAAAAGACAAAAATAAAATAAAAAACAGATGGATTGCAGGTGAGCCGCAGCTGCCAGGCAGCGTCGCCACTTCCGGAATGGGCCAAGCACAGGCAAATGGGTCTAATGTAGATGGGGCATCTTGGTCGGCGTGGGCAACTTAGGCCGAAGGGCCTGATTCCAATATGACTACCGTGTGACAGAAGGGGCATCAAAGATGTTTCAGTTCTCAAGTTAGTGTAATGGAGAATAGATTGCACCCGTTATTTCAGTGTGCCCTTAACTGTTCAGAATGCTTAATGTGTTCGGATAAATTCTTAACTTTTTATCTTACTTCCTTGATTTAATCGTTCTCTTTGATACATATAGTTAATTTCACTGCTCTTTCCTGTTGCACTCGGGTTGTTAATCTGCTAGTTGCTACTTTATGGCCTTGACTTTTCTCTGCAAAAAGTTGTGAACACTGCCAGTCCATCACTGGCTCTGACCTCCCCACCATCGAAGGAATTTATTGGAGTTGCTGCCTTAAAAAGGCAGCGAGCATCATCAGAGGCCCACACCATCCTGGCCACACACTCCTCTCCATCCTTCCATCTGGAAGAAGGAACAGGAGCCTGAAAACTGTAATGTCCAGGAACAGCTTTTTCCCATCAGCCATCAGGCTATTAAACACTACAACCTCAAACGTAAAAGTCAGTTTTATTCCTCACATGCACCTAAAGTTGCAATGAAATGAATGTGCCAGCAGCGATGCACAACACACAATCAGATTTAACACAGACATCCACCACAGCATTCTTCACTGTGGTGAAAAGCAACAAAGTTCAACCAGTCCTCCTCCTTTGTTCACCCGTGGTCAGGGCCATAAACCATCCGTAGTCGCCTATACGGACGGCCCGATGTACAGGCCCTCTCATTGGTCAAACACACTCCGCAGCTTGGTGTGCCCGAATCGGCACTTTTCTACCGGAAACTGCGGATGTTATAGGCCGCAGGTTGGCAGTCGGAGCTCTTCTCTGGCGAACCCCGGCAAGAGATCCCAGACTCTGGATGGTAAGTCCACATCCCGCCCGCGGCTAGAAGCTCCGCAGACCACAGCCCCATGACACCAGGCCAGCGATCGGAGCACTCCACTCTGGCGGCCCCCGGCAAGGGTTTGCCTGCTCCGCGATGGAAAAGTCCACGCTGCGCCCACTGCTGAAGCTCTGGGCCCAGCTCTGGGAAAGGCCGCTCCAATCCATGCAGGTAGGCCGTGAGGGAGGCGACATGGAAAAAGCCGCCTACCGTTGAGGAGGCGACCAAAGCGGTTCTTCCCCCCCACCCCCCAAAAAGATTATGTGGTAACAATAAGATTTTTATATATTCTGACTCGCATTTTCCCCCTCTAAGCAGTGAGCAGCTTCATTGAAAATGTCGTGCTTTATTTCACGACATTGCTGATTAAAGTTTAAAAAAAATCCTTTTAAAATGACCAGCTTCCACTGATGACCTCACAATGAGGTGGGCGGGCACAATGGCTCTACTCCCCTCCCTCTGCCGCTCCCTCTCTACCCCTGTCCCCCTCCCTCTACCCCCTCCCTCTCACACTACCCCCCCCTCCCCTCCCTCTCTTACCCCTCCCTCTCTGCTCCCCTTCCTCTCTGCTCCCCTCCCTGTATGTGTACTTGTGAGCATGTGTGAACTGAACCTTTTTTTCCTCATTTATCATATTGTTTACAGTTTACTATGTTTACATATTCTGTTGTGCTGCAGCAAGTAAGAATTTCATTGTTCCATCTGGGACATATGACAATAAAACACTCCTGACTCTATCTAATGCTCTGGTTATGTAAGCAAAGATGAAGCAATGGCACTCTCTGCTGACCCTGAAGAAAGCTGCCCATAAAAATGTGGCAACATTTGTCTCAGGACTATTACTTGGGTGTGAATTACTTAGCCCTAACCAGTCTGATGAAAGATCTCGACCCGAAACGTCACCCTTTCCTTCTCTCCAGAGATGCTGCCTGTCCCGCTGAGTTACTCCAGCTTTTTGTATCTATCTTCAGTTTAAACGATCATCTGCAGTTCCTTCCTACACATTACTTTTCCATTGTTGGTTGCTTTCAGGTGTCAGTTCAATAAAATGTTATGCCATCAAACTGTCGATGCTGCGGGTATGTAACATGATCTGGAGACAGCTAACCAGGAATTTTAACTTGATTACTCAATCATTATATGGAGTGCTAAATAAAGAATTGAGACAAGATTAAAGTTTCTACATGTTTGAAAATTTTATATTTAAATATTTGATGGAAATTACATTTTAAGTTATAATAACGTATTTCCAACCTGAAACATTAACTCTGCTTCTCTATTACCCAGATGTCACTTGACCTGCTGAGTTTTTCCAACATTTTCTTCTTTTTTTTAGGTCAGCTTATTTCTTGCATGCAGTGATATTGTTCAGTTTTCTTCTCTGGCAGTTCCTCACAATCTTCAGTATTGTCGGTACTGGGGTGACTGAAGTCTGTGTGTGAATTGCAGAGTGTTCCACAAAGGGGAAGATGGTGGATGTTGGTACAGGTGTGTGCATAGTTTGGTAGATGTTATGCTCATTCTGCCGTCTATGTTACCAATGCATGGAATCTAGAGCTCTTATTGCCTTCCAAAAGTTGCTTCCATTACTCTCACAGACTATCCTTTCAAAGCATGGTTTGTGGGTAGCTCCATCCAAAACTGCAAGAAATTGCAGAGAGTTGTCGCGTAGCCCAGACCACCACCCAAACCATCCTCCCTTCCATTGACACCAGTTTTGATTGGCAGATGAGTGGAGTAAGCGATCAATGCTATGTTTAAAAAGATGAAAGGGTGTCGGGTAAGCAGAGAAAATAAGTGAAATGTAAAGTCAGAGGGAGGGATATGGGTAGAAGGAGACAAGAGGGAGGGGAAAGGGTGGAAAAAAAAAGAAATAGAGGACTCTGGGATAGCAGCAGAGTGTACGAATGAGGGGAACAAAGCAATGTGACTTGGGGGTGGGAGAGGGTAGGAGAAATGTATGCACATCAGGATGGTTGTGGGGCTGGAAAGGAGAGGGTGGAGTATTACTTGAAATTGGATCACTCAATATTAATAACATTGGATTGTAAGCTGCGACATGGAAGGAAGCAGAGGATGATGGTGGAATGGAGGTCTGTGACTAGTGGTGTGCCTCAGGGTTCGGTGCTGGGCCCGTTACTATTTGTCATCTACATCAATGATTTCAATGACGGGGCTCGAAATTAGCGGTTGCCCAGGTGCCACTGACCACTCAAACGCCACCTAAACACCGAGTCATTTTGCCCGGCTTGGCAACCAGATACTGGTTTGTACTGAAGATAGGCACAAAAAACTGGAGTAACTCCGTGGGTCAGGCAGCATCTCTGGAGAAAAGGAACGCGACGGCGGTGCGAGGTGAGGAAGGGTCGGAGCGGATGACGGGCCCCGAACAGTGGCAGCAGCGGCCGCAACAGCAGCTCCATCTCCTCCTCCCGCCCGCCCGTCTTCCCTGATAAGGGCCTCTGCTTGTAAATCCGCTAACAGCGCTTTCAAAACAAACCCTCCCGCACTCTGAGGCCGGGAGGGAGGGGGGAGTCTTGGCATGCAGGAGGGTTTGTTTTGAAAGCGCCATTAGCGGATGTTGTCCGAGGAGCGCTGACCTTCCTTCCTCCCCACCTGGCCCCCCCTCCCTCCCCCCCCCCCCTCCCTCCCCCCGCTCCCCCCCCCCCCGCTCCCCCCCTCCACTCCCCCCCCTCATTCACAGCTATACGTACGCATATATGTTACCATGGTCCAGGATTTATTGACACGGGTTGATCATACTCTGAATAATCTAACCACATTTTTGTTTGGAAGTGGAAAGAACTAATAGAAATTGCATTCATTGCAATGTATAAAAAGAGTTGAGATACTGTCTTATAATTTTGCTGCATGTCATTGTGGGATATCATGTCTTGATTGGTGAATATGTTTAGTTTGTGACTTTATTTGAAGCAGAAATAATATGTGAATGCTTCATTGAGTATAATTCCGACTGGTAACTACACACTTCGTCCGAGCACATTATCGCATGCGTCGTGCAAGCCATCTTAAATGACCACCTAAACTCATTTGCCAACCTAAAAAGCTGCCAAGGTTGCCCGGCTGGCAACAGGGGAAAAAAAGTTAAGCGAGAGCCCTGAATGGGAACACACAGGGCAAGATTAGCAAGTTTGCTGATAAGACAAAACTGAGTGGTTTTGTAGATAGTTGTGAAAGATTGCAGCAGGATCTGGATCAATGGGCCAGGTGGGCTGAGGAATGGTTGATGGAATTTAATACAGAGAAGTGTGAGGTGTTGCATTTTGGGACGTCTAACCAGGGCAGGACTACACAGTAAATGGTAGGTCTCTGGGTAGTGTTGTGGAGTAGAAGGATCTAGGAATGTAGGTGCATGGTTCCTTGAAGGTTAAGTCACAGGTAGATAACGTCGTCCAAAAAGGCTATTGGCACATTGACCTTCATCACTCAGAGTATTGAGTATAGAAGTTTGGAGGTCATGTTGCAGTTGTAAAAGACGTTGGTAATACTGCATTTAGAATATTGTGTTCAGTTCTGGGCACCATGTTATAGGATAGATAGTGTCAAGCTTGAAAGGGTTCAGAAAGGATTTGTGAGGATGTTGCCAGGACTAGAGGGTGTGAGCTATAGGGAGAGGTTGAGTAGGCTGGGACTCTATTCATTGGAGCTCAGGAGGATAAGGTGTACAAAATTATGGTAGATACAGAGTCTCTTGCCCAGAGTAGGGGAATCGAGGACCAGAGGACGTAGGTTCAAGGTGAAGGGGAAAAGATTTAACAGGAATCCGAGGGGTAACTTTTGCACACAAAGGGTGGTGGGTGTATGGAACAAGCTGCCAGAGGAGGTAGTTGAGGCTGGGACTATCCCATCATTTCAGAAACAGTTAGACAGGTACATGGATAGGACAAGTTTGGAGGGATATAGACCAAGCGCAGGCAGGTGGGACTAGTGTAGCTGGGACATGTTGGCCGATGTGGGCAAGTTGGTCTGAAGGGCCCGTTTCCACACTGTATCACTATGATTCTATGACTCTGACTGGGATATCTCCCTTCAGTTTGTATGTGGCCTCATTCTGGCAATAGAAGAGCCCAAGGGTAGAAAGATCAGGAGTATTTTGTATTGTGTGTTCTTTTTTTTATTGTACCGCTGCTGGCAAATTCATTTCACTTGCACTTTATGCATAGAGCAGAATTAGGCCATTCAGGCCATCCAGTCTACTCTGCTATTCAATCGTGGCTGATCTATCTCTTCCTCCTAACCCCATTCTTCTACCTTCTCCCCATAACCCCAGACTCCCGTACTAATCAAGAATATCTATCTCCGCCTTAAAAATATTCATTGATTGCCTCCACAGTGTTCTGTGGAAAAAAATGCACAGATTTACCACCTTCTGACTAAAGAATTCCTCATCTTGTTCCAAAAGGAACGTCCTTTAAATTTGAAGCTATGTCCTCTGGTCCTAGACTCTTCCACTAGTGGAAACATCTTCTCCACATCCACTCTGTCCAAGCCTTTCACTATTTGGTAAGTTTCAATGAGGTCCCTCCTCATTCTAAACTCTAGCAAGTACAGGCCCAATGCTATCAAACGCTCGTCAGTGTGGAAATGAGTAAGAGAGTTAGAATCGTTAGCAACCAGGAGCGCCAGCTGGACTTGATGAACAGAGCATGTGTTTGGCAAAACGGTCACCTAGTTTTTTTGATTTCACGATGTAAAGGAGGGCACATTGGGAGCAGTATATGAGGTTTGAAGAGGCAATTTTTTCACAGAGGATTGTGTATATATAGCGTCACAGAGTGATACAGTGTGGAAACAGAACCTTTGGCTTAACTTGCCCAGCTACATATCCATATCCCTCCAAACCTGTCCTATCCATGTACCTGTCTTACTTTCTTAAATGTTGGGATCGTCCCTGCCTAAACCCTACCTTCTCTGGCAACTTGCTCCGTACACCCACCATCATATATGGAATGTGCTCCAAGATAAAATTGTTACGGCCATTACAATAGCGACATTTAAAATACATTTGGACAGGTAATGAATGGTTGGGAAAAGTCTGGAAGGATATAGGTCTAACATGGGGAAAATAGAACTAACTAGGTGAGCATCTTGGTTCACGTGAACGTGGTGGGTCAAATAACATGTTTTTGTTCTGGATGACTGAGATTTTAAATTAAGTAGAATTTTATAGGTGCTGAGACTTGGTGGCGCTATGGAGTGAATGGAACTCGCGCCATTCAGCTCCGTCAAAACTGCGTTAAAAACAGGGGTAAAAGGGGTAAATTGAAACCACTTACCAGAGGAGAACAGTTGTGAACGGCTCCGGTAGCGTTAAAAAGATGCGTGACGTCATCAGGCGCGCAACTTTACTAAGATGTATCGCTCCCCCCCCCACCAAGGGAAAAAGCCTGTGAAAAGGGAAGTAGGCCTCACTGGAGTCTCGGGCTTGAGTTTGAGTGCCCCCCAAGAAAATATTTTAAAGATGGACGACCTCAAAAAAATCATTATGGGTGAGTTGAAACAAATGCTTAAGGATATGAAAAAAGAATATAAAGAAGAAATAAAGACTTTAAGAGCCGACATCTTGGTGTATCATGAGAATTTTAAAGAAGAGTCCAAAAAGGAAGTTATAGCAGCTGTAAAGACTATGATGGATGAATGGAAAGATAAAGCGGATACTGATTTGCAACAACAGATGGATGTTGTAAACCGTAAAACTGGTGAGATGGAGGTGCTGCTGGATACCAAGTTGGAACCTATTATAACTTCACTTAACCAACAAAATGACGTAATCAAAGAACTGACTGAATCAACCAAAAAGCGCCTTGCCGAGAACAAGCGTTTATCAGAATTATTACATAAAATAACTGAGAAATGCATTGACGGAAGGACGTCAAAGGCGTAAGAATCTGCGTATTGTTGGGTTGAGTGAAGGCCGAGAGGGAAATCAAGACCCTCGAAAATTTGCTGCAAAACTTTTAAAAGATATTCTGAACTTGGACCAAGAACCTCTGCTGGGCCGAGCACACAGGGCATTGAGACGTACCCCTAGGAAGGATGCTCCCCCAAGACAGATGATTGTGAAGGTGGCTTACGATCATGTTTTTGAAGATATGATGAAGATAATACGAAATAAAAATCTCAAATATGAGGGAGACAACATCAGTATTTTTAGAGATTACCCTGCGGAAGTGGCCAAGAGGAGATCTTTATTTACAGAAACAAGAGGTATCCTGAGGAACATAAAGAATCTGAGATATGGCCTGATGTACCCGGCAACATTAAGGGTAACGTATGATAATAAGGAGCACCGCTTCACCAAACATACAGAAGCTCTTGAATTCTTGATGAGCTCACAATGATATTCAGAAGAAACTGGAAGAGGAAGGAGTAGAGGAAGAAGATGAAGGACACTGAGGTGCTCCATATTACTGATCACTTACTTGATGAGGACTGATTATTGATCACTTTATCTGATGTTATGACTGCAAGGTAACGTCGTTCACCGAAAGGTCACAATAAAGAAGAAAAGGAGGAGGATTAATACATTGAAGAAGGACTCGTCCGTAGATTAGTAGCCACACTAGTGTGGCACTAACCATAGTTGGAGATGTAAGAACTATATGGATTTGAGTATGATTGGTATAATGCAAAGAGACATGGACAGATATTAAAATTTCATCGATCTGATGTCTGGGTATAGGGTTGGGTTGGATGAGCTGAGACCATCAATTCGGGGGATGGGAGTTGGAATGTTTAGGGAATTAACGAACCAATTTAAGGTTTTAGCTCAATTAAATAGTTTTTGATATTATTTTTCTACACTTAAAAAAGATGCGCCAGTATAGATTCAAAAATGTATAAAACAAAGTTAGATATATAATAATTACAGGTGGAATTATATTCTCCTTATGAATATAGTGTCCTATTCTTCAAGAAAATATATCCCTAATCCACTGTAATTGGTGATTTTAAATGTACCTTAGATAATTATTTAGATAGATCATCAACGAAAAGGAAAAACACTTCTAAGTCAAGTACATTTATAAATTCCTTTATTAATACAGCAAACGTTAAGGATATCTGGAGAACTGATAACCCATCTGGTCGAGAATATTCATTCTTTTCACCTGTATTTGGAACCTACTCGAGGATAGACTATTTTTTAATAGATTCAAAATTAATCCCATTTACATATGACTCAAAATATCATAATATTATCTCGGATCACGCTCCATTAACATTTAAGATAAAATTAAAATTATTTTTTAATTATTTAGATAATTATTAAAACCTCTAACTGGAGACTCAACCCCCAAATATTAAAGGATAGGGCTTGTTATGATTACTTGGTAAAACAGATTAAATAATTTTTTGAAACTAATGACAAACCTAGAATTTCACCATCATTGCTCTGGGATACATTTAAAGCATTTATGCGTGGTGCGATAATATCAGCACACGCATACTTTAATAAGGAAAATCGAAAGACTCAACAAAAGTTGGAAAATGAAATAAAACAATTAGATATTGAAAATGCAATATCCCCTTCTAAGGGATTAAGTAATAAAATTGCATCATTAAAATACAAGCTAAATAAAATATACTCAAATCAGATTATTAAACTTTTTCAACAGACTAAACAAGTACACTTTGAATTTGGGGATAAACCACAAAAATTACTGGCACGACAGCTTAGAAAATTAGATGAGGAGAAAATTATACATAAAATTAGATCTGATCAAGGAGAAATATTGATTTTACCAAAAGATATCAATGATACATTTTTACAATATTATCATAATCTTTACTTATCTAAACAATCAGATGGAATGGAAACATTCCTACAAGAATGTCATATTAATAGTTTAGATCAGGAAGGTAGAGACTTGTTAAACGCTGATATATCAGTAAAAGATATTGAAGAATCAATTGGATCATTAAATAACGGTAAAGCTGCAGGCCCTGATGGCTTAGGTGTTAAATTTTATAAGACGTTTCATGATCTGATCTCTCCATGCTTACATACAATATATAAATATGCTTATGAAAGGAAAGTTACCAGAATCATTAAATGAGTCTCCAATTACACTTATCCCTAAAGCTGATAAAGATTTGGAAGACCCTGGATCATACAGAGCAATAGCTCTTTTAAATACTGATCAAAAAATACTAACTAAAATTTTATCTCGGAGGCTAAGTTTAGTGATTAATAAATTAATACATCATGACCAAACAGGTTTTATTCCAAAACGGTATTCATCGTATAATCTGAGACGTCTATTCAATGTCATGTACTCAAAAAGAGTGAATGATATTGAACTAGCTGTCATATCCTTAGATGCTGAAAAAGCATTTGACCAGGCTGAATGGCCATATTTATTTAAAATAATGCAGAAATTTCAACTGGGGGATAGATTCTACAAATGGGTAAAAATCATATACTCGAATCCAACTGCAAGAATATTAACAAATCAAATGCTATCAGCAAAATTTAAACTCTTTAGGGGTTGTAGACAAGGATGCCCGTTATCACCATTACTATTTGCTCTGGTAATAGAACCATTAGCTGAAATGATTAGATCAGAACCAGAAATATATGGATATAATACCAAAACTACAACGAATAAAATATCTCTATACGCAGATGACATCTTAATTTATATTACAAAACTGGAGATTAGTATTCCCAATCTATTTAATGTTATAACTAAGTTTAGTACATTTTCTGGGTATAGAATTAATTGGAATAAAAGTGAAATTATGCCTATAACTGGAATAAAATTAAATATATTAGAACAATTCCCACTTAAAATAGTCACAGACAAACTCAAATATCTAGGAATTAATGTATCTAAATCGTATAACTGTCTTTTTAAATATAATTACCCTCAATTATTAAATAAACGAAAAATATATATTTTATATTGGAAAACACTACCTATATCAATGATCGGTAGAATAAATGCTATAAAAATGATTTTTTAACCTCAATTGTTATATTTATTTCAAGCAATCCCTTTATATCTCCCTAAAATGTTTTTTAAAAATATAGATACTTTGGTTAATAGTTTTATTTGGGACTATAAAAACCATCGAATAAGTAAAAAACATCTATGTAAATCTAAAATAAATGGTGGACTAGCACTACCAAATTTCCTATATTATTTCTGGGCAGTTCAGATTAAGAATATGAATTTTTGGTTGGTAAATTTAGATCATGAACCAAGCTGGCTAAAGATGGAAAAGGGAGACTGTTTGCCTTTTGATGTAGGTTCGATTCTTTTTGCACCAAGGGAAGTACAAAAAAAAATGTATGGTAATAACCCTATAATTCATAGCAATAGACGTATTTGGAAACAAATAGTTAAGACCCTACATATGGATAATTTGTCACTTTTTTGCCAATTATGAATAATCCTTTGTTTAAGCCCTCTGTATTGGACAAGGGGTTTAAACACTGGAATGGTTTAGGAATTAAAAGGATAGAACATCTTTACAAGGAAGGACATTTTTTTTCATTTCAAGAGTTACAGGATATCTATGGATTGCAGTCAAATAACATATTTAGGTATTTACAAATTAGAAATTATATTAAGTCAAATACGCAAGACTATAAAAATAGAAAACCAGGATTATTAGATGAATTGTTTAATAAACACCCAAATACAGAAAAATTAATAGTGTATATATATATATATAGTACTATTTTGGATAAGGAAATCCCAACTTCGGAAATATATCGACAAACATGGGAAAATGAAATGTGTTCATCTATAACGAAGGAAACTTGGGAAGAAAGTCTACAATGTATACATCGTTGCTCATTAAATGCTAGACATATATTGATACAATTTAAGGTATTATACAGATTACATTATTCAAAATCGAAATTAAATAGAATTTATTCTAACATTTCTCCTATTTGTGATAAATGTCAGAACTTGGAAGCTAATTTAACGCATAGTTTTGTAACATGTATAAAACTTAATTATTATTGGACAGAAATCTTTAGAGTTATCTCTGAAGTTCTTAAAATTAAACCAGACCCAGATCCAAAATTAATAATATTAGGAGTTCCGGATTCAAATCTAATATTAACAGTAAATCAAATAAATTTCTTGGATTACTGTTTGATAATAGGGAAAAAATTTATATTGAAATTTTGGAAGGGAACATTATCCCCCACAATTAAAATGTGGACAGTGGAAATGTTGGAGACGTTACATTTGGAAAGAATCAGATTTGTCCTAATGGACAAATACAAACTCTTTGAACAGATATGGTCTCCATATACAGAATATTTGAAGGGGTAGCTGTTCTTGGCATCACAACTCAATGGGTACCCGCAGAGATGCCAAGTGTCCAGGATTCGCCGTATTTTGTCCCGGCGAAATAACCTTTTTACGGTGTTCCGGCAGCCAAACATGCTGTTACGGAACACCGCCGCGCCGGTGTTCCTCCCGTGGTGAACGCGGGCGCCATGTGTCCCCGGTTTGCCAGCCCTGGCAGCTCGCAGCCACGCCCGGCCCAGAGCCCGGGCGGCGCCGGCCCGCGCGATCAGCGGCACTTTGCCGGGCCCCAGTGGCCGCGCGTGCGCAGTGGGGGAGGGTTGCCGGGCCCCAGTGGCCGCGCGTGCGCAGTGGGGGAGGGTTGCCGGGCCCCAGTGGCCGCGCGTGCGCAGTGGGGGAGGGTTGCCGGGCCCCAGTGGCCGCGCGTGCGCAGTGGGGGGGAGGGTTGCCGGGCCCCAGTGGCCGCGCGTGCGCAGTGGGGGAGGGTTGCCGGGCCCCAGTGGCCGCGCGTGCGCAGTGGGGGAGGGTTGCCGGGCCCCAGTGGCCGCGCGTGCGCAGTGGCCGCGCGTGCGCAGTGGGGGAGGGTTGCCGGGCCCGGCGCCATTTCGAGCCACGCCACCCAGAGCCCGGGCGGTGCCGGCCCGCGCGATCAGCGGCACTTTCTTGCCGCCAGCCGGCCGCTCGCGGCAGCCCCATCACCGGGCCTCCCCCCCACCCCCACCCCCACCCAGTGCGCAGGCGCAGACCCGCCAGCAACCTTGCCAAGTGCGCATGTGCCGCACCCGCCCGCCGGCAGCCCGCTGATCTGCACCAGTGCGCAGGCGCATAGCCGCCGGCAACAACCCCAAGTGAGTATGTTACGGAGAGAAATGCATTTAACCCCATTTGTTACGGACAAATGGGTTGAATGTTACTGTGAACTAAATTTAGGGTTGGCATCTCTGTACCCGGCAGGATTAGATGAAAATAACTCTCTGTTTTTCTTTTTGATTTGTATACATGTCTCCATTGATATTGCTATTTGAAATTGTGTTATTCACTATTAAGATGTATACTATAATCTCTCTTTTTTTTCCTATATACTTTATTTTAATTGAATACATATAACAAGAATATATGCACATATATATATTTTTTTCTTCTCTCTTTTCTCTTTCTCTTTCTTTATAATCAAAATTATTATTTAATCACCATTCTTATTGATTAAAATCTATTCTTTTTCTATCAAAAAAAAAATAGAAGTTTATAAGAACTATTCGTAACATTCGTATACTTATTGAAATAAGTTGGTTGTGTATTTGAAAAGTTGTTATACCGTTGTTATGATGGATTCCTTTTAATAAAAATATTATTACAAAAAATAATTTTATAGGTGCTTCAAATATATTTATTGTATATCAGACATTTTCTGCCAGAAATATGGGACTAAGGTGCTATTTCCGTGCCCTTGCCTCCAGCAATTCTGCAATATCTATTTTGTAATGTTGAGCTTGAATCTTATTCTGTTGCAAAATCTTACAAGTGAGGAGTTGCGAGAAGACGCATGTAAGGGCCTCATCAGTGATGGAAGTTGAAACCAATGTTCCCTGTTCCCTAAAGAGTGAGCACATCTTGGATGTCCTGGAATCAATTTGGCCTCTACTTAACATAAATTCATAATATTTTACCACGTATTTACAAGAAACCTGAATGATAATAATGATGTGAAAAATAAACATGCCATGCATGCACAATCTTAACTTTAAAAAAAAAATTAGTATTTGAATTAAGGAAGGGATATGACTCGATTCTTTGATTCCCAGAGGTCATTGAACTGTCCTGTATAGATCTTTGCTGTATTATTCCAGCAAATAATACATTTTGGGAAATATTTGGGGCATATACCAATATTAATGCTGTAATTAATTTGCTGTAATATATTTCTGAGCCCGGGGAATTGTATTAAAACGGATGATGTGTCTGTATGTCACATTGGAATGCGGAATACTGTAAGGCTTTACAAGTGCAGTTGGGAAGAAGGCGATTCCTTTGGTAAATGGATCACAAGGTAACAACAGAAACTTTCATTTATAGCTTTAAAGTGGTGAAAATATACAATGTGTGATTCGTACACATTCAAACAAATTGATATAAGGTTACTGTATGGAGATATTGGGGCAGGGTTATTGAAAGGCTTTGCCCAAGAAGGAGATACAAGAGTTTGTAGATGCTGGATTCTTAAGCAAAAAACAGTGCTGGAGGAATTCTGGAGGTGAGACAGCAAGCATTATGATGGGAATATTTATCATTTTTGGACCTTCAGACATGGGGTGGGGAAAGAAAGCTGGAAAAGAGATGTGGGTGTGGAGTAAAGCCTGGCAAGTGATAAGTGGATACAGGGGAAGGGATGTAGATGGAGGTGTAGAGACTCTTTGCAACTTATTCGTTCACTCATCCCTTCTCGCTCCCATCGTGAGGCACTTTCTCCTGCAGGAGATACAACACGTCCTTGTATCTCTTATGTCACGTTCATCCAGAGGCACCAGTCGCCCATCGAGGTGTGATAGAGGTGAACGAGGTTAACGTGCATCTCTCTCAACCTGGTCTGTTATATTCCCTGCTCTCAATGTGGCCCTCTCTATGTTGGCGAGACCAAACATAGATTAGACAATAGTTTCGCCCAACGCTTGTGTTGTCGCTGATTGTGGATCATTAGCTGATTGAGATTCACTATGTTTTAACAATAAATCATGATCATAGTGAATGGCGGTGCTGGCTCGGAGGGCTGAAAGGCCTACTCCTGCACCTATTGTCTATTGTCTATAATATAGGACTCTGACAGCATGCACTCTTTTTCAGACACATTTTATTTATTTGTCTGCCAAGGCCTGTTGGACTCCTGGTTGTTAACTATTTTAATTCCCCTTTTCTGTCCCTGGCCACCATTGCCAGCATGAGACCACGTGTAAACTGGAAGACCAGCATTTCAAATTCCACTTGGGTAGCCTACAACCCAATGATATTCATAATTATCCAACTTCACATAATACTCCCCCTACTCCTCTCACTCTTTCCTGCTCCCACCCCTGTGCGCATACATTTCTCCCAATACCCAGTCACCCTGTTCCTCTACTCTCCCCTGTAAGCTTGTCTGCCACCCCCACCACCTGACTTCCCCATTTGCCTTTTATCTCCCATCATCTTTTGCCAATATTCCTCCTTCCAGGTTTGCATTCCACTCCATCCACTTGCCAATCACCCCCCACCCCTGTCATTGGTATCAACCAATCACTTGCCAGGCTTTGTTCCACCTCCACCTCTTTTTCCAGTTTTCACCTCCATAATTCAGTCTGAACAAGGGTCTCATCCTGAAATACTTGCTTTATCCATTCTCCACAGGTGCTACCTGACACGCTGAGCTCCTCCAGTACTTTGCTTATTAGTCCAAGCATTTTTTAAGGTGCTTCTTGCGGAAAGAAAAGAAACGTGAGCAAGTTTTAACAATAAATTCCAAAGCCAAGGATGCTGACAGCTGAAGGTATGCCTGCAATAGAAGGGATTAAAACGAGGTCAAATTGGGGAAGTGCAAGTATCTTGAAGAGTTATACAAATAGATATTAGAAATGAGACTTGGAAATAATTTAAAAACTGAGATGTAAATGTTAAAGTTGAAGGACTGCTTAACTGGGAGCTGATTCAGTCAGTAAATATCAAATAGGAATGATGGGTATTGTATCATGAGGGAAAGTAGTTTAAGAATGCATTAAAATTTACATATGGTACACGACACTGAAATGGTCAAAAACATTGTCGAGCTGAGGTAGTTTCTTCAGCATCCATGTAGAAACTGCTTTTGATGTGGATGAGAAATGGGAGAGAAATAAATCCCTATGGATCCCTTAGAAGTAAAGAAGAAACTGCAGATTTGCGGACACTGATAAGAACGGAACTGTGCAAGTGCAGTCCAATCCAGCACAACAGCAGTTTCATAATCACATAGCATGTCTTAATTGACTTTGATCAGAGTTTTATCAATTATAGTTGAGGCAGGCAGCTGAGTCATAAGCATAGTTGGGAGGCCATAATCCTCTAGGAAGTTTGGTATTGGCCAAAAATTTGGAAGAATAGAGGGATTTTTAGATGCTTACTTTGAAGAATGATGTGATAATGGTGTAGAATTGTAGTGATACAGTGAAAACAGGCCCTTTGGACCAACCTACCCACACCGGCCAACATGTCCCAGCTACACTAGTCCCACTTGCCTGCGCTTGGTCCATATCCCTCCAAACCTGTCCTATCCATGTACCTGTCTAACTGTTTCTTAAACATTGGGATAGTCCCAGCCTCAACTACTTAATCTGGCAATTTATTCCATACACCCACTATCCTTTGTGTGAAAAAGGCACCCCTCAGATTCCTATTAAATCTCTTTTCCCCTTCACCTTGAACCTATGTCCTCTGGTCCTCGATTCCCTTAGTCTGGGCAAGAGATTCTGTGCATCTCCCCGATCTATTCCTCTCGTGAATTTATACACCTCTATAAGATCACCACTCATCCCCCAAGGAATAAAGACCCTGCCAACTCAACCTCTCCCAACAGCTCAGACAGTCCAGTCCTGACAACATCTTCGTAAATCTTCTCTGAACCCTTTCAAGCTTGATAATATAACCATATATAATCATATAACAATTACAGCACGGAAACAGGCCCTCTCGGCCCTTTTAGTCCGTGCCGACCAATATCTTTCCTATAACATGGGCTGAACTGAACACAGTAGTCTAAATGCGGTCTCACCAACGTCTTATACAACAATTATACTCAATACTCTGACTGATGAAGGCCAATGTGCCAAAAGCCTTTTTGGCCACCTTATCTACCTGTGACTCGACCTTCAAGGAACCATGCACCTGCACTCTAGGATCCCTCTGCTCTACAACACTCCCCAGAGGCCTACCATTTACTGTGTAGGTCCTGCCCTTCTTAGATGTCCCAAAATGCAAAACCTCACGACTCTGTATTAAATTCTATCAACCATTCCTCAGCCCACCTGGCCAATTGATCCAGATCCTACTGCAATCTTTCACAACCATCTTCACTATCTGCAAAACCATCCACTTTTATATCATCAGCAAACTTGCTAATCTTGCCCTGTATGGCCTCACCCAAGCAGTAATGGGCCCAGCATCGAACCTGAGGTACACCACTAGTCACAGGCATCCAGTCCGAGAAGCAACCGTCCACCATCACCCTCTGCTTTCTTCCATGAAGACAATTTGCTATCCATTCAGCTATCTCTCCTTGGATCTCATGCGATCTAACCTTCCAGAGCAGCCTACTGTGCGGAACCTTATTGAATGGCTTACTGAAATCCATGTACACCACATCTACAGCTTTGCCCTCATTGACCTTTTTGCTCACATCCAAATGCCTGTATAACCTATCCCTCAGAATGCTCCCTAGTAACTTTCCAACGACGGATATTAAGCTCACCAGCCTATAGTTCCCTGCAGTCCTTCTTGAATAGAGGCACAACATTTGCCACCCTCCAGTCTTCAGGCACCTCTGCTGTATTTGAGGACGACTCGTAAATTTCAACCAGGGCTCCTGCAATTTCCTCTCTAGTTTCCCACAGTATCCTTGGATATATCTGATCAGGCCCTGGAAAATTGTCTACCTTCATACACAATAGTATCTTCATTATTTCTTCGATGGTAACACTAACTGCTCTCAAGACACTTCCATTGCCCATCTCCTGTGGCTCCACATGGAGGTGACTGCTTTGATTCCTGAGAGGTGCCCTTTTCCCCGTTATGTATTTATAAAATCTTTTGGGATTGTATCTTTGAATGTAGTGATGCCATATTTTATGAGAGCAGCATTAATTAATTTATAGCCGGAAGGAGAGTTCCGTGGATTGTTTGTGTAGAAAGGAACTGATGCTGGTTTAAACTGAAGGTACACACAAAAAGCTGGAGTATCTCAGCGGGACAGGCAGCATCTCTGGAGTGAAGGAATGGACTATCGACTGACGTCTATTACAAACCCAATGACTCCCACAACTATCTTGACTACACTTCTTCCCACCCCGCTTCCTGCAAATACTCGATCGCCCTACTCCCTATTCCTCCATCTACGGCGCATCTGCACCTAAGATGAGGTGTTCCATACCAGGACATCAGAGATGTCCTCATTCTTTATGAAACAGGGGGGGGGGTTCCCCTCTCCCATCATAGATGAGGCTCTCACTCGTGTCTCCTCTGTACCCCGTAGCTCTGCCCTTGCTCCCACTCCCCCATGTCACAACAGAGACAGTCCCCCTAGTCCTTACATTTCACCCCATCAGGCGTCGCATACAACATATAATCCTCCACAATTTCTGCCACCTCCAACGGAATCCCATCACTAACCACATTTTTCCATCTCCACCTCTTTCCGCCTTCCGCAGAGACCATTCCTTCCTCAACTCCCTGGTTAACTCATCCCTTCACACCCAAACCAAGATGTGGACTCGTATACATCGTCGAGCCCAAACGTAAACTGGGCGATCGTTTAGCTGAACACCTTCACTCAATCCGCCTGAATCTACCTGATCTCCCAGTTGCTAAACGCTTTAATTCTCCTTTCCATTCCCACACAGACCTTTCTGCCGTAGGTCTCCTCCATTCTCAGAGTGAGGCCAAACGCAAATTGGAGGAACAGCAAATCATATTTCACTTGGGCAGCTTCCAACCCAGAGGTATAAATATTGATTTCTCTAACTTCAGTTTGCCCCGGCATTCCCCCTCTTTCTCTCCATATACCTCCCCCCCCCCCACACTAGCTTCCCATTTTCACCTAACAAACACCTATTTCTTTAATAATCATAACTTTTTTGCATATCTTTCATTCATTGATCTTTATCTCACTGCATCATCACCTATATATCTTGTTTCCCTTATCCTAACCAGTCTGAAGAAGGTCGCGACCCGAAATGTCACCCATTCCTTCTCTCCAGTGATGTCTGCCCTGATGAGTTACTCCAGTTTTTGTGTCTACTTTCTGTGAATTGTTTCATGGGGTGAGGACCAAGAGAATAATAGGGAGGTTTCACTGACATACTCACTCAAGATCATCATCAACTGCTCAAACCAGTCTGGTGCAAGGAGAGAGATAACAGGCCAGTTGTGCAGGAGAGTAAATCAACATGCAGGGGAGTAGATCAACAAGATCATCAACAGTTGCAGACTGGAAGAAACCTGATGCAAAGTATCTCTGGATTTCTGACCTTGAATCATTAAAAAGGCAGTTGTGACCCTATTCTGTGGAATCTCTGTGCAGCCTGTTCGCTGAGCTATCTCCTGAGTGATCGCTGTTCATTTTGGCAGATGTGAGGAACCTGTCCCTTAATTCAGCACAGGATTTCCTGTTCCTCTTCTTCAAGCAGCATGAATTTGAAGGGCTTTCTCCTGGTCTTCTCATTAATCCATATTTCGTTATTACATGGAAGGTTGTTTGGCTGAGTAAATCTGTGCCGCCTCTCAGGCGAAACCTACCAAATCCATTCTCTCACCTGTTTCCCGATTAATGTATTATCTTACCATTAACTCCCCTTTGATTCTCCCATGAGCCACCTACACTGTGAGTAATTTATAGTTGACACCGTACAAAGCTGTGCATTTTTGGGATATGGATGGAAGCCAGAGACAATTGCAGGAAGAGCGTGCGAGCTCCACTTATCAATGAAAATCAGGATTGAATCAAGTTGCTATAGCCATTTAGCCACATTGCTACAGTTTACACTCAGTGGCAAAGCTCTGTTTAAATCCAAAAGGGTTTGCCCAAAGGCTTCTAATTTGTCGAGTTAACCTTTGTTGGTCGAAAGATGAACTAAAACTAATGTTTGATGAATTATGAAGTTACATGCAAATAATTTATCATTTTAAACAGAGCCAGTCGCCAAGGTTTTTCTGCTCCCATGTACTGTTTTCTGGTGGATAACTGACCCAATTGGCGGACTTTGCGCAAACATGGATTGATATTATTAAACACCAATTCAGACCACACCAATACCAACAGCACACTTCTGGCATGCATTAATGCACAAGATGGACTCTCGAATAGAATTAGTCACATTTAAAATGGACACCCACAATCCACAGAGTTCTTAAGGCTTTTCAGTGTTATACTATCTGACCAGTTTCAAAATAAAAGTACTTCAAATAAGTTGGAGAAACAAGGAACTTCAGATGCTAGTTTGTAAAAAAAGACCCAAAGTGCAGGAGGTAGCATTCCTGGCGAGCATGTATAGGGGTTTCGGGTTGGGCCCTTTTTCAGACTGGAGGAGGAAGTTAAAAGCATAGCAGGTAATAGGTGAACACAGGCGAGGGTTTTTTTTTGGATAGGCAGATGGTTAGGCAAAGGCCAGCGATGAGACAAAAAGGTGCGAGACAGAATTGTAGAGGATGGAAGAGCGACATGGTGGTGCAGCGGTGGAGTTGCTGCCATACAGCGCCAGAGACCCTGGCTCAATCCTGACTACAGGTGCTTGTCTGTACGGAGTTTGTTTGTTCTCTCCGTGACCTGCGTGGGTTTTCTCCAGGATATCCGGTTTCCTCCTACACTCCAAAGACGTACAGGATTGTAGGTTAATCGACGTGGTATAATCTGCATCATTGGTGGCACTATTTCCGCACTGTATCTCGAAACTAAACTAAAGTTGCAAATTGTTAAGGCAGAGGAAGGAATGTAGGTGGAGCGAGACAGGAGAAATAGGTATGAGTCTAGGTGCGGCTTGGAGGGGGGGGGGGGAAATTAAATGTTCATACCATTGGGTTGTCAGCTACCCAAGTGGTATACAAGGTGCTGTTCCTCCAGTTTGCGTGTGGCAACACTCTGACAATGGAGGAAGCCAGAACAGAAAGGCCAGTATGGGAATAGGAGTTAAAATGATTAACAACCGGTTGATTTGGTTGGCCTTGGCAGACTGAGCACATGAGTTCGCAAAATGGTCGCCGAGTCTTCAGTTATTCTCACATATATACAAGAGGCCACAGCGAGAATTAAATTGCATTTGTTCCCTGCAATACATTAGATATATTTTTCTAACTTCCTGCAGTCTGTTTAATTGTGATCTCATTCAGCTTCCTGAGAACTTACTGTTTAGATTCCAGCTTAACTCGTACTGCAATTTATCATGTTCACTGCCATTAAATGTGTCTATAAACTCTGACAGTTTTTTTTTTTAAATTTCAGACACTGTCAACAATATATTTTATGGATCCTATATGAAGTAATCCTGAAAGGTATGTATTTGCAACATTAGCAATGAAACTGTGGAGCAGGCAATTTGATTTGTTAAAGTATGAAATTGTGCATGATGCTGAATTAATATGGGGGAAATATTTTCCCACACATCAACTTTTAAAATTTGGGCATTACAAAATGTTGAGCTTGTTTTTGCAGCTTTGGAATATTAACGATATTGATCCATATTAATGTTTAAACATTTTTTTAATCTTCTGCTTGGTAGAAGATAAAATCTGGCTGGTTTTACATGTTATTTGCTTATTATTGCTTATGTAAAGCAATGTTATTGTCAGAAATTTTAAAGATTAGCGGTAACGTGTAGCCAAGTATTGTGGAAAATTATGTTGTCCTTATGGGCCTATGTTATGAGAGTGCTGTTTAGAAGCTATGAATGAACTTGTATGCCTCTGCACTTCAGTTGAAATATAGTCAGTCATACAGCATGAAGCAGGTCCTTCGGCGCAACTTGCCCATGCAACCAAGGATGGGATATAAAGGATGGGACTAAAAAAACATTACCTCTCCTGTTCATATGTTCAACTTACCAAACAGTGAAAGGCTTGGATGATGTGGATGTGGAGAGGATGTTTCCACTAGTGGGATAGTCCAGGAACAGAGGTCATGGCCTCAGAATTAAAGGGCGTTCCTTTAGGAAGAAGATGAGGAGCAATTTCTTTAGACAGAGGGTGGTGAACCTGTGGAATTCATTGCCACAGAAGGCTTTGGAAACCATCAATTGATATTTTTAAGGCAGATATTGATACATTCATGATTAGTACAGGTCTTAGGGGTTATAGGGAGGACAGGAGAATGGGGTTAGGGAGGGAGAGATAGATCAACCATGATTGAATGATGGAGTAGACTTGATGGGCCGAATGGCCTAATTCTGCTGCTATCACTTTTGAACTATACAGAACCTCCAGGAACGGGGCGTGAAAGAGGTGATTGGTTCAGGAATTTGATAAAGCGGTGGTGGAAGTTGCTGTTCTTAAATCTGGATGTCCGAGATGTCAAATCGTGTATTGTTTGGATGGTAGCAGAGAGTAAAGGGGATGACCAGGGTGGCAGGCATCCTTGACAATACTTCCAGCTTTCCTGATGCACTGCATCATGAAGACGAAGTGGGCTAAGTTCACCACTCTGCAGGTTTGAGAGGTCAAGAGCAGGCAGTTGCTATACATCTGAGACGCATGTCAAAGAACATAGTCCATTACAACACAGGAACAGTAATAAAAATGAATTGTAGATGCTGGGTTTATACCAAATACAGACACAAAATGCTGGAGTAACTCAGACTGAAGAATGGTCCCGAATTGGGTCATTTGGAGCAGAATTAGGTCATTTGGCCCATCAAGTCTACTCCTCCATTCAATCATGGCTGATCTATCTCTCCCTCCTAACCCCATTCTCCTGCCTTCTCCCCATAACCTCTGACACCTGTATTAATCAAGAATTTATCTATCTCTGCCTTGTATATATCCACTGACTTTGACTCCACTGTCTTCTGTGACAAAGAATTCCACAGATTCACCACCCTCTGACTAAAGAAATGTCTCTGACTCCTAAAAGGACGACCTTTAATTCTGAGGCTTTTGACCTCCAGTCTAGACTCTCCCACCAGTAGAAACATCCTCTCCATATCTACTCTATCCAAGCCTTTCACTATTCTGCATGTTTCAATGAGGTCCCCCTCATTCTTCTACACTCCAGCGAGTATAGGCCCAGTGCCTTAATTTGAGGAAGGAAGTGCCCTAATTTGAGGAAGGACATTCATGCTATTGAGAGATTGCAACGTAGGTTCACAAGGTTACATCCCGGGATGACGGGACTGTCATATGAAAAACGAATGGAGCGACTGGGCTTGTATTCACTGGAATTTAGAAAGATGAGAGGGGATCTTATAGAAACATATAAAATTATTAATGGATTGGGACCCGCTAGATGCAGGAAACATGTTCCCGATGTTGCGGGTGTCCAGAACCAGGGGCCACAGTTTAAGAATAAGGGGTAGGCCATTTAGAATTGAGATGAGGAAAAACCTTTTCACACAGAGAGTTATGAATTTGTGGAATTCTCTGCCTCAAAAGGCAGTGGAGGCCGATTCAATGGATGCATTGAAAAGAGAGTTAGATAGAGCTCTTAGAGCTAGCAGAATCAAGGGGTATGGGGAGAAGGCAGGAACGGGGTACTGATTGTGGATGATCAGCCATGATCACATGTACTCCTGACGGTCTCCACAGCCCTCTGCAGAAATAAGTTCCACAGATTAACTACCCTCTGACTGGAGAAGTTCCTCCTCACCTCTTTTCTAAATGAGCGCCCTATAATTCTTCTAAATATAGTTTAGTTTAGAGATACAGCGTGGAAACAGACTCTTCGGCCCACCGGGTCCGCGCTGACCAGCGATCCCCACACATTAACACTATCCTACAGACACGAGGGACAAGTTTAACATTTACCAAGCCAATTAACCTACAAACCTAAACATCTTTGGAGTGTGGGAGGAAACCAAAGATTTCAGAGACCACGCAGGTCATGGGGAGAAGGTACAAACTCAGTACAGACAGCACCTATAGTCTGGATAGAACCGGGGTCTCTGGCGCTGCAAGCCCCGTAAGGCAGCAACTCTACCGCTGTGCCACTATGCCGCCTCTTGGGGCTAAAGGAATCAAGGGATATGGGGGAAAAGCATGAACAGGGCACTGAATTTAGATGATCAACCATGATCATATTGAATGACGGTGCAGGCTCGAAGGGCCGAAGAGCCTATTCCTGCACCTATTTTTCTATGAAGGTATGACCTCTGGTGTTAGACTCTCCCACCAGTGGAAACATCCTTTCCCAATCCATTCTATCTATGCCTTTCTTTATTCTGTAAATTTCAATGAAAGACACAAAAAGTTGGAGTAACTCAGTGGGACAGGCAGCATCTGTGGAGCAAAGGAATGTGTGTCGTTTCGGGTCGAGGCCCTTCTTCAGACTGAAAGCCATGGGAAAGGAAAACGAGAGATATAGATGATGATGTAGAGAGATATAGAACAATGAATGAAAGATGTGCAAAAATGTAACAATGATAAAGGAAACAGGCCTTTGTTGGCTGTTTGTAATGTGTAAACGAGAACCTGGTGCAACCTGGCTGGGGGAGGGATGGAGAGAGGGAATGCCTGGGTTACTTTAAGTTAGAGAAATCAATATTCATGCCACTGGCCTGTAAGCTGCCCACGCGAAATAAGCGATGCTGTTCCTCCAATTTGCGTTTAGCCTCCCTCTGACAATGGAGGAGACCAAGGACAGAATGTGGGAATGGGAAGGAGAATTAAAGTGTTTAGCAACTGGGAGAGCGGGTTGGTCCAGGTGGACTGAGCGAAGGTGTTCAGCGAAACGATCGCCCAGTCTACGTTTGGTCTCGCCGATGTATACCAGTCCACATCTTGAACAAAGGATACAGTAGATGAGGTTGGAGGAGGTGAAAGTGAACCTTTGCCTAACCTGAAAGGACTGTCGGGGTCCTTGGAAAGAGTCGATGGTGAAGGAGAAGCAACATGTTGCATATTCTGTGGTTGCAGGGGAAGGTACCTAGGGAGGAGGTGTTTGGGTGGGAAAGGAAGAGTTAATCAGGGAGATGAGGTAAAATGTAAGGACAAGGAGGACTCTTTTGTGGGGTGACGCCTGTTTGGTGGTGAGTAGTCACCCAAAGAATCGTACCATTTTTTGGTCGCCGCTGGATTTTCAACTCGAAAGGCCGAATGGCCTACACCTGCACCTATTGAAAATTTTCGAGAACCTGCTGCGACTATGACGGGTGCTGGCAAGTCGCGTAAGTGGGACGGGCCCTTTACACTTCCAATTGTTGACCCCCCCCACCATTTAGTTTAAAGCTATGGTAATGTCCCCCTATGTTTATCCTATTTCTAATAAAGCCATCCATTCCAATTACTTGCTGTACTTTAGTAACATAGTCAGGCCAAGTTGTGTATATTGTCATATGCACGTGCAAAATTAAAATATTGCTTGCTGCAGCATCGCAGGCACATAGATTCAGACAGCACACTAAAACATAAATTATCCACAAATTAAAATCTGGAAGACAGTAAAAAGAAAACAAAGACTGCACAAACAAAACATTAGTGCAAAATCTGTTAGGAGACAAGTTCATGGTAGTACAAGAAGTAGACTGGAGTATTCGGTTGTTGAGGCAGGATTAGTGTTGTGAAGATTGGTTCCACAACCTAATAGTTGCAGGCAAGTATTTTTCCCTGAACCTGGAGTGCTACTTCAGGCTTCTGTACCTCCTGCCCTTCAGGAGCAGCAAGAAGAGGGCCTTACCCGGGTATCTTATTCTTGATGATAGATACCACCCTCATGTGGCAACACCTCTTTAGTTTATTATTGTCATGTTGAGGTACAATGAAACACTTTTGATTGCTTGCTATGCAGTCAAAGAAAAGACTATGGATGATTACAATCAAGCTGTCCACAGTCTTCAGATAAAGGGGTACACATAGAGGATAAAGGTAAAGACCAATTAAAGATAGTTCAATGCTCTTCAATGAGGTAGATGGGAGGTTAGGACCATACTCTAGCTGATGAGACTGTCTGGGAAGAAACTGTCGCTGAATCTGGAGAAATGCAGGGCAACTTTTTTTTACAGTGAGGCCGATTAGTGCCTGGAACATGCTGCTAGGCCTGATGGTCGAGGTAGATGCAATAATGGCATTTACGAGACTTTTGTACGGGCATATGGATATGCAGGGAATGGAGGAATAGGGATTATGTACATGGTATTTGCAACATGTTTGGCACAGACATAGGTCGAAGGAGTTGTATGTTCCAATGTTATCTGCATGGTAATCTGGTCAGGTCAGATTCCTTTCAACAGTAGCATTTATGATTTATTTAACAGAATCACAGTCACACAGCAAAAAAGGCTTTTCAATGCTTGTGCTCATACCAGCCATTGTACCTGTCTATGCTAATACCATCTGATTGCACTTGGACCATAGACTCTGTGTCATGGCTAATCATGTCTCCACCTACATAATTAAATATTGAGAGTACCTGTCCCTACCACATCTTTCGGGCAGTCATCAAATGTTTTGTTTTGTTTAATTTCAACCACCCTATCGGTAAAAAGAAATACTTTTTATGCAATATCCTGCTTTTCTATCCCTCCTACCAAAGTCGATAAGTTTACATTTCCCTCTATAATATGTTCCCTGTATAATATCTGCCAGAAATTGGTCCACTTTTGCATATCCTTATCTTTCCTGTGAATCTTCCTTGCTTTTCCAACAATCTTTGTTTTGTCATCAACTTCAGCCAGAGTACACCAGCTCTGTCAACATTTTTGGTCTTTTGGAGTAAGTGCCCATGATAGGGTCAAAATGCCTCCATTTGTTACAATTTATTTATCATATCCCACATTCCTCTCCCATTTTCCTTCATAATATAAAACTATTCCCATCTCTTTCCCAGTTCAGAAACCAAAAGATGGAGTATTTTTCCAATGTCCTGGCTGGCCTTCTTAGTTTTTCTAGTTTTGTTTTGATTTTCAAGTTCTGACTTTGTTCTGTAGTTCATTGAAGCAAAAAAACAAGACAAAACTCTTTTTTGAAGGAATTAAGCTTGTGTTTGTCCTGAAGGTTGCATTACCAACCATTTTGGACTTAATTGTGAAGTATTATGACACAGTGTAGGGGGATTTCCAGGTCTTGTATCCTGTTGAAAACTGAGAAGCAGCATAAGCATCCTATGCAGGTGGTGCATCCGCTCATGTTCTGAGGAGCTTGAGAAAAGTATTCTTCCTAAATGCAATGCAGTCAGAATCCATCTGCAAGGAAATATTTGAGGAAAAAAATGCTCATTTTATAATTACTGCGTCTGATTCCAATTCTTTTGCATCATTGTTTATATTTGCAAAGAATGGGGAAAAAGCTGTCAAATAGATAGCTATATCAAAAACACAACAAAATGATTTCAATTTGCAAATTCTGTCCATTTTTAATTTTTAACCCAACAAAGTCAACTTAGTTCCACTATTTTCTGCCTTTTGCGTTATTGTTGGTAGCTGAGGTTCTAGGTTCTGTTTCTGGCAGGTCATCTGCATAAACGGGCATGAGAAACTGGGACTGGCCTATGATTCAGTTTATCCAGCTACGTGCAATGGGGAAACACCTGGAGTCTGTTAGCCCCACTGCTAAGCAAAGAACAGGCAGTTGATGCTCATGAAGCATTTTTAATTTTATTTTACAAATTAAATTCTGCTATAACGTGTGTTTCCATAACACAAATTAGACATAACACGACCAATGAATTAGGGGACACAATTTAAATTACGTGGGCCATATTGTTATAAGGTGATTTTGATAGGGAACGAGCGAATCACTTAAAATTTACTTTAGAATATTGATGTACAATAACGGAATAACTAATAAAATATTAAGAGTATGTGGCAGATAACACACAAAACTACAATCATGAGGTGAAAAGGACTGAAAGAGTAAGAAAAAGACTACTTAAAAGTAAGATAGACACAAAATGCTGGAGTTATAGCAAAATGAGGAATGGGTGACGTTTCGGGTCGAGAGCCTTCTTCAGACCCGAAACGTCACCCGTTCTTTCTCTCCAGAGATGCTGCCTGTCCCACTGAGTTACTCCAGTATTTTATGTCTATCTTCAATTTAAACCAGCATCTGCAGTTCTTTCCAACTTAAAAGCAAGACAGTATTACATTCAATTAGAAATAAAGTCCGCGGTACTGTAAGAGGAGATCTGCAGTGTCCCATTTTCAAGGTAACCTCAAGGTATGTCCCTTCGATTTTCCAGCATCTTTAGTTCCTCCTTAAACATATTGTCTACTCCACTGCATCTCCTCAAAGAAGGGCTTCGGCCCGAAACGTTGCCTATTTCCTTCGCTCCATAGATGCTGCCGCACCCGCTGATTTTCTCCAGCACTTTTGTCTACCTTCGATTTTCCAGCATCTGCAGTTCCACCTTAAACATTTTGTCTACTCCACTGCGACATCTCCTCAAGGTAAGCCTACTTTGAAGAAGTTCTCCTCCTCCCTCCGAAGACAGCTTTACAACCTCCTCTCCTCTTCCTTTCTTCTTCCCACCCCTCCCACCCCCCACCCTACATCAGTCTGAAGAAGGGTTTCGGCCCGAAACGTTGCATATTTCCTTCGCTCCATAGGTGCTGCCGCACCCGCTGAGTTTCTCCAGCACTTTTGTCTACCTTCGATTTTCCAGTATCTGCAGTTAAACATTAACATTGTACAGGTCGGTTCAAGAACCTAATCTTCTTCTTGCGAATGAAACATAAACCAAAGGAATAGTTAGATCTCAAGCCAGGTGTTGAGCAGCCAGGTTGTGTGAATGTTTGCCAGGCCTGAGCTCCATTTGGTAGGTGGTAGAGCGGGCACCCATAGATGACATGGTTGGCTGTCTGTTTTTCTGCTCCACATTCACAGGCTGGGCTCTGGCGGAACCCCCATCTCCACATGCTGGCATTGAAATGCCCAACTCCAGTACAAAGTCTGTTGAGCTTCACCCATGCTCCTCTGGGGAGGTCAGACACTGGACAGCATTTATCTGGTGAAGAGATGTAGCTGTTTAATGGAGATGAGTTTGCCTTCCACTCCTGTGACCACTTGGTGGCTATGCAGTGTGCTTTTGCCTCAGTTGGCTGGATGGATGCTAGGAGTTTCAAAGTAATATTATCAAATTTGCAGATGACACAAAGCTGGGTGGCAGTGTGAACTGTGAGGAGAATGCTATGAGAATGCAGGGTGACTTGGACAGGTTGGGGGAGTGGGCGGATGCATGGCAGATTAAGTTTAATGCGGATAAATGTGATGTTATCCACTTTGGTAGCAAAAACAGGAAGGCAGATTACTATCTAAATGGCGTCGTTGGGAAAAGGGGAAGTACAATGGGATCTGGGGGGCAGGCAGCTAGCTAGGACAGAGCCCTCTTCGGCCTGGCGCTGTGACGCGGATGGCCAGCTTATCCAGGCCTGGTAACCAGCTTGGAGGGGATGATGGAATTGTACGCCGAGCTGTAGTCTATAAACAACAACCTGACGCAAGTGTTTTTATTGTCCAAGTGATCCAGTGTGGAGTGGAGAGACAGTGAGATTGCATCCTCCGTTGACCTGTTGTGACGGCAGGCAAACTAGTGGGTCGAGGTTCTTATTGAGGTAGGAGTTGATATCCACCATAACCAACCTCTCAAAGCACTTCATCACCACAAACGTTAGTGCCACTGGTCGATAATCGTTGAGGCACGTCACCTTACTCTTCTTGGGCACCGGTATTGGTGATGCCCTCTTAAAGCAGGTGGGACCCTCAGACCTCAGTAGTGAGAGGTTGAAAATGTCTGCAAGAACCCCAGACAGTTGGTCTGCATAGGTTTTGAGAACTCGACCGGGTATACCATCAGGTCAAGACATATGGGGGCTCAGGAAGGCACGTCAGTATTAAAAATTGCAGCGGCATTTTGATCAGTTGGCTAGTGGGCTGAGGAATGGTTGATAGAATTTAATACAGAAATATGTGCTGTTACACTTTGAGAGCACAAACAATAGACAATAGGTGCAGGAGTAGGCCATTTGGCCCTCCGAGCCAGCACCACCATTCAATGTGATCATCCCCAGCATATGATAGTCCCGCCATCCCGGGAATTAAAAGCCCTGTCCCACTGTACGAATTCATTCAAAGAGTTCTCCCGAGTTTGCCCTGATTCGAACTCAGAGATTTACGGTAATAACCATATAATATAACCATATAACAATTACAGCACGGAAACTGGCCCTCTCGGCCCTTCCAGTCCGTGCCGACCATTTGTTTTCCCCTAGTCCCATCTACCTGCACTCAGACCATACCCCTCCATTCCCTTCAGGTCCATATACCTATCCACATTACTTTTAAATGTTAAAATCGATCCTGCCTCCACCACTTCTGCTGGAAGCTCATTCCACACAGCCACCACCCTCTGAGTAAAGAAGTTCCCCCTCACGTTACCCCTAAACTTCTGTCCCTTAATTCTCATGTCATGCCCTCTTGTTTGAATCTTCCCTACCCTCAATGGGAAAAACGTATCCACGTCAACTCTGTCTATCCCTTTCATCATTTTAAAGACCTCGTCGGTACTCGGGGCTCTCGTGGACATTTTTCAACATGTTGATAAATCTTCAAGAGTCTTCCCGAGCTTACTGCGTTTCCCGAGTACCTGCTGTTAGCATTACAAGCCGCTAAGAGACGTCCCTGAGCTCCGACGTACCCGCTACGTTCATTCTCTGTGCTTACCACGAGTTTGATTTTTTTTTAAACTCGGGAGAGCGCTTGAATGAACTCGTACAGTGGGACAGGGCCATAGCTTTGTAAACCTACGCTGCACTCCCTCAATAGCAAGAATGTCCTTCCTCAAATTAGGGGACCAAAACTGAACACAATACTCCAGGGTGGACAAAAGTGCTGGAGAAACTCAGCGGATGCAGCAGCATCTATGGAGCGAAGGAAGTAGGCAACGTTTCGGGCCAAAACCTTTCTTCAGACACAAAATTTGGCCCGAAATACTGCCTATTTTCTTCGCTCCATGGATGGTGCTGCATCCGCTGAGTTTCTCCAGTACTTTTGTCTACCTTCGATTTTACAGCATCTGCAGTTCCTTCTTAAACAATACTCCAGGTTCTGTCCAAAAATGGACAGAACCTACACAGTGAATGGTGGGGCTTGGGGGAGTGTTGTAGAGCTGATGGATCCCGGAGTACAGGTACATAGTTAGTTGAAAGTGGCATCACAGGAAGCCCTATCTAGTTCTCTCTTGAAAGTATCCAGAGAACTGGCTTACACCGCACTCTGAGACCGAGAATTCCACAGACTCACAACTCTCCATTCTAAATGGCTTGCTCCTTATTCTTAAACTGTGGCCCCTGGTTCTGGACTCCCCCAATATAACCATATAACCATATAACAATTACAGCACGGAAACAGGCCCTCTCGGCCCTTCCAGTCCGTGCCGACCATTTGTTTTCCCCTAGTCCCACCTACCTAAAGAAGTTCTCCCTCACGTTACCCCGAAACTTCTGTCCCTTAATTCTCATGTCATGCCCTCTTGTTTGAATCTTCCCTACCCTCAATGGGAAAAATGTATCCACGTCAACTCTGTCTATCCCTTTCATCATTTTAAAGACCTCAATCAAGTCCCCCCTTAACCTTCTGCGCTCCAAAGAATAAAGACCTAACTTGTTCAACCTTTCTCTGTAACATAGTTGCTGGAACCCTGGCAACATTCTAGTAAATCTCCTCTGTACTCTCTCTATTTTGTTGACATCCTTCCTATAACTAGGCGACCAAAATTGTACACCATACTCCAGAATTGGTCTTACCAATGCTTTGTACAATTTTAACATTTCTTCCCTACTCCTATATTCAATGCTCTGATTTATAAAGGCCAGCACACCAAAGGCTTTCGTTACCACCCTATCTACATGCGATTCCACCTTCAGGGAACTATGCACAGTTATTCCTAGATCCCTCTGTTCCACAGCATTCCTCAATTCCCTACCATTTACCATGTACGTCCTATTTTGATTTGTCCTGCCAAGATGTAGAACTTCACACTTATCAGCATTAAACTCCATCTGCCATCTTTCAGTCCACTTTTCCAAATGGCCCAAATCTCTCTGTAAACTTTGAAAATCTACTTCATTATCCACAACACCACCTATCTTAGTATCATCTGCATACTTACTTATCCAATTTTCCAATATCGGGAACTCTTTATTCTTAAACTGTGGCCCCTGGTTCTCTCCCACCATCGGGAACATGTTTCCTGCCTGTAGAGAGTCCAAGCCATTGATAACCTTATATGTTTCTATAAGATCCCCTCGCATCCGTCTAAATTCCAAAATATACAAGCCCAGCCGCTCCATTCTCTCAGCATATGGCGGTCCCGCATTCCCGGGCTTTAACCTTGTGAACCTACGCTGCACTCCCTCAATAGCAAGAATGTCCTTCCTCAAATTTGGAGACCAAAACTGCGCACAATACTCCAGGTGTGGTCTCACTAGGGCCCTGTACAACTGCAGAAGGACCTCTTTGCTCCTATACTCAACTCCTCTTGTTATGAACTCCTCTTGTTATGGACATACCATTCGCTTTCTTCACTGCCTGCTGTACCTACACGCCTTTAATTGACTGATGAACAAGGACCCCCAGATCCTGTTGTACTTCCCCTTTTCCCAACTTGACACCATTTAGATAATCTTCCTTCCTGCTTTTGCTACCAAAGTGGATACCCTCACATTTATCCACATTAAACTGCATCTGCCATGCATCTGCCCACTCCCCCAACCTGTCCAAGTCATCCTGCATTCTCCTAACATCCTCCTCGCAGTTCACAGTTGGACGAGGGAATTGAATGCAACATCTCCAAGTTTGTGGATGACACGAAGCTGTCTCCAAGTTTGTGGATGACATCGGAGACTGGAGGCCTCCTCGGACTGATCTTGGGCCCCACAGTGGGGCGTGGACTTACATCGGAGTCGATCCCTTGTCTGGGATCACTCTAACTGCAGCCTGTGGACTTGACATCGGGAACTCGCACTCGGGAGAGGCTGTGGTGTGTCAGGAGTTCCAATATCGCGGAAGGTTCGACCAGCCCAGATGCGTTGACCGATCGTCCGGCGTGGTGGAGCTGACATTCCCCCCCCGAAGCAGGAGCAGATCACTTCGACGCGGATGGCCCGCCACCGGCTACGAGTCAAGAGCCTCCCGTCAACGGAGGCCTCAAGGCCCCCGACCGTGAGAGAGCAAAGGGAAAAGATTTAACTTATTTTCACCTTCCATCACGGAGAGGAATGTGGAGGAGTCACTGTGATGGATGTTTATGTTAAAATGTGTTTTGTGTGTTCCGTTGCTTTTTATTTGTATGACTAATTTGGCAAATGAAATTCCTCGTATGTTAGAAATCATACTTGGCTAATAAAGTATTGTGATTGTGATCAGAGCGTCAATAGCATCATGGTTGAGGTTAGTGCTGTGTAGTGCTCAAGAGAGTTGGATAGAGCTCTAGGGGCTAGCGGAGTCAAGGGATATGGGGAGTAGGCAGGCACGGGTTATTGATAGCGGACGATCAGCCATGATCACAATGAATGGCGGTGCTGGCTCGAAGGGCTGAATGGCCTCCTCCTGCACTTATTTTCGATGTTTCTAAGAGCCTGATGATTTTTGAAAATAAGCTATTCTTAAACTTCTCATTAGCTAAGGCCAAACTACCTCAATGCAACTGTTGCATTTTTTTAATCTGCCCTTTCTCTGTAACTAATTACAACACACTATTCTGCACTGATATTTTTCTCTTTGCACTATCTGTGTATGGCTTGATTGTACTTGTGTATAGTATAATTGGATTGAATAGGTCACAAACAAAGCTTTTCACTGCATCTTGATGCACGTGACAATATTAAACCAACACTTACACGAATATCAATATCTCAACCTATTCAAAGACATCACACATTTACAGTATCCATCCTGTCCGTTTTCACACATTGCCCAAGAAATTGCGCTCTCTCCATCTGAACTGCAGTTAATACCTGAGAAGTTCAGGAATGGCTTGTTTGTTCCTGCAAATCAGCAACCTATTCCTCATTACAAGTGTACCAAGCTGTAATTGGATCAATGCAAATCTGTGTTGACCCCGTAATCACTGCACAACAAGGTTGCTATTAGGCCCTTGGACAGACCTCATGTTACCTCCAGATTCAATGTTCTGGCTCTGATGAGGCACACTGGAGATTTATGAAATGGGATTCTTTGCCAACTTTTTGCATGGCATTATTTTCATAAAGTACTCCCTCTCCTGGTCTTCTGGGTCAGTACAGGTGTGTGCCGCACTTGTAAGCTGCCGCAACAAATTGTCTTTGCTTCCTGCCTTTACTTTCGTCTACTACTTTTTCATGTGCGACAAATTCTTCCTAGTGACAATATATCACAATATCAATATCTTGGGTACAGAAAAGATTTACAAGGATGTTGCCAGGGCTAGAGGGTCTGGACTATAGGGGGCGGTTGGCTGGGACTCTATTCCTTGGAACGCAGGAGAATGATGGGTGATCTTATGGAGGTGTATAAAATGATGAGATGCTGTTTTGTTTGAGACTTCGTGAATGGTGTGCTCAATTTAAATTTGCAGCATTGTCTCGGTTTTAAGATAAATTTCAAACTTGAAATATATGTAGTGTATTAAATTTAATACAGTAATGTTGCAAAAGTTATGCATGTTATGATCTTTTTATATTTGTATTCTCAGCATTACCATGGATATCTGGTTTCTGCTTTTGCTGCTATTTTGCAGTTGCCCTACATGCCTTCAAGCACACAACACAACAGGTAGGTAATGGGAGCTCATTGGAATCTGAAGTGGTCACTGCATTGTAATCCTAAATGCTGCTTAATTTTTGATCTCATGAGTTAAATTAATTTCCATTGCAAAACATTGTGTTGTTCAATAGGTGCTTCATACATGTTTCAGTGAAGGAAAAAAAGTTAATTTTCTTTATTCTACCACTAAAATAATTTTCTATTATCATATTGGATTATCATATGAATTGCACCACAGTCCACCTATACGCAATGAAAAGTAAGCTAAGTATTTCAAATCAATGTTAATACAGACTTTAAATCAGCTATATTTATGCTAAGATGTTCATCAAATGCAACACATGCAGATGATGTTGTAAAAATACAAGTTATGATTTGGCCATTTTTGAATGTAGTGAGTTTAGTTTAGATTTACCATATGGAAATTCTCTTGGCCTACCAAGTCCATGCCGACCATTGATCACAGTTCACATTTATTTTATGTTAGACTTACACATCAACTCCCTACTCATTTGGGGCAATTTACATGCCAAATAACCAACACTTCTTTCAAATGTGGGAGGAAACTGGGGCACCTGGAGGAAATCATTGGGAGAACGTTCAAACTCCACAGGACAGCATCCGAGGTCAGGTTGAACCTGGATCTCTCGTGTGTGAGGCAGCAGCTCTACCAGCTGTGCTACTGTAATGCCCTTAAAATCTAAAGTTAATTTTGCAGTATTAAAGGACAACGTTTAGTAAAGGTGTGTGATATGAAATGTTTCTCTATGTGTATTTCTGTTCAATTTTTATTTTGTTTCTCACTAAACTGCTTCAAAAATTGATTATTTTGGCGCATGCATTTAGCCAGTTTTTGATCTACTTTTTACTTTTAGTTTCTCCTTCTGCCACCACCATCACCACCTCAAGTTTAATAAATTCAACTTTGCAAGTAGAAAATTCAACAGCCCCCAACCCAGGATCAGCATCTATGACTGGAGATGATTCACAAATGTTTAATACATCTGATGCTACCAGAGAGAATTCTACTATAGCTACAACTGAAGTAACAAATAAACCATTGCAGGAAGTGACTGCAAACATTACAAATTCTAATGCTACAGCCAATCCATCCATAACAACAAATGGAAAGTCAAATGAATCGTCAGCTGAAACAACTGCAGTCCCCACATCAGGTAGAGCAAGCTTCATCATGCCATTTTTTTCAGTTTTGCTTTTAAAAAACAAATTTTGCTGTGATTGTGTTGTGGTAGATCAAGTGATATGGAATTTGTTGCCTTGATTTATTTGAAAAACTGGTGAAGTATTGCTTTGTGAAGTGTGGGGGATTAATCATAACAATATATTACATCATTAACCACATTCAGACAAGAAGGTGCATGGATTTCATTTATCACGCAACCTTTTCCTTGCATCATGTTTCTTGCATTTGTGTTACATGTATTTGTGTTTGAGGGGTGGGAAGAAATTAGTTTTACTTCACTGACCTGCAGATTCTAGGCTTTTTATTCCCCTCCATGGTTCTCAGATTCTTCTTTGATCAATCCATTTTTTCCATAAATAAGAAAGTGGCAGGTTGGCTGTCTTGAGTTTCAGCTTTTGTAGTCAAAAGGACATCATGTGTCAACTTTAAATAATTTCCCCTCATTTGACAATTTTCATATATATACAAAATCAATTAGACTACTCATAAAAGATATTGCAGTCCTTGTGAAGCAATTATGATGACACTTGAATCATTTTAAAATGATCTAAAATATTTAAAATAAATAATCATTAATTTGCAAGTTAGGTAAAATTTAGGAAATATGCTGATTAATTACTAGTGTTAGTAATTTATGTTACTTATTTTATTGTAAATTAAGTTAATAATACATTTTTATTTTCAAAAAGTGTTGACCAAAAATATGTTGCTGATATATAGTCCTAATTCTGTTTTACCCTTCAAATTGGTTGTTTTTTTAATAAGACATTTCTACTATATGCTTGACGACAATCAAGAATGGATGGTTACATCTAGTCTATTTAGAGACTAATCTTGTTTTTTGAATGTTCTTTCGTGCCTATTTCTTCGGATAAGAGGAGACTAAATAACCTGCTCACATGTTTTTGACTGTGCCACTCTTTAACGATTTGGCTGCCCAGGTGGTTCAACCCATTTTAATTCAGACTGCATCGTGCATTGGGTGGTGGTTGTGTCATGTGCTGTAATATGTGTGTATGAAGTCGTGCTGCATATTTTGGATATGTGCATCTTTTGGAAGTATGCTTTTATATAAATATGCTTGGGATATCTGATTAGCTGCAGATATGGGCATGTTTTGTAAAGTCTCATCTACATTTAAATTAGTACAATTATGTTTAAAGAAAATATGTCAAATAAATGTGCACACTTTTCAATATGCTCATTGATTGTCATAGGTTACCTAGTAGTATAAGGAAATTTAATGTTTTGGCGCAAGACATTATACATTGCTTGATACGACAATAGCAGTAAAGTAGAAAATTTAAAAAATGTGAAGCTCAAGTTAAATAAGTTATCCTTAATAGTTCAGATCTCAAATATTACTCCCACTACTTCACTTATAGTGTTGAGAACATTTTGACCAACAGATTTAAGTTGGTCTGTTCAATTAAACTTGTTTTGAAAAAAGAGAGATATCTACAATAATGATAGGAGGCATGGAGTAAATGAGGTGCTAGAGGAGTATAAAGAATGTAAAAAGAACCTTGAGAAAGAAATTAGGAAGGCTAAAAGAAGATATGAGATCGCTTTGGCAAGAAAGGTGAAAGTAAATCCAAAGGGTTTCTACAGCTATATTAAGAGCAAAAGGATAACGAGGGATAAAATTGGACCATTAAAGAGCCAGAATGGACAGCTATCTGTAGAGCCAAAAGAGATGGGGGAGATATTGAACAATTTATTTTCTTCGGTATTCACCAAGAAGGATATTGAACTCTGTGAGGTAAGGGAAAAAAGTAGAGTAGCTATGGAAACTATGTGATTCAAAGAGGAGGAAGTACTGACACTTTTGAAAAATATAAAAGTGGATAAGTCTCCAGGTCCTAACAGGATATTCCCTAGGACATTGAGGGAAGCTAGTGTAAAAATAGCAGGATCTATGACAGAAATATTTCAAATGTCATTAGAAACGGGAATAGTGCCGGAGGATTGCCGTCCTGCGCATGTTGTTCCATTGTTTAAAAAGGGTTCAAAGAATAAACCTAGCATTATAGACCTGTTAGTTTGACGTCAGTAATGGGCAAATTAATGGAAAGGATACTTAGAGATAATATATATAAGCATCTGGATAAACAGGGTCTGATCAGGGACAGTCAACATGGATTTGTACCTGGAAGGTCATGTTTGACAAACCTTCTTGAATTTTTTGAAGCGGTTACTAGGGAAATTGATGAGGGTAAAGCAGTGGATGTTGTCTATATGGATTTCAGTAAGGCCTTTGACAAGGTTCCCCATGGAAGGTTGGTTAAGAAGGTTCAATCTTTGGGTGTTAATGGCGGAGTAGCAAGATGGATTCAACAGTGACTGAATGGGAGATGTCAGAGAGTAATGGTGGATGGCTGTTTGTCAGGTTGGAAGCCAGTGACCAGTGGGGTGCCTCAGGGATCTGTGTTGGGTCCACTGTTGTTTGTCATGTACATCAATGATCTGGATGATGGGGTGGAAAATTGGATAAGTAAGTATTCAGATGATACTAAGATAGGTGGTGTTGTGGATAATGAAGTAGATTTTCAAAGTCTACAGAGAGATTTGGGCCATTTGGAAAAGTGGGCTGAAAGATGGCAGATGGAGTTTAATGCTGATAAGTGTGAAGTGCTACATCTCGGCAGGACAAATCAAAATAGGACGTACATGGTAAATGGTAGGGAATTGAGGAATGCTGTGGAACAGAGAGATCTAGGAATAACCGTGCATAGTTCCCTGAAGGTGGAATCGCATGTAGATAGGGTGGTAAAGAAAGCCTTTGGTGTGCTGGCCTTTATACATCAGAGTATTGAATATAGGAGTAGGGAAGTAATGTTAAAATTGTACAAGGCATTGGTAAGACCAATTCTGGAGTATGGTGTACAATTTTGGTCACCTAATTATAGGAAGGATGTCAACAAAATAGAGAGAGTACAGAGGAGATTTACTAGAATGTTGCCAGGGTTCCAGCAACTATGTTACAGAGAAAGGTTGAACAAGTTAGGTCTTTATTCTTTGGAGCGCAGAAGGTTAAGGGGGGACTTGATTGAGGTCTTTAAAATGATGAAAGGGATAGACAGAGTTGACGTGGATAAGCTTTTCCAATTGAGGGTTGTGAAGATTCAAACAAGAGGGCATGACATGAGAATTAAGGAACAGAAGTTTAGGGGAAACGTGAGGGGGAATCTCTTTACTCAGAGGGTGGTGGCTGTGTGGAATGAGCTTCCAGCAGAAGTGGTGGAGGCAGGATCGATTTTAACATTTAAAAGTAAAGTGGATAGGTATATGGGCGGGAAGGGAATGGAGGGGTATGGTCTGAGTGCAGGTAGATGGGACTAGGAGAAAATAAATGGTCGGCATGGACTGGAAGGGCCGAGAGGGCCTGTTTCCGTGCTGTAATTGTTATATGGTTATATGGTTAAACTATTATGCCAAATTTCCCCTTTTGTGGTAAATTAACTGTCTTTCAACAAAAAAATAATTGAAAAATGAGAGAATTGGCAGCTTAATCCCTATCTCAATATATAGCTGAAATAGTTAAAATGAATCACTGAACAATGTTTTAAAATTAAAATAAAAAATAAATTAATTAATTTCCATTTTAAGGCTTATTTTCTTTACAGGTGGAACATCAGCTGGTCCAGGTAAGAGTTAGAATTTTAGAAACATAATTTCCACTCTTTACATTTTATGCAAGTTAAGTATTTTCTGTTTTTTGTTGACTGACCTCCAGACGTATTCTTATGTAATCGTTGTCACCAAATTGCAAACTTCACCAGTGCAAACAAGTGTTGGTACCTAGAGACCATGAGCACTATGCTTTTGCCATTCATTGTATTGGCCCTTAATTTGCTGGCAAAGACAGTGTTTATTTTCATTGAAGGTGGTCGTCATCTGGTGCATTAAAGTTTTGTAGTCTTGTTGTTTCTATTGCGGTTGAATAGAGATTTGCATGATTTGGGTACAATGACAAAGGAATAGAAATACATTTTCAAGTCAAGATGTTGCACGACTTCGAAGGGGACTTGCCTATAACATTGATCCCACATACCCATAGGTTTATCTAAGTAGTTATCACTGATTTGGGTATTACCGTTGAAGTAACCGTGAGTAATTGCAACATATTTTGCAGGTAATAGTCACCATGGCTGAGGCTTGGTGGGAATAAATATGGTTTCTGGGATATCAATCAAGCAGATTGTTCTGTCCTGGACCTTGTTGATCTTGTGTGTATTTGCACTTGTCCAGGCAGGTCCTAAATATTTTATTGCATTTCTTACTTGTGGATGGTATATTCTAGCTGGTCTGAAGTTGCTGCTTGATTTTCAGTCTTGTGTAAATGCCAGGACTTGCTACATGCTGCCACACAGCTTGGGTTCATAGTACATGTTGGTACTATGAATCTAGGTGGAAAAGGCATGAGGTACTGCAAAGTGAATTTGGGGAGAAGAAGGGTGTGCTATCTCTAAACTGGAAGAAAGGTTTGTTTACGCTATATAATCCGCTATATACATCTTAGAATAAAGGGGAGATCATTTAAGACTGAGGTGAGAAAAAACGTTTTCATCCAGAGAGTTGTGAATTTATGGAATTCCCTGCCACAGTGGAGGCCAAGTCACTGGATGGATTTAAGAGAAAGTTGGATAGAGCTCTAGGGGCTAGTGGAGTCAAGGGATATGGGGAGAAGGCAGGCACGGGTTATTGATAGCGGATGATCAGCCATGATCACAATGGCTCGAAGGGCCGAATGGCCTCCTCCTGCACCTATTTTCTATGTTTCTATATAGAACAGTGCAGTACAGCACAGGTACACGCCTTCAGTACACAATGTTTGTGGCGAAAGTCATGCCAAGATCAACCCTTAACATAACCAATATCCCTTCATTCCTACATATCCATGTGTCTATCCAAAAATCACTTATGCTACTATCGTATCAGTCTACACCACTACTCCGGAGTACGTTCTGGGCACTTATCCACCCTCTGTGACTAAAAAACATTTGCCCAACACATCTTTAAACTTGATATTCCATCCTGGGAAATAAGTTTTGACTATCTGCCCTATCAATGCCTCTCATGATTTTATATACTTCTATCATGCCCCCCCTCAACCTCTGGCTTTTCAGAGAAAACAATCTAGTTCTGTCCAGCCTCTCCCTGTAGCTAATACCAAACCAGGCATAATTCTGGTAAACCTCCTCTGCATCCTTTCCAAAGCCTCAGCATCCTTTCTACAATACTCAAAATGCTGCTTAACAAAGTCCTATAAAGCTGCATCATAACTTCCTGACTCAATATACCCAATGCTCCGACCAATGAAGGAGAGCAATCCATAAGCCGCCTGTACCACTCTGTCTACTTGGGTTGCCACTTTCAATGAGTTATGAATTTGGACGCCAAGATCCCTCTTTACATTAATACTGTTAAGGGTCACGCCATTAATTGTATATTTCCCCCTTCCATTCGATCTTTCAAAGTGCAACATCTTGCTTGGATTGAACTCCATGTGCCATTTTCCGATCCACCTGCAGCTGTGGAGGATTTTTAGAGCACAATTTAGAGGACAAATTATTTACTGTACTTGAGTTTGACTTGATCGTATTTATGTATAATATTATCTGATTGGATAGCATGTAAAACAAAGGTTTTCACTGTACCTCAGTACATGTGACAATAATAAACTTAAACTTAAATCCAAAATCAGCAAGCCCAACGTGCAGAGCTGAAAGGTTAGGGCGAATAGGGTGGTTGTGGTGGGAGGATGGATAGGGTGGTATCAGCACATAGTATTACAATATTTTTACAATTACAAAAACATGGTTGAATGAAGGACAGGATTGGCAGCTTAATGTGCCAGGGTGCACAGTAGTTGTATTATGGAGAACATGACTAGTATATAGATCGTCCAACATGGCAATATGGCAAGAACATATGAATATTGTATTCCTTGGTTCCAATAGCAGGAATTGGAGAAACAGACAAGCAAGCAAATCACAGGAAGATGTAAAGGCAATAGGATTATAGTCGTGGAGCATTTTAATTTTCCCAAAATTGAATACGATTGCCTTAGTGTAAGGAGGAGTGGAATTTGCTATGTGTGCCCAAGATTGTTTTTCAAGCACACCAGGCAGGGGCTGTGTGACTATATCCTTAGAAATGAAATTGAGCAAATAGTGGAAGTGTAATTGGGAAACACTTCAATAGAATGATCACAAAACTATAAGTTTTATCCCGGGATGGGGATAAAAGGGACCATGAAATATCCATGGGTACACAAAAAGCTGGAGAAACTCAGCGGGTGCAGCAGCATCTAAGGAGCGAAGGAGATAGGCGACGTTTCGGGTCGAGACCCTTCTTCAGAACATGAAATATCCATGTTCGGGTAGATTAGGAAAATTCCGTCATGCTATATTTGGAGTAAGAAGGCTGGGTAAGAGTGGATCTCCCTTGGGACAAGGTGATAATCTATGCGTGAAGCAAGGGAATGAGGGCAACAGGATAAAGATGAATAATGTGGAGGATAGCAAGCCCAGGGAACGCGACGTTGACAGTTTGGAGCATGTCAAGTTAAGAAAGTGTAGATGGTAGAAGTCTTAGTACACAAGGGTGGATAAATCACTCGAACCAGATGAGATCGACTCTTCCTAACTCATTCTGGGATACGAGTTCGAGTGTGGGCCATGACGAAGATTTTACATCTTCATGAGCCAAAAATGAGGTACTAGATAACTAATATTGTTCCTTTATTTATGAAGCAGCGGGGAGGATGGGTGGTATAACAGGGCACCACAGGCTAGTGAGCCTTGTATCAACAGTAGGGACATTTTTGGACAAAATTTCAGGGACAAGATTTTATGGACAATTAGAAAGGTAGGGGCTGATTAGTGATAATCAGCATGGTTTTCTGGTGGTGGTGCGGGGGGTGGGGGGGGGGGGGGGAGTTCCCTGACATAGTAACTTGATAAAGTTTTTTGAGGAGGTAACAAAGGAGATTGAAGGCAGGGTGTTAGATGTCGTCTATATGTAATTTTGGAAGGCACTTGACAAGATCACACATGCTAGACCAGGATGTTAAGGCACAACGGATCCAAGGCGAGCTCATTAGTCGGATCCAAGTTTGATTTAGTGATAGCAGGCAGAGTGTCGAGGAAAAAAACATTTTCTATGAATCTTGGTGAATGACAGGAATCGATGCTATGATCTTTGCTATTTGTGATGTGAATGTGAAAAATATGATCGGTAAGTTTGTGATGACATGAAAATTGAATTGAAGATTGTCCTCGCTACAGCAGGATATAGATCAGTGGAAAATTAGGTGGACCATTGACAGATGGAATTTAATGCTGAAGTTGATGCATTTTGGAAAGTCAAATGGGGAGGATATTTACAGAGAATGATAGGGCATGAAGGAATGTTGAATAGAGGGACCAAGGGTTACAATTTCATAGTTCCCTGAGGGTGACAACAGAGTGTTGTGAAGAAAGAATATATGAGATGTCTCCCTTCATGGGTGAGAACATTTAATAAAAGGGTTGCGATGTTCTGTTGTAACTTTATATAATACTGGTTAGGCTGCATTTGGAAATTTGTGTGCCATTGGATTCTCCACAGGAGAAGGGATGCGATTGTGCTGGAAGGAGCGCGGCGGAGATTCATTCTATGTTTAGGAACTGAGCTTTCAAGAAGAAGGGTGCGAAAATTACAGTGCTGCACACCAGTATAGGCATAGGTTCCTATTAACAGAAATCTGTATTCAAAGGGAGTTAACAAGATAAATATTTCAACATCTTGTTCTTGGTCAGCATGGATGAATTGGGCTGAAATGCCTGTTTCTGTGTTGTATGAATCCACAAATTAGTTTAGATCATTGTGAATAACACAAATTTCTTTCGGGTGTAATGTCACAGTTGCTAACTATAATTTGCTACCATGATCATCGCAATATATTGAACTTTGGTACGCCGGGCAATTATTAATTGTATGCTGTTGTTATGCAGGCGAATCTGATCAAGGGGGCGGAAAAGGTGAGTTTTGTGTTCCATGATATGCAATGTCACGCCCCTTCATTGTCTTTGTCAAACTACCCAGATTGTGACCTTGTTGTTGGCACTTTGGTTGGGCATTTTGGCTTGTGATTTCAGAAAAGTTTTCATTTGTTATAGAGAGCACGTTTGAAAGTCTGCATTAACATTTTCTTTTTTAATGTTAAATATTAATAATTGCAAGAATGATGCAATTTAAAAAAAAACCCATATTGCCTAATTATCATTTGTTGGCATCCATATATAAATATCAATTGTTTCAGTGGATTGTTAAAGCATCATTTAGTTTATTCAATCTGAGATTATGCGATTTAAAAGGGTTAAATATTTGGAATATGAAATCGAGGGTAAGCTGTTTGTTTTCCCTGGAATAATAAAGACTGGTATTCTTTTGTGTTTGTAAGTCAACAAAGTACTTGATGCCACAATGTAATAAGCATGTTGAGAGTCAAGTCTAAAGTGTTTAATTGTCATTTGCACCAGGGACGGAACAATGGAATTCTTTCTTGTTGCAGCTTTTATTGGCACATCAATGCAATGGCACAGCGAATACAGTAAACAATAATACAATAAATAATTAATTACACAAGGTGACCAGACCATAATAGTGCAAGTACAGTATGTAGTGCAACCCTGTGACAAAGTCCAAAGTAGTTCAGTACTGAGGATTGTATAGTGTGGTTCAGGAGTTTGACGTTGATAGAAGGAAGCTGATCTTGAGCCTGGAGATCACTGTTCTCGGGTTCCTGTACCATCTTCCCAAGAGTAGCAGCGAGATGAGAGCATGGCCAGAGTGCTGTGGGTCTTTGATACTAGCTGCCTTCTTAATGTTTCGCTTCCAGTAGTTTCCTTTGATTATGGGGTGGTCAATAGCAGTGATGGTCCAAACAATGCTCATCACTTTCTATATCCACCTATATCCACAGCCTTGTTCACTCCGGCACCTGAGTGAACAAGGCTGTGATGCAGTCAGTACATCCTCCTCTGAATACCTGTAGTTCATAAAAACATAGAAAAATAGGTGCCGGAGTAGGCCATTCGGCCCTTCGACCCAGCACCGCCATACCATATGATCATGGCTGATCATCTAAAATCAGTACCCCGTCCCTGATTTTTCCCCATTTCTCTTGATTCTTTAGCCATACAAGTAGAACCTCCTAAAATCAAATCCTCTTGCAATGGCCAACATGCCATTAGCCTTCTCTGCCTGCTGTACCTGCATGCTTACTTTCAGTGACTGATGTACAAGCACACCCAGGTCTTGTTGCACCTCCCCTTTTCCTAATCTGATACGATTCAGAAAATAATCTGCCTTCCTGTTCTTGCCACCAAAGTGGAAAACCTCACATTTATCCACATTATACTGCATCTGCCCACTCGTCCAACTATCCAAGTCACCCTGCAGCCTCACAGCATCCTCCTCGCAGCTCACTCTGCCACCCAGCTTTGTGTCATCCGCAAACTTGGAGATGTTACATTTAATTCCCTCGTCTAAATCGTTAATATATATATTGTAAATAACTGGGGTCCAAGCACCGAGCCATGCAGCACCCCACTAGTCACTGCCTGCCATTCTGAAAAGGACCCTTTAATTCCTACTCTTTGCTTCCTGTCTGCCAACCAATTTTCTATCCATGTCAATAGCCAATAGGTACAGCAACAGGCCATTCGGCCCTTCGAGCTAGCACCGCCATTCACTATGATCATGGCTGATCATCCACACTCAGTACCCCATTCCTGCCTTTTCCCCATATCCCCTGACTCCGCTATCTTTAAGAGCTCTATCCAACTCTCTTGAAAGCATCCAGAGAATTGGCCTCCACTACCTTCAGAGGCAGAGAATTCCATAAATTCACAACCCTCTGTGTGAAGGCGTTTTTCCTCATCTCCGCTCTAAATGGCTTACCCCTTATTCTTAAACTGTGCCCCCTAGTTCTGGACTCCCCTAGAACTAGGGGCCACAGGACACATGTCAATACTCTACCCCCAATACCATGTGATCTAGTTTTACGCACTAATCTCTTGTGTGGGACCTTGTCAAAGGCTTTTTGAAAGTCCCGATACACCACATTCACTGGTTCTCCCTTATCCATTCTACTTGTTACATTCTCAAAAAATTCCAGAAGTTTAGTCAAGCATCATTTTCCGTTCATAAATCCATGCGGACTTTGACCGATCCTGTCACTGCTTTCCAAATGCTCTGTTATAGCATTTTTAATAATCAACTCGGGCATCTTGCCCACTACTCTGATGTAAGGCTTGATGTATGGTCTATGATTCCTTGTTTTCTCTCTCCCTTTTTTTCTTAAAAAGTGGAGTTGCCTTGGCTATCCTCCAGTCCACAGGAACTGATCCAGAGTTGAGAGAACACTGGAAAATGATCACCAATTATTCCACAATTTCTAGGGCCACTTCCTTTAGTACTATGGGATGCAGACTATCAAGACCTGGGGGATTTATCTGCCTTCACTCCCAACAGTTTACCTAACACCATTTCCTGACTAATGTGGATTCCCTTCAGTTCCTTCCTCCCACTAGATCCTCGGTCCCCTAGTATTTCTGGGAGATTGTGTCTTCTTTAGTGAAAACAGAACCAAAGTGCTTGTTTAACTGTTCTGCCATTTCCTTGTTTCCCAATTCACCTGTCTCTGATTGTAAGGGATCTACATTTGCCTTCACTAATCTTTTCTTTTTTACATATCTAAAGAAGCTTTTACAGTCAATTTTTTTTATATTTCCCACAAGCTTTCTTTAATGCTCTTTTTCCCCCCCATCTTAATTAATCCCTTTGTCCTCCTCTATTGAGTTCTAAATTTCTCCCAATCCTCCGGTTTGCTGTTTCCTCTGGCCAATTTATATGCCTCTTCCTTGGATTTACCACTATCCTTGATTTCCCTCGTTAGCCAAGGTTAAGTTGCCTTCTTTTTTCCGCCAGACAGGGATGAACATTTTTTGGAGTTGCATAGAAACACAGAAAATAGGTGCGAGAGTAGGCCATTCGGCCCTTCGAGCCAGTGCTGCCATTCAATGTGATCATGGCTGATCGTCCCCTATCAATAACCCGTGCCTGCCTTCTCCCCATATCCCTTGACTCCACTAGCCCCTAGAGCTCTATCTAACTCTCTCTTAAATCCATGCAGTGACTTGGCCTCCACTGCCCTCTGTGGCAGGGAATTCCATAAATTCACAACTCTCTGGGTGAAAAAGCTTTTTCTCACCTCAGTCTTAAATGACCTCCCCTTTATTCTAAGACTGTGGCCCCTGGTTCTGGACTCGCCCAACATTGGGAACATTTTTCCAGCATCTAGCTTGTCCAGTGCTTTTATAATTTTATATGTTTCTATAAGATATCCCCTCATCATTCTAAACTCCAATGAATACAAGCCTAGTCTTTTCAATCTTTCCTCGGATGACAGTCCCGCCATCCCAGGGATCAATCTCGTGAACCTACGCTGCACTGCCTCAATCACAACGATGTCCTTCCTCAAATTAGGAGACCAAAACTGTACACAATACTCCAGATGTGGTCTCACCAGAGATACAACTGCAGAAGAACCTCTTTACTCCGATAATGAAATCCTCTTATGAAGGCCAACATTCCATTAGCTTTCTTCACTGCCTGCTGTACCTGAAAGCCAACCTTCAGTGACCGGTGTACAAGGATGCCAAGGTCTCGCTGCACCCCCCCCCCACCTAACCTAACCCCATTGAGATAATAATCTGCCCTCTTGTTTTTGCCACCAAAGTGGATAACCTCACATTTATCTATATTATACTGCATCTGCCACGCATCTGCCCACTCACTGTCCAGGTCACTCTGCAACCTCCTAACATCCTCTTCACAGTTCACACTGCTACCCAGCTTTGTGTCATCCGCAAACTTGCTAGTGTTGCTCCTGATTCCCTCTTCCAAATCATTAATATATTTAGTAAACCATTGCGGCCCCAACACCGAGCCGTGCGGTACTCCACTCACCACTGCATGCCATTCTGAAAAGGACCCGTTCACTGCTACTCTTCGCTTCCGGTCTGCCAACCAATTTTTTATCCATGTCAACACCCTACCCCCAATACCAAGTGCTCTAATTTTAGCCATCAGTCTCCCGTGCGGGACCTTATCAAAGGCTTTCTGAAAGTCTTGATACACTACATCCACTGGCACCCCTTCATCCATTTTACTTGTCACATTCTCAAAAAATTCCAGAAGATTAGTCAAGCATGATTTCCCTTTCATAAATCCATGTTGACTTGGACTAATCCTTTTACTGCTATCCAAATGCCCCATTATTACTTCTTTAATAATTGACTCCAGCATCTTTCCCACCACCGAATTCAGGCTAACTGGTCTGTAATTCCCCATTTTCTCTCACGCTCCATTCTTGAAAAGTGGGATAACATTAGCTATCCTCCAATCCATAGGAACTGATCCTGAATCTATTGAACATTGGAAAATGATCACCAATGTGTCCACTATTTCTAGAGCCACCTCCCTGAGGACGATGGGATGCAGACCATCAGGCCCAGGGGATTTATCATCCTTCAGCCCTATTAGCCTACCTAATACTATTTCTCGCCTAATGAAAATTTATTTAGATCCTCTGTCCTCCAGTACATCTGGGAGATTGTTTGTGTCTTCCTAAGTGAAGACTGATCCGAAGTACCTATTCAACTTCTGCCGTTTCCTTGTTGCCCATAATAATTTCACCCATGTCTGCCTTCAAGGGATCCACATTTGACTTTGCTAATCTTTTTCCCTTAACATATCTAAAAAAGTTTTTACTGTCCTTCTTTATATTCCTGGCCAGCTTCCCTTCGTACTTCAACTTTTCAGCCCGTATTGCCCGTTTTGTTTCCTTCTGTTGTCCTATGAAAGTTTCCCAATCCTCTGGCTTCCGGCTACTCTTTGCTGTGTTATACATCTTTTCTTTTAGTTTTATTCTATCCCTAACTTCTCAGCCACGGTTGCCTCCTACTCCCCTTAGAATCTTTCTTCCTTTTTGGAATTAAATGATCCTGTGTCTTCCGGATTATGCCCGGAAATTCCTGCCATTGCTGTTCCACCGTCATTCCTGTTAGGATCCCTTTCCAGTCTACCTTGGCCAGCTCCCCTCTCATGCCTTCATAGTCCCCATTGTTCAACTGCATCACTGACACTTCCGATTTAACCTTCTCCTTCTCAAATTGCAGATTAAAACTAATCATATTATGATCACTACCTCCTTTACCTCGGGTTCTCTTATCATATCTGGTTCATTGGACATCCAGAATTGCCTTTTCTCTGGTCGGCTCCATTACAAGCTGCTCTAAGAATCCATCTCGGAGGCATTCTACAACTCTCTTTCTTGGGGTCCTGAACCAACCTGATTTTCCCAGTCTACATGCATATTGAAATCCCCCATCACCACAGTGGCATTACCTTTGTTACATGCCAGTTTTAACTCCTGCTGCAATTTACACCCTACATCCGGGCTACTATTTGGGGGTCTGTAGATAACACCAAATAGTGTTGTCTTGCCTTTACAATTCCTCAACTCAATCCACAGTGACTCTACCTCGTCAGTCGTTATGTCTTCCCTCGCAAGGGACTGACAGAGATGCCAAGTGTCCCGGATTCGCCGTATTTTATCCCGGCGAAATAACCTTTTTACGGTGTTCCGGCAGCCAAACATGCTGTTACGGAACACCGCCGCGCCGGTGTTCCTCCCGTGGTGAACGCCGGCGCCATGTGTCCCCGGTTTGCCGGCCCGCGCGATCAGCGGCACTTTGCCGGGCCCTAGTGTCCGCGCCTGCGCAGTTGGGGAGGGTTGCCGGGCCCCAGTGTCCGCGCCTGCGCAGTTGGGGAGGGTTGCCGGGCCCCAGTGGCCGCGCGTGCGCAGTGGGGGAGGGTTGCCGGGCCTGGCGCCATTTCGAGCCACGCCACACCCGGCCCAGAGGTCGGGCGGCGCCGGCCCGCGCGATCAGCGGCACTTTCTTGCCGCCAGCCGGCCGCTCGCGGCAGCCCCATCACCGGGCCTCCCCCCCCACCCCCTACCCAGTGCGTATGCGCAGACCCGCCGGCAACCTTGCCAAGTGCGCATGTGCCGCACCCGCCCGCCGGCAGCCCGCTGATCTGCACCAGTGCGCAGGCGCAGACCCACCGGCAACAACCCCAAGTGAGTACGGAGAGAAATGCATTTAACCTCATTTGTTACGGACAAATGGGTTGAATGTTACTGTGAACTAAATTTAGGGTTGGCATCTCTGGACTGAATTCCATCCCTCACCAGCAGAGCTTCCCCCCTCCTCTGCCCACCTGCCTGTCCTTTCTATAGGATATATAATCCTGAATATTAAGTTCCCAGGCCTGATCCTCCTGCAGCCACGTCTCAGTAATCCCCACAGTCATATCTACCAACCTCTAACTGAGCTTCAAGCTCATCTACTTTACTTCTTTTACTTCGCGCATTCATATACAATACTTTTAATTCCTTACGCATCTCACCTTTCACATCGATCCCTATTACACTTGGCCATACTCTCCTATCCCTTTGTGAGCTTCCTTTCCCGTTAATTCTGGGGTCATTAAGTAAGTAAGTATGTTTATCGGCAAAGTATTCACAGACAAGTAATTTGCCTTGGTCCTCCGCCCACAAGTAACAGTGACAGTTATAAATGACTCAGAAAAAACTAAACATTAATAATAATAAAACATTAAACCCCCATTAAAACACCATTGATCAAGTATGTGAACCAACAAAATACCAGATCAAAGGGAGGCTACAGATTTTTGGCTGTTGAGTAGAGCAACTACCCGTGGATAAAAACTGTTTTTATGTCTGGCTTTGGCAACTTTGACAGTCCCGAGTCGCCTTCCAGAGGGAAGTGATTCAAAGGATTTGTGGCCAGGGTGAGAGGGGTCAGAGATGATCTTGCTCGCTCGCCCCCAGGCCCTTGCCGTGTACAGTTCATCAATGGAGGGAAGGTTGCAGCCAAAAACCTTCTCGGCTGATCGGACGATTCCCTGCAGCCTCCAGGTGTCGTGCTTGGTGGCTGAGCCAAACCAGACCATGATGGAGAAGGTGAGAACAGACTCTACGATGGCCGTGTAGAATTGGACCATTATTACCTGTGGCAGATTGTGCTTCCTCAGCTGCCGTAGAAAGTACATCCTCTGTTGTGCCTTTTTGACTTTTTAACCATCCCTTTACTCTCTTTCCCTTTAACTCTGTCCTCGATAATCCCATTTGACACCCCACCCCCCTTATTCAGATTAAAACCACCCGTGTAGCAGTGGCAAACCTGCCTGCCAGAATGCTGGTCCCCCACCTGTTAAGATGCAATCCATCCCTTTTGTACAGTTCCCCCTTACTCCAAAAACAGATCCCAGTGATCTAAGAATCTAAATCCCTGTGCCCTGCACCACTTCCTCAGGCACACATTCAGCTCCCGTATCTCCCTGTCCTGCTCTCGCCAGCACGTGGAACTGGAAGCAAATCGGACATAACAATCCTGGAGGTCCTGCTTTTCATCATTTTTCCGAGCTCTCTAAAGTCACACTGCAGAATATTCATCCCCTTCTTTCCGACATTGTTTGTGCTGACATGCAGTACCGCTTCCGGCTGTTCACCTTCGCCCTTGAGGATTTTCTGCACTTTGTCCATGACATCCTGGATCCTGGCCCCAGGAAGGCACCACACCATCCTCAAATCCCGTCTGTTCCTGCAGAAACCCCTGTCCGTACCTCTCACAATGTAGTCTCCAACTACAATGGCATTGGAGTTCATCCATGTGGTCTTTAGATCTTTGCCATCTCCACTATCAGCCCTTTAAGTATAATTTGCCACTCTATCCTAGCCAATTCCTGTCTCATACCTTCAGAGTCTCCTTTCTTTACATTCGGGACCCTAGTCTCTGAATTAACGGTGTCATTCACCATCCTAATGCAGAATTTCACCATATTATGGTCACTGTTGGCCAAGGGGCTTTGCACAACAAGATTGCTAACTAATCCTTCCTCATCACACAATACCCAGTCTAGGATGTTCTGCCCTCTAGCCAGTTCCTCTACATATTGGTTTAAAAAACCATCCTGTATACATTCCAGGAAGTCCTCCTCAACGCTGTTACCAATTTGGTTGGCCCTATCTATATGTACATTAAAGTGCCACTGGTCGATAGTCATTGAGGCACGTCACCTTGCTCTTCTTGTGCACCGGTATAATTGATGCCCTTTTAAAGCAGGTGGGAACCTCAGACCTCAGAAGTGAGAGGTTGAAAATGTCCGTGAAAACTCCAACCAATTGGTCCGCACAGGTTTTTAGTACACGACTGGGTATACCATCAGGTCCAGGCGCTTTTCGAGGGTTCACCCCTCTGAAGGATTTCCTGATGTTGGCCTCTGTGACTGTGACTGAAATACCATCACAGTGGTCTACAAGAAGTTCAGATACGACCTCGGGAAGGCCCATCAGTATTCTCCCTATCAAAGCGAGCGTAAAACGCATTGAGCTCGTCAGGGAGTGATGTTTTCGCCGACATTCGAGCTGCCTCCTGATTTCACCTTGTAGGAGGTGATTGCATTCAGGCCCCGCCACAGCTGCCGAACATCTGTCTCATCCTCCAGTTTGGAGCAAAAATCCCTTTTGCACTTTTTGATGGCCTTACCAAGGTCGTATCTGAACTTCTTGTAGACCACTGTATCATCAGACATGAATGTCTGGTCTTCAGAAGAGTGCGGATCTCAAAGTTGATCCAAGGTTTCTGATTGGGAAACACTCTGAAGGTTTTTGTGGGGATGCAGTCCTCCACACATTTCTTTATGAAGTCTGTAAAGACTGTGGCGAATTCGTTCAAGTCCGTTGCCAAGTCAATAAACAATACGTTTAGAGGCTATGTTAATGTCAAAAACCGAGCTGTAGTGAATGAACAACAGCCTGACATACATGTTCCTGATATCTAAGTCATCAGCACTGAGTGGGAAGCCAGGAAGAGTGGGTCCAAATCCTTAGTAAGGCTGGAGTTGATATACAACAAACACATTCTCTCAAGGCACATCATCATGGTTGGTAATTGTTGAGAGGTCACCTTGCTACTCTTGGGCTTTGTTGCTTTAGATGTCCTTTTAAAGTGGATTGGGATCTCAGACTATATAGAGGTTGACATTGTCTGCAAAATGTCCAGCAAGGAGGTCCTTTGTTTTATCAAGAACGTGGCCATGTACACTATCAGGACTAGTGTAAAAATGATTTGTGCATCCAGAATTTATTGGATACTTTCTCCAACTTCCAATTCTCTATAAAACCTCACAATTGACTCGAGCTTTATTTTTTCTAAGATGTTCAGGTGCTGATTTTAATGCTGGCAAAGCTGCATTTTTTCACATCGTTGATGGGTTATGATTTTGTACTGCTGGAGTCGTGGATGGTGATAGTTTTAAATTAGAATGCATAAAATGAGCTTTCGTGTTTCCTTTTCGTGTCTCAGTCATTACTGAAATAAAACGTTATGGCCATTCATCCACATTGTACTGTTCTATGATTATAATAGAAATATACTTGTTGGAAAAATAATGTCTTGCCATTTTGTCGCACTTGCCAATTAGCCTCCGGTACTTCAGTGATCTATGTCCTTATCTGGATACTTGAGCACTTCATATACTGGGTGAAAACATTCCTCCTCGGATCCCCTTTCCTTCCACCCCTTAACCTAAATCAGTGCCCTCTTATTTTTGATACTTCTGCTATGGCAAAATATTCTTAATATCCATCCAAACTATGCAACTCGCAATTTTGAATACCTTAATATGGTCCACTCTCGAGCACCTGTGAAAGATTTTGCTGTTTCTACATTGGTTTCAACAGTTACTACAGAACTCACAGAAGCAGAGTGCAAGCAAATCATCTGTGACCTTAATTTGCCTGGGGGCTTCAAAATTTCAAATATGTTGGTGTTACTAAGCTTGTTGGAATTATGAGTTTAGCTGAGGGTTTGAAGATGCTTTAGGGAAATATGGGCAAATGTGAGTGGGTGAGATATACTGGAAGGAATTTTATGTGGAAACATTGTGAAGTCATCACTTTGGTGTTCATAATCAGAAAGCAGTGTCAATTAAATGGTGAGAAATCGGTCGTGTTGATTTTCAAAGCAATCTGGGCTTGCATTCAGGTTTAACAAGAGTGTTTGATTACATAAGAAAGGAAGTCTTGTTACAATTGTAGAGGACCTTGACGAAACTGCAAGTTAAGTATTGTGTTCAATTTTGATTTCCTCACCAAGAAAGGATATATATATATATATATATATATATATATACACATATACACATATACCATTTTGGATATTTTATCTGTTTTATACAATTTTAAAACTTGAATATTAAAAATCTATAGAATCAGATGTCACAATGGCATTGATTTCATACTGGGATCAGTTTTAGGTTCTTGGTTCTTGGTTCTTGGTTACTTGGTCCTCCAAAATATTCCAACTGGAATTTAAACTGGAGGTGGTGAAGGGAGGGGTTTAGCCAGAGAGGGTTATTGGGAAGAAAGTGCCACTTTAAATTTAGTTGCATCTGGCTGGGCAACCGTGGTATTTTAAGGATTACTTTTACATGCAGAAATCTCCATTCTTATTAATAGGGAAAAAACCGTTATGAGTCAAGGTTTTATATTTGAGGTTGATGTCCTGATGATTGAGGACGTGTACTAGATTCTCGCTTTTCTTTCTCCCGAATACATTTCATCTTCACATTCCTTGTGAAAATTCTAAAGCGAAAAGGGTAATGAGGTGGTGAAAATAAGTGGTTGTGTGCAACAGCATATGAATTGCATCAATGGAAATGGAACCTGTTTACCATTGGATGATATTTTTAAAATATTTTAGTTGAATGACAAAGCGTGTTTGGTTTACCTATTTTGCAACCATAGTTTGCTTTATTATTCCCAAGGTAACCCCTCACTGAATTTGAGAATTTTGTATCCGGTGCCAGTGGGATCTATATTTATTAGTTTCACCTGATGGGACTGTGTGCAAATACTTTTAAGTGATTGAACTATCAATTTGATGCATGAGAGGATTTTTTGTTATTTTCATATTGATTGCAATTATTTTGTTTTTATATTAAATTGATTTGTTTTTAAATCTATGGTTGGTTTTGTTAGTATGTTGAATTTAATTGTTACATTATTCAAATATACAATTTGAACACCTCCATGATGGTGCATTTCTCAAGATTATTATTTGATAAAGACTATCAAACTGAATTGCCATGCAGATTGAATGAATTGGATATACACCATTAGAGTTTATGTACCCATGTGTCTGTGCATGCACAGAAGAGAGGATCTCTTTAACAATAATCTCAGATTTTAAATGGGGCAGAATTCTGGTGCCCCAACAGAATTTTGGTAATACCCAATAGAACTGACCTTGTACTTTAGTATGTACAAAGGTATTTTGGAAAAACTCAGCAGGTCAGGGAGTATCCTGGTCTGTTGAGTTTTGCCAGTAATTTTTTTTTTTGCTCAGAATTAGATTCCAGCATCTGCAGTCCCGTGTGTCATCTCATAGGTCAGTCTGAAGAAGGGCCCCAACCCGAAACGCCACCATATTCTCCATAGATGCTTCCTGACATGCCACATTATTCCAGCAGTTTGTGTCTTTTGTGTGAAACAGCAGTTCCTTGTTTCTACAAGGTCCTTTCTCTGCTGTTGCACCATCATAGAATTATGGAGTACTGGGGTCTGGTGGTGCTGATGGAGACTGTTTGGGATGGAGATGTAGATGCACAGGAGAGGCTGAATGGTGGTTATGGGAATTGGTAAATGAGGGTTGCAATTCATGTTTTGCAGTAGAATTAGCAAGGGGAAAGTAATGTGGTGGAGATCTTCATCGGTATGAGGGGAAACTTGTGACACATGAATGCTAAATTGCATAGGTCTGCAGATGGTTTCAAGGAAACTTACTGGTCAGAGAGTCAAATCTAAGAAAGACAGAAGCAGACCTTTCATTTTGTTATGCATGCCTGCTTTCTCATGACGTGCCCTTACTGCTCAGAGGTTCTGTGTATTTGATGGGTGCATCTGTTAAAGTTGGTGAGGGTTACCAGTGACATGCCAAATTTCTTGAGCCTTCCAAGGAAATAGAGCCATTGGTTATGTGGCCATTGTCGCGATGTCGCTGCTCCAGGACAAATCCTAAGAAACTGAAGCTTTCAACCATCTCTACCGTGCAATCAATGTATACTGGGGTGTGTGTACTGCTTTTCTTCCTGAAGTTGATCACAATCTGCTTTGTCTTGCTGACATTGAGGGAGAGGTTGTTTTTGCAAGTTTATTGCATACTGTTTCCCTGAGTAATTAACAGTTAAATATTAGCATTCATAATTAATTTGTTTAAATATTTCTTGAACAGCATTGTTGTCTTACTTGGGGTAAAGACAAATATCCTGCCTTCATTTTCTGCCGTCAAAAGATCCAGCTAGATACAATTTATTTATAGGTTTCCATAACCATTTATAAACAATGTGTTACACCACCCATAATAAAAAGCACATGCACAAAACTATTATTGTGCTTCAAAAAATATTCAGATCCTATTGACCAAATATTTAGAGAATAATCAGTTCATGGGTATCAGTTAGCATGCAAAGTGTCCTTCCTTCAGACATAAAGCCACGTTGACACTGACAGATTTATTAGGTATTCCTAATATGAATGTATATTTAGCCAGTTGTTTATTTAATCAAGCTTATTTTTGGGTTCAACAATAACATACAAGAGACATTGATATTTTCATATGTGATAATGATGAAATTAATACCTGGCAACTATTAATGAATGGAGAGGTTCTCCATTCTGGCCTGCTCAGAGAAACTGACAGTGGTTGTTAACTTTAAATAAACAAATGCATCCTTTATAACCACTAGTTGCAATATCCGTCAGCAATAACCCTATTTGCCATATCTGATGGGCTGCAAGAGGCAAGTGATATCCTCAATGAGCAAGTAACCTGCTGCAATACACAGGCATTAGTCGCTCAAGCATAAAATGTTACATAGAAGCCCTGCTGCTGTAAAATGTTCATAGTCTTCAGTTGCAATATGTTGTACTGGTCAGAACCAGGCCATAAAAATTAAATGATCTCTTTGATCATTGTTCAGTTGGCTTGAATGCAAGGCTTTCAGACTAGATGAGTTTTTATTAAAAGGCACCTTATTGATCAACGACTAGGATTTTTAGAGTCAAATTAGGCATTGTTATCTATTTTACCAGATTGCAACAAAATAAAACAATTCCTTTCTCAATAAAAAAAAGCAGTGATCGATATTTTTGATGCTAAAGCACCTTAATCTTCAAATGAAAACATTTTTTTTGCATTGGTTAATGTAGTTGCTTGTAAACATTTAAGGTTTACTATTGAACTGTTTTGATATTGTTATGTTACTAGTCTGTCATCTCAGTACTATCTTATTTTCATTTCAGATGAAATGCCCATTATAGCTGTAATGGTGGCCCTCTCATCATTGCTGGTCATCGTATTTATTATTATAGTCCTTTATATGCTGAGGTAAGTGATCATTGACAATGTAAGTTTATAAACCGCTCCGCTGTAATGAAAGGCTGATTGTGCTTTATGTAATATTGTTCCATATTTATGTTTCTAGCTACCACCTCATTATTAAGGCTAAATTGGAAGACCCTTGCATTCTATTTATGAAAAGAGTGCAACATGTATTTGAAAATTTTAAAAAATATTACTGATGCTGTAAATCTGACATTAAAAATAAAAAAATGCTGGAAATGCATGCTTCACTTGTATTTTAAAATTCCTTCTCACAATCCAAGAGCACAAACAGTTGAAAGGATAATTGAATTTCTCTTGGTCTAATTTAATGTACAGTAAACCCTCACAGGTACGGACTTCTAATGGATTTTGGTTACAGAGGACCAAGGCATCAATTCGCATTAACAGGTGGCGGGCAGCTTTAGGCAGCCAAAAAGCAGTGGTGGGAAGAGAGCGAGCAGTAAAACACTCAAAGAGCGTTGCATTTGGCAGGGGTTTGTATCTGCTGCCACAAAATGAGGTCTCGTGGTGTTGGATGCAGATGCAGCACAGGCCTCTGCACCTGCGTCGCCCCATGGCTCAGTCACCTGATTACGGAGCGAGGCTACCGATGCACTGCCCTCCACTTCCACCAGGTTACCCAAAATGTTGGTCCTATGTAGCATGCTTCCGGTTGCGGGAGTGGTGATTGCGAACAGTATGAAGGTAGCACGAGTGTCAGGCCCGTCACTGCCACACCGCGCATGAGTGTTTGGGCTCTGCGGCTCCCTGGCCTGGGAATTCCTGCTGCTTTAATCACAACTCCCTGGCGCCATGTTTCTTTCCACCTGTCCTTGGGTTAAATAGTTAATATTTGCCCCCCTCCCTCGGTTTCAACGGACAATCGGCAATAATGGACATTTATTTCTTCCCCCATCCCCCATGATCCATTATAGTGAGGGTTTACTGTATTGCACTTGGTGCTCATATTATGGGCTCTTTGTTGGAGAAATCAAAAACAAATTGTGTTGCAGAGCGCCTCATTCAGTTTTCAGGGATGACCATGAGCTTTCAGTTGGCTATCACTTGAAATTTCCACCTCTCCCACTTTCGCCTATGTATCGTGCTCAACATAAGCTTAAAACCAGATCTTATTCTCTGCCTGGGCAAATGGTGAGGCATCAGTATTGAATTCAGTCATTTCAAATAACTATTTCTGTTCTTAACTTAACTGATCACTTTTGCTCTAATGTTAACCAGCAGCGATTGTGCAGTTAATATTACAAATTGCAGTTAACATTAGAGCAAAAGTGATCAGTTAAGTGATCTTTTTTTCCTCTTTGGCTTCAGGAACTGAAGCTCTGACCTTCATTTCACACCTGTACATGTCCCTTTGTTTTCTTCCCTAAATTCCTCGTTATATGTTAGCCAGCATAGTCCATAAAGAAATTGGAATCACTTTTACCTCGGAAGGAAAACTTTATCAAACTTTATCAAACTTTTCAGATGGAGCAGACATGATGGGTCAATTGGTCTCTAGTGTCATGAATTGTCTTCCATGATATAGCAAAAGTAATGAAACCTGACATGGGTTGAATAATCTTGCTGTAGCCAGCAATTCCAAGCAGCTGCTTTCTTGTGCTTATACCCTCAACTTAAAGGAGACACTTTGTAGCGTCCAGAACCCAAATTTGCTGAACACTGCTGGTCAGGCAGTCTGAATAGGTATTCCTGACCACACGATTAGAAGGAAAAGTCAGGTTATTTTACTTTTCACTTTTAAGGTTTGTAGTTACAATTATTTATTAGTCCTTAAATGTGGTTTCAAATATCTTGCTTCCCAGTTTTGTCAAAGGCTGTCAATATTCTGCAACTGAGGCCTCTGTATCGTAGCTGAGGTGTTTCAGTCTAGTGCTGGTGGGACCTTGCACAGCGAGTCTAAAAGATGGATGTGATCGAGTTCGAATCAGTCTATTATCTTGTTTTTGCACTGTGAGTAGACACAGTGGACGCAGAACTATTGCGTTACATATGCAACGCAGGCATCTATTCATGATTAGAACAAACTAAAAGGAGATAAGTAGTACTGACAAAACCCAGATTGACCTTCATGAGAAGATTATTGGTAAAGCAATGCAGCTTGATAGCACACTCAATGACCCCAGTATAAAACTAAAAGAGAAGACATAAAACATTGCAAAGATTAGTGGGAAGCCAGAGGATTGGGAGGCTTTTAGAGAACAGCAAGTAACTAAAAAGGCAAATAAAGGAAAAAGATGAAATACAAAGGTAAGCTCGCTAATAATATAAAAGAGGATAGCAAGAGTTTCTTCAGTTATATAAAGAGTAAGAAAGAGGCAAGGGTGGACGTTAGACCGTTGGAAAATGATGAAGGAGAAGTGATAATGAGGAATAAAGATATGGCAGAGGAGTTAAATAACTTTTTTGCATCAGTCTTCACAGTAGAAGACACCAGCAACGTGCCTCAAATTCAATAGAGTCAGGGGGTGGATTTAGTGGAGTGGCTATTACTAAGGAGAAGGTGCTTTGGAAGCTGAAAGGGCTGAAGGTGGATAAATCACCTGGACTGGATGGATTGCATCCTAGGGTTGTGAAAGAGGTGGCATTAGAGATTGTGGAGGCACCGATAGTGATATTTCAAGAATTCATGAGTCAGGAGTGGTGCCAGACGATTAGAAAATTGCAAATATTACCCCGCTGTACAACAAGGAGCTAAGCAGAATAGTGGGAATTTGGTTCTGACTTCAGTGGTTGGTAAGATTTTAGAGTCCATTATAAAGGATGATTTTACGAATTGTTTAGAAATTCATGATAAAATGGGCCGAAGTCAGCATGGGTATGTGAAGGGGATATCTTGCCTGATAAATTGCTGGAATTCTTTGAAGAAGTAAATAGCAGGACAGTCAGAGGAGGACAGAGTGTCAGTGGATGTTGTTTACCTATTTGTTCAGAAGGTGCCACACATGAGGCTGCTAAGGAAGATGAGATCAGTGGGAAGATACTAGCATGGATAGCAGGTTGGCTGGATGGCAGAAGGCAAAGAGTGGCAATAAAGGGGGTCTTTTCTGGTTGGCAGCCAGTTACTAGCGGAGCTCCGCAGGGGTCGATGCTGGGATCGCTACTCTTCACGTTGTATATTAATGATCTGGATGAGGGGATTGAACGCTTTGTGGCCAAGTTTGCAGATGATACGAATATAGGTGATGGGGCAGGCACTGTAGAGAAAGCAGGGAGTCTGCAGAAGGACTTGGACAGGTTGGGAGAGTGGGCAGAGAAGTGGTGGATGGGGTATAGTGTAGCAAAATATGGAGTCCAAGGCCCTTCTCACCCGATTGCTCAGTTTGCCTGGCGGCCAGCTCTATGAAGAGTCCTGGTGATCCCAAAGTTCTTCCATTTAAGAATGATGGAGGCCACTGTGCTCTTCGGGACCTGCAATGCTGCAGAAATTGTTTCATACCCTTCCCCAGATCTGTGTTTCAACACAATCCTGTCTCGGAGGTCTACGGCCAACTCGTTTGTCTTCATGGCTTGGCTTTTGCACTGTCAACTGTGGAACCTTATATAGACAGGTGTGTGCCTGTCTAGATCATGTCCAATCAATTTAATTTACCACTGGTAGACTCCAATCAAGTTGTAGAAACATCTCAAGGATAAGCAATTGAAACAGGATGGACCTAAGCTCAATTTTGAGTGTCATAGCAAAGGGTCAGAATACTTATTTAAATGTGATGTTTCAGTTATTTATTTTTAATTACTTTGCAAAAATTTCTAAATACCTGTTTTCGCTTCTTCATTCTGGGGTATTGTGTGTCGATTAATGATAACAAAAATGAATTTAATCCATTTAAAAATAAGGCTGTAACATAACAAAATGTGGAAAAGTGAAGGGTTGTGAATACTTTCTGAGTGCACTGTATAATCCTAAAAAACTACGGAGGTTAAGACACACAAGAGCGCTAGAATACAAAATCCGGGATGTAATGCTGAGGCTCTATAAGGCACTGGTCAGCTGCATTTGGAGTATCGTGGGCAATCTTCGGCACCGTATCTGAGGAAGGATGTGCTGGCTCTGGGGAGGTTCCAGAGGAAGTTTATAAGAATGATGATCTCAGGAACGAGTGGGTTAACATATGATGAGCGTTTGATGGCACTGGGCCTGTACTCGCTGGAGTTTAGAATAAAGGGGGCTTCATTGAAATGTACCGAACAGTGAAAGGGTTGGATGGAGTGGATGTGGAGAGGATTATTCCACTGGTGGGATAGTCTCGGAATTAGATTCAGAGCCTCAGAATTAAAGGACAGTCACTGAAAAACTGCCGACAGGAATGGCGACTGCCAGAGTGGAACACACGTACACACACATACACAGGCACACACACACGCTCACACACAGTTTCCTTCACCAGCCCACCAGCCCGTTATGCAGGCAGGGGCCAGGGCAAGCAGGGGGAGCATTGTCCGAGTCAAATTCACATGGTGCAAAGCCAATGTGATATAGACACACACTGTGATGAACACGAAGGTTGGCGCTGTAATTAAGACAGTGAAAGCACAGTGTATGGGAAGAGTCACGTAAGTCCTTTTAAAAGAGGTGGGGGGGGAAGAAGGATTGGAGACTTAAGAAGCCAGATATCCACGGCTGTGAAGCTCGGCGGACATTAACATTACCGGTCGGTTTTCCTACGAGAACCTTCGACCTTCTGGTGACACACCTATGGCACGAGAATTCTCGCTACTCTCCATGGCGGCTTCATTCTGGTCGCCGCTAATTTTTCAACATAATGAGGCCGCGACTAGTTCCCAGAATGTGGGACCCCCTCACGACCATGAAGGGAACTCCCCGGCAACTACCCACGAACATGTGGTGACCATGTGACGACCGCATAGAATCCTGCAGTCGCCTAGAAAGTTCCCTCAGTGGGACAGGCCCATTAGGAAGATGAGGAGGAATTTCTTTAGTCAATGTTTAATTTAGGTGATGTATCTGTGGAATTATTTGCCACAGAAGGCTGTCAATGAATGTTTTAAAGGCAGAGATAGATATGTTCTTGATTAGTGCAGGTGTCGGGTTATGGGGAGAAAGCAGGAGAATGGAGTTTGGAGGGAGAGATAGATCAGCCATGATTGAATGGCAGAGTAGGCTTGATGGGCCGAATGGCCTAATTCTGTTCCTATCGCTTATGACCTTATGACCCACAGTTTGAATGATTATAGGAATGTGATGATGTGGAAAAGGTGAAACTGGACCGTTTTCAGATTTGTTGGATATATTTGTTGCAAAGCCTTCCAATGCTATAATTGATAGTTTTGGTAAAGCGTTTATTGCTGCTCTAAGACGTTTTTACATTTAGCTATTTTTTTCAAATACTAAATATTCTGGTCTAAATGATTGATTACTTTTGCTTTGGACACTTGTGAGTGATTATGACAAACCTTTGGGTTCAAAATCATTTATAACTTGCTTCTCTGATGCTCAGGAACATATCTAGATTTAACCTTTTCTTAACACAGAAGTTTGGACTAATGGGTCTATGTTGATTCCCAGGGGAGCAATCACATTAGACATATTTCCTTTCTCCCTATTTTGCTGTATATATCCCAGCCCCTCAATTCTCCTTTGATTCTGTTAACTCACACTTGATAAACTGGTCCATTATCCTATCTTTGTGGTGTTGGGAGGAAACGTGGTTCAAAGCCCATGCAATCATGAAGAGAATGCAAACATGTACTGTGTGAAAATACAACATCCTTATGGCAGAAAAAGCAGAGTTGCTGGAGGATCTTAACGTGTCAGTAAGCATCAGTGGAGGGAAATGGACATTTTGAGCTGACACCAGACATGGAACAAGTCTCGACTCAAATTGTTGATTGTCCATTTCTCTCCGCAGAAGCTGCCTGACCCGCGGAGTTCCTCCAGCTGCGCTCCTTATTTGTTCCAGATTCCAGCATCTGTAGTCTCTCATGTCTCCCAATTTATGGTTGAATTCATTTATGCATCACTCTACTCTGTTACAAGTGTGCTTGGCTTAAATAACATATTTTTATTTTTTTTAAACTTACAGTATTAACAAATTAACTTTGTTTTTTATCTATCAGGTTTAAAAAATATAAGCAGGCTGGAAGTCATTCAAATTCCTTCAGGCTGTCCAATGGGAGAACAGATGATACAGGTTGGTTTTTAAGACAGATTTATTGCACGTTAAATTGACACTTCCTTTGTTTTCTCAGTAAAAAGACAACTTTGATGGCCATCAAATTATTACTTTAATTGTAAGTAAGATACAAAAGTATAGTTCAGGAATAATGCACCAAAGTGTGTATAGAGTTCATTATTGAAAATAGTGTCTGCTTTATTGTCAGAGTTAATATTCTGAATTCTCTAAAACGCTGCATTTTAAGTATCATAGAACAATGTATAAAATATTGGGTTACCAGAATGAAACTCTTTGAGCTGCAATCCCTTCCGATTCCTTCACTGTTATGAGGTGGTTGCAGGAGAAAGATGGGAGTCGTTGGGCATGTGAGTAAAAAATAGAATGCTGGGCATTAAATTGAGCAATGGTATTAATTGGAAAGCTTTGAGAACCAGTCGTTACTGGTGCATTATACCAAATGGTGGCTTCCTGTGTTTCAAGAAAATATGGTATGCATTAAATTTCATCAGTCATTTCCTTTTGATCTATCATTTTGTAACCTTGGCTAACCTCCTTCTAAATCACTAATTGTCCACTAAATCATCCATTTTGTAGTTTTCTATTAGATCAGTCTTTTCAGTCAAACATTCCGATAAAACCGGGTATAAAACAGTTTTGTGCATCTTGTATTTGGTAATAAAATTAACGACTGAAATGGTCAAAAGCCACTCTCAATATGGCTACCTGTCAATGTACTGGCTGCAAGATGCTGCAAATTTGTCATGACGGAAATTTTTAATGTGTTCTTGGGGAAGTATTTAAAATGTTCCTGCACAGGTATAGTATATTCGCTAGCAGAAGCTTGTTTGTATGTCTGTGCACTTTTATACATTTCAACTTAATTATGCCATTAAACAAAATAAAATGACATTTATTTAAATCACTAGAGATTGATACATCACACATATATCACGAGTATATATACTCATACTTCGGAGATACCAACTGCATTTCGTTGTCTCTGTATTGTACACTGCGCAATGACAATTAAAGATTGAATTGAATTGAATTTCTGATGGATTTGAACTTTTTTTTATTCAGAGCTTCAGAGTATGCCGTTGCTTGCAAGATCTCCAAGCACCAACCGAAAGTATCCACCTCTATCGATTGAGAAATTGGAAGAAGAAGCTAATCGACGAATGGCAGATGACAACAAGCTTTTCAGAGAAGAATTTAATGTGATTTTTTAGAACTTCATTAATTATAGTTACTGTACCTGAAATGCCTTTTGCTTTTAATCTTGTGAATTTTTATTGCCTAAACTTGTGTACTTTTCTTCAGGTTTAGGTAAGGTTGTCCATGACGTTTCTCCAAATTCCTCCCTCTGTAATGCATCTGGATGAGTCTGCCTTCATATTCATGTATTTCTTAGAAAAATAGGTGCAGGCGTAGGCCATTCAGCCTTTCGAGCCAGCACCATTATTCAATACAATCATGCCTGATCGTCTAAAATCAGTATCTTGTTCCTGCTTTTGCCCCATGTCCCTTGATTCCTTTAGCCCTAAGAGCTAATTCTAACTCTCTCTCTAACTCTATAGTTAGCTATATGAGCAACTTTTTGTTGCTTCTTTTCCCAATCCGTTTTCCTGTCGGCTTCCCCTTTTTTTTCTCTACCATGTACTTGTTGTTATCATTATTCAAAGATATGGTGATACATTCTATATGAACATATCTCTCTTGCTATCTCCTATGTCTCAGCTTTACAGCCCTCTTCCCTCAGCATAACTGTTTCTGTGTGGTGCAACATTCAACTGAAAGAGGCTTATTTCTCTCTGGTTCATTAATGAAAAGATCAAAGCCAGAGTCTTTGTCATGTTCCAATTCTTCATTTGGTTGCTGCCAGTTTCACCCCCCTAATCACTTTCTCAGTTTTGGAATTGAAAATGCACAGAATAAAAACAGTTGTCCTATCCATCAAAATGTATTTATTCAATATGTGCATTACTCCTGTGGAAAAACGTATCCTGACCTCAGACATACTCTTTCTTAAGCCTGAACATCTTGCCCTATACATAATATTTTAAATAAATTACTGTATTTATATGTGCCGTACGTTTATCGTGTTCTGTAGATTTACACACTTGAGCATGCTTAAGGCAAGTTTTAAAAACATTTTAAAATTATTTTTAGTGCTTATTTTCATTCTTTTCAAGTTAAGGATTATAATTATACTGAGATTTCTATGTTTTAGCCAGTAGTTTGTGTCTGATATAATGTAACTGGAGGAAAACTAAAATTCTCCATCATACTCGCAGACATATGTTCTAAAGTAAGCAGCTCTGAGTAAAGCTACGTGAATGTATTTCATTTCTAACAAAATTAATGCTTTATTTAAGTATACTATCGAAGCATTCTTCAAATTTTGGACACATCTGTCTTTTAAAAAAAACTGTTCTTGGAGTTTAGGTTCAATAGTTATCCTATTCATTATTTTTAAGAAGACCCAGCAAATAAAAGTTAGTCATGACAGTTTTCAGAAAGTTGTGAATTACCCAATGCTGAAGACATCAATTACCAATTACCCAGAGTCCAATATCTGAAGTCGGAAAGTTACTAGAGAGAATTCTAAAGGATAAGATATACATGCATTTAGATGGACAAGAGGTATTTAGGGATAGTCAGCACAGCTTTGTACATGGCAGATCGCGTCTCTGAATTTTTTGAAGATGTGACTAAAAAAGGTTGACAAGGACAGAGCTGCAGACGATTTAAAAATGGATTCAGGAAGGCATTTGACAAGGTTCTGCATGGTAGGCGGCTCTGGAACGTTAGATCACATGGGATCTAAGAAGAGATATCTGACTGGATAGTAAATTGACTTCAAGGATGGAAGCAGAGGGTGATGGAGGAGGAAATTGCTTTTCAGACTGGAGGCCTGTGACAAGTGGCGTGTTTCAGGTCTTGGAGCTGGGTCCGTTGTGTTCTATCATCTATATCAATAATTTAGATGAAAATCTACAAAGCATGATTAGCAAATTTGCAGATGACACAAACATGGTGGTATTGTAGATAATGAAAATGGCTGTCAAAAATGGCAGCAGAATCCTGATTGGGCTGAGGAATGGTTGATGGAATTTAACACAGATAAATGTGAGGTGTTGCATTTTATGGAAGCCTAGCAGCGGCAAGACCTTTAAGCCCTCTGGGAAGAGTTGTAGAGCAGAGGGATCTAGGAGTGCAGGTACATGGTTCCTTGGAACAGACTTGAGATTTCCGCGGATTTAGAAAATCTGGTAAGGCATCGCCACCGCTGCGAGGCTTCACTGCCGCCGTGGCCCCATCATCGCGAGGCTTCACCGCTCCAGCTGCCGAAGCCTCACCACTGTCGAAGCTCCACTTCACGCCTCTAGCTATGTCGCACAATATGATCATCCTTGAAGTAATTGGATCATCATTTTCATCCTAAATGTTAAGAGTTGGATTTGAAATTAATTTGCCGTTTAAATGCTATGGTAAAGGATACTTCTCTCTAATTAGAGTAATCAAGCAAGGAACAGGTTACAAGTAGTTACATGTAGGTGTAATATAAAATATTTTCAGCATGACTCAAGTGTAAACAAGCAAGGAGTTGGTGTCATTTTAAGGTATGATTATCACACCTTTTCTGTTTAAATTAAGAAGTGACAAGCAAGTAAAATGTGTTATTTTAAGGTACAATTTAAAAAAAAATCACAGTATAAATTAAGGGTAAACAGGCAAGAAAACTGTTATCATAAGGTACTATTGTAAAAAAAAATCTGCATATAGGGCGCGCTGCCCCCTTTTACCCCTGCCTGGGGTGTTGCCCCTTGGAACCCCCATCTCTCTTCTTTTTCCAGATTTTTCCTGTCTCATGCCTGTTGAAAATAGCATCGCAGGTAGATAGGGTGGTCTAAAAGGCTTTTGGCACCGGCCTTCAGTCAGAGTATTGCGTATAGCTCATGTTGCAGTAGATTAAGACGTTGGTGATGCCACATCGAGAATATTGTGTTCAGTTTTGGTCACCATGTTGCAGGAAAGATGTTGTCAAGCTGGAAAGGGTGCAGAGAAGATTTTCCAGGATGTTGCCATTTGAGGGACTGAGCATTTGAGAGGTTGAGCAGGCTAGTACTTTAGACCTTGGACTGCAGGAGGATGAGGGGTGATCTTATAGAGTGCACAATATCATGAGAGGAATAGACAGGGTAAATGCGCATTTTTTTCCCAAAATAGAGGAATCGAGAACCAGAGGACATATGTTTAAGGTAATAGGAACCTGGGGGGTAACCCTTTTTATACAAATGTCAGTGAGTATATGGAACAAGCTGCCAGAGGAGATAGTTGAGGCAGGTATTATCATAACATGTAAGAGACATTTGGAAAGGTACATGGATAGAATAGGTTTTAGAGGGTCATGGGCCAAGCGCAGGCAAGTGGGACTAGTGTAGATGGGGCATTTTGATCGGCGTGGGCAAGTTGGTCTGAACAACCGTTTCCATGCTGCATGACTATGAAATTCTTGTGAGGAAGCTTGATCGGCTATCATGATGTATGGCGATTTCATTTTAACATTTGAATTTGCAGTATTTTTATAAATTCTTATTGAGTTTGATTCTATTAGGAAATGGAATAGAAGGCTATGAGGAGGATATTTTATTTCAGTCTTCGCATAACATTTTATTTTGCCCATAATAACAATACCAAATGATACCAAATATTCATGGTTTCTTCTATAACTATTTATTATTTAATATTTAATTTATATTGTGTAAAATTAGATTTGTCACTATAAGCCATCTGACCCATCAACCTAAAGGAATCCCCCTCCCTCCACTGTAGAAACCCATGGTCATAGCTGTTCAACTTTGACAATGTTGCCATCAGCAACAAAGTACTTCCAATCTGTTACCCCATTCCCCTAATGCTCCACTGAACCCCCATCCTCTTGTCCTTTTAAAAAAAAACATTCTTTGCAAACCAGCCAAGTATACCAAAAAACAATTCTCATGCGTTTGCCATGAGAAAAAAAAAATGGTGTAAAGTCCTGTACCATTTAACTCTGCTTGACTTCACCACCATTTTGTCATCCATTAAATTCCATCCTCAATGTAAACATATTGTCCCTCATTGTAAACTCTCCAACCAATATGCTTGGTTATCCCTTTGACCCGCTCTAGTCCTTGGGGGCTCCCCTCATTGCTGTCATGGCTCCTCCTGCTCTGGTCCCAGATACCCTGATTATTCCATCTCTGATCATTTATTTGTCTGTTCACACTGATCCCTAGTTGCTCTCTCAACCCTATTTGATTCCTTGCGCCCCCCCCCCCCCCCCCCTCCCCATTGGAAAAACAATTTTGTAGTTCCAATGCATATGTGAAATTTTTATTTGTCTCATCTTTGGGTCTTGTTTGCAATATGTTGCCATGGCTATCCATCATTACCAGCTAGCAGTTCAACATAGTCCTGATTATAATCAATATATGTTTAAGATGTCTACAGAATCTCAGATACAGAACAGAGACTTTTACAGCTTTGGGTGTGTAAAGATATCAAATATCAACACTAATCTCATTTTTTATTTTTCCTGCATTCCCATCAATGCCCCCCCCCCCCCCAGATTCTATCACATACCTCTGTACAAGGGGGAAACTGTGTCCAATCCGCCTACCAATTTACATGTCACCATTTAAAACTAAAGAACATGCTTTAAATATAATGATTCTGTTAATGTAACAGCTGGTAAATACATTGATTTTATTATTCCCATCATTCGGGTTCATCCTTGAATTTTTGCTCCTGCAGTGAAAATGACCGTAGCATTCCCATTCAGAAAATCATATTGGGTTGCTCACATCCACCTTTTTAGACTGTTCCTCTATTTAGCTGGTTTACCAATTGGATAAATATGTGAAATAATATTTAAAGTGGCCACTAGGGGCGCCGCATGAAGGCTGCCTCTGCCTACAGTCTGTCTGTTTTTTCCATCTTTTTTAAATTTTTTAGTTTGTTTAAAAGTATGTTGAGGCGGTTTCTTTAGTTTTTCTATGTGGGGGAGGGGGGTAGGGTAAGGGGGAAACCGTCTCCTGGCGAGGATGCGACTACTCTCCGAGTCGCATCCTCGCCCCCCCCTCCTCGCGGCCTACCAATTGGATTGGCACGGCCTTTCCTGCCGGGGATCATATCAGAGCTTCCGCGGCGGCGCAGCGCTGGATAAATCACGGAGCGGGCGATGCCTCACCTGGGATCGCCGTTTGAAGCTCCAGAGTGCTGGGCCTGCTGCAACAACATCGCGGGGCTGTGGTTTGAAGAGCTTCCAGCGCGGGCGGCGCTGACTTCAAAATCGCGGAGTCCTGTGATCCCTTTGCCGAGGGCAGCCAGCGTGGGTCTCCGCTTGACGCGGCCTGTGGACTTCGGGAGCCGCAGACTCCAGTAAGAAGTGGCCGATTCGGAGGTCCAAGCCGCTGAGGTTGTTCTCACGTTCCGACGTCCGAGTTCCATCATCCCGGCGAGCGGGCTTGGACATCGTGCCACTCATAGCGGCGAATACGGAGGGCTGCGGAGCCTGGGAGGCCCCGACCACAGGTGTACATCAAAGAACATCAAAGAGGAGGATGACTGAACTTTGGGCCTTCCCTCACAGTAGGAAACTTTGATTCCGCTGTGCAGGAGATATTTATGTTAAAATACTATCGTGTTTTGTTCTTTTTTATTCGTATGGCTGTATGGTGACCCCAAATTTCACTATACCAATTGGTGCATGTGACAATAAATGTCTCTTGAATCTCTCTTGAATCTAAAGGCTTGCAAACTTAGGCTTGTGCTATAAATTAAAAATAAAATTGCCTGCTGTAAAATGTTTCCTTTGAGGCTGAATGGTTGTTTTATACTTGGAGAATATAACGTATAGGCTAGGTTGGTACAGAACGCTACTTGAGGCAGTATTTCAATATAAATATCAGTTTATTTTTTCTTAAATATAGTAGTTTTTTATGAAACAGTTCTGAAGTAATATAAAACAGGTTTCAATTATTGATGACGAGAGTAAATTGAATGTTTGGAATTAGTGGTCGTAATATGTATTAAATTGGTGATCTAAAGTTCAGAGTGGGGCTGTTTCCATCAATGTACTAAAATGAATTGTTTCCATGGCAACACAGGCACTCCCGGCATGTCCAATTCAGGCCACTTGTGAAGCTGCATCAAAGGAAGAAAATAAAGAGAAAAATCGATATGTTAACATCCTTCCATGTATGTAATCAGACTAAAGTACAAATTGTAATACTCTGTTGATTTGTGTTTTACTGTCATGTAATGAACATACCAATTGTGTGATAAGAATTTATTTGCTTTGCGTAACTTTACAAATTGAAATGCTTCCTCGCCAGTTTAACTCTATGCAGTTGACATTTAGGGGCAGCATAGTGCTGCTTTACAGGGTCAGAGACCCGAGTTTAAACCTCACAAGAAGATCTATCTGTACAGATACCTGTGACTGTGTAGGTTTTCTCCGTGTGCTCAGGTTTCCTCCCACATTCCAAAGATGAGCACGTTTGTAGGTTAATTGACTTCTGAAAATGGTCCCTAGTGTGTGGGATAGAACTAGAGTATAGGTGATCGCTAGTTGGCGCAGACTCATGGGGCCAAAAGGGCTTTTTTCAAGCTGTATCTCTAAACTAAACAAAACAAATTTGGACTACTTAGATGAAGATTTGTCCATGCCTCATCTGACATCCTTCATTGAATATAGAATAATAGTGCAGGAACAGACCCTTTGGCACAATGTATATGCCTAACCTGATGCCAAGGTCAATTCTTATCTGCCAGCACATAATCCATATCCCTCTATTCCATGCATATCCTTGTGTTTATCCAAAAGTCTCTTAAATGCCACTGCTATATCTGCCTCCACCGCTAATCCCGGAAGTGCAGTCTAGGAAATCGCCACCCTCGGTAAAGAAGAAACTTGCCCCGCATATCTCCCTTTAACTTTGCCCTTCCCACCTTAAAGCTATGCCCTTTAGTATTTTACATATCCTCCTGGGAAATAAGTTCTGATTGTATCTATTTGCAGGCCTGCTAACATTGGGTGGGAGTTGAGAGTGAGAAATTGCGAGGGAGTGAAGCGACCAAGGGGGAGAGGGTGTGGGAGGGGGTCTCTCCGCTCCCACAGAAGGGAGCTTTTGCATTTTTCAGCTTTAAATTGTGCAATCTGGTGCATACTGCCGTGAGTCTTTTAACTTACACTTGAATGGAACATTCATACTTCAAATTGAATTAGGTCCGAATAAAGTTAGGCTAAATTACATTCCTAATTACATTCCATAGTAGAGCCAGGCTCTGATCAACAGGTGTAGCACATGAATGACCCTAGTATATTCATGTATGGAAATCAGATTATAATTCATGCTGCTATATATATATATATATATATATATATATATATATATATATATATATATATATATATATATAGTATAGAGTGTGTGGAGAGGGGGAGAGGGAGAGAGAGGGGGAGAGAGAGAGAGAGAGATCACTGTTCTGCACAAATAGATCAATCAACCTTATCCTTTGACTATAGAAACAAGACGAAAATAATGCCACATATTCAACCGTATATGGTTCAATTAAATTAAGGTATATATGTAAAACATATATGGAAACAGGCCCTTTGGCCCACCAAGTCCACACCAACCAGCAATCTACCATACACCAGTTGTATCCTACACGCCAGGGACAATTTACAGAAGCCAATTAACCTACAAACCTGTACTTCTTTGTTTTTGAAGTGATCTGTTACATTTCGAAAATGTGTTTTTGAAGTGATCTGTTACTTTTAATTGCATGACTGACCTTGCCAGTGAAATTCCTCGTATGTTGCAAAATATACTTGGCGAATAAAGTGTGATTCTGATTCTGATGTGGGAGAAACCGGAATATCCAGAGAAAACCATGTGGTCATAAGGAGAATGTACAAATACTGTACAGACAGCACCCGTCGTCAGGATCAAATCTAGGTCTGTGGTGCTGCAAGGCAGCAACTCTACCGCTGTGCCACCCCATTTACATTCTTTCTTCTGTTATATATTTATTATGGTGTCACGTCAATAAAGATGAACACATGTTTCTGATTTCTGCCCTTAGTTAGATAACACACATCTCCAGTCATTGTGTTTTATGGCTTGTTTTCAACCTCTTCAGTCTGAAGGTCTCGACCCGAAACATCACCTATACTTTCTCTCCAGAGATGCTGCCTGTCCTGCTGAGTTATTCCAGCTTTTAGTGTCTATCTTGAGTTTGAACCACCATCTGCAGTTCCTTCCATTATTTGTTAAGCGAAACAATATTATTCACCTCAACTACAGTGTGTCTTACAGCATGGAAACAGGCCCTTCATCCCAACTTATCCATGCAGATCAAGATGCCCTATCTAAACTAGTCCCATTTATCCGCATTATGTATGTGAATGTGTGTCAGTGAAACGGTGACAACACCCCCCCCCCCCCCCCGGGAATGTGGGCTGGCCCAGGTGCTCTGTGTCCAGCTGGGGTCTGGGGGAGGTGAGGGTCAGTGACCTGGGGTTCGAGGAGTGGAGCTATAGCCCGAGATTTATCCCCGCAGCTCACACGGTCAGCTCCTGGCCGGGGTTAAAGCTCCTTGCGGTGTTGGTAGAGCGGCCGCTGGACACAGAGAGAACCGCCAGAGGCGAGGGTGGGAGGTGTGAGTGGTGACTCGGGAGGGGGGGGGGGTCGGTTCTGGGACCACCACCGTGTCTCACCTAACACACCATCTGTATGGGAATGTGAATCCAGGTGAAGCAGGTCAAAATCAGACATAGATGCTGCCTCACCCTGTGAGTTTCTCCAGCATTTTTGTCCACATTGCCATTTTAAATAGTGTACGATGGGTTTAAGCCAATTAAATTCTTTAGATATGTTAAGGGAAAAAGAGTAGCAGTCAAATGTGGCTCCCTTGAGGGCAGACACAGGTGAAATTATTATGGGCAACAAGGAAATGGCAGAAGGGTTGAATAGGTACTTTGGATCTGTCTTCACTAAGGAAGACACACACAATCTCCCAGATGTACTGGAGGACAGAGGATCTAAGGGGGTAGAAGAACTGAAAGAAATTTTCATTAGGCGAGAAATAGTATTGGGTTGGCTAATGGGACAGAAGGACGATAAAGCCCCTGGGCCTGATGGTCTGCATCCCAGGGTCCTCAGGGAGGTGGCTCTAGAAATAGTGGACGCATTGGTGATCATTTTCCAATGTTCAATAGATTCAGGATCAGTTTCTATGGGTTGGAGGATAGCTAATGTTATCCCACTTTTCAAGAATGGAGCGCGAGAGAAAACGGGGAATTACACACCAGTTAGCCTGACTTCAGTGGTGGGAAAGATGCTGGAGTCAATTATTAAAGAGGTAATAATGGGGCATTTGGATAGTAGTAAAAGGATTAGTCCAAGTCAACATGGATTTATGAAAGGGAAATCATGCTTGACTAATCTTCTGGAATTTTTTGAGAATGTGACAATTAAAATGGATGAAGGGGTGCCAGTGGATGTAATGTATCTAGACTTTCAGAAAGCCTTTGATAAGGTCCCGCACGGGAGACTGATGACTAAAATTAGAGCACATGGTATTGGGGGTAGGGTGTTGACATGGATAGAAAATTGGTTGGCAGACCGGAAGCAAAGAGTAGGAGTGAACGGGTCCTTTTCAGAATGGCAGGCAGTGGCGAGTGGAGTACCGCAAGGCTCGGTGTTGGGGCCGTAACTGCTTACCATATATATTAATGATATGGAAGAGGGAATTAGGAGCAACACTAGCAAGTTTGCGGATGACGCAAAGCTGGGTGGCAGTGTGAACTGTTAGGAGGTTGCAGGGTGCCGCTGGACAGATTGAGTGAATTGGCAGATGCAGTATAATATAGATGAATGTGAGGTTATCCACTTTGGCGGCAAAAACAAGGGGGCAGATTATTATCTCAATGGGGTTAGGTTAGGTAAGGGGGAGGTGCAGCGAGACCTGGGCATCCTTGTACAGCAGTCACTGAAAGTTGGCTTACAGGTACAGCAGGCAGTGAAGAAAGCTAATGGAATGTTGGCCTTCATAACAAGAGGATTTCAGTATAGGAGTAAAGAGGTTCTTCTACAGTTGTATAGGGCTCTGGTGAGACCACATCTGGAGCATTGTGTACAGTTTTGGTCTCCTAATTTGAGGAAGGACATCCTGTTGATTGAGGCAGTGCAGCGTAGGTTCACAAGGATGATCCCTGGGATGGCGGGACTGTCATATGAGGAAAGATTGAAAAGACTAGGCTTGTATTCACTAGTTTAGAAGGATGAGGGAGATCTTATAGAAACTTATAAAATTATAAAAGGACTGGACAAGCTAGATGCAAGAAAAATGTTCCCAATGTTGGGCGAGTCCAGAACCAGGGGCCACAGTCTTAGAATAAAGGGGAGGTCATTTAAGACTGAGGTGAGAAAAAACGTTTTCACCCAGAGAGTTGCAAATTTATGGAATTCCCTGCCACAGAGGGCAGTGGGGGCCAAATCACTGGATGGATTTAAGAGAGAGTTAGATAGAGCTTAGGGGCTAGTGGAGTCAAGGGATATTGATAGGGGATGATCAGCCATTATCACAATGAATGGCGGTGCTGGCTCAAAGGGCTGAATGGCCTCCCCCTGCACCTATTTTCTATGTTTCTAAATTGCTCGTTCTTTATGGGGAACCTGCCGACAGAAAACTAATCTCATTGGTGAGTGTGGAGGAGTGTGGCTTTTATTTATTTATTTATTTATGATTATGATCCGGAAGTGGCGGCGCTGCATGGCAGCTGCGGCTCACCTGCAGTCCGTCTGTTTTTTTCTTTTTTTTTCGTCTTTTTGTGTCTGTTTTAGTTAGAGTTTTGGTTTATTAGGCTGTGTTTGTGTGTGGGGGGGGGGGGGGGGGGGGGGAGAGGGTGGGAGAAACAGGGTTTTAGTCTCTCCCTTCGGGGGGATGCGACCTTTTCTTGTCGTGTCCCCCGTCACCGTCTCCGTCTGTGCTGAGGCCTAATGGCGGAGCTGGTGGCCTCGGAGCTGTGGCGAGCGTTCAGAGCTCCAGTGTTCCAGCGGCGGCGGCGGCCCGGCTTCGGCGCTCCAGCAGTTGCTCCAGCGGTGCTCCAGCAGCGGCCCGGCCTCGGCGCTCTGGCGGCTCTCCAGCGGTGCTCCGGCAGCGGCCCGGCTTCGGGGCTTCGGCGCTCCAGCAGTTGCTTCAGCGGCTCTTCAGCAGCGGCCCGGCTTCGGCGCTCCGGCGGCTCTCCAGCGGCTCTTCAGCAGCGGCCCGGCTCCGGCGGCTCTCCAGCGGCTCTTCAGCAGCGGCCCGGCTTCGGCGCTCCGGCGGCTCTCCAGCGGCTCTTCAGCAGCGGCCCGGCTTCGGCGCTCCGGCGGCTCTCCAGCGGCTCTTCAGCAGCGGCCCGGCTTCGGCTCTCCAGCGGCTCTTCAGCAGCGGCCCGGCTGCGGTGCTCCGGCGGCTCTCCAGCGGTGCTCCAGCAGCGGCCCGGCTGCGGTGCTCCGGCGGCTCTCCAGCGGTGCTCCAGCAGCGGCCCGACTTCGGCGCTCCGGCGGCTCCAGCGTTCCCGTGGTCGATCCTGACTGGGAGCTGTGGTGGTGTTCCAGCATTCCGGCAACGGCGGCGGTGACGGCCTGGCTTCGGAGGCTCGGCCGCGGGCCTAGTGGACGATGACATCGGAGGCCTGGATTGCCTCAGTACAGAGGGGGAACATGTAGGGGAAAAAGACAAAGACTTTAAGACTTTTGCCTTCCACCACAGTGAGGAGGTGCCTGGTGAACTCACTGTGGTGGATGTTAAATATGTGTTTATTGTGTGTTTTGTTTTAATTTATTACATGTTATGACTGTAAGGTAACAAATTTCGTTCAGACCGAAAGGTCTGAATGACAATAAAGGAATCTGAATCTGAATCTGAATTAAAAATATTGTCATCAGCGTGAAAACGTGAGCATTTCGACAAATGCGTGATTCTCACGCTCAATGTGTGAGAGTTGGCAGCCCTGTATTTGTGCACCTCATAATTTTATATACTTCTATCGAAAGCCTCCACATCCTTTCTGTAATGGGGCGACAGAACTTCATGCATTAATCCAAATGCCGTCTAGTCAAAATTCTATAAAGCTGCATCAAGACCTCCCAGTGTCCCGAATAATGAAGGCAAACATAGCATACATCTTCTTGACCACTATCTTCTTGTGTTGCCACTTTCAGGGAGTTATGGACATGTACCCTAAAAGCCTCTGTACGTTAATGCTTTTACGGGTCATTCCATTAATTGTATATTTTCCCCTTGCATTCGACCTCCCAAAGTGCAACACCTCATACTTGCTTGGATTAAACTCTATCTACCAGCAGATTTGTATCCCTCTAAATACTTTTTCACAGTCTGTGACCTCAGCAATTTTGCTGTCATCAGTAAACTTACTAACCATCTGCAAATTACATTTATGTCCAAGTCATTCATATATACCACAAACAACAGAGATCCCAGCACAGATCCCTCTGGAACTCCTTCCACCACAACCTTGTATCTAGGTATCGAGGGGGACCAGTATCCTGGCAGGGAAGTTTGCAAAGGCAACCGGGGGGACTTTAAACTAGAACGGTTGGGAGGAGGGACTCAAATAGAGAAAACCAGTAGACAGGGTCTGAGGCAGGAGGCAGAGAAGGGAAGCACTCAGACCCAACATGTAGGGGGGGGAAAGAAAAAAAAAAATAAACAGAGAATAAGAGGTGGTGGGTTTCCAGGGCAAAAATCAAAAGGGACCACTTGTCAAATAATTGTATAAGGAGTAAGAGTGTTGTAAAAACGAGCCTGAAGGCTTTGTGTCCCAATGCAAGGAGCATTCGTAATAAGGTGGACGAGTTGAATGTGCAGATAGCTATTAATGAATATGCTATAGTTGGGATCACGGATACATGGCTTCAGGGTGACCAAGGTTGTGAGCTGAACATCCAGGGATATTCAATATTCAGGAGGGATAGACAGAAAGGAAAAGGAGGTGGGGTAGCGTTGCTGGTGAGAGAGGAGACTAATGCAATAGAAAGGAAGGACGTTAGCTTGGAGGATGTTGAATCGATATGAGTAGAGCTACAAAACTCTAAGGGGCAGAAAACGCTAGTGGGAGTTGCGTACAGGCCACCTAACAGTAATAGTGGAGTTGGGGATGGCATCAAACAGGAAATTAGAAATGCGTGCAACAAGGGTAAAACAGTTATAATGGGTGACTTCAATCTACATATAGATTGGGTGAAATGGGCAGGGGTGCTGAGGAAGAGGATTTCTTGGAATGTATGCAGGATAGTTTTCTAAACCAACATGTAGAGGAACCAACGAAAGAGCAGGCTATTCTAGACTGGGTATTGAGTAATGAGGAAGGGTTAGTTAGCAGTCTTGTTGTGCGTGGACCCTTGGACAAGAGTGACCATAATATTTTTTAAAGAAGGAACTGCAGATGCTGGAGAATCGAGGGTACACAAAAAGCTGGAGAAACTCAGTGGGTGCAGCAGCATCTAAGGAGCGAAGGAGATAGGCGACGTTTCGTGTCGAGACCCTTCTTCAGTCTCGACCTGAAACGTCGCCTATCTCCTTCGCTCCTTAGATGCTGCTGCACCCGCTGAGTTTCTCCAGCTTTTTGTGTCCCCCAGTGACCATAATATGGTTGAGTTCTTCATTAGGATGGAGAGTGACATAATTAAGTCAGAAACAAGGGTTCTGAACTTAAACAAAGGTAACTTTGAAGATATGGGAAGTGAATTGGCCAAGATAAACTGGCAAGTTATTCTTAAAGGGTTGACAGTAGATGTGCAATGGAATGTATTTAAAGACTGCATGAATGAACTACAACAATTGTTCATCCCAGTTTGGCAAAAGAATAAATCGGGGCAGGTAGTGCCTCCATGGATAACGAGGGAAATCAGGGATAGTATAAAAACAAAAGATGAAGCATACAAATTAGCCAGAAAAAGCAGCCTACCAGAGGACTGGGAGAAATTCAGAGTTCAGCAGAGGAGGACAAAGGGCTTAATTCGGTAAGGGAAAATAGATTATGAAAGAAAACTGGCAGGGAACATAAAAACTGACTGCAAATGTTTTTAAAGATATGTGAAGAGAAAGAGATTAGTTAAAACAAATGTAGGTCCCTTGCAGTCAGAAACAGGTGAATTGATCATGGGCAACAAGGACATGGCAGACCAATTGAATAACTACTTTGGTTCTGTGCTCACTGAGGAAGACATAAATAATCTGCTGGAAATAGCAGGGGACCGGGGGTCAAATAAGGTGGAGGAACTGAGTGAAATCCAGTTTAGCCGAGAAGTGGTGTTGGGTAAATTGAATGGATTAAAGGCCGATAAATCCCCAGGGCCAGATAGTCTGCATCCCAGAGTACCCAAGGAAGTAGCCACAGAAATAGTGGATGCATTAGTGATCATTTTTCAAAACTCCTTAGATTCTGGAGTAGTTCCTGAGGATTGGAGGGTAGCTAATGTAACCCCACTTTTTAAAAAAGGAGGGAGAGAGAAAACGGGGAATTACAGACCAGTTAGTCTAACATCGGTAGTGGGGAAACTGCTAGAGTCAGTTATTAAAGATGGGATAGCAGTACATTTGGAAAGTGGTGAAATCATTAGACAAAGTCAGCATGGATTTACAAAAGGTAAATCATGTCTGACGAATCTTATAGACTTTTTCGAGGCTGTAACTAGCAGAGTGGATAAGGGAGAACCTGTGGATATGTTATATCTAGACTTTCAGAAGGCCTTCGACAAGGTCCCACATAAGAGATTAGTATACAAACTTAAAGCACACGGTATTGGGGGTTCAGTATTGATGTGGATAGAGAACTGGCTGGCAGACAGGAAACAACGGGTAGGAGTAAAGGGTCCTTTTCAGAATGGCAGGCAGTCACTAGTGGGGTACCGCAAGGCTCAGTACTGGGACCCCAGCTATTTACAATATATATTAATGATTTGGTCGAGGGAATTGAATGCAACATCTCCAAGTTTGTGGATGACACGAAGCTGGGGGGCAGTGTTAGGTGTGAGTAGGATGCTAGGAGGCTGCAAGATGACTTGGAATGGCTGGGTGAGTGGCAAATGCATGGCAGATGCAGTATAATGTGGATAAATGTGAGGTTATCCACTTTGGTGGCAAAAACAGGAGGGTAGACTATTATCTTAATGGTGGCAAATTAGGTAAAGGGGAGATGCAACGAGACGTGGGTGTCATGGTATACCCATCATTGAAAGTAGGCATGCAGGTGCAGCAGGCAGTGAAGAAATCAAATGGTATTTTAGCGTTCATAGCGAAAGGATTTGAGTATAGGAGCAGGGAGGTTCTGCTGCAGTTGTACAGGGTTTTGGCGAGACCACACCTGGGGTATTGCGTACAGCTTTGGTCCCCAAATCTGAGAAAATACATTCTTGCCATAGAGGGGGTACATAGAAGGTTCACCAGACTGATTCCTGGGATGTCAGGACTTTCATATGAGGAAAGATTGGATAGACATGGCTTGTACTTGCTAGAATTTAGAAGACTGAGGAGGGATCTTATAGAAACTTACAAAATTCTTAAGGGGTTGGATAGGCTAGATGCAGGAAGATTGTCCCCGTTGTTCCCGAGGTCCAGAACAAGGGGTCACAGTCTAAGGATAAGAGGGAATTCCTTTAGCGAGATGAGGAAAATTTTTTTCACACAGAGAGTGGTGAGTCTCTGGAATTATCTGCCATAGAAGGTAGTTGAGGCCAGTTCATTGGCTATATTTAAGAGGGAGTTAGATGTGGCCTTTGTGGCTAAAGGGATCAGGGGGTATGGAGAGAAGGCAGGTACAGGAAACTGAGTTGGATGATCATCCATGATTATATTGAATGGCAGTGCAGGCTCGAAGGGCCGAATGGCCTACTCCTGCACCTATTTTCTATGTTTCTATGTTTCTAACCCTCTTGTCTCGTATCAGTAAACTAGTTCTGACCAAGTCACTGTCAATCCTATGCGTATCAATCTCCTGGATCAGCCTAACAATGGAGGACTTTATCAAACTAGAATCCATGTAGACGTCAACCACTGTCTACCCTCATTGATTACCTTAGTTACTCCTCAAGCAACTCGATCAGGTTAGTGAGACAAGATGTGGCATGTATAAAGTCATGTTGAATGTCCCTAATTCTCATCCACCCTCGAACGATCTTCTTCAATAGCTTCCCTACCACTGACATGAGGCTCACCAACTGATAATTCCCTGGATTCTCTTTACTTAAACAAAGCAAAAACATTAGCTAATTTACAGTCCTCCGGGGCCTCACCTGTGGTAAGAGAAAACTTATAGATTGTTGTCAAGACTTGCTATCTCCTGTCTTGCCTCTTTCAGTATCAGACCCTAGAGATTTTTCTAACTTAATGCTGTTCAAGAGCTCCAGCCCTGGTCCTTGAATCTCAAAATGCCCTTGAAATCATTCATGGAGGTCTTGTCAGGTCATAGAATGGAAAAATTGATCCTTAAATTTGTGTTTATAATATAGAGGTTTCATTCCCTACCTGCTTTAATAAAGTGTTGTTCATAAAACAAAAGACAATTGTGGCAAGTGCTGATAAAACACAATATTGCTTCAGAAATGTCAAATAGTTGGATCGATCTCAGTTTCGACCAAAGGTGAATATTGCCAATGGTTATATTCACCTTGGCCCATTTGGATCCATTAAAGTCAATGAAAACAAAAGTACAATGCAACTAGAAACATGCTTTGTAGGTGTGTTTGAATAAAATGTAGCAGCTGCAGATTGTTTTATCCTTAAATTTAATATCTTAGTTGACTTATGATTGTATTAACAGTAAATAAGGAATTAGGCAAATTCATATGCACTCCTTCATTAATTTTGATAGATCATTGCTGTAGGGAAATTTGGTTGCCTCTCAATTTCCAGTTAGTGTAAGTGACGGAATCATATATACAGTGGCTTGCAAAAGTATTCATACCCCTTGAACATTTCCACATTTTGTCATGCTACAACCACAAACGTAAATGTATTTTATTGGAATTTTATGTGATCGACCAACACAAAGTGGTGCATAATTGTGAAGTGGAAGGAAAATGATACATGGTTTCCAAATGTTATTACAACTAAAAAACTGAAAAGTGTGGCATGCAAAAGTATTCAGCCCCCCTGAGTCAATACTTTGTAGAAACACCTTTCGCTGCAATTACAGCTGCAAGTCTTTTGGGGTATGCCTCTACCAGCTTTGCACATCTAGAGACTGACATTTTTGCCCAATCTTCTTTGAAAAACAGCTCAAGCTCAGTCAGGTTGGATGGAGAGCGTCTGTGAACAGCAATTTTCAAGTCTTGCCAGAGATTCTCAATTGGATTTAGGTCTGGACTTTGACTGGGCCATTCTAACACTTGAATATGTTTTGATCTAAACCATTCCATTGTAGCTCTGGCTGTATGTTTAGGGTTGTTGTTCTGCTGGAAGGTGAACCACCGCCCCAGTCTCAAGTCTTTTGCAGACTCTAACAGGTTTTCTTCCGAGATTGCCCTGTATTTGGCTCCATCCATCTTCCCATCAACTCTGACCAGCTTCCCTGTCCCTGCTGAACAAAAGCATCCCCACAGCATGATGCTGCCACCACCATGTTTCACAGTGGGGATGGTGTGTTCAGGGTGATATGCAGTGTTAGTTTTCCGCCACTCATAGCGTTTTGTATTTAGGCCAAAAACTTCAATTTTGGTCTCATCAGACCAGAGCACCTTCCTCCACATGTTTGCTGTGTCCCCCACATGGCTTGTGGCAAACTGCAAACGGGAGTTCTTATGGCTTTGTTTCAACAATGGCTTTCTTCTTGCCACTCTTCCATAAAGGCCCGATTTGTGGAGTGCACGAATAATAGTTGTCCTGTGGACAGATTCTCCCACCTGAGCTGTGGATCACTGCAGCTCCTCCAAAGTTGGCTGCTTCTCTGATCAATGCTCTCCTTGCCCGGCCTGTCAGTTTAGGTGGATGGCCATGTCTTGGTAGTTGTGCCATACTCTTTCCATTTTCGGATGATGGATTGACCAGTGCTCCGTGAGATGATCAAAGCTTGGGATATTTTTTTATAACCTAACCCTGCTTTAAACTTCTCCACAACTTTATCCCTGATCTGTCTGGTGTGTTCCTCGGGCTTCATGATGCTGTTTGTTCACTAATGTTCTCTAACAAACCTCTGAGGCCTTCACAGAACAGCTGTATTTATACTGAGATTAGATTACACACAAGTGGACTCTATTTACTAATTAGGTGACTTCTGAAGGCAATTGGTTGCACTGGATTTTATTTAGGGCTATCAGAGTAAAGGGGGCTGAATACTTTTGCACGCCACATTTTTCAGTTTTTTATTTGTAAAAAAATTTGAAAACCATGTATCATTTTCCTTCCACTTCACAATTATGCGCCACTTTGTGTTGGTCTATCACATAAAATCCCAATAAAATACATTTACGTTTGTGGTTGTAACGTGACAAAATGTGGAAATGTTCAAGGGGTATGAATACTTTTGCAAGCCATTGTATGTGATCTTCCAATGTTAATGGAGGCTGGAATGGCAAGCAGTCCAGTTTTGTCTTCTGTTGAAGTTATACAAAAGCAACACATAGCTTTATAAAATTGAGTTGTGGAAATTCAACAACAAAGTAGGCAGATTTTCTGCAGAATGTGTCAAAAATGTAGCAACAGAAATGTCGTTTGATCACTTCCTTTAAACACTTTGGAGTTGCATCCTGGAAATTATACTATTAACACCAGGCTTCAGTGTTTGAAATAAAAGAAGCAAATCTGATTCTGCGTTTTTATTCTGATGGGTCATTCAGAGCTGCCAAGTAGTACGGATTTTCTGTATTTTGTATGGATTTTCCGTATTTTGTACGGAAATGCGATTAGAATACAGATGTACGGTTTTGTGTTGTTAAATACGGATTTTAAATACAGAGTTCAGTTCAGTCTGAACAAGGGTCTTGACCAGAAATGTCACCCATTCCTTCTCTCCAGGTTGTCTATCCCGCTCCAGGTTTAAACAGAGCACTGTCAGTTTAACGCGTGGGAATTTAAAGAAGAGCTGTCGGCTACAGAGCTATGGGTTCTAAAAATAGCGCTACCAGCTGGAGCGCTATGGGCTTTCCACAGAGCACTATGGCCACAGTGCTATGGGTCACAGACTATTCAGGAAAATTCTCGTATAACAATGAGTCTTTGGAATTCTCTTTCTCAGTGGTAGTTGAGCCTTTAATTATTTTTCAGGCAGCGGTAGAATTCTGGCTAAAGGGCCTGTTCCACTGTACGAGGTAATTCAAGAGTTCTCCCGAGTTTTCCTCTGATTCGAACTCGGAGAATGTCCATAGCTGGTCCGTAGGATTGTGTGGATGTCTCCTAGCAGCTCGTACGAGTAAAAAGTAAAAATAATTTTCATCACGAGTTTTTTTTACTTGTGGACGTTTTTAACAGTGTTGAAAAAACGTCACGAGTTTACCGGATTTCCCGAGAACTTACCTTTAGCATTACGAGCCAGGGGGAAACTCGGGAGAATTCTTCAATTACCTCGTACAGTGGGACAGGCCCTTAAGCCTAGTGGTGAAAGGTTACCAGTGGGATTGCAGTTACACTGGGATTGGCCCTGATTTTACAGAATGGTGGGTGGGCTCAAGGGGGAGAGAGGGAGGGGTGGAGAGAGGGAGAGGATGGAGAGGGGAGGGAGAGGGAGAATGAGAGAGGGGGGGAAGAGAGGGAGGAAGGGAATAAGAGAGGGAGGGAGAAAAAAGGGAAGGAGGGTGGGAGGGAAAGGGGGAGACGGAGGGCGGTAGGGAAGGAGGGAGAGGGAGGCTTCCAAAATGGCTTCTACATCATCATCTGTGCTAAAACCAGGAAGCAGACATTCAAACAGCAGTATACATAGAGATGGCAATGAATGCACTGTCAAGTAAGGTGTGTAGAAGACATGCCAATTGTCATACATTCTTATGCAAAGTTATACATTCTTGTGCTCTTACATGGGTATGACTGCCCATAAAAAAAACATTTTTTTCAGCAAAATGGCACCGCGTAAAAATACTGATTTCCTCAGCAAAATGCTGATTTTCAGCTACTATACTGAAATTCTCTGACAAAACTTGCCAGCTCTGGTCATTATAATTTTCCCTTTGTAATGTTTCTTGAAACTGAAATGTTTTGAGAAACATAGAAACATAGAAAATAGGTGCAGGAGTAGGCCATTTGGCCCTTCGAGCCTGCACCGCCATTCAATATGATCATGGCAGATCATCCAACTCAGTATCCTGTACCTGCCTTCTCTCCATACCCCCTGATCCCTTTAGCCACAAGAGCCACATCTAACTCCCTCTTAAATATAGCCAATGAAGTGGCCTCAACTACCTTCTGAGGCAGAGAATTCCAGAGATTCACCACTCTCTGTGTGAAAAATGTTTTTCTCATCTTGGTCCAAAAAGATCTCCCCCTTATCCTTAAACTGTGACCCCTTGTTCTGGACATCCCCAACATCGGGAACAATCTTCTTGCATCTAGCATGCCCAACCCCTTAAGAAATTTTTAAGTTTCTATAAGATCCCCCCCTCAATCTTCTAAATTCTAGCGAGTACAAGCCAAGTCTATCCAGTCTTTCTTCATATGAAAGTCCTGACATCCCAGTAATCAGTCTGGTGAACCTTCTCTGTACTCCCTCTATGGCAAGAATGTCTTTCCTCAGATTTGGAGACCAAAACTACTGTGTGCATAATATGATTGAGTATTAGCTATGTTTAGACATTTGTACCTTTTTGAATTAATTGTGTATTTCTGAATGTTTTACTTATTTATTATTAGATGATCATTCAAGACTTCACCTATTACCTGTAGAGGGAGTTCCAGATTCTGATTTCATCAATGCTTCATTCATAAATGTAAGTTATGGATTATTTGTATTTTGAGCAGCATTTTTGAGTTTGTGCATGCCAACCAAGTTACTCGACCGAGCTGGTCCCACTTCGTGTGCCTGGCCCATATCCATCTAAACCTTTCCTATTCATGTACCTGTCCAAGTGTGTTTTTAACTATTGTACCCGTGTTTGTCTCTATACTTTATTTTGAAGTTATTTTTATATGTACGCCATTATCTGCACGAAAACATTGCCCTTGTAAATCTTTCCCCTCTCACCTTAATCCTACACCCTATAGTTTACATGCCTACCTTGGGAAAAGTATGTGGCTGTTCACCTTATCTATGCCCCTCAGGATTTTATACACCTCTTTAAGGTCACCTAAACTCCTAAACTCCAGCTTCCTAAACTCCAGGGGAAAAAGACGCAGCCTATCCAATCTCTCCAAATAGCTCAGACCTTCCAGAGCCAGTAGCATCGTTGTAAATCTTGCACAATTTCCAGTACACTAATGTTTCTTAAAAATATTTTATAAATAGAATCATTATTTGTTTTATGAAAGTAGTTTAAAAGTTTAAAGCCCACTGAATGATTGTACCATGATTAGATATATTTTCTATACACCATATAGTTCATGGTAATTTTTCATACGTATTCATATTATTTTAGAAAGCGAGTCCTTATTTGGGCTGTTGGTTATGGGCCAGCAGTGGCAAATGTTGCAGTTTGTTTCCTGAAATAAAGCTTCCCCATTGCAGACTGCTGCTTTTGATGATTTAAAATTTCACAAATTGTGCAGTACATCAAATTTGGACTAAGCCAAGCAAAAAACTCAAGGTGGGATAGTGTACATTTTCAGTTTGATTTAGAAACGCTCCTATTTGGGTCCCCTTTGGGTGTCAATTTTATATTAGAATTTTGTTTTACTCAAATGCTAGGAAAAGCTCGGTCTTGTCACTGAGTTAAGCTGCTGTAAGTGGCAGGAAACAAATTGAAATATTGTTCTTTTGTATTATTTGGGCTCCCCATCCATTTCCTGTCTTTCCCGTTTATCTTTTACTAGACTAAGTGGGACCAGTTGGGTCCTAGTCACACGGGAGGCCTGGTCTTCCAACCCATCCCATTCTCCAATGCAATATTCTACCACTCACCATTTGCCCAAGGCTTCCAAATCTCCTTCATTCTGAATTACTGAATGGATGTGGGGTGGAGGGTGACAGCAGGTGGAGAGATGGTGGGAAAAACGGGAGCACACTGGGACGTTGAATCAATACTTGTTCAAGGGACCAATTGGGGCGAGAGTTCCTTTCACAGTGCCTGGTGAGTCTGGCCAGGGGTAAAGTTGCGGGGAGGGCAGGAGCGTTGAGAAGGAGGGGGTTGGGGATCATGCCAGCAAATCAGTCGCTTACCGTTGCCGCGGCGCTCCGGGCGGGGAGGGAAGCTGCTCGGGTGGCTGCGAGCGGCCGCCAGACCACAGCGCCTTCTGCCGGCCCGCTTACGTCTGAACAGTGAGGGGACAAACTCAAGAGAAAAGATCATAGAACGGAGCAGGTCAGCGGGCGATGGATATCAGGATAGTGGGCAGCGGACATTCCTGTGTCAGTGCAAACAAGGGACCAATTGAGGTTACTCACACTGACCCTCCACCACCTGCTGTCTTGTTATCCATCGCCCGCTGACCCGCTCTTGAGCTGGTTGCTCTGGCATGACCCCCGACCCCCTCCTTTTCATGGGCACCTGCCATCCCGCAACTTTACCGCTGGCCAGACTCCCCACATGCTGTGCATGGAACTCTTTCTCCCCCACCCCCCCAGCGGTGCTGTCCTTTTACAACCGCTTGCCCAGTAGGCTGCTGCGCATGCGCACTACACAGTCCAAGCTGCAAAGGCAGAAGTTCAGCTGCCTTCAGCTCTGCTTGAAATTGATGGCTTGAAGCAGCGTCTACGGCACGTGGGTTGCACACACTTTCCTATATTACATGTACTGCGCAAGAAAGGCACAGAGAATTATATGCCTACCTCAGAGATCGATCGCTTAGGTAGGAATAATTCTCCCGTGCCTTTACTATTTATATTTAATAATTATCATTTAATAATTTTAGTCAGGGTAGGCAGTGCCTACCTTGCCTACTCTGACGGCATGTGCCTGGTGTGTGTGGGCGGAAGCTCGGAGAAAAGACGGGGGAAGATGGGGGCATCACGGGGGAGGTGGGGAGGAGCCAGCGAGGGGGACCAGAGGGGTAGTGGCTGGAATTGGCAGTGCGATGGGGACTTACAACGGGCGCTGGTCGTTCTCCTCCGCCGGTATCAGAGTCTCCGCTTTCCGTTTGGCGACATCGGCAACATCTCCATCTCTGGGCTGGGCCTCTGACGCTGGGCTGGGCTAGGTCGGGTCTCCGACGCTGGGCTACTTGGGGCTGAGCTGCTTCGGGTCCCTCCGAAAGTCCGGTTGGAAGCCTCCACCAGCCATCCTCAGCTCCAGTAAAGACACGATGGCGCAGGAAGTGGCGGACCATCCCAGGGAGTGACAGGGGAAGAGACTAATCCACGCGGCGCTGACTGGCAGAAGAGATCGATCTGCGCACACGCGGTTTTTAAGATTTTTAAACCTCACTTACTTTTACGACATTCAACCTATCGGAACGAAACTGGGTGCACTCGCAGCACAGGAGAACAGTGAGTTAACTGGCGAGAAATCATAGCGCTATCGCGAACCGTTTTTGCAGAAATAGAAAGACCGCCAAACCGGAAGAAAACAAGATCAGAGTTTTTGTTATGTAGAGATAGATAGATAGATTTATTTACTTAACTTCTCCCTCTTCTTGCAACAAACATTATATTGGAGGACTCGGCTGTGTGGATGGAAAAGTAATTGTCAATGTTTTGGGGTCGAACCCCTGCATCAGGACTGAGAGTGGAGGGAAGGTAGCCAATTAAAAATACGGGGAGTGGTGAGTTGGAGCAAGTAGTGGACTGAGGAGCATTGAGCAAGTAGTGGACTGAGGGGCATTGAACAATAATGGACCCAGGTAGGGGCAACGTTTAGGGTTAAGACCCTTCATTCTGAAGAAGGGTCTCAACCCGAAACTTCGCCCATTCCTTCTCTCCAGAGATGCTGCCTGTCCCGCTGAGTTACTCCAGCATTTTGTGGCTACGTTTGATATAAACCAGCATCTGCAGTTCCTTGCTAAACATTTTGTCCGGACCCATGTAGGGGGTGGGGAGGGGTGGAGTTGGGGGATAGAGATAGATAAAAAAAAGATGCAGATGGAGCTAAGAGGAGGTTGAAGGTGGAACACAAATGCTGTCAATGCTGGAATCTGAGATATAAGAAAGGTGATGTAAAAGCATTGACTGCTGGGATTACTTAAAATGAGTCCACAGAGTGTTCATACTGTTTGGAGCAGTGCTGATGCATCTGTCTTCTGTAGCAATATGCTTTTGTTTTTATTTCTATTTGTAGAAATACTGTGGATTTTTTTTGTTTTTAAACCTAATCTTTGTAAAAGGACTTTGTGCAACTAGGCTTATATCCATAATATGACTGGTTAAAATTTTATATTTTAAAGACGAAATTAATAGCTGAAACTCTTTCAATCATATCTCAAATATTATTTTAATCCACTACTTAATTTTTAAATGCAGTAAGGTTGCAAGACTTAAAATGGAACACAATAGGGAGGCAGACAATAACGTCTGAAAGGATCTTAATTACTTTATTATCCAACTAAATTGAGTAAAATTATTTGAAATTTATTTTTAATATATTGAGATAAAACTATTTAATCTTTTGCCGAATTGTTGCTGTTCATGGTTACAGACCTCATAATTTCTTAGAACCCCTTTTATATGGGTAAAATAGATTGCTTAATAACAATCAAAGGCAAATCTTGCTTGGAATGATTACAGGTATTTTTTAATTGAACATATCCATCTTTGTGCCGTGCTTTTATTTTTATGTTCTAACGATTGTTTCCAGAATTGATATCGGTAGATATTTAGTAACGTGGTTTAACTATTATTTTTTGGGGGGGAAATTGTAGTTTTTGTAAGTGCCATGATGATAGTGTAGTTATTTTATCATGAGGTCAGAAATAAACATGAACTCTGCTTTCCAAAGCGATATGAGAGATAACCTGATGGTAGTGTGGTATTTGACTTTATGTGACAACAAAGGTTCTTGACAAAATTGAAATCATTGTGAATTGAGGGGATAACTCTTCATTGGCTAGAGTCCAACCTGGCATAGAAACATAGAAAAATAGATGCAGGAGAAGGCCATTTGGCCCTTTGAGCCAGCACCACCATTCAATATGATCTTGGCTGATCATTTAAAATCAGTACCCCGTTCCTGCGTTTCCCCCCATATCCCTTGATTCCTTTAGCCCTAAGAGTTTAACTCTCTCTTGAAAATATCCAGTGAATTGGTCTCCACTGCCTTCTGTGGCAGAGAATTCCACAGATTCACAACTCTCTGGGTGAAAACGTTTTTCCTCATCTGAGTCCTAAAAAAAGTTGTAGGATAAAACTGGCATAAAGACAGTGTGATTGTTAGAAATAAAACATCACATTTCTCAGACACCACTTCGAAAACATTTCTTGAACCCTACCATTAATAGCATTTCATCAATAATCTTCCTGCTATCATAAGGTCAGGAAAAGGAATGTTCACTCATCCTGTTGCTGCCTGACTTGCTGAGTTCTTCCAGCACTTTGTTTGTTGCTCCAGGTTACAGCATCTACTGTCTGTTATGTCATGTTGATTGTAGCTACATTCACAATTGCTAGCCACAGAAACTCTGCACATGCAAGTAGCAAGACAAGGACAGCATTGAGTTGATTAACGTGGGGTGACAAGTAAATTAGGTGCCAGGTCATGATCATCTCCACCTTTAGTGCCCCTTGGCCAGAATGTGTACTATATATAAAATATGCTATAGTATTTCTCCAATACTGCTCCAACAAAAAAATGAACAAATTAAGAATATCTAGTTATACTAACCCCTATATTTTCTCTTTAAAAGGGGTATCAAGAAAAGAACAAGTTTATAGCAGCACAAGGTAAATAGATATTAAAATGTAAATATCATTTTTCGTGCATAGCTTGTTAATAATATCTTGCAGCAAGTTGTATAATTAATTGAAGTCAATGAATAGCAATTCCACAACTGAGACATCCTGACAAGTGTGAGGTGGTGTATTGTGGAGAGCCACAAGTGTAGGGTATGGACAGTACAAGGTAGGGCCCTAGGGAGTGATGATGAATACAGGGACCTGGGTACAAGTCAAAAGATTCCTCAAAATGGCAGCTCTGATGTTTAAGGTGGTGAAGTCGGCACATGGAATACTAGTTTTTTTGAACGTGCCATAAAATATAAGATCTGGGATGTAGTGTTGGAACTTTATATAGCATTGCTTGGGCTGCAGCCTGCAGTATTATTATGGTGTTCTGATTGCCAACATTGCAGTTATAGGAGAGACTGAGTAGGCTGGGTTTTATTTCCCTGGCATGTAATATTGCAGATGAGCATGTAATATTATTAGAGGGATAGATTGGGGCAATAGCTTTTTCCTTGATTTAGGTGACACAGAGGGGGGCATAGATTTAGACGGGATCTGAAGGAAACTTTTGCACACGGGATGATTGAATTGGAGAAGCGGTCAAGGCAGGCTCTTTAGTGACATTTAAGAAGTAAGAAGACAGCAACTTGAATCTTCAAGGCATAGGTGACCTGACTAAATTGGGTAAATAGGATCAGCATAGATAAGTACAAAGGTCAGCATGGACATGGTGGATGCAATGGCCTGTTTTGTTCCCCTCATTGAATGGGAAGAAACTACTGTCAGTAATTTTAAGTATAATAGCAGATGCATAGCTCATAATTTATATATGGGTTTGGAGAGAAATTAAAAATATAAGAAACTGCAGATGCTGGAGTCTGGGCAAAAAACAAGTTGCTGGAGCAGCTCAGTTAGTTAAGCAGCATTTGTGGAGGGAAATAGACAGTTGAGTTTTTGGGCCGAAACCCTTTAAACTGATCCAGATGATCATAGTCATAGAACTATGCAACATGGAAACTGGCCCAACTTGTTCATGCTGACCAAGATGACATTCTGGGCGTCTCATTTCCCAATATTTGCCTCATATCCCTCTAAACTTTCCTATCCACATAGCTGTCTCAATCTCTTTAAAAGTCGTAAATTTTATCCTCTTCTGTCGAGGGGGTCTATACCATAAACATCAACTGCCCATTTCCCTCCACATTTTCTGCCTGACCTTCTGACCTCCAGCAGTTTGTTTTTCAGCTAGAAGTTAAATGTCCAAGATAAAGAGAAGTGATTTAGAAAAAAAGTTTGAACAGCAAATTTAATCTTGTGTTTTGTTACAAAATCAGTTTGCATTTGAAGGTTTGGGTTTGACTGATTTACGTTTCAAGATAAGATTTTGTTTAACAAGTGAAAAGTTTTTTTTATATGATATAATTTTCTTTTCTCTCTCTTGTTCAGAAAAAGAATTCAAACACACTTGTGACTTCTGCCTACATCAAAACAAATTATTCAGTTTTTTTGCTGATATATTTCAGGGCCTAAAGAAGAAACTGTGAATGACTTCTGGAGGATGATATGGGAGCAAAACACTGCAACAATTGTCATGGTCACAAACTTAAAAGAGAGGAAAGAGGTGACCTATCTTTGCTTATTACCTTGTCTTACTGTGGCCAAATGTAGTGGACCAGATAAATGTGTACTTTTTCCCCGTGTTTATGATTTTTGAAGGAAGAACTAAAAGACAAAGTAATTCTAACTGCACCCGCTGAGTTTCTCCAGCTTTTTGTGTACCCGTAATTCTAACCTGTTTCTTTTTGATAATTTTTGTCTCCAAAAAACATAAAACTCTTGCATTAGCTCATTGTGAAGATACATGAATAAACACATCCAATTGGTTTAAAAGACTAACTTTGACAGCAGAACTTAAATCACAGCAAGTATAAAGTGAGTCAAGTGAAAAGTTGATCAGAAATGAAACCTTTGTCTACTAGGAGTGTACAGTGGCTTGCAAAAGTATTCATACCCCTTGAACTTTTACACATTTTGTCACGTTACAACCACAAACGTAAATGTATTTTATTGGGATTTTATGCGATAGACCAAAACAAAGTGGCGCATAATTGTGAAGTGCAAGGAAAATGATACATGGTTTTCAAATTTTTTTTACAAATAAAAAACTGAAAAGTGTGGCGTGCAAAAGTATTCAGCCCCCTTTATTCTGATAGCCCTAAATAAAATCCAGTGCAACCAATTGCCTTCAGAAGTCACCTAATTAGTAAATAGAGTCCACTTGTGTGAAATCTAATCTCAGTATAAATACAGCTGTTCTGTGAAGGCCTCAGAGGTTTGTTAGAGAACATTAGTGAACAAACAATGTTCCTTGGGCATCATGAATCCAATTGAGAATCTCTGGCAAGACTTGAAAATGCTGTTCACGGACGCTCTCCATCCAATCTGACTGAGCTTGAGCTATTTTGCAAAGAAGAATGGGCAAACATTTCAGTCTCTAGATGTGCAAAGCTGGTAGAGACATACCCCAAAAGACTTGCAGCTGTAATTGCAGCGAAAGGTAGTTCTACAAAGTATTGACTCAGGGGGGCTGAATACTTTTGCACGCCACACTTTTCAGTTTTTTTATTTGTAATAAAATTTGGAAACCATGTATCATTTTCCTTCCACTTCACAATTATGCACCACTTTGTGTTGGTCCATCACATAAAATCAGAATAAAATACATTTACGTTTGTGGTTGTAACGTGACAAAATGTGGAAAAGTTCAAGGGGTATGAATACTTTTGCAAGCCACTGTAGATGCTGGTTTACACTTCTTCTTGCGTATGGCTTGCACAGCCTAAAGTTGTAGGACAACTTGTTCTATTTGATCTTACTTGATTGTGCACGCCGGGTTGATTGCATTCGTCGAAACAGGGCAGACCACATGAAGGTTGCAATCTCCCACCCCCTGGTTTACACCAAGTAAATCAACATTCACATACTATTCTTTACTGTATAATTTTTTTAAATAGTATAGAGGAATACAATTTAGATGTCATCATTTACGAAAAGTGTCAGGAAGATTGTGGCAAAACCACGTCTGAAAGGATATTTGATCAGGATAGTTATTTTGATCATCCTGTACACATGAACAATTGTTTTGAACTTCAGATTAAAATTGTGCACAAAGACAGAGTAGCAAAGTAAAATTCCATTTTTGTTTAATTGATTTCACTCTCATCATTTAATAATAGTTATGTTGTGAACTTTACTGTCAATGTTAGTCTTTAAGGCTAAATGGAAGTGCTCATTCTTACAGCTCCACATTGAGATTCATTATTCTGCTTCAAATGACTTGAGGTTTCTGTCTGCATTCACTTTGTAGCAGTGGCTACTCAATACTATTTTTGAAGGAGTTCTGTTATGTTTTTGATTTAGAAGTATGTATTTGTATTATTTTAATTATGCAAAGTTCTGAAAACTCACAAATACCAGTGAATTAAGACGGGTCTTCAAGGTGCTGAGTAGCATAGGTAATAGTCTAGCTTGCGTTTGACTACTGTCTGTATTTTGGTTGACCAATTATGGTTATCGTGTGACAGTTTGCACATTTAATTGGGTTCTACTGACCCTGTCCTTTATCACAAATATCTCTCCCACGGGCAGCTCTTTCAGCAATGGTTCAAATGATACTGCAACTTTTGTTCTGAGAATGAGTTGTCCGAGTACTGTAAATGCACTAATTTGTGTTGCAGTGCAAATGTGCCCAATACTGGCCAGACCAAGGTTGTTGGACTTATGGGAACATTCGAGTTTCTGTGGAAGACATGATGGTGCTGGTGGATTACACCATTCGCAAGTTCTGTATTCAGCAAGTAAGACAACCTTGTTTTTACAGTTTGTTTCGTTGTGCAGTGCCAATATTTGAAAATAAACGTACATTATTTTTAATGTTTCATTTGACTTATTGTTAAATGTGTTTCAAGTTACCATATTCTAGTCAAGGATAGAGGTAGAGCAAAGTGGCGTGAAAGAATTATTGGAACTGCTTGCCAAAGGACTTGCAAATCAATTCTGTCAGCCATGAGCCATAATAGTTAATGGAGTAAGAAACATCAGGCAACATGATTTAAGAGCAGGTGCAGGCCACTCAGCCACTCAGGCCTGTTTCGTCATTTACAAGATCATGACTGAGAAGATTTGCTATCTCAGTTTCACATTCCTGCCTACTCAATCACAATTACAGGCAAAAAAGCCAACGTCACATTGAGATAGGTTGAAAGGTGGGGTCTATACCCTAGTTTATTGAAGAACTGTTCAGTAATTTGAGAACAGTGACAAAGAAGTTGTTCCTGAATCTGGTGGTACGTACTTTCCAGATTTTGTATCTTTTGCCTGATGGAAGAAGTGGGAACGACTAGGGTGAAAAAGGTCCATGATTATGTTGGCTGCTTTCCTGAGGCAGCGTGAAGTGTAGACAAGGACAATGGTGGCGGGGCTGATCACTTTAATGGAATTGGCTACATTCATAACCCCTGGCTCTAAGTGGCATTAGAAATCGTGGATGCATTGGTGATCATTTTCCAATGTTCTATAGATTCAGGATCTGTGGATTGGAGGGTAGCTAATGTTATCCCACTTTTTAAGAAAAGCAGTAGAGAGAAAACAGGGTACTATAGATCAGTTAGCCTGACATTGGTGGTGAGGAAGGTGCTGGAGTTAATCATAAAAGATGAAATAGCGGCACATTTGGATAGCAGTAACAGGATCGGGCAGAGTCAGCATGGATTTATAAAGGGGAAATCGTGCTTGACTAATCTTTTGGAAATGTTGAAGATGTAACTAGGAAAATGGACAAGGGGAAACCAGTGGATGTAGTGTGCCTGGACTTTCAGAAAGCATTTGATAAGGTCCCACATAGGACATTAGTGGGCAAAATTAGGGCACATGGTATTGGGGGTAGAGTGTTGACATGGTTGGAAAATTGGTTGGCAGACAGGAAACAAAGAGTAGGGATTAATGGGTCTCTTTCAGAATGGCAGGCAATGACTAGTGGGGTACCACAAGGCTAGGTGCTGGGACTGCAGCTATTTACAATTTATATTAATGATTTTGATGAAGGGATTACAAGTAATATTATCAAACTTGCAGATGACACAATGTTGGGGGAGTCCAGAACCAGGGCCACATTTTAAGAATAAGGGATAAGTCATTTAGAATGGAGATGAGGAAACCTTTTCACACCGAGAGTTGTGAGTCTGTGGAATTTTCTGCCTCAGAGGGCGGTGGAGGCCGGTTCTCAGCATACTTTCAAGAGATCTAGATAGGGCTCTTAAGGATTGCGGAGTCAGGGGATATGGGGAGAAGGCAGGAACGGAGTACTGATTGTGGATGATCAGCCATGATCACATTGAATGGTGGTGCTGGTTCGAAGGGCCGAATGGCTTACTCCTGCACCTATTGTCTATTGCAAGCTCTGCATATTTTGGACAGTTATTCTCAAAATAAGTTGTGATGCACCCCGATGGTATGTTTTCCGTCGTGCATCTGTAAACATTATTAAGAGTTGTTGGAAAGTGTGCTGTACTTCTACAGTCTCCAAAGGAAGTAAGGGTGTGGTGTGCATTTTTCACCGCAGCTTCAATATGCTTGGTCCAGGACAAGTTGTCGGTGATATTTACGCTTAGGAACTTGAAGCTCTCGACCATTTCCACTTTGGCACTATTGATGCTGACTGGGGCATGTATTGTGTCGTGCTTTCTGAAGACGATAATTAGCTCTGTCATCTTGCTGACATTTCGCCAATGAAATTTGGATTAAAGTCATCCTAAGAAGCAAGTTTATATGTAAAATAAACGACTTGCCGTTTTGTCCCCTACGTGAGATCTGTCCCGTTGTAGGCATTGATGGCTTTAGAAGTAGCTTTTTATTTTACTCTTGGGATTAAATTGTCCCGAGATTTTTTTTTAAAACTTCCGAGAACGGAAGTCGGAATGATTTTTCTGCAGCAGCTGAACAGCCTGAGAAAGTTCGACTCCGACAGTCAGGAGAAAACGGCATTTTAATCCCGCCCTCTACAAAGGCACCAAAGTCACGCACACGGGCAGTGGCAGAACTGCAGCGCCACTGAAGGTAGTATTGTAACATCGCTAATTATGATCACTACCTCCTAATGGCTCCTTAACCTTAAGTTTCCTTATCAAATCCGGTTCATTACACATTACTAAATCCAGATTTGCCTTCTCCCTGGTAGGCTCCAATTCCAACTGCTCGAACCTGATTCACACAGTCTACCTGCCTACCCCCATAACAACTGTAGTATTACCTTTACGACATGCCAACTTTAACTCTTGATTCAATTTGCAACTTATATCCTGGCTGCTATTTGGGGGCCTGTAGATAAGTCTCATTAGGGTATTTTTACCCTTGCAATGCCTCAGTTCTATCCATACTGAATCTCCTGATTCTATGTCGCCCCACTCAAGGAATGTATTTAATTCCTCACTAACAGAGCTACCCAACCCCCTCTGCCCACCTGCCTATTGTTCCCGCAGCACTACGAGAATAAAACTTCGAAACCTCCCATCGTGGCCATCCCGGGGCCGAAGCGACCCTTTCCATCGCTCAGAGCCAGTTCTTCAGGCCTAACATGCCTCGCTATTTCCGGGATAGAGTCTCCGCGTGCCCTACCTGCAACAGCCTCGCACCGCAGCAACAGCGGCAGCCGCTCCTGCAGCAGCCAGCTGCTAACCTGCCCAGGTCTGCGCTAGCAACCGACATCTTCGAGTGGCACGGAAAGCACTTCCTGGTGATTGTCGACTCTTACTCCAGCTGGTTTGAAGTTGACCAGCTCCACTCCCTCTCTTCCTCCGCGGTCATCGAGAAGTTGCGCCGCCACTTTGCCACCTTCGGGTCCCCGGCTAGCCTGCAGTCGGACAACGGCAGCCAGTTCACCAGTGCCGAGTTCCACGCTTTTGCCAAACGATAGAACTTTCGTCATTACACCAGCAGCCCGGAATACCCGCAGAGCAACGGACTGGCCGAGCGCACGGTCCGCAGTGCTAAAGGATTGTTGGAACGTTGCCGCCTATCCCGTTCCGACATCTACCTGGCCCTGCTGAACCTCCGCAACATCTCCCGCGACCATGCCCTGGGCTCCCCGGCTCAGCGCCTCATGTCCCGAGTCACGAGGCCCACGGTCCCGGTGTCACAACAGTCCCTGTCCCCCTCTGTCTTTAAACCTGCCTTGGTCCGGAAACGCATTGCCCAAAAACACGGTATACAGAAGCGTTCCCACGACAGGTCCAGCCGTGTCCTCCGCCCTCTTCTCCCCGGCCAGGTCGTACGTATGAGGTCCACTCTGGCCGCTCCAAGCTGGCCGTGGTCGTTGGTTCTGCCGGCTCCCCTCGTTCGTACCTTGTCAACCACGACGGCAGGGTTCCGCCAGCATCTCCGGCTTGTGAACGAGCCTCGCCCTCCCCCAGCGGCTCCATATGCCCCCCCGCTGCCGCTATCGCGGCCCAGTGCTTTGCCCGTTCCTCTGGGGTCACCCCCCCCCCGCCCGTCCTTTTCCTGTCCGCCTCCAGGCTGTGGTCCTGCTTCCTCCGGCTTCCTCGCCCTTCTCTTCGCCGTCCCCCCCCCCGATGCCTTAGTCGCCGAGGGGTTCTCCTGTCCGTAGCCCCCACCATGCCCCGGCGTAGTCCCCGCTTGTTCCCGTCGGGGAAGGAGGTGATGGCGAGGTGCGGACCAGGTCTGGTTGCCTGGTCAGGCCGCTGGTCCGTTACGGCGATTACGTGTCATTCTGTATTCCCTTGCTTTACTGTTTGCATTTACCCTAGCGCATGAGACGTGGTCGCTCTGTCACTCACTGTTTGTTTTGGTAGAGGAAGGATGTAGATGATATGTGTATACACCTTTAATTGATAGTGACGATGTCCATGCTAACCACTCCCCCACCAGTTAGTATAATTGTAACCCACACGCCCTTAGCTCTCTCTCTGGTGATCGTGACAGACCACGTACAGCTAGGGCTATATGATGTATGATTAATAAAGTAGTGAAGACCTTAAGGTGTCTGTGTACCTTCTCTACACGTATACCCATGAATATTCAGTTCCAAGCCCTGGTCCTCTTGCAGCCATGTCTCTGTAATTCCCACAACATGAATGACTTGTAGACACAAGGAGTATTAATGCTGTAAACTTGAGCAAGAAAAATAAAGTGCTGGAGGAACTCAGCAGGCCAGACAGCTTCTGTGAAAGGAAAGGATAGATGATGTTTCGGGTGAGGACCCTTCTTCAGGTAGTTGTTCAGAGTCTGAAGAATGATCCCATGCTGAAATGTCACCTGTCCATCCACTCCACAGATATAACCATATAACCATATAACAATTACAGCACGGTAAACAGGCCCTCTCGGCCCTTCCAGTCTGTGCCGAACATTTATTTTCCCTTAGTCCCATCTACCTGCACTCAGACCATACCCCTCGATTCCCTTCCCGTCCATATACCTATCCACTTTACTTTTAAATGTTAAAATCGATCCTGCCTCCACTACTTCTGCTGGAAGCTCATTCCACACAGCCACCACTCTCTGAGTAAAGAAGTTCCCCCTCATGTTACCCTTAAAATTCTGTCCCTTAATTCTCATGTCATGCCCTCTTGTTTGAATCTTCCCTACCCTCAATGGGAAAAGCTTATCCACGTCAACTCTGACTATCCCTTTCATCATATTAAAGACCTCAATCAAGTCCCCCCCCTTAACCTTCTGCGCTCCAAAGAATAAAGACCTAACTTGTTCAACCTTTCTCTGTAACTTAGTTGCTGGAACCCAGGCAACATTCTAGTAAATCTCCTCTGTACTCTCTCTATTATGTTGACATCCTTCCTATAATTAGGGACCAAAATTGTACACCATACTCCAGAATTGGTCTCACCAATGCCTTGTACAATTTTAACATTACTTCCCTACTCCTATATTCAATGCTCTGATTTATAAAGGCCAACACACGAAAAGCTTTCTTTACCACCCTATCTACATGTGATTCCACCTTCAGGGAACTATGCACAGTTATTCCTAGATCTCTCTGTTCCACAGCATTCCTCAATTCCCTACCATTTACCATGTACGTCCTATTTTGATTTGTCGTGCCAAGATGTAGCACCTCACACTTATCAGCATTAAACTCCATCTGCCATCTTTCAGCCCACTCTTCCAAATGGCCCAAATCTCTCTGTAGACTTTGAAAATCTACTTCATTATCCACAACACCACCTATCTTAGTATCATCTGCAAAATTACTTATCCAATTTTCCACCCCATCATCCAGATCATTGATGTACATGACAAACAACAGTGGACCCAACACAGATCCCCGAGGCATCCACTGGTCACCGACTTCCAACCTGACAAACAGCCATCCACCATTACTCTCTGACATCTCCCATTCAGCCACTGTTGAATCCATCTTGCTACTCTGCCATTAACACCCAAAGATTGAACCTTCTTAACCAACCTTCCATGGGGAACCTTGTCAAAGGCCTTACTGAAATCCATATAGACAACATCCACTGCTTTAACCTCATCAATTTCCCTAGTAACCTCTTCAAAAAATTCAAGAAGGTTTGTCAAGCATGACCTTCCAGGCACAAATCCATGTTGACTGTTCCTGATCAGACCCTGTTTATCAGATGCTGCTTGAACTGCCGAGTTCCTCCAACACATTGTTTATAGGATGAATTACTTATTTTAATAATTTATTTCTTCCTTTTATCTCTATAGGTAGGAGATGTAATGAATAAGAAACCCCAGAGGCTGGTTACTCAGTTCCATTTTACAAGTTGGCCTGATTTTGGAGTTCCATTTACTCCAATTGGCATGTTGAAATTTCTAAAGAAAGTCAAAACCTGCAATCCATCCTTTGCAGGTGCAATTGTTGTGCATTGCAGGTGAGCATATCTTAAACATATTATATGGTGGAACCTGATCACAAATGCATTTTATCTTTTTCAATTTTAATTTTCAACCATAGAATTTACTCTTGCACGAGCTCTGCATGAAATAGTATTGAAATACAAGTAAAATGGAATAGTTAAATGTACATATTTTTATTGAAGGTTATGATATAACTTTGTATGTCAAAATTGCAATTGGGCATCTGGAATATAACTATTCCATGCATAAGATAAGATAAGAAAACTGAGAATATTAATTACAGTAGTATGTACATGGCATGATTAGTAAGTTTGTAGATGACTCAAAAGAGGGTGGTATTGTAGATAGTGAAGATGGTTGACAGAAATTGCAGCAGGACCTTGATCGGTTGGGCAGGTCGGCTGAGGAATACTCCAGAGGACATATTTGACGGAATTTAATACAGAGAAATGTGAATTGAGCATTTTGGGAAGTCCCAACGTGGGCAGGACCTACACAATGAATGATAGGGCTCTGGGGAATGTTGTGGAGCAGAAGGATATTGGAGTCTAGGTACATAGTTCCTTTAACGTTGGGGGGGGGGGGGGGGTCATGTTGCAGTCACTGTATATAAGACATTGGTGAGGCCACATTTTGAGTATTGTGTTCGGTTTTGGGCACCATGTTATAGGAAAGGTGTCGAGCTGTAAAGGATGCAGAGAAGATTTACAAGGAAGTTTCCAGGACTCCAGGGCTTGAGCTATAGTGATCGGTTGAGCAGGCTAGAACTGTTCAACCGCTCACTAGAGCAGCAGGAGGATGAGGGGCGATTTTATAGGTGTACAAAATCATGAGAGGAATAGATCGGGTAAATGCATAAAGTCTCTTGCCCAGAGTAGGGAAATCAAGAACCAGAGGCCATCGGTGTGAGGTAGGAAAGATTTAATAGGAATCTGAGGGGTGTAGCGGACGCGGAGCTGTCCGTTAAAGAACGAGGCAGGACACGAAGTTTGTCGAAATATGCGATTTCTTTATTGTTGCTACTAGACTCCTAACTCCACACACTGTGCTACTACGGCTATCTTGTTCATCTCTGTCAACCATTCCCCCTTTTATACCAATTACTCAAGTAAATCTTGTCAAAAGTTATCATAAATTTGATAATATTATCCATTGAATGGAAGCTGATTGTGTCGAAGTGAGTACCGGGGAAACTTTACTCTGGGAGCAGAGGGAATGAAAAATGAAAAAAAGTATAAACAATGCAAGGGGCACTTGAGACCCTCTGTCTACTATGATGGGAGAGAATCCACATTTGAGGAAAAAGGCCAAGCACTAGTTTGATAAGCACTGTCGCAGTTGTCAGAAAAGTTGAAAAAAATCTTTAATGCGCCTGAAGATATTGTGTACTTGTGTTTCTTCACATTGGTTTCTGTCATAGCCATAGCATCTAAACAGCTGTATTTAATATCAGAAATACTTAACAGAATCATAGAAAGCAAGTAAATCTGAGTTTTTTCGTGGGGCAAGGATACATTCTGAAACTGGTTCCTGTAAAAGGCATGCGTTGATTTTATCTCCAGAGAAAACAATCCAAGTTTGTCCAACCTCTCCTCACAGCTAATGCTCTCTAATCTTGGCAACATTCTGGTAAAGCTCTTCTGCACCCTCTCCAAAACTTCAACATCCTTCCTGTGATTAGGTGACCAGAACTGCACACAACTGCACTCCAAATGCAGTCTCACCAATGTTTTATAAACTCGCAAAATAAAATCAATGCATGCTTTTTACAGGAACCAGTTTCTGTACTTAATAAACTGACTTGTAGAAGGTGCCACAAAGCTATTGCATAGGTACAAAAGAAAATGAGGTACAGGAATGGAAAATCTACCATCCTTACCCAGTCTAACCGTTATGTCACTCTTACTGGCTTTGAAGTGCTCTAGCAATCTAAGTAGAAAGATGACTTGGGAGTAGGTTACAATTGCTAGTGTCACTTATTTTGAAGCCAATGAAAATTTTATTTTTAATTGCTATTTCACATGATTGTCTATGTCAAAAATGTTTTGCAATTTTCAGTGCTGGTGTTGGTCGTACAGGCACTTTCATTGTTATCGATGCCATGCTGGATATGATGCATGCAGAAAGGAAGGTGGACGTTTTTGGATTTGTGTCACGGATTCGAGCTCAAAGGTGTCAAATGGTTCAGACGGATGTAAGTTTGAAGATTGTATTTTGGTTATTTAGTGTTCCCTCAATAATTTGATTTATGTAGAATGCAATACATAATGAATTCATGGTAAGGAAGCAGGGAAAATAGAGTTTGCTGAAATAGAACATAGCACTGTACAGCGCAGGAACAAGCCCTTTGGCCCGCAATGTTTGTGTTAAACAAATATTTTCCTGCACGTAATCCATTTCCTTCCATTCCCTGCATATCCATGTCCCCATCTAAAAGTCTCTTAAATACCATTATCATATCTGCTTCCACCACCACCCTTGGTGGTGCATTCCATTCACCATTCTATGTTTGTAAAACAAAAATTGCCCTGCACATCTTCTTTAAACGTTCTGTCTTTGACCAAGCTGTGCCTCTAGTCTTTGATATTTCCAGAAAGATTCTAACCATGTCCTCTTTCATTTAGAGATACAGTGTGGAAACACACACTCGTTCTATGTTATACCACTTTTGCATCCTACACATTGTGGGCAATTTATAGAACTAAATTAACCTATTAACATGCGCATCTTTTGAATGTGGGAGGAAGCCGAGGCACCCGGAGAAAACCCACACAGTCACAGGGAGAACGTACAAACTCTGCGCAGTCAGCACTCGTAGTCCGGATTGAACTCAGATCTCCTGCACTGTTATGGCAGCAGCTCACCACTGCGTCATTGTGCTGCCCAAATGGCTCATAATTTTATATACTTCTATCAGGTTTTCCCCTCAGCCTCTGATGCTCCAGAGAAAACAATCCAGGTTTGTCCAACCTCTCCTCACAGCTAATACTCTCTAATCTTGACAGCATTCTGGTAAAGCTCTTCTGCGCCCTCTCCAAAACTTCCACATCCTTCCTGTGATTAGGTGACCAGAACTGCACACACCTGCACTCCTAAATGCAGGCTCACCAATGTTTTATAAACTCGCAAAAATAACTTCCCCAAATGCCGCATTTACCATTCATTCTAGTGTGGTCAGCTTCAGGAAGGTATGGACTTGCCATCCCTCTGTGTATCAATGCTGTTAAGGGCCTTGCCAATTATTGTATACTTTCCCATTACGCCCGTCCTCCCAATGTGCAGATTGGACCAGATTAAACACCATCTGCCATTTCATCATTGGTATCTGTGACTGATCTTTATCCCACTGAATCCTACTTGATAGCTTTCCTCACTGTCTGTATCTCCAACAACCTTGGTGTCATCTGCAAAACTTACTAACCAACCCATCCACATTTATGTCCAAGTCATGTATGTATAATCACAGACAATAGAGTTCCCAGCACAAATCCCTGTGGAAAACCATTGGTCACAGATGTTCAGCCAGAATAACACCCACTATCACCCTCTCTTCTGTGATAAAGGAAGTTTTCAATCCAAATTAACCTGTCAGTATAGATACCATGCATCTTAATCTTTTGCAACAACTATCATGAGGGACTTTATCAAACGCCTTACTAAAATCCGTCTAGACCTGCGTTGGGTGGCATGGTGGCACAGCGATAGAGATCTTGCCTGACAGTGCTCACAGAGCCAGAGACCCGGGTTCGATCCCGACTACGGGTGCTGTCTGTACGGAGTTTGTACGTTCTCCGTGACCGCATGGATTTTCTCCAAGATCTTCGGTTTCCTCCCACACTCCAAAGACGTACAGGTTTGTTAATTGGCTTGGTATAAGTGTAAATTGTCCCTTATTTGTCAGATAGTGTTAATGTGCAAGAATCGCTGGCCGGTGCAGACCCGGTGGGCCGAAGGGCCAGTATCTCAAAACTAAACTAAGCAACATCCACTGCCCTTCCCTCATCATGGGGAAAAAATAGGTAGTGAGGAAAATCTAAGACTTACTCAAAAGCCAACTTGGGAACAGGATGAGAAATGGAAAGTTGAATTCAAAAAGGGAAATGTAGTGGCTATAGAGTTGCAATTTTAGATGGAATGGACCTGATGGAACCCAGTAGTAACAGATATTGTAAGGACATGGCATCTGAGAGAGATATAAATGAAAGATTCAATAAGGTCAGATAAGAGAGACGATGGAGAAAAATAAAAACAAGAAAATATATTGTGATGCTATTGATATTTTAGAGAGGTCATGTTTGATTATTTTATGGGACACAAGGTGGAAGAACACACTAGGTGAAATGCTGTTCCAGGCGAATTGCTAGTGGATTGTTTATGTGCAGAGATCGATTTAGGGGCTTTGAAGAATTTTAATTCAAGGTAAAGAAGACGTGGGTAATTCAGCAGCAGGTGGTGAAAGTATATAGGTCAAAGAAACTGCTTTTGGTATTGAATTGGATTTGACAATTAAGTTCAGCTTGGGGACGAGTCAGTATTGATCAATGCATATAGGACATTGGTAACACCGCACCTAGAACATTATGTACAGTTCTGGTTGATGCGCTGTAGGAAGAATGTGACTATGTTAAAGAGTGTGCAGAAAAAAAATCACAAGGTTGTTGCCAGGACGGACAGGTTTGAGTTAGGATAGTCTGGTTAGGCTGGGACTTGTTTTCCCTGGAGAAAAGAGTTGACATAATAGAGGTTTATTTAAAAACATAAACGGCAGAGATAAGATGGATGGTCACAATTTTTCCTCAAGGTAGGGGTGTCTAAGGTTGGAGAGGATAGGTTTAAAGTGAAAGGGGAAAGATTTAGAGGCGACTTGAAGAGCAAATTTTTAAAAAGATGGCGATGATGGAACGAGTTTCCAGAGGAGGTGTTAGAAGTAGATATTAACAGTGTTTAAAAGACATTTGGAAAGATTCATGGATAGGAAATGTTCAGAAGGATATGGGCCAAATACAGCAATGCATTGACTGGATAGCACACAAAATAAAGTTTATCAATGTATCTTGGTACAAGTGACGATAATATATCAATACCAAACGGGTCTAGCCCAGGAAGGACCGTGGTTGGCATGACGAGCTGCCAAAGGGTCTGGTACAGTTCTGTATAAGTTCAGGACTCCGAATGATAAGAAATTCAGTGTCGTTGTTCAATACCAATATAAATTATCTGTTTTTGCATATTTGGCAAGTGTTAATAAACTTTGCTTGTTACGTTATAGATGCAGTACGTATTTATATATCAAGCACTATTGGAACATTATTTATATGGGGACACAGAACTGGAAGTGACTTCACTCGAAAGCCACTTGCAAAAGCTTTACAACAGAGTATCTGGATCAGGCTGCAATGGTCTGGAGGAAGAATTCAAGGTACGAAACAGAAACATGAGCCCATTTAATAAATGGGACCTTGTTTTAAAAAAAAACAATCTTTTAATACAATTTCATGGCAAACAAAAAGGTAATTGATCAGTTTGACACCTGTTATCAGATTCTTGAACTGACATATATTAAATACCAGGGATGATTTATACTAGGGATGATTAAATACTAGGGATGATTTTTTCTGCATTCTATTCTATGTCATTATGGTCTTTGCTTTTTTTCATATACTCTTTCTATGTAGCTGTAACATTATATTCTGTGCTCTATTTATTTTCTCTAGGACAACTGGTGAAATCATAGAAGGTATAATTTCCCTGTATAATATGCAAAAGAAAGTTGTTCACTATTTCAATGTATGTGACAATAATAAACAAAACAAAATAATGCCAATGACTGTACTTGAAGGAAACAAAATACCTGTAGGTTATATCAAACAAATCTCCAATCAGCATTTTTAGCTAAAAAGCCCTCATCTTTTATGCAATGTACTCCTGTATATCGGCGAGACGAAGAGCAGGCTCGGCGATCATTTCGCTGAACATCTCCACTCAGTCCGCCTAAACCTACCTGATCTCCTGTTTGCTCAGCACTTTAAGAAACAGTTGGACAGGTAAATGGATAGGACAAGTTTGGAAGGTTATGGGCCAAGAGCAGGCCAGTGGGACTAGGGTAGCTGGGACATTGTTGGGTGAGTTGGGTCGAAGGGCTTGTTTCTCTTCAAAATTATAATGGCCAGAACATGCAAGTGAGTGTAGGAACAGGAAGATAGGACAGATGAATGCGTGGCTGAGGTTTGGTGCAGGAGGAAGGGATTCAGATTTTGGGATCATTTTGGACCTCTTCTGGGCAGTGGTGACCTGTATAAGAGGGATGGGTTGCACCTAAACTGAAGGGAAACAAATATCCTAGCATTGTTTGCTAGGGCTGCGCATTGGCTTTAAATTAGATTGTCAGGGTGCGGGATCCAAAGCAGAACTGAGGCAGGTTTGAAAGACTGGAGGTCGGGATGGAATGTGGATGAAAGAAATATCAGTGGACAGAATAGGCAGGAACAGGGCAAGGTAGCAAAGATAGTAGTAATTAAAAATTATAGCAGGTTTTGATCAATTGGACAAGTGGGCTGAGGAATGATGATTAATGCAATTAAGTGCAAGGTGTTGCATTTTGGGATGTCAATCTAGGGCAGGACATACACAATGAATGGCCAGGCCCTAGGGCGTGTTTTAGAGCAGAGGGATTTAGGAGTGCAGGTACATAGTTTATTGAAAGAGGCATCACAGGTACATGGGGTGGTCAAGAAGGGTTATACATTGGCCTACATCAGTCAGGGTGTTGAGTATAGAAGTTGGGATGTTATGTTACAGATGTACAAGATGAAATATTTCAAATGTCATTAGAAACGGGAATAGTGCCGGAGGATTGGCGAACTGCGCATGTTGTTCCATTGTTTAAAAAGGGTTCAAAGAATAAACCTAGCAATTATAGGCCTATTAGTTTGACGTCAGTGGTGGGCAAATTAATGGAAAGGATACTTAGAGATAATATATATAAGCATCTGGATAAACAGGGTCTGATCAGGAACAGTCAACATGGATTTGTGCCTGGAAGGTCATGTTTGACAAACCTTCTTGAATTTTTTGAAGCGGTAACTAGGGAAATTGATGAGGGTAAAGCAGTGGATGTTGTCTATATAAATTTTAGTAAGGCCTTTGACAAGGTTCCCCATGGAAGGTTGGTTAAGAAGGTTCAATCTTTGGGTGTTAATGGCGGAGTAGCAAGATGGATTCAACAGTGGCAGAATGGGAGATGTCAGAGAGTAATGGTGGATGGCTGTTTGTCAGGTTGGAAGCCGGTGACCAGTGGGGTGCCTCAGGGATCTGTGTTGGGTCCACTGTTGTTTGTCATGTACTTCAATGATCTGGATGATGGGGTGGAAAATTGGATAAGTAAGTATGCAGATGATACTAAGATAGGTGATGTTGTGGATAATGAAGTAGATTTTCAAAGTCTACAGAGAGATTTGGGCCATTTGGAAAAGTGGGCTGAAAGATGGCAGATGGAGTTTAATGCTGTTAAGTGTGAAGTGCTACATCTTGGCAGGACAAATCAAAATAGGACGTACATGGTAAATGGTAGGGAATTGAGGAATGCTGTGGAACAGAGGGATCTAGGAATAACTGTGCATAGTTCCCTGAAGGTGGAATTGCATGTAGATAGGGTGGTAAAGAAAGCCTTTGGTGTGCTGGCCTTTATAAGTCAGAGCATTGAGGGAAGTAATGCTAAAGTAGGGAAGTAATGTTAAAATTGTACAAGGCATTGGTAAGACCAATTCTGGAGTATTCTGGAGTACAATTTTGGTCGCCTAGTTATAGGAAGGATGTCAACAAAATAGAGAGAGTACAGAGGAGATTTACTAGAATGTTGCCAGGGTTCCAGCAACTATGTTACAGAGAAAGGTTGAACAAGTTAGGTCTTTATTCTTTGGAGCGCAGAAGGTTAAGGGGGGACTTGATTGAGGTCTTTAAAATGATGAAAGGGATAGACAGAGTTAACGTGGATACGTTTTTCCCATTGAGGGTAGGGAAGATTCAAACAAGAGGGCATGACATGAGAATTAAGGGACAGAAGTTTTGGGGTAACGTGAGGGGGAACTTCTTTACTCAGAGGGTGGTGGCTGTGTGGAATGAGCTTCCAGCAGAAGTGGTGGAGGCAGGATCGATTTTAACATTTAAGAGTAAAGTGGATAGGTATATGGACGTGAAGGGAATGGAGGGGTATGGTCTGAGTGCAGGTAGATGGGACTAGGGGAAAACAAATGGTCGGCACGGACTGGAAGGGCCGAGAGGGCCTGTTTCCGTGCTGTAATAGTTATATGGTTATATCTTATATGGTTAAGATGTTGGTATGACCGCATTCAGTTTTGGGTACCCTACTATAGGAGCAATGTTGTTAAGGTGGAAAGTGAGAAGAGAAGATTTATGAGACCGGGACTTGAGGACTTGAGCTATAGAGAGAGGTTGTGCAGGCTGGGCTTTATTTCGGAGCGCAGGAGGATGAGGGGTGATCTTTTCGAGCTGTATAAAATCATAAGGGGAATAGACAGGGTAAACATACAGAGTATCTTGCCTAGAGTGGAGGAAGTAAGAAGCAGGGGACATAAGTTTAAGGTGAGAGGGCAATAGGAACCTGAGGGACAACTTTTTCCACACAAAGGGTGGTGGGTGCATAGACTGGCTGTCAAAGGAGTTTATGTCATAAGAGTAGAATTAGGCCATTTGACCCATCAAGCCTACTCCACCATTCAATCATAGCTGATCTATCTTTCCCACTCAACCACATTCTCCTGCCTTCTCCCGTAACCTTTGACATGCTTGATAATCAAGAACCTGTCAATCTCCGATTTAAAAAAGTTAAAGAATTGGCCTCCACACCCGTCTGTGGCAATGAATTACTGTTGAGGCAAGTACTATCACATCATTTAAAAGACATTTGAGCAAGTGCAAGGATAGGAAAGATTTAGAAAGCTATGGGCCAAACACAGGCATGTGGGACATTTGTAGGTGGGGCATCTTGGTTGGCGTGAGCAAGTTGGGGCAAAGGGCCCGTTTCCACGCAGACTGATTCTTTGACTGACAGTAACCAGGACTTCAATGCTGCGGATGTTGCCTTGATGTTGGTTTACATATCCTTCCAATAATTTTGGTGGATTTTACAGAGAAAGCATTAATGTTACTTTTCCAATGTCTTGAAATTACCTGATGCAGTTATTCCACATCTTCAAAGAACATAAGAAAGTGGTGATCGCTGCTTCCCAGCAGATCCTGAGTTTTGTGCCAATTCTGAGGTCTTGAAGAAAACATCCTTTTATTCAGTCAACCAAATGCTGATGTGTCATATTGAAGGCATATCCTGTCATACCAGAGGCCCAAGAACCATAAACCACTGTTACATAATCATCAAAGATGCCTTTCCCAACCCGCGTTTTGGAAAATGTGATTACCTGGCTGTGCTCCTGCTCGTTGTCTACACCTGAAGTGGGAGGATCTGGTACAGAAAGTCATTAGATGCTGGACTGAGGACACTGATGAAATGCTCCTTGACTATTCAAGATTTATATGGAGCAGTTGGCAGGACTGCAGTACTCTTTTCCCATTGTCAGAGATGAATAAAACTAGAGGACATATATTTAAGATAAAGGGTAAGGGATTTTAGAAGGAATCTGAAGTGAACAATGGACGAAAAGATAGGAGCGGACTGTTTTCATTAGAATAAAGGAGGCTGAGGAGTGACCTTATCAAGGCATATAAAATCATAAGGTGGGTGGTAGCATAAAATAGCACAGTGTGTGAGGGAGAGCTCACACTATTACTATTGCTATTGCTTTTACATTGCAATGATAGTGAATGCTTGTGGTTGTCTAACATTACAACTTGAAAATTCAAGTATGTAATAGAAGAAAATGTTTTCTAACTTATGTACTGAAACTGTTGCTATCAAGTTTAAAAGGCAATTAAATTGTGGTTGGTATTGAAAAAACCCAATGAAGAGCAGCACTAACGTTAACCAGAAAAAGTTTAAACAGTGAATACCTAATATGTACAGTTTCTGTATCTTAAAGGATAAAAGCTGACTAATACATTTAGAATTGCATGATATAAAACTCATATGCTGTGAGAATGGAGCGGCTGGGTTTGTACACTCTGGAGTTTAGAAGAATGAGAGGGGATCTCATTGAAGCATTTAAGATTGTTACGGGTTTGGACACGCTAGAGGCAGGAAACATGTTCCCGATGTTGGTGGAGTCCAGAACCAAGGGCCACAGTTTAAGAATAAGGAGCAAGCCATTTAGAACGGAGACGAGGAAAGACTTTTTCTCCCAGAGTTGTGAGTCTGTGGAATTGTCTGCCCCTAAGGGCGGTGGAGGCAAGTTCTCTGGATGCTTTCAAGAGAGAGCTAGATAGGGCTCTTAAAAATAGCGGAGTCAGGGGATATGGGGAGAAGGCAGGAACGGGGCACTGATTGTGGATGATCAGCCATGATCACATTGAATGGCACGAAGGGCAGAATGGCCTACTCCTGCACCTGTTGTCTATATTTTGATGCTGGTGACCAACAAGAAATTATTATTTTTAACAAAAAAATATAAGCAGGAATAGAACATTCAGCCACTTGTGCCTGCTCTAATCACCACATCACTTTCCTGAACAAATTTTGTATTCTTGATTCTCTTAATATCCGAAAAATGCCTTGATTATTTTCTTAAATATGCTCAACAACTGAGCTCCACGCTCCTCTTGGCTAAAGCATTCTGAAGCTTTACTTCCCGAGGGTGCAATTTCTTTCATCTCAATCCTGGATAACCATTTCCTTTCTTTGAGACTGGCCACAAGTTCCAGGGATTTGGCCAAGGCAAACATTCCTGCATCTACCCTATCAAACCATGTAATAATTAGATCGTTCAGTGAACAAGTATCCATGAAATTTATTTTGCATGTTTAATGTAAATCTTAAAAACTGTCACGGTTATTTATAGGCACAAACTTGATTTTGGTTATTCTCCCTAGAAGTTGACGTCAATCAAAATTCAGAATGATAAGATGAGGACTGGAAATTTGCCAGCCAACATGAAGAAAAACAGAGTTCTTCAGATCATCCCATGTAAGAAGCGTTTCAAAATTATAGGTTCTTTGTGCAGCAGATTGAGTTTTTACATGAAAGCCTGAATTGTTAATATGATTGAAATTGCACTGCCTTGGCACAGAAGGTTAAATGGTTATTTTTATTGTTTATGATGGTTAGGTGATTTGATTGCATAAATAGAAAATATTTCTTCTGTTGCAACAATACAGAATAAAGGAACATAACCTTAACATCAGAGCTGCTATCACATATAACGTAAAAGGTGTCAGCTAATGTGGAACATGCTCCCAAGAAAACATATTCGAAAAACTTGAAAGCAGTATTGACTGATTTATGGAACTAAGGCAACACTGAGTCATGTTATAGGACACTAATATTGCAGTTTGAGGAACCGATCAATTTGCTCGTGTTCTTACAATGCCAAATATGACAAAAGCATAGAACAGATTTGAAAGCCTACATGTTGTGTAACATCAGGGTCGAACAGAAATACAGGAAGTTATTTATCCATAAAATGTAGGAATATATTTGGTTTGCTGAACTCACTCCACCGGTCATCAAGATCACGGTAATGAACATCCAGAAATCTGTGTCTCAGTTTTGGTTGAACATGATTACTGAGACTCCAGGAGAGAGTATGCCAAGGATTCACCCCACTGTGAAGACATTTCTCCTCTTTATTCTTTTAAGAAGCCTGTCCCACGACATGGCACTGATTCATGGTTCCTCACGCCTCACTCAGGGGAAGTAGCTTCCCTGAATCTATTCTGTTGAGCCTTGTATGAATTTCACTGAGATTTCAATCATCCAAATTCTACGAATGCAGACCGAGTCTACTCTTCCTCCATTTTTCTGCTGGAACAAGTGCAGTAAAAATGATTTGCAGCTTTAATTGCAAGTATATCCTTTCATTCTTAGGCAAAAGACCAATATTGTATATACAGTGCCCTCCATAATGTTTGGGACGAAGACCTCTCATTTATTTATTTGTTTCTTTACAATGTTCATAATTTGAGATTGTCAGATTTTATTAAAGGGTTTTTTATACATTTGGCTTCACCATGTAGAAATTACAGCAGTGTTTACACATAGTCCCCACATTTCAGGGCACCATAATGTTTGGGACACAGGAATGTCATGTAAATGAAAGTAGTCGTGTAGTATTTTGATGCATATCCTTTGCATGCAATGACTGCTTGAAGTCTGTGATTCATGGACATCACCAGTTGCTGGGTGCCTTCTCTGCTGATGCTCTGCCAGGCTTGTATTGCAGCCATCTTTAGCTTATGCTTGTTTTGGGGCCTAGTCCCCTTCAGATTTCTCTTCAGCATATAAAAGACATGCTCAATTGGGTTCAGATTGGGTGATTGACTTGGCCACTTAAGAATTGAGGGTGGTGGCTGTGTGGAATCAGCTTCCAGCAGAAGTGGTGGAGGCAGGATCGATTTTAACATTTAAGAGTAAAGTGGATAGGTATATGGACGTGAAGGGAATGAAGGGGTATGGTCTGAGTGCAGGTAGATGGGACTAGGGGAAAACAAATGGTCGGCACGGACTGGAAGGGCCGAGAGGGCCTGTTTCCGTGCTGTAATTGTTATATGTTATATGTTATAATTGACCATTTTTTAGCTTTGAAAAACTCCTTTTGTTGCTTTAGCAGTATATTTGGGATCATTGCCTTGCTGTGGAATGAACCGCCAGCCAATGAGTTTTGAGGCATTTGTTTGAACTTGAGCAGATAGGATGTGTCTATACACGTCAGAATTCATTATGCTGCTACCATCAGCATTTGTATCATCAATGAAGATATGTACCTTCAGCAGCCATACATGCCCAGACCACCGTGTTTCACAGATGGGGTGGTATGCTTTGGATCTTGGGCAGTTCCTTTTCTCCTCCATACTTTGCCCTTGCCATCACTCTGATATAAGTTCATCTCATCTGTCCACAAGACCTTTTTCCAGAACTGTGGTTGTTCTTTTAAGTACTTCTTGGCAAATTGTAACCTGGCCATCCTATTTTTGTAGCTAACCTGTGGTTTGCATCTTGCAGTGTGTAGCCTCTGTATTTCTGTTCATGCCGTCTTCTACGGACAGCGGTCATTGACAAATCCACTCCTGAAGAGTGTTTCTGATCTGTCGCACAGTGTTTGGGGATTTTTCTTTATTATAGAGAGAATTCTTCTGTCATCAGCTGTGGAGGTCTTCCTTGGCCTGCCAGTCCCATTGTGATTAATAAGCTTACCAAAGCTCTCTTTCATCTTAATGATATTCCAAACTGTTGATTTTGGTAAGCCAAAGGTTTGGCTGGTGTCTCGAATAGTTTTATTCTTGTTTCTCAGTCTCATAATGGCTTCTTTGACTTTCATTGGCACAACTTGGTCTTCATGTTGATAAACAGCAATTAAAGTTTCCAAAGGTGATGGAAAGACTAGGTGCTGAGAGCTCTCTTATACCTGCATTAAGGAGGCATTTAAACACACTTGAGCAATAACAAACACCTGTGAAGCCAAACATGATGGTGCCCTTAAATGGGGGACTGTATAAACTCAGCTGCAATTTCTACATGGTGAAACCAAAATGTATAAAAATACCCTTTAATAGAATCTCACAATGTGCATGTTAACCACATGTGATTTTATTTGGTATTACAAATCTCAAATTGTGGAGTACAGAGGCAAATAAATAAATGATGGGTCTTTGTCCAAACATTATGGAGGGCACTGTAATACTCCATGTGTGATCTCATCAAGACTAAATAATTACAGTAAGACATTGGAGACACAAGGGACTGCAGATGCTGTAATCTTGAGCAAAACACAAAGTGCTGGAGTAACTCAGTGGGTCAAGCAGCATCTCTGGAGGACATGGATAGGCGATGTTTCAGGTCGGGATCATTTTTCAGACTTGCGTACAAGTTCCTGTACATCCTTTTATTAATATTACTCTTGCGTAATATTGAGATGCTGCTCTATTATTATTGAGGAGTTGGTAAGATGGCCAAAGCAATGGCAAGTGAAATACAGTGCATTCAGAAAGTATTCAGACGCCTTCACTTTTTCCACATTTTGTTACGTTAGAGCCTTATTCTAAAATGGATTAAATTATTTTTTTTATCATCAACCTATACACAATACCCCATAATAAAAAAGTGAAAATAGGCGTTTAGAAATTTTTACAAAGTAATTTAAAATAAATAACTGAAATATCACATTTACATAAGTATTCGGACCCTTTCCTCAGTACTTTGTTGAGGCACATTTGGCTGTGATTACAGCCCCACGTCTTCTTGGGTATGATGCTACAAGCTTGGCACACCTGTATTTGGGTAATTTCTCCCATTCTTCTCTGCAGATCCTCTCAGATCTCTGTCAGATTGGATGGGGAGTGCCAATGCACAGCTTTTTTCAGGTCCCTCCAGAGATGTTCGATCAGGTTCAAGTCCGGTTTCCAGCTGGGCCCCTCAACGACATTCACGGACTTGTCACGAAGCCACTCCTGCGTTGTCTTGGCTGTGTGCTTTGGGTCGTTGTCCTGTTGGAAGGTGAACCTCTGCCACAGTCTGAGGATCTCTCTGTACTTTGCTCTTTTCATCTTTCCCTCGATCCCGACTAGTCTCCCAATTCCTGCCGCTGAAAAACATCCCCACAACATGATGCTGTCACCACCATGCTTCACCGTAGGAATGGTATTGGCCAGATGATGAGCGGTGCCTGGTTTCCTCCAGACGTGACACTTGGCATTCAGGCCAAAGAGTTCAATCTTGGTTTCATCAGACCAGTGAATCTTGTTTAGGTTCCTTTTGGCAAACTCCAAGCAGGCTGTCATGTGCCTTTTACTGAGGAATGGCTTCCGTCTGGCCACTACCATAAAGGCTTGATTGGTGGAGTGCTGCTGATATAGTTGTCCTTCTGGAAGTTTCTCCCATCTCCACAGAGGAACTCCAGAGCTCTGTCAGAGTGACCATCGGGATATTGGTCACCTCCCTGACCAAGGCCCTTCTCCCCGGTTACTCAGTTTAGCCGGGCGGCCACCTCTATGAAGAGTCCTGGTGGTTCCCAAGTTCTTCCATTTAAGAATGTCGGAGGCCACTGTGCTCTTCGAGACCTGCAATGCTGCATAAATTGATTTATACCCTTCCCCAGATCTGTGTCTCGACACATTGGAGGTCTACGGACAATTCCTTCATCTTCATGGCTTGGTTTTTGCTCTGACGCACAGTCAACTGTGGGACCTTGTTTTGGCAGGTGTGTGCCTTTCCGAATCATGTCCAATTACGTTAATTTACCACTGGTGGACTCCAATCAAGTTGTAGAAACATCTCAAGGGTAATCATTGGAAACAGGCACCAAAGCTCAATTATGAGTGTCATAGCAAAGGGTCCGAATACTATGTGTAATGTGATATTTCAGTTTATTTTTTAATTACTTTTTAATTTCTTTGCAAACATTTCTAAGCACCACTTTTTCCTTTTTTATTATGAGGTATTGTGTGTAGATTGATGATAAAAAAATGAATTTCATTCTTTTCAGAATAAGGCTGTAACGTGACAAAATGTGGGAAAAGTGCAGGGATCTGAATACTTTCTGAATGCACTGTATAATCCTAAAAAATTAGGATTAAGGCACCTAAAAAAAATGGTAGGACCCTTGAAAGCACTGAAGAAGGGTTCCGATCTGAAATATTGCTTATCTGTGCCATCCAAAAACGAGCTGTTGAAGGAACTTTTTATGTTACCCTGCTGAGTTCCTTCAGCATTTTGTTTTTTGTACCTTAGAGTAAACATATACAATACAAGGATCAATACTCTGCTAAACCACCATCCACCCCCTCTCCTTCAAAATTTATTGGAGCAATAAAGATATAAAGGTCCACAACTAGATCCTAGAAAGAACGGACCATGTTCCTTATCTGATGAATTTGGTATCATTGTGTGGCAGCAGAACAGTTGGCCAGCTGAGGAAAATGGCATGGAAGGTGCAGACCTCAAACCTGACACAAACACATGGACTACCAAGCAAAATAATTTGGTTTTTCCTATTTACACGTGAAAAATGGTCTACTTCTGGGCAATAGAAATCCTATTTCAGCATTTTTCAAATCTACTGCAGGACTCAGCATTCTTTCCAGGTCAACATCCACAACAATTAATAAAATTAATGAAAATAAAATGTATATAATAAGTATTTTTTTGATTGAATTGTGTTGAGTCTAATGTGTGTTACAATGACGCTGACATTTTTCTTACCATGTTGTTGCAGATGAGTTTAATCGAGTTATCATTCCTGTGAAGAGAGGCGAGGAGAACACAGATTATGTAAATGCATCATTTATTGATGTAAGTGTTTAGAAATAAGCAAATACAATTTCTCTAATGTCAAAGTACACCCAAGAAGTTAGTTGCCCTTTTACCAAAATATCCGTGACATGTTAGTCTAATTTAAATATAATTTTACTTTGTTGAATTGTTATTTCTTTTATTCCTTCGATAGTTTGCAGATATATTACACAAAATAATCAGATTTTGACCCCAAGCGTCAAGCGTGATTATGAATACTTGTTTTGTTGAAATAATTATTCAGATAAAGATTAATTAAATTAAATTGTCATGAAGAATTGAAATTATTTTCCAACAGCATATTTTATCTAAAAAAAAGTCAAGAATTATTGACTATCAATGGCAATATTTGAAGTACAGCAGTGGAGATTATTTGAGGGTTGTAGCACAATCGGGCCCTTTGGTCTCCCGCCCCCTTCTCATCCATTCTGGCCAGCAAGTACCCATCTATAATAATTACTTGGTCCATAGCTTCACTGCCTTGGCGATTCAATTTCTCATCGAGATAATGTTGTGAGAGTCTCTGCCTCCGTCTGAGATAGTGCATACGAAACTCCTCAGTCCAATTCACCTCTGCCTTTTCTGCTCTAGAGGAAACAAGCTCACTTGTAATTAAACAATTTTCGCATTAACTAAGTATTGCAAGTCAAATCTTTTAATTTAGATTTACCCTGGAGACTATTGTTCGTATAAATATTTGAAGATAATTCTAAGCAGTGAGATATGTAATTGAAGCTGCTTTTATAATGGAATTTATTTGAATGTTGGCAAACACTATAAAGCTACTTTATTTATGTTCCTAGGGATATCGACAGAAAGATTCATACATAGCCAGCCAGGGACCTCTTCAACATACATTAGAAGATTTTTGGAGAATGATTTGGGAATGGAAGTCTTGTTCCATTGTAATGTTAACAGAATTGGAAGAAAGAGGCCAGGTATGTACTTGCGGTTAGAAATATGTCAATTAAACAGATAATTTGACGCTTTTAAATGCATTATCAATCTTGTGTTTCTTAGTCTGAAGAAAGGTCCCGACCCGAATTATCACCTGACCATTCCCTCTCAGATGCTGCCTAACCTGCTGAGTTCTAACAGCACCTTGTGTTTTGCACAAACATCTGAATCTGCAGTTCCTTGTGTCTCCATTAGGTTTCTTAATTTATGTTAACTGGTAAGCCAGTGGTAACAAAGCCATTGGTGTAATTGCCTGACCCAGATGGGGAAACACTTGGCTTCTGTGCACCAAATGAATAACTTTAATTCATCTGGTGGACAGAAGCCAAGTTAAAAGAATCACCTTATTTTATATTCATTTAGTTTTGTATCTGCAGGAAAAATGTGCACAGTATTGGCCATCAGAAGGATCAGTCTCCTATGGTGATATTTCTATTGAAATAAAGAAGGAAGAGGAAAGTGAAAGTTACACAGTGCGTGAACTACTGGTAACTAACACACGGGTAAGCTCCAATTTATGTTATTTTATATGAAACATAGAACAGTATAATTCTGCCATACGGTTCCAGCAACATGCACCTTTATTAACACACAAATGTTGCCATCCTTATCTAATCTTCCAGAGCAGCCTACCTTGAAAAACCTTATCAAATGTCTTGCCGAAGTCCATGAGGACAATGTCTATGGCTTTGCCTTCGTCAACCTTTTTTGTTACTTCTCAAAAAACTCAATCAGATTCGCAAGATACGATTTCCCACGTACAAAACCATGCTGACTATCCCTAATCACCCACTGTCTATTCATATACATATATATCTTATTCCTCAGATGTTAGGCTTACTGGTCCATAGTTCCCAGGCTTTTCCTTACAGCCCTATTCAAATAAAGGGCCTGTCACACTTACATGTCCTTGGCACGCAAATTACGCGACCTTATGGTCGCGTTGAGGCGCACGGGCATCGTATGGCCGCGCGGGGCCGGTCCCACTGAGAATCGCGGAGGGGTATCTAGTTGTGAGGGGCTCCGTAATTTTTGTAGTGAACAAAATCTTTGCGCGCCAAGAACCTGTCGCGGAGCTGACGGCCAAAGTGGGACAGGCCCAAGACCCTGGCGCGATGCAACGTCTCACCTCCAACTGCAGCAGAAGCAGGCAAACGATCGCTGAGCTCGGCCTGGGGCTCACGGCCGTTGTGGTCCGGATCCGCCCTCACTTCTACTCCCAGAGTGGGGCCAAGAAAATTGAAGATAGACACAAAATGCAGGAGTAACTCAGCGGGACCGACCAGCATCTCTGGAGAGAAGGAATGGATGACCGTTTCGGGTCAAGACCCTTCTTTCAGCTGAAGACCCTTCTTTCTGACCGGCCCCGCGCGGCCAAAGGATGCCCGTGAATCCCTTGAGGAGTGTAGGGGCGCATTTAAGAGGGAAATCAGGAGGGCAGAAAGGGAGATAAGATAGCTTTGGTAGATAAAGTAAATGAGAATCCAAAGAAATTCTAGAAGTATATTAAGAGAAACCAGGAGAGAGCAGTCTGAAGAAGGGTCTCGACCCGAAACATTCGCCTATCTCCTTCGCTCCTTAGATGCTACTGCACCCGCTGAGTTTCTCCAGCCTTTTGTGTACCCTCGATTCTCCAGAATCTGCAGTTCCTTCTTTAACAGAGAGTAGTTCCTGTAGTGATCAATGAGCTTGTCAATGTGTGGAGGCACAGGATATTGGCGAGGATTTAATGAATATTTATCATCTGCATTTACCCTGATAAAAGGTTGCACAAGTTAGGTCTTTATTCTTTGGAGCGCAGAAGGTTAAGGGGGGACTTGATTAAGGTCTTTAAAATGATGAAAGGGATTGACAGAGTTGACGTGGATATGTTTTTCCCATTGAGGGTAGGGAAGATTCAAACAAGAGGGCATGACATGAGAATTAAGGGACAGAAGTTTAGGGATAACGTGAGGGGGAACTTCTTTACTCAGAGGGTGGTGGCTGTGTGGAATGAGCTTCCAGCAGAAGTGGTGGAGGCAGGATCGATTTTAACATTTAAAAGTAAAGTGGATAGGCATATGGACGTGAAGGGAATGGAGGGGTATGGTCTGAGTGCAGGTAGATGGGACTAGGGGAAAACAAATGGTCGGCACGGACTGGAAGGGCCGAGAGGGCCTGTTTCCGTGCTGTAATTGTTATATGGTTATATGGTTAAAAGGCAAAGATGCTCAGGAACTTAGTGAAGTTAATAGTGATACCTGGAAGAGAGTACACATAAGGTTCCACATAGGAGATTAGTGGGCAAAATTAGGGCACATGGATTGGGTGTAGAGTGCCGACATGGATAGAAAATTGGTTGGCAGACAGGAAACAAAGAGTAGGGATTAACGGTTCCCTTTCAGAATGGCAGGCAGTGACTAGTGGGGTACCGCAAGGCTAGGTGCTGGGACCGCAGCTATTTACAATATATATTATTGATTTAGATGAAGGGATTACAAGTAACATTAACAAATATGCAGATGACACAAAGCTGAGTGGCAGTGTGAACTGTGAGGAAGGATGCTATGAGAATGCAGGGTGACTTTGGCAGATTGGATGAGTGGGCAGATGCAGTTTAATATAGATAAATGCAAGGTTATCCACTTTGGTAGCAAAAACAGGAAGGCAGATTATTATCTAAATGGTCTCAAGTTGGGAAAAGGGGAAGTACAACAGGATCTGGGGGTCCTTGTTCATCAGTCAATGAAAGTAAGCATGCGGGAACAGCAGGCAGTGAAGAAAGCGAATGGCATGATGGCCTTCATAACAAGAGGTGTTGAGTATAGGAGCGAAGAGGTCCTTCTGCAGTTGTACAGGACCCGAGTGAGACCCCACCTGGAGTATTGTTTACAGTTTTGTCTCCAAATTTGAGGATTTGGTATTGAGGGAGTGTAGCGTAGGTTCATGAGGTTAATTCCCGGGATGGCGGGACTGTCATATGCTGAGAGAATGGAGCGGCAGGGCTTGTATACGCTGGAATTTAGAAGGTTGAGAGGGGATCTTATTGAAACATATAAGATTATTAAGCAGCTGGACACGCAAGAAAACATGTTCCTGATGTTGGGGGAATCCAGAACTTAAGAATAAGGGGTAAGCCATTTAGAACGGAGATGAGGGAACACTTTTTTACACAGAGACTTGTGAGTGTGTGGAATTCTCTGCCTCAGAGGGCGGTGGAGGTCGGCTCTCTGGATACTTTCAAGAGTGAGCTAGATAGGGCTCTTAAAGATGGCGGTCTCCCCAGAGGATATGGGGAGAGTGCAGGAACGGGATACTGACTGTGGATAACAGCCATGGTCACATTAAATGGTGGTGCTGGCTCGAAGGGCCGAATGGCCTACTCCTGCACCTATTGTCTATGTTTATTGTCTATTGTCTATACCGAAGAGGAGGTGCTGGTTCCCTTCAAATGTATTAAAGTAGATAAATCTCCAGGACCTGATCAAGTGTATCTTCGGTATAGTGGGAACTGAGGGAAGAAATTACAGAGCCTCTGGCAGAAATATTTGTATCATTGATAACCATAGGTGAGGTACTTAAAGACTTGATGGATGACTAATGCCTTGCGTCTGTTTAAGAAAGGCTCCATGGAAAAACCTTGGAACTAGTCTGGTGAGCCCTACATTAGAAGTGAATAAGTTATTAAAGGACATTCTGTGAGACAGGATTTATAAGTATTTGCATAAGCATGGACTAATTAGTGATGGCTGTGTGCACGTGAAAACATACAAGTTGATTTATTTTTGACGAGATATAAAGAGCATTAATTAGTTAGTTTATTATTATTTGCCATGTGTACCAAGGCTACCCGATTGGTTTACCTGCTATCCAGTCAGAAAAAACTATATATGAATGCAATCAAGCCGAGATAACATAGAAAATAGGTGCAGGAGTAGGCTATTTGGCCCTTCGAGCTATCAATATCATGGCTGATCATTCAAAATCAGTACCGCATGCCTGCTTTTTTTTTCCCCAGATTCCTTGATTCCGTTAGCCCTGAGAGCTAAATCTAACTCTCTCTTGAAAACATCCAGTGGATTGGCCTCCACTGCCTTCTGTGGCAGAGAATTCCACAGATTCACAACTCTGGGTGAAAAAGTTTTTCCTCATCTCAGCCCTAAGTGTCCTTCCCTTATTCTTAAACTGTAACCCCTGGTTCTGGACTCCCCCAACATCGGGAACATTTTTCCTGCACCTAGCTTGTCCAATCCATGAAGAATTTTATATGTTTCTATATGATCCCCTCTCGTCCTTGTAAATTCCAATGAATGAATACAAGCCCAGTCGACCCATTCTTTTATCATATGTCAGTCCCGCCGTCCTGAGAATAAACCTGGTGGACCTATGCTGCACTCCCTCATTAGCAAGAATGTCCTTCCTCAAATTAGGGGACCAGAACTGCACACAATACTCCAGGTGTGGCCTCACCAGGGCCCTGTACAACTGCAGTAGGACCTCCTTGCTCCCATACTCAAATCCTTTTGTTATGAAAGGGTACAACATTTAGTGGCAGATAGTCAGATTAAAGGTAGTTCAAAGGTCTTCAATAAGGTATATGGGAGGTCAGCATCGCACTGTAGCTCATGAGAGGACGGTTGTTGGGGACATGTTTAACTTCTAAAGTAGAGGCATGTGCTTGGGCATAGATGTGCTTGGGCATAGATTCTATGTGGCTGGTCCAGGACACATTACTGGTGATATTTATTACTAGGAACTTGAAGCTTTCAACTGTCTCTATTTCTGCACCATCAATGTTGACTGAGATGGGTGCAATGCATCACTTCCTGATTGATTAGGGTGGTGCAGTACATATTGTCTAGTGGAACTTGAGCAAGGCCTTTAACAATGTACCGCATGTTAAGCTGGTCTGGATAGTTAGTGGTACAGGTGCATAGTTCCATGGAAGTCTGACACAGGTGGACAGTGTGGTGAAAAAGGCATATGGCTTCCTTTCATCAGTCAGGTTATTAAGTACAGGAGTTACAGCTGTACAATATATTAGTAATACCAAGTTTTGAGTAATATGGTCCTGGTCACACTGCTATAGGAAGAATGGCATTAAACTGGAAATAGAACAAACAAGATTTACCAAGATGTTACCGGGTCTTAAGTTATAGAAGGAGATGTTAGATTTACTGGGTCTTTTTTTACCTGGATAGGAGGAAACTGAATTGTGACCTCATAAAGTGTTATAAAACCATGAGGGGTTTAGATAAGGTAAATAGCCACAGAATCTTCCCTGGGGAAAGTAAGTCTAAAACTAGAGAGCATTGGTTTACAATGATGGGGGATACTGAAAGAGACCTGAGGAGGCAACATTTTCACACAGAGGGTCATGTGTATATGAATTAACTTGCCAGAGGAGGTGGCAATGGCAGGTACAGTTACAACTTTTAAATAAAACTGACAGTCATATGGATAGGAAAGGTTTGTAGGGATAAAGGCCAGGCGCAGCAAGTGGGACATTCAATTAGGCAACTTGATCGGCATGGATGAAACATAGAAACATAGAAAATAGGTGCAGGAGCAGGCCATCCGGCCTTTCGAGCCTGTACCGCCATTCAATATGATCATGGCTGATCATCCAACTCAGTATCCTGTACCTGCCTTCTCTCCATACCCCCTGATCCCTTTAGCCATAAGGGCCACATCTAACTCCCTCTTAAATATAGCCAACGAACTGGCCTCAACTATCTTCTGTGGCAGAGAATTCCACAGATTCACCACTCTCTGTGTGAAAAATGATTTTCTCATCTCTGTCCTAAAAGACTTCCCTCTTATCCTTAAACTGTGACCCCTTGTCCTGGACCTCCCCAACATCGGGAACAATCTTCCTGCATCTAGCCTGTCCAACCCCTTAAGAATTTTGTACGTCTCTATGAGATCCCCCTCAATCTTCTAAATTCCATCGAGTACAAGCCGAGCCTATCCAGTCTTTCTTCATATGGAAGTGCTGCCTATTTCCATGCTGCATACCTCAATGACACTTTAAGAGTTCAAAATTATCTATTAACGTGTAGTCTATTCCTTACTCTCAAGGAAAACAAAATTCGCCAGATCAGGCAGTTTCACTTCCATGGTTGGCCTGAGGTGGGTATTCCTGCTGATGGAAAAGGAATGATCAACCTGATCGCAGCAGTACAAAAGCAACAGCAACAGTCAGGAAACCATCCAATCACCGTGCATTGCAGGTAAGCCATAAGCTACTGAAATGTTTGCTTTTAACATAACATATTTTTTCATTAATTTATTATAGATATCTTGAATAAATCATCAGTACTGGTTAACTCATCCCTTCCCACCCAAACCACCTGCTCCCCAGGTACCGTACCCCTGCAAACGCAGAAGATGCAACGCCTGTCGCTATACCTCCTCCCTCGACTCTGTCCAGGGACCCCAGCAGTCCTTTCAGGTTAGACAGAGGTTCACTTGTACCTCCTCCAACCTCATCTACTGTGTCCGTTGTTCAGATTGTGGACTCTTATACATCGGCGAAACCAAACACAGACTGGGCGATCGTCTCGCGGAACACCTTCACTCAGCCCACCTAAACCTACCTATCTCCCGGTTGCTGAGCATTTTAATTCTCCTTCCCATTCCTACACAGACCTTTCTGTCTTCGGTGTCCTCCATTGTCAGAGTGAGGCTAAAGGCAAATTGGAGGAGCAACGTCTCATGTTTTGCTTGGGCAACTTACAGCCCAGTGGTATGAATATTGATTTCTGTCACTTCAGGTAGCCCCGGCATTCCCTCTCGCTCTATCCCTCCCCCACCCACGTCACACTAGCTTCTCATTTTCACCCTACAAACAGCTTACAATGGCCTGTTTCCTTCATCATCATTACTTTTTTGCATATCTTTCATTCATTGTTCTTTATCTCCACATCACCATCTATATCTCTCGTTTCCCTTATTCCTTCTCTCCAGAAATGCTGCCTGTCCCGCTGAGTTACTCCAGTTTTTTGTGTCTATCTGGTTTAAACCAGCATCTGCAATTCCTTCTTACACGTCAGTCCTGCAGTTGGGTTATTGCCTCATTCTATAATTTTGCTGTTTCAATTGTTCTTAACTGCTTCTTGCTATTGTGCAGTGACTGTCTTTTTAATTTAGTTTTAGATACAGTGCGGAAACAGGCCTTTTGCCCATCGAGTCCGTGCTGACTAGCGATTCCAGCACACCAACACGATCCTGCATACATTACATTTACATTTATACCAAGCCAATTAGCCTACTAACCAGTACATTTTTGGAGTATGGGAGGAAACCGGAGCTTCCGGAAAAAACCCCACGCAGGTCATGAGGAGAATGTACTAATTCCGTACAAACAAGCACCCGTAGTTAGGTTCAAACCTGTCACTGTAAGGCAGCAACTCTGCTGCAGTGCCACCATGCCACCTGTCTTCTGTGACAAATCTCGGGAGGAAGTCATGATGGAATTTTCGGCACTTTTGGCTGAACATGGTCGCTTACACTTTAGTCTTGCCTTTAACATATTCTATGCACAGTTAATCCATTAAATTAAAAGCACATTGTTTAGGACATAATAGGAGTGATAAATCCAAGTGACGAGGATTTTGACAAATCATCTTTTGACAAATTATGATTTGATGATATTACCAAAGATTTTGGTGCTAGGTTTGTTAATTACAATAAAGAGCTTGGAACATAGTTGAGACGTATACAGTGGGACGACTGGGAGCATTTTGGCAGCAACAGAATTTAAATCTAAACTAGACCAACTGGGACCCGTTGGGTCACACAGGAGGTGTGGTCCCCAAACGCAACCCGTTCCCCAAACGCAACCCGTTCCCCCAACGCAATATTCCACCACTCACCTGTTCCCCCAATGCAACCTGATTCCCAACGCAATATTCCACCACTCACCCAAAGCCCCCAACTGCGCAGGGGCGGCTCATTTCCCCCTTATCCCCCAGCATCCCTCCCCCTTCTCTTCGTCCTCCCTCTTTTTACACTCTTTAAAAAAATGCAAGCACTTGCTGCCAGGACATAATTTTTTTTTTTCAAGTTCCACTTCCCCCTGCCTCTCCCAGCACTCGCTCCCCCTCGTGTTCGGCCTCCCTCTGCCAGGACTCAGTGTTCTGTGATTGCAACATTGTTGCAAAAATGAGATCCCATTGTGACATCATAGCTGTAACTGCCAGCAACTGCCATTGCAGTGTTCAAGTCATTCTTTCTCAAATTGGATTTTGTAAACTTAAAAATGTGATAATTTGTACAATATAACATCAATCTGAACGAAACTTGTTGAAAACACACAACAGGGCAATTGTGAGTAAGGTGATGCAAAAATTGTAACGCTATCGTGTACCGTATTGGCATAATTTCAGGAACTCACTCACTCACAGACAGACATCCAAACAAACAAGATGAGAGTTTTAGTAATATACTAAACTAAGTGGGATCCGTTGGGTCCCAGTCACACGGGAGGCCTGGTCCCCCCCCCCCAATGCAACCCATTCCCCAACGCAATATTCCACAACTCATCTGCCCATTGGGAGAGCCCATTGTGATTGGTGCAATGTGAGAGGCATTGTGACATTATCACTGAGAAGGCTGGAAGCTGTCTGTGAGAAGGTAGTTTTGGCTGTTTTAAAATTTCAATGATTAATAACTTAAGAAATATTGGTGGAAATGCGACGGGAAGATGCTTATCGCCACCATGGGGAAAAATGTGAGTAGGATATGTGAAAAAGGGAAGACTGTGGCCTAGTGTTTGGAAGAAGATAGGAATTAACCAGATTTTCTCGCTCTCACGCTCTCTAAAGGCTTTTAGTAATATAGAGAAGAGATATATAGATGGTATGGGACTGCAAAGAATCATAGAGCCATACAGCATGGAAAAACACCGATCAACATGCCCCATCTACATTAGTCTCATCTGTCTGCATTTGGCCCATATCCTTCTAAACCTATCGTATCCATGTACTTGTCACTGGTCATCTTATAAAATAGCATGACAGGCCTGAGCACCTGACTCCTGCTGAAAAATAGTATACTCATGGGTGAACAAAGGGAGATGCTTGTAGCCATACTTGTTTTGTGGGCCGTAAATCAAGTGCAGTCTGCAACTATTCCACGTGCCAAATAATCAAGTGCATCTCAAATAAAATAAAGGCAAAAGAGAGTTGAGCATAAAAATATGTGACATGTGATGTGTGACATTTCGGGTCGGGATCCTTCTTCGGACTGAAGTCAGAGTTCTTGAATCTGATGAAGGGTCTCAACCCAAACCATCACCTAACCATGTTCTCCAGGATTCAGTCTGACGTGTTGAGTTACCACTGCATTTTGTTTCTTTCCCTGGTAAACTGGAATCTGCAATTCCTTGTTTCTTCATCACGAATAAGAGAATAGTTTAAGATCAGATTAAGTCATACGTCAATAATTTCTAATAAGCTGTATGTAGAACAATAAGCAATTTACAGTGAGTTGCATACTTGTGGAGATGGACAAAGGGAAGTGGTTAAAGATATTGACAGGACAAGTGGTGCAGCGGTACATTTGCCAGATCAGGTTTGATCCTGACCACGGGTGCTGTCTGTATGGAGTTGGTACGTTCTCCCGTGACCTGCGTGGGTTTTCTACAGGGGCCCTGGTTTCCTCCCATACTCCAAAGACGTACAGGTTTGTAGGTTAATTGACTTCGGTAAAATTGTTAATTGTCTCCAGTTTGTGTATGATAGTATTACTGTGCGGGGATGCCTGATCGACATGGACTTGGTGGGGGAAAGGGCCTGTTTCCACGCTTTATCTCTAAACTTAAAAAAAAAACTAAAATACATTAAATGGCTTTAGCATGCACCTTCCATTTTAAATCAGTATTTTGCCAAAGTTACAATGCAAACTTCATATTCTCACAGTGCTGGGGCTGGAAGAACAGGAACTTTCTGCGCTTTGAGTACTGTTTTGGAAAGAGTGAAGGCTGAAGGTATCCTGGATGTATTTCAGACAGTAAAGAGTCTACGGTTACAGAGACCACACATGGTGCAGACACTGGTAAGTGCTGTGAACTAAACAACAGTGGTGGTTTGATACACAAGGACAGAAATTGTGGCCAAATTAACTTTAATTGGGCTCAGAAACATTTGAAAATGGTGTAAAAGACTTCAAACTTAATTTTCTTAATGATATGTGAACTTTGGTATTTATTGGCATTTCCCCCTTTTCCCGATAAACAAGATGCAGGCTTGACGTCTACGTTAAATGACGTGGCAAATATTTTTGTGGATTTTAATACCTTTATTATAGTGGTCTAGCATTTTGAACTGCCTATCAATGCATATGGGTAAATTCCCATTATATGCTTGAATGTTGTGTTGCTCCTTTTGTTAACTTAGCTATTAAATTACAATAACTGAATATTAATATTACGGTAACTATATTACAATAAATGACATTTTTTAATAGAGTTTGACTCCAAATCAAATGTATGATGTTTGAGTGAGTGGAGCTGCCATTTTCTCTCCTGTGGCAAAGCCTAGTAAATAATGGTTGAGTTTTCCCTTGGACTTAATTGCATCTTCTTTGATCTTCCCTGTGGGCTGATAATATCTTGCGTTGCATACTTGTGGACAAGTACCCAGGGCTGAGTGAGATCAATCCCAAAATGTACTGGGAAACAAAGGTTGCCGGGGACCTGATGAATATCTTTGCATCTTCGTGAGCCAGAGGCAAAGTATCAGAAGACTGGATGAGGGCTAATGATGTTCCTTTATTTAAGAAGGGAACAGGGTAACTACAAGCCAATTAGTTTTATGATGGTGGTAGAGAAAATTCCAAGGGACAGAATTTATGTGCATTTGGAAAGGCAAGGACTGATGAGGGATAGTCAACATGGGGGAAATTCCTGCCTCACTATCTTGACAGATTTTTTTTTGTGGAGGTAACAAAGTGATTGATGATGGTAGATGGAGCATTTACCCCAGGCATTTGACACAGTAGGCATTTGTAAGACATTTGACACAGTAGGCTGCTTTAGTAAGGTATTTGACACATAAGGCTGCCTCAGTAGGTTAAGACACGGGATCCATGGCATGCTAGCTAATTGGATCCAATATTGGCTTGGTGATTGGAAGCAGAGGATGGTGGTGAAAGGATGTTTCTGATTGGAAGTCTGTGATTTGTGGAGTTCTGCAGGGATCAATGCTGAATATTGCTGTTTATGATGTATATTAATGATTGGAAAATTAATGTGGGTGCTATGATAGTGAGTTTGTGGATAACATGAAAGTTGGTGTTGTGGCTAGTGAGGATAGTTCAAGTCTACAGCAGGATATAGGTCACTTAGAAAGTTGGGTGGAGCGTTGGAAGATGGAATATAATCCTGACAAATCTAAGTATTTTCTCTGGTATGATAGAGGCGGCGGAGTGACCTGATAAGAGTATATAAGATTATGAGAGGCATAGATGCAGATTGCAAAACATCTTGTGCCATGTTATTGGTATCAACAAGTTGGGATAGGTTTAATGTGAGAGGAAGGAGTTTTGAAAGGGATCCGAGGGATAAGTTGTGTTTACATAGAGTGGTTGATATCTGAAAATTGCTGCCGGACAAAGTGTGGAAATCAGAGTCTTTAAGCTTAATTTACACAAACACCCTGAATAGGCAGGGCACCGAAGGATACAGTCCTGCAGGCAAATGGGATTCATATATACGAGCTAACATATGTGTGAATGTAGTGGGACTAAGGCCAGTTTCTGCTATACCACTGAATCTGATCAGTATTCAATGTGCTATACTTATAGACATCAGCACACATTTATATCGGGTAATGTCAAACGTATCATTTCACCGCACTTTCGGGTGCATGTAACGAATGAAATTGAATTCGATTTTGACTTTGACTGAACGAAAAAAGGAATACTACCGATCTTTCAGATCAAGTCAAGACATTTCTTTGGGACCAACCAACTTGTATTTTTCCTCCGTTTCAAAAACTGTTCTTCAGAACAGTGTCTTTGTTGTGATTAAAAAATATAAGACGTCTGGTATACTGATGTTTCCGTCTGATATATTGAACCAGCCATTTATTGAACCAGGCGTTTTGCACAAAACAAGTCTGTGCTGTTCACATTTGCAGACTTTGTTTCCCCGATTGTTCTACAACTCCATTGGAAAAGTGCTAATCTTCAACTTGTCACTTCACAGCAGCAACACATTTAGTGAAATGTGATCAAACTTATTTTCACTATTGTGTAATGCAATTAAAAAATGTTGGAGGTTGCCATATCATCAATCATAATTTTAGTATTCTTTTACTTGAGATTTATAATTACAAATATACTTTAAAAACTAGTTGAATGTTTTGGTTGATAATATATCTAAAATATTACAAATTTTGATCATTGTTATTTCCTTCTACAGGAACAGTATGAATTCTGCTACAAGGTTGTGCAAGAGTACATTGATGCATTTTCAGATTATGCTAACTTCAAGTGAAAAATGGCCTTCGTAATTTTTTGTAATATTCTATTTGTTAATATACCGAAACCAGTGTACATATCTTATTGGTTTTAGAGGTTGGTACAATAAGGCTTTCATATTAGCTTGAGATTTTTTTAATGTAGAAAACAGCATATTAGTCTCATTTAAACAATTTTATTGAGTAACGTGGCCTGATGTTTGGATTAATGTTAATTAAATTTTAGTAGCTGCTTTAAAGGGTATTAATTGAATTCAAAGGTGGTGGACTGGATTTTTTTTAAAGTCGCTATTACAAAATCTGTGGTGTTGATCAGTTGCTGCCCTGGAATCCAATTCGCTGTTGCCAGTGCTTTCTGTTATTTCAGCTATAAGTAATCAAGTTTGGAATACCCTTCTGTCATTAACTGATCAGTGCCATTTAGATGTAATGCCATTCACTTGGAACATTCTCCGTCTCAGGCATTTAACAACTTAGTAATTGTACACTTTATAACTGTACACTTTATATTTTCAATCTCATACCATTTTATTTATCTGATTTGAGGTAGAAACAGTACTTTATTGAGTTGTGTAGATAGCCAAAGCGTGTTCACAAACGCTTGATGCGCTACTGTATAGTAGAAATGCTGACCTGTAAAGGGAATACAATAAGAAAATACTGCTTTTAAAAAAAGCTTTTTTTCGGTGTGGAGCCTACACTGGCTGAACTGAAAAGTACTGGATTTCCTACCTGTATTATTTTTCCACATATCCCAAAATCTGTGTAATGTCCAGGTTTATTTATAAGTAACCATGGTCTTGTACAATGAACACATCTCTCAACTGTTTTTGCATTAAAAATACATGGGACTTGTTATAAAGTTCTGTACGAATTTTTAAAAAATGTATCGGCTTTGAGAAATAAATTTGGAAATAAATTCTTGATAGGACAATATAAAAGAATATTCTTTAGCCAAAGCCACTGTGTACTGTACATATGAGCTGTAACTTGAAGCGTATTGGATTATTTGTTATATATGTTTTTAAAATCTACTTGTTTGAGCTTCTGTCTTAAGAAGTGGAAAAGTAACTGAAATACTCTGTTGGATGTTTCAAACATGTGAAAGAAAGATTTGTCTGGGATTTACCATCATCCTTGAGTCACTGCTGCCCCATTTCCTAGTTTTGTTTTCCCAGTTACCATTCACCTTTGTGCAAAAAGGTGATCTGAATTATAGTAAGTTGCACAAGAGGGCGGTGGGATAGAGAGGAAGACGAGTTCAGTGATTCATATTATCATTTGTGTCTAATCTGGACCAAAAATAATCAGATTATGTTTTTTTTTTAAATCTCCATTTAGTTTTAAAATTAATAATTGTTTTAAAAAGAATAGTTGATAAATGTCTTTAGTTAGTTATTTGCTCCTAACAATTATATTTTTTCTTAAAACTGTACAAATAACTGCAATTTCTTAACCTGTATTTATTTTTTTATGATGAGGAGAAAATTTGGTGGAATTTTTTTTTAATATTATCTTTTAGTAGTTTAGGAGCACTCGTTAGATAATCCAAGATTGGGTCATTGTTTTGGATAAAATAACCTGCAATATGACCTGTACACCATACAGTGCACAGTCCCATTAAGTTATTGAGATTTTGGTCATATCACATTTGGGAAACATGACACAGCTGTTTATCAAGTTCTCTAATAGTGCATTCAGTAGATAGACTATGACAATTTACTATATGTTAAATGGATTTAATGTCAGCTGCCTATTGTCAGTAATTCTGATATCACTGATTGCACTACTGTAAATAGGTATTGTCTGAATCCCTGACTCTTGAAACTTCGATATTTTGGGACAATGGCAAAGCTAAAGCTATAATCAGAATAAATGTGCTCATTACCAAAAAAGTTCATTTGTTTCTCTTTGTTATGAATAAATTAATAGACACATTTTAATTACAAGTTTGAAGATTTTTTGATATTTCACTACTTAGGGCTGCAACTTGAGTAACCTGTTGTCGCAGTTCATATCTTGATAAGTACTTGAGTAGCTAAATATGAAGCATTTATTTCACATTGCCAACAATTACTATGTAAACAAAGTATCGAAATATAAATTGAAAGTGATTGTTGCCGACCAGTCATACTATCAGGTTTATTTTATAAACTAACCAATGTTTCACAGAAAGCGTTCTGTGAACATCCAGGACAGATGCTGCATGAATGAATGAATGAATAAGTTTATTGGCCAAGTATTCACAAACAAGGAATTTGCCTTGGTGCTCCGCCCACGTGACAACATGACATAGTCACAGTTCGGAATGATCCATAAAACATTAATCAATAATAAAACATTATCGATTAAACATGTGAATCAAATAAAATACCAGAGCAAAAGGGGGCTCCAGATTTTTGGTTATTGAGTAGAGCTACTACTCATGGAAAAAAGCTGTTTTTATGTCTGGCTGTGGTGGCTTTGACAGTCAGGATTCACCTTCCAGAGGGAAGTGATTCAAAGAGTTTGTGGCCAGGGTGAGAGGGGTCAGAGATTATCTTACCCGCTCGCTTCCTGGCCCTTGCAGTGTACAGTTTGTCAATGGAGGGAAGGTTGCAGCCAATAACCTTCTCAGCTGATCGGACAATTCGCTGCAGCCTCGGATATCGTGCTTGATGGCTGAGCCAAACCAGACCATGATGGAGAAGGTGAGAACAGACTCTACGAGGCCGTATAGAATTGGACCATCATTGCCTGTGGCAGATTGTGCTTCCTCAGCTGCCGCAGGAAGTACATCCTCTGTTCTGCCTTTTGTGACTGTGGAGTTGATGGTGGCCCCCCATTTAAGGTCCTTGGAGATGATGGTTCTCAGGAACTTAAAAGACTCCACAGATGTGACTGTGGTGTTGTTGATGGTGAGTGGGGTGAGAGGAGAGGGAGCTCTCCTAAAGTCTACAATCAATTCCACTGTCTTAAGAGCATTGAGCTCCTGGTTGTTGCGATGGCCCCAGGACACCAGCCGTGTCACTTCCTGTCTCTAGGCAGATTCCTCCCCATCCTGGATCAGTCCAATCAGGGTTGTGTTGTCCGCAAATGTGAGAAGCTTTTCAGAGGAGTCAGTGGGGGTGCAGTCATTGGTGTAGAGGAGAGGGGAAAGTACTCAGCCTTCCAGTGCTCCTATGCAGAAAAGTCTGCTGATCCGAGGTGTGCTTTCCCAGCCTCACATGCTGCTTCTTGTCTGTCAGGAAGCTGGTGAACCACCGACAGAGGGGTTCAGGCACAGTCTACTTGGAAAGTTTGGAGTGTAGTAGCTCTGGCACAATGGTGTTGAATGCAGAGACAAAATCCTCGCATAGGTCCCCTGGTGGTCTAGGTGCTGGAGGATGAAGTACAGGCCCAGGTTGACTGCATCATCCACAGATCTATTGGCCCGATATGCAAACTGCAGAGGATCCAGCAGGGGGTTTGTGATATTTTGCAGCTTGGCCAGCACAAGCATTTCAAGGATCTTCATGACTACAGAGGTCAGTGTGACAGGTCTGTAGTCATTAAGACTAGTAGTCCTTGCTTTTTTGGGTACAGGGACAATAGTGGAGACTTTGAAGCAGGCAGGGACTACAGGTTTGAAGGTGCCAGTTGTTCGGCACAGAGCTTGAGAGTAGAGGGGGAAACATTGTGTGGTCCTGGAAATTTCGGACTTTTCTGTCTTCTGAACAGACTTAAAGCAAGACTCCAGTTTGAAAAGACTGGACCCTTTCCCACCCACCCCTCTCCAATCACCACTTAACCCCCAATCGCAGCCTGACTGCAAAAGACTGCAGCCTCGTCCACTGCCCACCCCCTCCGTGCTGCACAACATCACTTCTCCATCATCAACAATCAAAAATCAATCAATTAACTTTACCCTTTGAATATAGAAACAAGACGAAAATAATGCCACATATTCAATCATATATGGTTCAATGAAATGAAGATATATATGTAAACATATATATGGAAACAGGCCCTTTAGCCCACCAAGTAAGTCCACACCAACCAGCAATCTATCATACACCTGTTCGATCCATCACGCCAGGGACAATTTAAAGATGCCAATTAACCTACAAACCTGCACTTCTTTTGGATATGGGAGAAACCGGAATATCCAGAGAAAACCCATGTGGTAGTAAGGCAGCAACTCTACCGCTGCGCCACCGTGCCACCCCGTTAAATTATTTTTTCTGTAATATATTTATTATGGTGTCATGTAAATAAAGATGAACACATGATTCTGGTTTCTGCCCTTAGCTGGATAACACACATGTCCAGTCATTGTGTTTTATGGCTGGTTTTCAACCTCTTCAGGCTGAAGGTCTCAACCCGAAACATCACCCATTCTTTCTCTCCAGAGATGATGCCAGTCCTGCTGAGTTTTTCTAGTTTTTAGTGTCTATCTTCAGTTTAAACCAGCATCTGAATTCCTTCCTACGCTATTTGTTAAGCAAAACAGGTCCTATTCTCATAATATTATTCACCTCAACTAAGTTTTTTCTTCACCTCCGTTGCTGCAGAGAGTACAATCCCAGTTATCAAATCTTTCTTCAAAATGAAAAAAAAATCCAACCCTGCCAACATCTTCATAAATCGCCCCTGGATCCTCTCCAGAGCAATTGCACCCCTTCTACAATGTGTCATAGTCTTACAGCATGGAAACAGGCCCTTCATCCCAACTTGTTCATGCAGATCAAGATGCCCCATCTAAACTAGTCCCATTGATCCGCATTTGGCCCAGATCCCTTTAAACCTTGTGTGTGCCAGTGTGTGTATGAAGAGTGTGTCAGTGTCAGTGAAGCGGTGACAACATCCGGAGTGAACAGAGACTCGGCGATGCCCGGGGAGCACTTCTCCCCCCCCCAGGAATGCGGGCTGGCCCAGGTGCCCCTTGTCCACCTGGGGTCCGGGGGAGGTGAGGGTCAGTGACCCGAGGGTCAGGCATTGGAGCGGAGCCTTAGCCCGAGATTCATCCCCACAGCTCCGGAGGCGGCACCGACTCCCTCACTCACCCGGTCCGCTCCTGGCTTCGGGCTGGGGTTAAAACACCATGGGGTGTGGACAGAGCGGCTGACGGACATGAGGGTGGGAGATGTGTGCTGTGCCTCAGGGGGGAAGGGGGAGGGGGGTTGGTGCTGGGACCACCGTTGTCATGTTTCACCTAACGCACCATCTGCATGGGAGAAACTAATTACTTTATTTTTCCCCAGAATCATCCAGTGGGCTGGTTGTTTGAAAGCCCTGCTTTAAACCAATCCCCTCTAGTGCTTGAATCATATCCTGGGAAAAAGACTATGCATTCACCTTAAATTCCCCTCATGGTTTTTACTCACCTCTCAAACAATTTTTGCTCTATTTTGAACATGCAGCACCTGCAGATTTTTGAGCGTGAGAATTTCGTGAAATGCGTGAGTCTCACGCTCAATGCGTGAGAGTTGGCAGTCCTGCGAATAACGCAAACATTTTATTCAAGTTCCAATTGTTTGGACAAAAATCGCTTATTACTACTTTATAACAGTTAAGTTACTTTAAGACCATTTCATAAATTATGGCAGTCAACAAACAAATCAACTAACAAATTAAGGCAAACTACAAAAAAAATAACATGCTCCCTTTCCTGACCTCATAAGTACTTTAACGCTATTAACGGAGCAAAGGGATATTAATCTCAAGAATCAAAATGGGGAAAGTGGGGGCAATTTTGCTTAAATGGTCATTCTAAGCCCATTCTGCATAGAGTCAGAGTTATACAACATGTACATGGCTGGCCCAATTTGTCCATAATGATCAGGGTGCATTCTGCGTGCCCAGGTACTGGCTGCCGTTCCCAGATCAGCTCGCATCCCAGGGACTGGCTGTAGTTCTCAGGTCGGCTCGCCTGACCCGACCCCGCGAAAACAAATTTTAAAAACGCGGTTTTTCGGGTTACGGGTTGGATTCGGCCCGTGTGCCATAGGTTGCCGAACCCTGTCCTAGATGTTTGGCCTCATTGTGGTCCCCCCCATGTTTTACAACAGATTCACCTGGTTAGTTCTATCTCCGGCTGCTTCATGTTGTCAGTGGCTGCTCATCCAACCATGGAAGAAAAGAGAAGAGACGCGATGTCACTCACAGCTGCCAACTGACGCGCTTCCCCAGACTGCACAGATCTCTGTGATGTGGCGCAAAAAGACAAACTGTGCAGGGACTGAAGACAGCGTGAGAATTCTGTCATCAGCGTGACTGTCATTGGCTGAAATGCGTGACTCTCACACTCAAAGCGTGAGAGTTGGCAGCCCTGTCTAAGGCCAGGATGTGACAACAGACACACAGGGAGACATACACAAAGAAAGACACACACACACACACACACACACACACACACACGCACACACACACACACACAGGGAAACACACACGCACACGGAGACACACACAGAGACATGCACACACACACACACACACACAGGGAGACACAGAAACACACACACGCACGCAGGGAGACACGCACACAGAGACACACACAGAGACACGCACACACACACACACACACACACACACACACACACACACAGGGACACACGCACGCAGGGAGACACACACAGACACCCACACACACACACTCAGGGAGACACACAAACACACAGGGAGGCACACACCCACACACACCTTTCCTTCCCCCTCCCTCCATCATCCCCCTCCCTTCCTTTTTCCTCCCCACTCCCTCCCTCTTTCCCCTTCCTCCCTCCTCCCGCCATCCCTCCCTCTTTCCTCTCCCCATCCCACTCTCTCTCTCCCTCACACCCTCTTTTCTCACCCTCCCTCTTTCACCCCTTTCTCCTTCCCTTCCTTCAACTCCTTTCTACATTCCTTCCCCCTGTCTCTCTTTGCCTCCATCCCTCCCTTTTTTTTCTTTCTCCCTCTCTCTCTCCCCGGCCGCCCAATGGGGAGTCTGGCGGGCACGGTGCAGCGTGGATTGGCGGCGCTGGCGCTGCCGTGTGAGTTGAAGGGCAGGAGGGAGGGAGCGAGGCTGCAGCGGCGGCCCGCAGCACAGCGCTCGCAGCCGGCGCACAGAGGCGCTGACACCCGGCGGCTGCACATCCGACCAAGAGAGAAGAGATGCGACGTCACTCACAGCCGTCAACCGAAGCGCTTACCCAGACCGCACAGATCGCAGTCATGTGGCGCAAAGAGGGAAACTGCGGCAAAGATCGTATATCTCTGCTGTAGGATCCTTGCTGTGCAGGGACTGAAGACAGCGTGAGAATTCTGTCATCAGCGTGAGGGCGTGAGAATTGGCTGAAATGCGTGACTCTCACGCTCAAAGCGTGAGAGTTGGCAGCCCTACTGCAATGCAGGCCTGTTAGAGCATCACCAGAGAGGACACCCAGCAACTGTGATGTCCATGATTCGCAGACTTTAAGCAGTCATTACCTGCAAAGGATATGCAACAAAATACTAAACACGACTACTTTCATTTCCATGATATTGCTGTGTCCCAAACATTATGGTGCCCTGAAATGGGGGGGACTATGTATAAACACTGCTGTAATTTATACATGGTGAAACCAAAAATGTATATAAATGGCCTTTATTATAATCTGACAAAGTGCACTGTGATTTTTTTTCTATTACAAATATCACATTGTGGAATACAGAGGCAAATAAATAAATGAATGGTCTTTGTCCCAATCATGGAGGGCACTGTATATCTTCCTCTCGCATTTATTTCACACTACAACACCTCACGCATGCTTGGATTACAATCCATCTGCCATTTCTCCGCCCATTTCTCTTGTTGATCTATATCGCACTGTACACTTTCTCATTGCCTGCACTCCATCAATCAAAGGTGTTGTCTGCAAACTTACAAAGTCATCCATCTACATTTACATTGAACTTACACACCAGCAGCCAGAACACTGCCCTTCCACCAAAACACTCTTCTATGACAACTCTAAAGGCAACTCTAAATCTATACAACCAAGTCACTATGAATCCCGTGCATCTTAATTATTTTTCACACAGAGTTGTGAGTTTGTGGAATTCACTGCCTCAGAGGGTGGTGGAGGCTGGTTCTCTGGATACTTTCAAGAGAGAGCTAGATAGGGCTCTTAAAGATAGCGGATATGGGGAGAAGGTAGGAACGGGGTACTGATTGGAATGATCAGCCAGGATCACATTGAATGGCGGTGCTGGCTCGAAGGGCCGAATGGCCTACTCCTGCAACTATTGTCTATTAATCTTATGGATCACCGTACCATGGGGGATTTTATCAAATTCCTTACTAAAATTCCTAACCCTCATCGATGAACTTTGTCATCTAATCAAAAACTCAATCAAGTTAGTAAGACACGACCTGCTGCCTACAAAGCCATGCTGACTGTAACTAATATGGCCTTTCCATTCAAACTGGGAATAAATCCAATCCCAAAGAATCCTCCCCAAGAGCTTCCCTACCATTGGCCTGAGGCTCACCGACCTATCATTCCCTGGATTATATCAACCTCCCTTCTTAAACAGAGGAACAACATTGATTACTCTGCAACCTTGCCTGTGACTAGAGAAGCTGTAAAGATCTGTGTTAAATCCTCTCTTGCTTCTCAAGCTAACCTGGGATAAATCCCAGAAGACCTGGAAACGGAGAGGAGTTGGAGGCAGTTGACAGCAGACACTGGACAAGGGGCCGGTAAGAAGAACCATGGGTCTTACCTTCGGCACAGTTAGGGTCTGCTGCGGGAGGACCCTGAGGTCATTTGTAGCACGTAGGTCAAAAATGGCTCAGCAGGAGAAGGACAATAGTTTCGGGACGACTGGATGGAGGCACCAAATGGCAATAAAACCTGACAACTATTACATATATGTGTAAGAAAGAACTGCAGAGGCTGGTTTTAATTGAAGGTAGACACAAAATGTTGGATTAACTCATCGGGACAGGCAGCATCTCTGGAGAGAAGGAATGGGTGAAATTTCGGGTCAAGACCCTTCTTCAGACTGATGTCAGGGGAGTCGGTGGGACAGATAGAATGTAGTCGGAGACAGTAAGACTGATGGGAGAACTGGGAAGGGGAAAGGGATGGAGAGAGAGGGCAAGCAAGGGCTATTTGACATTAGAGAATTCAATGTTCATACTGCTGGGGTATAAGCTACCCAAGCGAAATATGAGGTGCTGTTTCTCCAATTTGCGCTGGGCCTCTCTCTGACAATGGAGGAGACCCAGGACTGGAAGGTCAGATTGGGAATGGGAGGGGAAGTTAAAGTGCTGAGCAACCGGGAGATAGAAACATAGAAAATAGGTGCAGGGGTAGACCATTCGGCCCGTTCGGCCATTCAATATGATCATGGCTGATCATCCAAAATCAGTACCGTTCTGGCTTTTCCCCCATATCCCTTGATTCCCTTAGCCCTAAGAGCTAAATGGGCCGAATTATCTCTTGAGAACATCCAGTGAATTGGCCTCCACTGCCTTCTGTGGCAGAGAATTCCACTGATTCACAAATTGCTGGGTGAAAATGTTTTTCCTCATCTAAATGGTCTACCCCTTATTTTTAAACTGAGACCCCTACTGAATATATGAATAGGTTTATTGGCCAAGTATTCACATACAAGGAATTTGCCTTTGTGCTCCGCCCGCAAGTGACAACGACATACACTGACAGTTCGGAATGACACATAAAACATTAAACATTAATAATAAAACATTATCGATTAAACATGTCAATTAAATAAAATACCACAGCAAAAGGAGGCTACAGATTTTTGGTTATTGAGTAGAGCTACTACTCGTGGAAAAAAAGCTGTTTTTATGTCTGGCTGTGGCAGTTTTGACAGTCCGTAGTCGCCTTCTGGACTCCCCCAACATTGGGAACATTTTTCCCGCATCTACCTATAAGATTTCCTCTCATCCTTCTAAATTCCAGCAAATACAAGCCAAGTCGACCCATTCTTCCATCATATGTCAGTCCCGCCATCCCTGGAATTAATTATGCTGCACACCGTCAATAGCAGTAATGTCCTTCCTCAAATTAGGAGAACAAAATTGCACACAATACTCCAGATGCAGTCTCATCAGGGCCCCATAGTGGAACCTTCTTGCTCCTAAAATCAAATCCTCTAACAATGAAGGCCATTATCTTTCTTCACTGCCTGCGGTACCTGCATGCTTACTTTCAGTGACTGATGTACAAGCACACCCAGATCTCGTTGCACCTCCCCTTTCTCCTAATCTGACACCATTCAGATGATAATATGCCTTCCTGTTCTTGCCTCCAAAGTGGATAATCTCACGGTTATCCACATTATACTGCATCTGCCATGATTCTGCCCACTTATCCAAGTTGCCCTAAGGCCACACAGCGTCCTCCTCGCTGCTCGCACGGCCCCCCAGCTTTGTGTCATCCGCAAACTTAGAGACGTTACATTTAATTCCCTTGTCTAAAGCGTTAATATATATTGTAAACAACTGGGGTCCTTGCGAAATCCCAAGATCAGGTAGGTTAAGGTGGACTGAGCAGAGCCGTTCAGCAAATCAATAGCCAAGCCTCTGCTTGGGCTCGCCGATTTACAGGAATTGACACCTGGAACAGCAGATACAGTAGATGAGGTTGGAAGAGGTGCAAGTGAACCTCTGCCTCACCTGAAAAGACTGTCGGGGTCCTTGGATGGAGTCCAAACATATAAGATTATTAAGGGTTTGGACACACTAGAGGCAGGAAACATGTCCCCGATGTTGGGGGAGTCCAGAAGCAGGGGCCCCAGTTTAAGAATAAGGGGTAAGCCATTTAGAATGGAGATAAGGAAATATTTTTTCACAGAGAGTTGGGACTGTGGAATTCTCTGCCTCAGAGGGCGGTGGAGACCGGTTCTCGGGATGCTTTCAAGAGAGTGTTAGATAGATCTCTTAAAGATAACGGAGTCAAGGGATATGGAGAGAAGGCAGGAACAGGGTGCTGATTGTGGTTGATCAGGCATTGAATGGCGGTGCTGGCTCAAAGGACCGAATGGCCTACTCCTGCACCTATTGTCTATTGATTCGAGGGGGGAAGTTAAGGGACAGGTGTTGCATCTCCTGCGGTTGCAGGGGCAGGTACCTGGGGAGGGGGTGGTTTGGCTTTGAAGGGATTGTTTGACCAGGGAATGGCGGAGGGAACTGTCTCTGCGGAAAGCAGAAAGGGGTGGAGATAGGAAGATGTGACCAGTAGTGGGATCCCGTTGGAGGTTGCGAATACGTTGGAAGATTATATGCTGTATGCGATGGCTGATGGGATGGAAGATGAGGACAATGGGGACTCTGTCCTTGTTACGAATGGAGGGAGGGGGAGTTAGAGCGGAGCTGTGGGATATCGAGAAGACCCTAGTGAGAGCCTCATCTAAGATGGAAGAGGGCAACACAAAATGCTGGAGTAACTCAGCGGGACAGGCAGCATCTCTGTAGAAAAGTAACGGGTGATGTTTTGTTGTCTCGATCCGAAACATCACCCATTCCTTCTCTCCAGAGTTGCTGCCTGTCCCGCTGAGTTACTCCAGCATTTGGCACCTACCTTTGATGTAAACCAGCATCTGCTGTTCTTTCCTACAAATGGAAGAGGGGTGGTGGGTGTATGGAACCCGTTTCCTAAAGAATGAGGACATCTCCGATGACCTGGTATGGAAAACCTCATCCTGGGCGCAGATGCGGTGTAGACAGAGGAATTGGGAGTAGGGGATGGAGTCTTTACAGGAAACAGGGTGGGAAGAAGTGTAGTCTAGATAGCTATGGGAGTCAGTGGGTTTGTAATGTAACTATTACATATAGACTCAGTGGGCTGTTTCTATGTATTGTGTACTTATGTATGGCAATATTCTTCTGATCTATAAGCAAAAAAAAAATTTCTCTCTACGTTGGTACACAAGATAATAAAGGAACCATTGAACTGCCCTCCATGTCCTTCTCTGTGAATACAAATGCAAAGCACTCATTTAGTACATCACCTACGTCCTCTGACTCCGTTATGCTTAAGGGATTATGTATAGATTTGTTATTGTTACATGTATGTACGTGTACATATTGTTACAATTGTGCTCAGTTCTGGGCACCATGTTTTCGGAAAGATATTGCCGAGCTTGAAAGGGTTCAGAGAAGATTTAAGAGGATGTTGCCAGGATTAGAGGGTCTGAGCTATATGAGAGGTTGAGTAGGCTGGGCCTCTATTCGATGGAGCGCAGGAGGATGAGGGGTGATCTTATAAAGGTGTATAAAATCATGAGGGGAATAAATTGGATAGATGCACAGAATCTCTTGCCTAGAGTAGGGGAATCGAGGACCAGAGAAAATAGGTTCAAAGTGAAGGGGAAAAGATTTAATAGGTACCTTAGGGGTAACTTTTTCACACACTGGGTGGTGGGTGGATGGAACAAGTTGCCAGAGGAAGTAGTTGAGGCTGGGACTATCCCAACATCTAAGAAACAGTTTGACAGGTAAATAGATAGGAAAGTATGGAGAGATATGGACCAAACGCAGGCAGGTGGGACCCATGTAGCTGGGACATGTGGCCAGTGTGGGCACGTTGGGTCGAAGAGCTTGTTTCCAGACTGTATCACTCTATGACTCTATGTACGGTAAAAAGCTTTATTTTGCGTGCTGTCGAAACAGATCAGATAATACTACATTTAAATGCAATCAAGTCCAATTCATAGTTGCGGCAATGAAACATAGACATAGAAAATAGGTGCAGGAGTAGGCCATTCGGCCCTTTGAGCCAGCACCGTCATTCAATATGATCATGGCCGATCATCCAAATTCCCCCCATATCCCTTGATGCCATTGGTCCTAAGAGATTCTTCTTCGTTCGTGTGGCGTGCACAGCCTAAAGTTGTTGGACAACTTGTTCTATTTGATCTTCCGTTTGTGCACGTCGAGTTGATTGCATTAGTCGAAACAGGGCGGCCCACGTGAAGGTTGCAATCACCTACCCCGCCCTAAGAGCTCCATCTAACTCCCTCTTGAATCGGCAAAGATGCAGAATATCAGTATTCACAACATCTGAAACTCTACTATTCACAATGGGGCAGATGTAAATCAGGCATTACCCTCAATTCTGAGAGCTCCTTCAAAACCCTGATAACAGAAGTGAAGCCCGCTGTTCCTGAGTCTGGTGGCGCACGCTTTCAAGTGTTAGTACCTTCAGCCAGGTGGGAGCAGGGAGAAGTGGGAATGACTGGGGTAGGAAGAGTCTTTGATTGTATTGGATGTTTTTCTGAGGCAGTGTGAAGTGTAGTGGGAAGTCTTATCTGTGTGATGCACTGGGCTACAATTCTCTACAATTTCTTGTGGTCTTGGGCACGGCTGTTCCTAAACCAAGCAGTGATGCAACCCGACGGTATGCTTTCTATGGAGCATCTGTATACGTTTGTAAGAGTCATTGGAAACAAGGCAAAATATCCTCAGTCTCCTGAGGAAGTAGAGGCATTGGTGTCCCTTCTTGGCTGTTGCGACACAGCGGTTGGTCCAGGACAGATCAGTGGTGATATTGACGCCAGGGAACTTGAAGTTCTCAACCATACCCGCTTCCGCACCGTTGATGGAGACTGGGGCATGTACACCCGCGCTTCCTGAAATCAATACCTCCTTCCGTTATACCGCTGACATTGAGATAGAGGTTATGGTCCTGACACCATGTTACTAAGTTCTCTATCACCTTCCAGGACTCCATCTCATTATTGCTTGTGATCTGGCCCACCACAATGATGTCATCTGCAAACTTGTTAGACATTAGAGCCGGATTTGGCCGTACAGTCATGTGTATGTAGGGAGTATAGTAGGTGACTGAGATTGAGGCTTTATAAGGTGCTGGGAAGACCACATTTGGAATGTCGTGAGCAAGTTTGGGCACCATATCTGAGGAAGGATGTGTTGGCTCTGGGCAGGATCCAGAGGAGGTTTACAACAAATGATCCCAGGAATGAGTAGGTTAAACTATGATGAGTGTTTTGACTCACTGGACTTTAGAAGAATGAGGGGTGAACCACATTGAAACATACTGAATAGTGAAAGGCTTGGATAGAGTGGATGTGGAGAGGATGTTTCCGCTAGTGGGAGAGTCTGGGACTAGAGGTCATGACCTTAGAATTAATAGATGTTCTTTTAGGAAGGAGATGAGGAGAAATTTCTTTAGTCAGAGGGTGGCAAATCTGTGGAATTCTTTGCCACAGAAAGCTGTGGAGGACGTCAGTGGATATTTTTAAGGCAGAGATAGATAGATTCTTGATTAGTACGGGTGTCAGAGATTATGGGAAGAAGCCAGGAGAATGGGGTTAGGAGGGAGAGATAGGTCAGCCATGATTGAATGGTGGAGTAGACTTGATGGGCCAAATGGCCTAATTGTACTCCTATCCCTTATGACCTTATGACCCTTTCAGGACATCGGGTGTTGAGAATTACTGTGGAGAAGGTGTTGTCACCTATCCTCACTGATTGTGGTCTGTGGGTCAGAAAGTCGAGGATCCAGTGGCAGTTTTCAGTCGGGTCCATGAAAGAATACGGTTTAAGGTTGTTTGTGTTTTATAACCTTTAATAATAACTGTTATCCACATTAAGGGTTTTTTAAGTTGTGGTGGAACGTCAATGAAGAGATAATGTTGCAACGTACATTGTCTCTTCACTGTAGCAGAGGTCACTAGTTGCAGCTCCCCCTTCCCCCGCCAACTAGTTTCCTTCCCAGGCCATGGGGGGAATAAGCTCACAGATAAACGAGAATATCAACATTTTGGTGAGCAGGTTAAATTGCTTAGAGCATTATTTTTAAACGTCACCCATTTCTTCACTTGATGGATGCTGCCTCACCCGCTGAGTTACTCCAGCATTTTGTGTCTACCTATATGAATACTTAATGTCAGGTTACTGCGGTTAACATTACCATTTACTTTCCTAACCTATTCACATGACCTAATCAAAGAGGGAGTATCTTATAGCAAAAATCAATTCTTTTCTACCCAGCTCCCCTACACCACCACGCACACCCTCTACCCTCACCATCCAGTTTCCTTCCCCTCCTCCCCCCCTCCATTCACTCATTATCCCTACTCTGGGTCTCCCATTTTTCTACCATCCTCCGCTCCACCATAACCACACCATTCCGTTTCAACCTAGCAGAATGAATATTGATTTCTCTAACTTCAAGTCATCCTTGATTTCCCTCTCTCTCTCTCTCCATCCCTACCCCTCCGACTAGTTTCACTTTCCTCCTGATTAATTGTACTGTTTGTAACTCTCCTTGTCACCTTCCCCTCAGCTAACAATGAACCATTCTACATATTCCTTAGCATTTTCTGTTTTTATGTGTCGTTTTCACTCCATACCCCTCCACATATCTCTAGACTCTCTCTCCCCTGTCTCAAAGTCTGAAGAAGAGTCTCGACCCAAAACATCACCCACTCCTCCTCAGAGGTGCTCTCTGGCCCGCTGAAGTACTCCAGCATTTTGTGTCTATCTCTGGTGTATTACCCGCATCTGCAGTTCCTTCCTACACCCCATTACCTTCTGCCCACATCTCTCTGGTTCTATATTTCACTCCTGACCTATTGCACTATGTGAACTCCTTTGTCCTCTATTGATCATCTTCAGTTTTAGTGACTATCTCACCCCCCCCCCCCCCCCCCCCCCCCCCCCCCCCCCCCCCCCCCCCCCCCCCACATGATTCACCTGCCACCCAACCCCTCCTTACCTGATCCAACTATTGCTTGGCAGCTTTTGGCCCAACCCTCCCTTTCACCTCTTCCTAGCGGCTAGTAGAATAGGGTGGTGGGAGAACCTATATGTTTGACACTCAGGTGGTAGGGCACTGGAAGTGTTCTGGGGGGTTTATAGTCAGAATTATACAGCATGGAAACAGACAAATCAAGTACACACTGAACATCAACTGTGTATTCATACTAATTCCAGATTATTATCAATTTGTATTCGCCCCTCATTCTCAACAAGTCCAGCCTCCCCCACCTTCCAGCACTCTGGCTCTCTGGGGTGTGGTGGGGGGTGGGGTGTGGGGGGGGGGGTGTGTGGGAGGACTAGCAGAGGAATTGGGGATTGGGCGTTAATGAGAAGAAAACAGCAGCGTTTTAATAATGCCAGGAACTGTTGATGCTGGAAATCTGGAACAGAAGCAGAAAACACTGGGTGCCCCGTTTCTGCCAAGTACTTTAGTGTAGTTTCGTTTATTGTCACGTGTTCCAAGGTGAAGTGAAAAGCGTTTGTTACGTGCTAACCAGTCCATGGAAAGACAATACATGATTACAATTAAACCATACACAGTGTACAGTTACATGATAAAGGGAGTAACCTCAGTGCAAGATGAAGTCCGATTAAAGGAAGTCCGATAGCCCTTATAATGTATTTGTACACTGTGACTAGCTCGATTGTGAAAAGTATTGTCTTTTTGTTGGTTGGTTAGCACACAAACAAAGCTTTTCACTGTACCTCGGTACAAAGGATAATAGACTAAACTAAGACTGAAACTAAACCTGATCGAGGGTCTCCAGTGAGATAGTTAGTAACTCAGGCCAAGTAATGAAGACTAGGCTGTCCTGGGGATGTCCAGTGACAGGTTAACATGGTCCAACCTCCCCTGCAGTGCTCCTGTACAGGATAGAACATCTTGCCACATGTCCCCATGCAGAGATGATGCCAGAGAGGCTCATGTTTGTAAGTGCCCTGTTTTTCAAGTATGCAAATGACCCCGAGATCTAGAGACAACGAATTGCAAATGATGGTTTACATATAACGACACAAAGTGCAGGAATAACTCAGCGGGTCAGCCAGCATGTCTGGAGAACATGGATAGGCGACGTTTCTGGTCAAGACCCTTCTGCAAACCGAGATGATTGTTAGCACATTTCATTTTAAATTCAAATCAATAATGTTGTGATTTGTTGTGAATTTATATCTCATTGCACCTTCAGTGATATGTGTTTGTGTGATGAGTTCCTTGAGGGAGAATGCTATTAACTAAAACCCACACTTAAGTGACTTATTTAAGAAGTCTTGTTCTATCATATCTCTCCTGGCATCTCTCAAGTCCCTGCATCTTCCTATACTCTTCCTTACCACAGAACCTATTAAATAATTATATTTGAATCAATTATTGCAACCTCGCGGTGTATTTATTCACAAGCTGCTGTAACTTGATAGACACAGTAACGCCGTTATATTTTGTCACAATACAGTAAGTCGGAAAACTCCATCAGGAAGATATCTAAATATATACATTTTATTAATTGCCAATGTAATTGAAATTTACAAACTTGATCTTATAATGCAAAATGAGAATGTATAAAATTGAATGCAATGGTTGCTTTAGTTGAACTGTAATAATAAAGACTTTATAACCAGCTTTCAATTAGGTTTGGGACAAATTTATATGATAACTCAATATTTAAGGTACCAATTTCATCCACCAAATTGTGCTTTTAAGCAAATCTTTGAAAAACTCATTGCAGTTTTGTTACCTGAACCTTGACTCACCAATTCATGTCAATAATAAATACAGCCAATACATCTCAACACAGAATAATTAAAGGAAATGGGTTATTGATTTGTTTCTTTATGACATTGCCCTTCAGATCTTCTGTCAACAATTCTCTGTGGCCTTTACACTTCAGAGTTATTTGTTTAGACCAGACTTGGTTTCCGACCAGGATCTCAATGAGGCTCTAATTCATTTCAGTAAAGACCTCACTTCCATGGGTACACAAATCACTCTCAGTTCCATTTCAATTTGAACATTGATTCAGAGTAGCCTACGTATTTCATAGTCACAGACATGAACAGCAGCAAGAATTTCGTACTTCTGATGGATAAAGTTTTCCAAAATATGGAGCCTGTATCAGACATAAATGCAATCTTTTTGCACTAAACTCTGACAATATAATCCCTCAAGGTTTGGGTTTGTGTTAATTCTGTCGTGTACACAAGTACAATGAAAACTTTGTTTTGCATGCTGTCCAAACAGATCATAAATACCATACATAAATACAATCGTCAAACTCAAGTACATTGTGCAGACTGCAGCATATAGTTCTCAGCATCGTAGTGCATTGTGGTACATCAGGTCCAATGGGGTGGAGGTGAATTGGACAGCACCCTACCTGATGAGAGGACCGTTCAGATGCTTGATAACAGAAGGGAAGAAGCGGTTCCTGAATCTGGTGGTGCATGCTTTCAAACCTCTCTACCTTCTGCCAGACGGGAGCAGGGAGAGGAAGAGAGGTTGGCACGGTGGCGCAGCGGTATAGTTGCGGCCTTACAGCGCCGGAGACCCAGGTTCGATCCCGACTACTGGTGCTGTCTGTATGTTCTCCCCGTGACCTGCGTGGGTTTTCTCCGGGTGCTTCGGTTTCTTCCCACGCTCCAAAGACATACAGGTTTGTAGGTTAATTGGCTTGGTATAATTTGAATTATCCGTAGTGTGTGTAGGATCGTGTTCATGTGCGGTGGTCGCTGGTCGGTGTGGACTCAGTGGGCCGAAGGGCCTGTTTCTGCGCCGTATCTCTAAACCAAACTAAAACTAAACGAAGTGACTGAGGGATGATGAGTCTTTGATTATATTGACCAAGGCAGCGTGGCAATTTGGATTGAATGGTGGGAAGTCTGGTCTCTGCGATGGACTGGGTTGTATATGCAACTGTGCAATTTCTTACGTTCTTCGGCAAACCTGTTCCCAAACCCATCAGCGATGCAACCCGACAGCCTGCTTTCCATGGTGCACCAGTAGAAGTTTGTACGAGCCACTGGAGACTTGCTGAATTCCCTCAGCCTCCTCAGGAAGCAGAGGCGTTGATGTGCCTTCTAGGCTGTCGCATCACTGTGGCTGGTCTACAATAGATCATTGGTAATATTAACACCAAGGAACATGGAGCTCTCAACCATTTCCATTTCCAAAACGATAATAGTGAATTCTCTTTGAGAACAATCCACCCCGTCAACTATTTGACCAGCTTCGCCTGTCCATTTTGATGCTCACACCCTTGTAATCTCTAGCAGAGCAGAGCTAGATGACCACAAGATTAGGCATTTTTGTCCCAACTCACCCTTCTTGACCGCAATGCTATGACACTATTTCCCATTTATTTACACAAAATGTAAAAGATAGAAAAGTGCATAGAACTGCATGGAAAAGTAAAGGGCAGCACGGTGGAGCAGTGGTAGAGTCGCTGCCTTACAGTGCCAGAGACTCACGTTCGATCCTGACTACATGTGCTGTCTGTATGGAGTTTGCACGTTTTCCTGTGACCTGCGTGGGTTTTCTCCGGGTGCTCTGGTTTCCTCCCACACTCCAAAGGCGTACAGGTTTGTAGGTTAATTGGCTTGGTATAAAATTTTAATTGTCCCTGGTGTGTAGGATAGTGTTAATGTGCGGGGATCGCTGGTTGGCGCAGATTCGGTCGGCCAAAAGGCCTGCTTCTGCGCTGTATCTCTAAAGTAAACTACATATGACAATAAACTTAAGCATACGACAATAAACTTGAAATTAAACTTGAAGGCTGCTAACTGTGACACTTCACACCAGCACTGGGGCTCTTGAATTACAAATCGTTTGCAGCAGGCTGCAGTCTAAGTCTGTCCTGAGAAGGGATCAATGAAGAGATTACTTGAAGCTCGATGACATGATTCATGCTTCCCTGTTGTTTATTTGCTGTGGTCTTATCCGTCTCTAACATTGACATGTTAATCCAGCACTTGCTAAATGCTGGCTAGTCTTCCATCTCATTACCAGGCTGATGGGAGAAGAAGTTTTTGTGACTTTCTGCATATTTAAAAGATTCAATTTATAACGTTGAAACAAGGAACTGCAGATGCTGGTTTACAAAAAAATACACAAAGTGCTGGAGTGATTGAGCAGGTCAGGCAGCATTTCTGAAGACGTTTTTGGTCAGGTGATATTTTTCGGGCCTGACATGCTGAGTTACTCCAGCACTTTGGGTCTTTTTTAAAAATAAATTATAATATTTATAGGTTTCATGTTAGTATCAACATAGTAAGAGGCAATTTGGTCCATTTAGCTCTGCTGGTAAACATAGAAACATAGAAACATAGAAAATAGGTGCAGGAGTAACCATTCGGCCCTTCGAGCCTGCACTGCCATTCAATATGATCATGGTTGATCATCCAACTCAGTATCCTGTACCTGTTTTATCTCCATACCCCCTGATCCCTTTAGCTACAAGGGCCACATCGAACTTCCTCTTAAATATAGCCAATATATATGGCCTCAACTACCTTCTGTGGCAGAGAATTCCACAGATTCACCACTCTCTGTGTGAAAAATGTTTTTCTCATCTCAGTCCTAAAGGAATTCCCCCTTATCCTTAAACTGTGACCCTTTGTTCTGGACTTCCCCAACACCGGGAACAATCTTCCTGCATCTAGCCTGTCCAACCCCATTAAGAATTTTGTAAGTTTCTATAAGATCCTCCCTCAATCTTCTAAATTCTAGCGCGTACAAGCCGAGTCTATCCAGTCTTTCTTCATATGAAAGTCCTGCCATCCCAGGAATCAGTCTGGTGAACCTTCTCTGTACTCCCTCTATGGCAAGACTCGGAGCAATCCCATCAATCCCACAATAACTGGCAGTACACTGAAATGGAGGGTGTTTTTAAATTATGGAAGTTGACCACTAATCAATGGGGATGCCGATGTCTGTTGCAGTATTTAAATGGCTGGTGCTACCGGAGTCCTTCTGGATATGGTGTTCACCATATTGCTTCAAGTATGGAGCTCCAGAATTTAGACCCAGTGACAATGAACAACCAGCAACATATTTCCGAATTTCCGATTGTGCGTAACTTGGATGAGAACTTGCAGGTAGTGTCCTGGATGGTATGGAGTTACTTGAGAATTATTGTCAGCCTTTGATTGAGTGTCCTGAGATTTATCAGAATGCTTCAGGTTTCGGTTTATTATTATTATTATTATGCATATCAACCCAACCTTCCGAGATGGGGCCCAACCCAGGCGACTATTTGCGTGCTGGCCACAGAAGCAGACCTACAGACGTATATTACAATCGCTCCGCACTCTTCAATCTCTATTCCTACAACAACATTTCTTACTTTAACTAGGATCTTCTTAAACTCCATTCAGATCTGTCCATACTTCGACTAACTAGCTCTTTGATGAGCCTTGGACTATTCTTGATCCTTGGACTACTCTGTTAGCTATGGTGTTTATGTGGCAGGCAGGGCCAGCAGAGTTGTTAGCAATGGCAATGCTCAGCATGTAGAGAGTGGAGGACTTAGTTCTCTCCTGTTGTTATGCTCTCTTTATACTCTCATGGTGCAAATGTCAATTGCCATTTATCGGCATATTGCTGGGGAAGGCAAGGACTGAATAAGGATAGCCGCTAGACAATAGTTAAAAGAGTAGGCCATTCAGCCCTTCACTGCGATCATGGCTAATCATCCCCAATCAGTAGTACCCCGTTCCTGCCTCCTCGCTATACATAGAAAACATAGAAACATAGAAATTAGGTGCAGGAGTAGGCCATTCAGCCCTTCGAGCCTGCACCGCCATTCAATATGATCATGGCTGATCATCCAACTCAGTATCCCATACCTGCCTTCTCTCCATACCCTCTGATCCCCTTAGCCACAAGGGCCACATCCAACTCACTCTTAAATATAGCCAATGAACTGGCCTCAACTACCCTCTGTGGCAGAGAGTTCCAGAGACTCACCACTCTCTGTGTGAAGAAAGTCTTTCTCATCTCGGTCTTAAAGGATTTCCCCCTTATCCTTAAGCTGTGACCCCTTGTCCTGGACTTCCCCAACATCGGGAACAATCTTCCTGCATCTAGCCTGTCCGACCCCTTAAGAATTTTGTAAGTTTCTATAAGATCCCCTCTTAATCTCCTAAATTCCAGAGAGTATAAACCGAGTCTATCCAGTCTTTCTTCATAAGACAGTCCTGACATCCCAGGAATCAGTCTGGTGAACCTTCTCTGCACTCCCTCTATGGCAATAATGTCCTTCCTCAGATTTGGAGACCAAAACTGCATGCAATACTCCAGGTGTGGTCTCACCAAGACCCTGTACAACTGAAGTAGAACCTCCCTGCTCCTGTACTCAAATCCTTTTGCTATGAAAGCTAACATACCATTCACTTTTTTCACTGCCTGCTGCACCTGCATGCCTACTTTCAATGACTGGTGTACCATGACACCCAGGTCTCGCTGCATCTCCCCTTTTCCTAATCGGCCACCATTTAAATAATAGTCTGCTTTCCTGTTTTTGCCATCAAAGTGGATAACCTCACATTTATCCACATTATACTGCATCTGCCAAACATTTGCCCACTCACCCAGCCTATCCAAGTCACCTTGCAGTCTCCTAGCATCCTCCTCACAGCGAACACTGCCCCCCAGCTTAGTGTCATCCGCAAACTTGGAGATATTGCCTTCAATTCCCTCATCCAGATCATTAATATATATTGTAAATAGCTGGGGTCCCAGCACTGAGCCCTGCGGTACCCCACTAGTTACTGCCTGCCATTGTGAAAAGGACCCGTTTACTCCTACTCTTTGCTTCCTGTTTGCCAGCCAGTTCTCTATCCACATCAATACTGAACCCCTAATACCGTATGCTTTAAGTTTGTATACTAATCTCTTATGTGGGACCTTGTCGAAAGCCTTCTGGAAGTCCAGATATACCACATCCACTGGTTCTCCCTTATCCACGCTACTAGTTACATCCTCGAAAAATTCCACAAGATTCGTCAGACATGATTTACCTTTTGTAAATCCATGCTGACTTTGTCCAATGATTTCACCACTTTCCAAATGTGCTGCTATCCCATCTTTAATAACTGACTCTAGCAGTTTCCCCACTACCGATGTTAGACTAACTGGTCTGTAATTCCCCGTTTTCTCTCTCCCTCCCTTCTTAAAAAGAGGGGTTACATTTGCTACCCGCCAATCCTCAGGAACTACTCCAGAATCTAAAGAGTTTTGAAAGATTATCACTAATGCATCCACTATTTCCTGAGCTACTTCCTTAAGTACTCTGGGATGCAGCCTATCTGGCCCTGGGGATTTATCGGCCTTTAATCTATTCAATTTACCCAAACCACTTCCCGACTGACCTGGATTTCACTCAATTCCTCCTTTGACCCACAGTCCCCTGCTATTTCAGGCAGATTATTTATGTCTTCCTTAGTGAAGACGGAACCAAAGTAGTTATTCAATTGGTCCGCCATATCCTTGTTTCCCATGATCAACTCACCTGTTTCTGACTGCAAGGGACCTACATTTGTTTTAACTAACCTCTTTCTCTTCACATATCTATAAAAACTTTTGCAGTCAGTTTTTATGTTCCCTGCCAGTTTTCTTTCATAATCTATTTTTCCTTTCCTAATTAAGCCCTTTGTCCTCCTCTGCTGGTCTCTGAATTTCTCCCAGTCCTCTGGTATGCTGCTTTTTCTGGCTACTTTGTACGCATCATCCTTTGCTTTGATACTATCCCTGATTTCCCTTGTTATCCATGATTGCCAAACTGGGATGAACAATTTTTGTAGTTCATCCATGCAGTCTTTAATGTCTTCCATTGTATATCCACTGTCAACCCTTTTAGAATTAATTGCCAGTCAATCTTGGCCAATTCACGTCTCATACCCTCAAAGTTACCTTTCTTTAAGTTCAGAACCATTGTTTCTGAATTAACAATGTCACTCTCCATCCTAATGGAGAACTCAACCATATTATGGTCCATATATATACCCCTTGACTCCGCTATCTTTAAGAGCTCTATCTAACTCTCTCTTGAAAGCATCCAGAGAAGCGGCCTGCACTGCCTCCTGAGGCAGATAATTCCACAGATTCACCACTCTCTGGGTGAAAAAGTTTTTCCTCATTCTAAATGGCCTACCCCTTATTCTTAAACTGTGGCCCCTGGTTCTGGACTCCCCCAACATCGGGAACACGTTTCCTGCCTCCAGCATGTCCAATCCCTTAATAATCTTACAGTATCTGACTGTTTATAACGGTCAGCACGGCTGTGTGTGTGGGAAATCGTATCTCATGAATTTGACTGAGTTTTTTGAAGAGGTGATCAATAGGATTGACGAGGGCAGGTTAGTAGATTTTAGCACGGCTTTTGGCAAGGCAGATTGATCGGAAGTTGAGATCACATGGGTATTCCCTTTATCATGCATTTGTACGCTGTAAATGGCTCGATTGTAATCATGCATTGTCTTTCTGGTTAGCTCGCAACAAAAGCTTTCCACTGCGCCTCGATACGTGTGGTAATAAACTGAAATCAAACTCGCTCATCCATTGAGCTAACCAGTTAGAAACAAAATAGTCTTTGTGGGTGGATTTGAGTTGGGGGGTGGCAGTGGAGGTTTTCCAGACTGGGGGCATGTGAACTGTGCTGAAGGGATCAAAGTTGTGACCCTGAGGATCGAGGACCCTGGTTCCACTGGTCACATCCTTGTATCCTTGTCATTAGCACATCTTCCATGGCCAACAATGGGCCACTATGGACCCCACAATGCCGCACGGTCTGCAGCAGTAGAGATGCTGCTTAACAGCGCTGGCAGCATGGGAGACACGGGTTCGATTCCAACTACCGGTGCTGTCTGTGCGGAGTTTGTCCGTTCTCCCTGCGACCTGCGTGGGTTTTCTCCGAGATCTTCGGTTTCATCCCACACTCCAAAGACGTACAGGTATGTAGGTAAACCGGCTTGATAAATGTAAAAATCTGTGTAGGATAGTGTTAATATGTGGGGATTGCTTGTCGGAGTGACCAGTTTTCTATAAACTAAACTAAACTAAACACCCTTCCTGAGGTCATTTGTTGCCAGTTCTGGCTTTTCCTCACCTCCAGTCCACAAACCCCCCCTACCCCTCACCCCCCCACTCACCCCCTCGTGCCCCCCACTCCCCCCATCATGCCCCCCCCTTCCACCTCCCCCACTTCATCTTACAGATAAGTGTTAGTGTGCGGAGATCAGTACTCGGCACGGACTTGGCAGGCCAAAGGACTTGCTTTTTTTTGCTGTATCTCTAACCGAAACTAAACTACTCAAGCACCTCCTGGCCCACCCATGGCAGAGTGCGTGCGTCTGCCAGCTCAGATCCCAAAAACTGGGATGAAAGTCATCTTTGACACAAAGGGACTGCCAAAGACAAATGTATCAGGGACAGAGTTAGTTAGCTCTCTCCCCAGCTAACTCTAGCACTGATTGATTTAGTTGGGGAGAGACAGGAGGAGGCTTCAGTGGAACATTGAGTGGACGGATCGAGTGTCCTGTTTCTGAGCTGTATATTCTCTGTAATCCTGCATAGAATGTGGGATGCAGTCTGCACGGTTCTGAGCAGGATCGACAGTACATACGAGCAATCAGTAATCCTTCGCAAGATAAATCAGTTCTTAGAGATATAATATCACAAACGTTTGGTGCGTTCTAGTCAGTGACGAGGAGAGATCAGCAACATTTAGTGAATGTTGCTTCTAACCTCTCCTGACAGCGACAGTGTTCGTTCTAATGTGTAAATATGAGGAATCAGTCTCGAGGGACAGAGAGAAGGTAAGGTCCCCGATTGGAACACGATCAGAGTTAGGCACTGTTTACACACAGCCATCGTGCATCAATTATTCTTCACAAACAGGATCATTCCAAATGGAAACTATGACAATCATCCAAAAATAACCCCCCTCCCCCCACCTCCTCCACCCTCCCAAAACACAATATATAGAGAGAGAACTGATCAAACTCTCATTAGCACCTGAAAGAAACCAACTTCGAGCTCCTGGACACAGGTGAGTCTGACTGCCAAGTATTTGATTCTTCCAGATGTAATAGTTGTCAAACATTTTACAACGGATGGAATTTGTCAGTTTAGTTAGGATGACATTTTTTTAATTCAAAGCACATAATCAGTCAACAATTGATGCACAAATACATTTATCATTCTTTATCGAATGATAAAAAAGATTCAATAATTTATTTTCAACATGTTTTCGTAGCAAATAGACATTGATGATTATTACATAGGATTTATTTTGTAGCGGTAGTAGTAGTTTTAATAGTCATAGTCATACGGCATGGAAACAGGCCCTTCAGCCCAACTTGCCCATGCCGACCAACGTCCCACCTGCCTGCGTTTGGCCAAAATCCCTTTAAATCTATGGTATCCACATACCTGTATAAATGTTTCTTAAACGATGTGATGGCATCTGCCTCAACTACCTCCTCCAGCAGCTCACTCCCTACCTGCCACCCTCTGTGTAAAAAAGTTGCCCCTCAGGTTCCTCTTAAATCTTTCTCACCTCACCTTAAACCTATGTCGATTCCCCTACTCTGGGTAAAATACTCTGTGCATTTACCCTGTTTTTTTCCCTCTCATGATATTGTACACCTCTATAAGATCAAAGTTAAATCCTTTTAAGATCTATAAATTGTTCATTCTTAACCCAAGGAAAACGTTAAGCTGAAGTTTGGACTTTGCAGAATGTGTATTATCATCACAGTGCCAGTAACTATCAACAGTTCTTTAAACTACAAGGGCAGATAATCCTAGTCACTGCATTAAAATAGGAATTAAGAGACCAAGGGTTCAGCTCACCTGAGAAATAATGGTAGATACACTGTGGTTTTGTGGATGTGCACTCACACGGCACGGAGGCGCAGTGGTAGAGTTGCTGCCTTACAGCGCCAGAGACCTGGGTTCAATCCTGACCACGTGTGCTGTCTGTAGGGAATTTGTATGTTCTCCCTGTGACCGTGTGGGTTTCCTCCCACACTCCAAAGACATGCAGGTTTGTAGGTTAATTGGCTTGTTATAAATGTAAATTGTCCTTAGTGTGTGTAGGACAGTGTTAACTGTCTTGGCCTCCAAGATTTTGGCCTCCAAATCTGAGGAAATACATTCTTGCGTAAGAGGGAGTGCAGAGAAGGTTCACCAGACTGATTCCTGGGATGTCAGGACTTTCATATGAGGAAAGACTGGATAGACTCGGCTTGTACACGCTAGAATTTAGAAGATTGAGGCGGGTTCTTATAGAAACGTACAAAATTCTTAAGGGGTTGGACATGCTAGATGCAGGAAGATTGTTCCCGATGTTGGGGAAGTCCAGAACAAGGGGTCACAGTTTAAGGATAAGGAGGAAATCTTTTAGGACCGAGATGAGAAAAACATTTTTCACACAGAGAGTGGTGAATCTCTGGAATTCTCTGCAACAGAAGGTAGTTGAGGCCAGTTCATTGGCTATATTTAAGAGGGAGTTAGATGTGGCCCTTATGGCTAAAGGGATCAGGGAGTATGGAGAGAAGGCAGGTACAGGATACTGAGTTGGATGATCAGCCATGATCATATTGAATGGCGGTGCAGGCTCGAAGGTCCGAATGGCCTACTCCTGCACCTATTTTCTATGTTTCTATGTTTCTATGCTAACGTGTGGGGATCGCTGGACCCGTGGGCTGAAGGGCCTGTTCCGCACTGTATCTCTAAACTAAGCTAAAACTAAACAAGTTGATTGTAGACTCAACTGAGCTCTCCGTGTGTCCAGTGAATATCCCTCCCACAACCAGCACTACCCAAGAAAATGATTAATCATTCAATTGTTTCAGTTGTCGTGTGTATGCACTTTTGTGTTTTCAAATCCTTGCCCATTTGCAAACTCAATGACCTGAGCTCTGGGAATCACTGTGACCTCTTCACCCAGTCACCTGGTTCACATTCCTAGGGGGCAGTTTGCTCCATTAATAGTTAAGGCATGCAAAACTTAACCTAACACACCCATTCTAGTCTTTACAGAGCGACGGGTTGGAACCTGACAGTGCCCTAGGAACAGCATCTGTTGCAGCTTCTACAGCCCATCAAGTCCTCGCTGATCAGCGATCACCCTGTACACTAGCACTATCTTACACACTAGGAACAATACAAGGGTAGCTAATGTAACCCCACTTTTTAAAAAGGGAGGGGAGAGAGAAACGGGGAATTACAGACCAGTTAGTCTAACATCGGTAGTGGGGAAACTGCTAGAGTCAGTTATTAAAGATGGGATAGCAGCACATTCGGAAAGTGGTGAAATCATTGGACAAAGTCAGCACGGATTTACGAAAGGTAAATCATATCTGACGAATCTTATAGAATTTTTCGAGGATGTAACGACTAGTGGATAAGGGCGAACCAGTGGATGTGTTATATCTGGACTTTTAGAAGGCTTTCGACAAGGTCCCACATAAGAGATTAGTATACAAACGTAAAGCACACGGTATTGGCAGTTCAGTATTGATGTGGATAGAGAACTGGCTGGCAGACAGGAAGCAAAGAGTAGGAGTTTGAATTGATTAGGGAGGGTGGACACCATTGCTGGGAATCCGGTCTTTGAAACGATTTGTGAAACTGAATCCATGTCAGCCTGATCAAAGGTCTCACAACCCAACACTACACAAGAAAATAATTAACGATTCAATTAGTTTCAGTTGTCGTGTGCGAGCACACTTGTAAGAGGGCAGAGACCCTTGTCATTCTTTCCTAAGGCACTAATGTAACCTAAATCATGGTTTGGGTTTAGGTTTTATTATCGTTATGTGTACTGATGCAGAGTGAAAAGCTTTGTTTTGTGTGCTATCTAATTATATCTGATAATACTATCAAAAATGCAATCAAGCTAAACCCAATACAATAGATAGGGCAAAGGGAGAGATACAGAATCTGTACACAGATACAGAGTGTAGTTCTCAGCACAACTAGAAATGGTGCGAGATTTATGAGTAGAAAAGAGATTTAAAATAGAATGACTGCATCGGATGCTAGTTGATCCTCATCTGGGGCCAACACACATAGAATCACCATGTGTCTTTGATTATACTAAGTGTACGCAAGATTTATACCACATCTCTGATTTCATGGTTCGTGTAGAAGATCAAATTGGCTCCCTGAAGTTTAAACCACAATTTAAGAATCTCAATGCATAAAGTTTTTTTTTCACCAGCTCAGCCTACCCAGAGCCAACAAGATACTTGTGAAGAATTCTTGTATATTGGTAACCCATCAGTGAGCCTCACACAGGCAACAATCAGGCAACAATATGATAACGATGTGTATTAGTAATGACATTAGCTAAAGGATAAGCATAGTACAGCACAGGAACAGGTGTTTCGGCCCACAATGGCTGTGCCAACATGATGTTAAGTTAAACTAATCTCCTCTGCCTGCTCTATATCCATTTCCTGTGCTTGTGTCTCTGTAAAAGCCTCTTAAATGCAATACTATCCTATCTAGCATTAAAGGCAGAATACCAGGAAGAATCTGTCCACTGATCTTTGGGAACTAAGAGGTTATTCAGGACTCTGTTGTTCATGTTATTCATCTTATTCAGGACTCATGTTGAGCAACGTTCCCTCAGTACTTCATTGCAATAGCAACCGGGAAATGTAGTTTAGTTTAATTTGGCGATACAGCGTGGAAACAGTCCCTTTGGTTCATCACGTCCGCGCCAGCCAGCGATCCCCGCACACTGACACTATCCGACACACACACAAGGGACAATTTAAAATTTTAACGAAGCCAATGAACCAAAGCCAAAGCTGTACGTCTTCGGAGTGTGGGAGGAAATCGGAGCACCCGGAGAAAACCCACGCAGGTCACGGGGAGAATGTACAAACTCTGTCCAGACAGCACCCTTGGTCAGGATCGAACCCTGACCGGGTCACTGGTGCTGTAACTCTACCGGCTGCGCCACCGTGCCAGCCTTTTAGCGCTCAGTTCCCTCCGGTAAGCCTCAAAGCCAACCTACTGCAGAGGTCAAGGGTGATACCACGGAGTCATCCATGGCATCTAATCTATTCACAATGAGTAAATCGGCTTGGAAACAATATTAGGGAAGTGGAATACAACACGAATTATACAGAAGAGCTTGATAAGGTCACTTGATCGCACCCCTGCCACCCCCTCTTCTCCCCTCCTCCATGGACAAGAAGCATTGGTGTGAAAATGCACACCTCCAGATTCAAGAACAGTTTCTTTCCCAGCTGTTATCAGGCAACTGAACCATTCCACCAACAACTAGAGAGCGACTATCTACCTAATTGAACATCCGTGGACTATTCTGGTTCAATCAATGGTTCAATGATTCAATTCATTGATACTTTATCGCCACAGGTACTGTGAAAAGCTTTGTTTTGCACACAAAGTCCGGTAAAATGATAGAACAGATCTCACCTAGGCTGTACACGTGTCACCACATTTCTGGCACCGACAAAGTTACAAAAGTTAACAAACAAAATACTGGATGTTATCTTACCATAAACATAATGCATGTTATTCCCTTTGTCATGTACCTGTACAGTGAGGTTGGCTCAATTGTGGTTGTGTATTGTCCTTCCCCTGGCGGGATGGGACACAACAAAAGCTTTTCACTGTTCCTCAGTACACATGACAATAAACTAAACTGAAACTTAAACTCAAACGGACAGCAGGATAGGACTTATCACTTAGTGAACAGAAACTAAAACAGATAGTATTCCCTGCTATAAGAAAAGAGTAGTTTATAAAATATACTAGACCAAGTGGGACCCGTTGGGTCCCTGTCACATGGGAGGCCTGGTCCCCCAACGGATCCCATTGTCCAACGCAATATTGCACCACTAACCCGTAGCCCCCACGGGAGGCGTGGTTCCACAACTGAACCCATTCCCAAACGTAAGCTTTCAGCAGTCCTTTGCCTCCCTCAGCAGTGGACTTTAAAAAAATTCCAATTGCGCTTCCCCTGCCTGCCGCAGCAGTTCCAATTGCAATACCAATTCGCCCTCCCCCTCCTGTAGATTCACTTGCTGTGATATCCCATTGAGGTGAAAAGTTCAGAGTGTTCCTGTATTGCAACTTTGTATTGAAGTGTGTTGAAAGCTGGCAGGAAGGATTTTAATAGTAAAAATCTTATTAAAGTTGGCATTTTCCAAGCTTTAATCATCAATAACTATGACATACAGCATCAGCACCAGAAGCTCCTGGAACAAGGCTGTCTGTGAGAAGCTGCAGTTACCATTGGCAATGTCCTATTGTGATGTCATTGTGGCACTCAGCAACTTGAGAGCCCATCGTGATTGGTGCACTGAGTGCCATTGTGACATCATCACTGGAAGCTGCTGGAAAAAGGCTCTCTGTGAGAAGTGGTTTTTGGCTTTTTAAAAAATCTTTAGTCGCGTATAACATGTGAAATATAGGATGTAATCTTAAGTGAACCTGAGTATGGCGTGGAGGGGGAATTGTGAGTTAGAAAATGTAAACATTTAAGCACTGGCGCATAGCGTTTTGAGGAAGATACAAAACATACACACACACACGCACGCACACAAGATGAGACTTTTAGTATATAGATAGATAATCCTTATGCAACAGAAGAATGTTCCAAAGCATTCGATACACGGTTATAGGTTGCAAGGTTTATCCTCAGAGAGAGATTTGTATGCTTATATCCCCCTGCACTTGGGAACCAAAACACATTCACAGATAATATTATGTAATAATTAAACATGCAATAATTAAACTGGAGAAATGACAGCATTGCCTTTAGAACCGAGGTGGGTTTCTAGCACAGGTATCCAAAGGTCATCTCATTATTGTGATGTAAACAAGCATGTCTGTGTTCACTTTGCCTGTAGACACAAAGTGCTGAAGCAACTCAGTGGGTCAGGCAGCATCTCTGGAGAAAAGGGACGGGGGGATGATTCGGGTCATGACCCTTCTTCAGACGGTCCAGTCTGAAGAAGGGTCCTGACCTGAAACTTCACCCATTCCTTTTCTCCAGAGATGCTGCCTGAACCGCTGATTGCTCCAGCACTTTGTGTCTACCATCGGTCTAAGGCAGCAACTACAGTTCTTTCCGATGTATTCACTTTGCACGTGGCCCCTGTGTCTTACCATCACAGTCAGGAGTATTCTATGTCTAACTTCTTAGCTTCATGGACCTTCTTTGCCTCTTTTCCAGAGCCGTAAGGAGTTGAGGTCTCATCACCAGCCATATAATGGCCTTCCAAAAAAGTCTGTGCTCACTGGTGTTTCTCCTGCTGATTGCTAACCTTCAGTTTTCTAGAGCGCAACACTGGTCACATGGTTGGTATCCAGGGGGCAAAAGGGAACTGGATGTGCCTCAGTCTCCATTGGTGAGTTTAAAATATCTTTCATTTTGTTCACTTTCTGCAATACTATACATACTGCAACTCCAAAGGGTTTGCAACTCATTTACTTTAGAAATGCAGCGCGGAAACAGGCCCTTCGACCCATCGAATCTGTGCCCACCAGCGATCCCTGCACACTAAGACCATCCTACACACACTGGGGACAATTTACAATTTTTAACCAAGCCAATTAACCTACAAACCAGTGCGTCTTTGGAATGTGGGAGGAAACCGGAGATCCGGAGGAAACCTATGCAGGTTGCACGGAGAACGTATAAACTCCCTACAGACAATCACCTGTAGTCAGGATCGAACCCAGGTCTCAGGAGTTGTAAGGCAGCAACTCTACCGCTGTGCCACCGTGTTGCCAATTTATCAAAATTATCAAGCAATTAATATTCTTAAGAGGACTTTAATGCAAAAAAAATTATGAGTTTCCAGTATAGTGAACGTGTTGAAACAGTAATTAAAAAATTGATTTATCCTAGTTGCAGTGGCAAGTTTTTTTTTAAAGGAGTTCATTCCCAGGGATGATAAAGAACAGGAGAGTTGGATTGATTGACAGCCTTTCCAGGACACAATAGTTTAGTTCTAGTTCAGAGGTACGGCATGGAGACACAGAGTCCACGTCGACCAATGATCACCCACACTAGTTCACTGTTAACCCAGGTTTGCATCCTACGCACTAAAGGCAATTTACAGAAGCCAATTAACCTACAAACCCGCAAGTCTTCGGAGCGTGGGAGGAAAGCAGATCACCCAGAGGAAACCCATCCAGGTCACAGGGAGGATGTACAAACTCCGTACAGATAGCACCCGTAGACAGGACCGAACCCGGGTCTTTGGCGCTGTAAGGCAGCAACTCTACCGCTGCGCCCACAGCAGAGCGAGAAATCAATACAGGCATCAGTAGCGATGGTGGAAATGTTGCCTGACACTACCTTCCCTTGGGAAGTCATTGTCGGACCTTTGCCATGACCCATGGAGACACTGCAGTGAAAATGCTCCCACGCTTCTCCTTATGGAAGAAGTTCCAGGATTTATTTATCCAGCAGAGAAGCTGTTGTATGTACAAGACAGGGGACAGGATGGTGCAAGGCTTGGAAGGAACATGGAGATAATAATTCCCAGTGAGCTGGATGCTTAAGAGCTTAAGACTGAAGTTTTGAGTAGTGTTGCCAACTACCATAAACTCAGTGTATAAGTCACGGTGGTGTATCCTGTGGGAGGTTTCAATTTTAGAAAACCATTCACTCCTTTCTAACAGTGAAATAAAATAAAAACATGTCAAGTTTTAAAACCCTATTTGTTCTATTGCTGGTATATTGTCACTTACAACATTGTTGCTTGAAGCTTATTAATAATATAGAATATAGATATCAACAAATAACATGTGGAAAATCTAAATGTTGAATTTCACTAGGCCTGATTAACTAGATGTACAAATAGCCTACACCTGTTCCTCACATCCCAAACCCCATCCAGTCTGGCCCTGATCGCCACTTTTGCCCAGAGAGTAGGCTTAAACACCACGAAGAATGCAAGAGTGATAGAAAGTATTTGGTGTGAAGCTGATGTGGGAGTGCAAGAAGCATGTGCAGATGCTGGTTTACACCGAAGATGGACACAAAGTTATGGAGTAACTCAGCGGATCATGCAGCATCCCTGGTGAAAAAGAATAGGAGGCGCTTCGGGTCGGACCCTTTCTTCAGACTGAAAGGAGGGGGGATCTGGAGGTAGGAAAAATGACCTCATGTGGGAGTGACTTGATGACGGAGTGCTGGAGGTAGTTGTACGTTTCACCTGGATGGGCAGCGCACAAAATAAATCTTGTAGAGCAGTGGTGAGTTTCTGGAACAAGTCGGTTTATTCAAGGTCTTAACAGGATGCATTATGAAACACTCTGAGAGAACTCTGCCAGTTGTTAATGAGTCACAGCACCCACCGTCTCTTACAGTCTGTCCTTCAATGGTAACTTACGGATTTAACATTTTAGAAATAATTCACTAGTTATCAATGTTTCTTTGTAGTCATTCATCCTTGTTTACTTTCTCTGAGTAACTCACAACTGTTTCCTCTTATTTATTTAAAAAAAACATCCTCCTATTTTGACTGACAAATGGGTGCAATAAAGAACCCTTCTTATCTCATGATTTATTTTATTGCCCTTAGCCTGGTTTACAACTTCCTGTGCTTATCTTTACTTCAGCTGGCTATGGCTTGTAGTCTGAACATCCCCCTAAATCTATTAATATAACCATATAACAATTACAGCACGGAAACAGGCCCTCTCGGCCCTTCCAGTCCGTGCCGACCATTTGTTTTCCCCTAGTCCCATCTACCTGCACTCAGACCATACCCCTCCATTCCCTTCACATCCATATACCTATCCACTTTACTCTTAAATGTTAAAATCGATCCTGCCTCCACCACTTCTGCTGGAAGCTGATTCCACACAGCCACCACCCTCTGAGTAAAGAAGTTCCCCCTCACGTTACCCCGAAACTTCTGTCCCTTAATTCTCATGTCATGCCCTCTTGTTTGAATCTTCCCTACCCTCAATGGGGAAAAACGTACCCACGTCAACTCTGTCTATCCCTTTCATCATTTTAAAGACGTCAATCAAGTCCCCCCTTAACCTTCTGCGCTCCAAAGAATAAAGACCTAACTTGTTCAACCTTTCTCTGTAACATAGTTGCTGGAACCTGGCAACATTCTAGTAAATCTCCTCTGTACTCTCTTTATTTTGTTGACATCCTTCCTATAACTAGGCGACCAAAATTGTACACCATACTCCAGAATTGGTCTTACCAATGCCTTGTACAATTTTAACATTACTTCCCTACTCCTATATTCAATGCTCTGATTTATAAAGGCCAGCACACCAAAGGCTTTCTTTACCACCCTTCTACATGCGATTCCACCTTCAGGGAACTATGCACAGTTATTCCTAGATCCCTCTGTTCCACAGCATTCCTCAATTCCCTACCATTTACCATGTACTTCCTATTTTGATTTGTCCTGCCAACATGTAGCACTTCACACTTACCAGCATTAAACTCCATCTGCCATCTTTCAGCCCACTTTTCCAAATGGCCCACATCTCTCTGTAGACTTTGAAAATCTACTTCATTATCCACAACACCACCTATCTTAGTATCATCTGCATACTTACTTATCCAATTTTCCACCCCATCATCCAGATCATTGATGTACATGACAAACAACAGTGGACCCAACACAGATCCCTGAGGCACCCCACTGGTCACCGGCTTCCAACCTGACAAACAGCCATCCACCATTACTCTCTGACATCTCCCATTCAGCCACTGTTGAATCCATCTTGCTACTCCGCCATTAACACCCAAAGATTGAACCTTCTTAACCAACCTTCCATGGGGAACCTTGTCAAAGGCCTTACTGAAATCCATATAGACAACATCCACTGCTTTACCCTCATCAATTTCCCTAGTTACCGCTTCAAAAAATTCAAGAAGGTTTGTCAAACATGACCTTCCAGGCACAAATCCATGTTGACTGTTCCTGATCAGACCCTGTTTATCCAGATGCTTATATATATTATCTCTAAGTATCCTTTCCATTAATTTGCCCACCACTGACGTCAAACTAATAGGTCTATAATTGCTAGGTTTATTCTTTGAACCCTTTTTAAACAATGGAACAACATGCACAGTACGCCAATCCTCCGGCACTATTCCCGTTTCTAATGACATTTGAAATATTTCTGTCATAGCTCCTGCTATTTCTACACTAACTTCCCTCAATGTCCTAGGGAATATCCTGTCAGGACCTGGAGACTTATCCACTTTTATATTTTTCAAAAGAGTCAGTACTTCCTCCCCTTTGAATCTCATAGTTTCCATAGCTACTCTACTTTTTCCCCTTAACTCACAGAGTTCAATATCCTTCTCCTTGGTGAATACCGAAGAAAAGAAATTGTTCAATATCTCCCCCATCTCTTTTGGCTCTGCAGATAGCTGTCCATTCTGGTTCTCTAATGGTCAAATTTTATCCCTCGTTATCCTTTTGCTATTAATATAGCTGTAGAAACCTTTGGGTTTACTTTCACCTTTCTTGCCAAAGCAACCTCATATCTTCTTTTAGCCTTCCTAATTTCTTTCTTAAGATTCTTTTTACATTCTTTATACTCCTCTAGCACCTCATTTACTCCATGCCTCCTATAATTATTGTAGATATCTCTCTTTTTTCGAAACAAGTGTCCAATTTCCCTTGAAAACCATGGCTCTTTCCAATTTTTACTATTTCCTTTCAACCTAACAGGGACATAAAGATTCTGTACTCTTACAATTTCCCCTTTAAATGTCCTCCATTTCTCTTCTACATCCTTCCCATGAAACAAAGTGTCCCAATTCACTCCTTTAAAATCCTTACGCATTCCCTCAAAGTTAGCCTTTCTCCAATCAAAAATCTCCACCCTAGGTCCAGTTCTGACTCTCTCCTAATTATATTGAAACTAATGGTATTGTGATCACTGGTCCCGAAGTGCTCACCAACGCATACCTCCGTCACCTGACCTGCCTCATTTCCTAACAGGAGGTCCAGCACTGCCCCTTCTCTGGTCGATACCTCTATGTACTGCTGCAAAAAACTATCCTGCACACATTTAACAAACTCCAAAACCATCCAGCCCATTTACAGAATGTGTGTTTCCCAGTCTATTTTTGGAAAATTGAAATCTCCCACAATCACTACCTTGTGCTTACTACTAATATCTGCTATCTCCTTACATATTTGCTCTTCCAATTCTCGCTCCCCATTTGGCGGTCTATAATACACCCCTAAAAGTGTTGCTACACCGTTCCCACTTTTCAGTTCCACCCAAATAGCTCTCCTAGACGAGCCCTCTAATCTATCCTGCTAAAGCACTGCTGTAATATCTTCTCTGACAAGCAATGCAACACCTCCCCCTCTGGACCCTCCAATTCTATCACACCTGAAGCAACGAAATCCTGGAATATTTAGTTTCCAATCACAGCCCTCCTGCAACCATGTTTCACTGATTGCCACAACATCATATTTCCAGGTGTCAATCCAGGCTCTAAGTTCATCCACCTTACTTACAATGCTCCTAGCATTAAAATATACGCATTTTAGAAACCCACCATCCTTTATTCTCTGTCTATTATCTTTGTCATCTTTCTCGCCTACATTTTGGATCCGAGTGCTTCCCTTCTCTGCCTCTTGCCCCACACCCTGACCCTAGCCCCCACTACCCGAGTCCCTCCCCCAGTCTTTCTAGTTTAAAGTCTCCCCAGTAGCCTTTGCAAATCTCCCTGCCAGGATATTAGTCCCCCTCGGGTTCAAGTGCAACCCGTCCTTTGTGTACAGATCATGCCTTCCCCAAAAAGAGGTCCAGTGATCAAGAAACTTGAATCCATGCCCACTGCACCAGTCCCTCAGCCACGCATTTATCCTCCACCTCATTTCATTCCTACTATCACTGTCACGCGGCACAGGCAGTAATCCTGAAATCGTTGCCATTTTGGTCCTTCTCCTTAACTTTCCCCCCAACTCCCTAAATTCTCCCTTCAGGACCTTGTCACTTTTTTCTGCCTATGTCATTGGTACCTATGTGTACCACAACATCAGGCTCCTCTCCCTCCCTTATCAGAATCTTTTGGACACGTTTCTGACACATGCGAGACCCTGGCACCAGGGAGGCAAACTACCATCCGGGTCTCCGACTGCGTCCACAGAATCGCCTATCCGACCCCCTAACTATAGAGTCCCCTATTACAATTGCCCTCCTCTTTTTGCTACCCTTCTGAGCATCAGGGCCGGTCTCTGTGCCGGAGGCCCGGCCGCTGTTGCTGCCCCCAGGTAGGCTGTCCCCTCCAATCGTACTCAAACCCGAGTACCTATTTTCCAGGTGTACGGTCACAGGGGTACTCTCTTGCCCCTGCCTCTGCCCCTTGCCCTTCCTAACCGTGACCCACTTGTCTGCCTCCTGTGGTCTGGGAGTGACTACCTCCCTGTAGCTCCTCTCTATTACCTCCTCACTCTCCCTGAGGAGACGGAGGTCATCGAGCTGCTGCTCCAGGTTCCTAACACAGTCCTTTAGGAGCCCCATCTCGACACACCTGGCGCAGATGTGGACGTCTGGAGGGCTATCAGATTCCCTGACCTCCCACATCTGACATCCAGAACAGTACACTGCCCTGGCCTTCATACTGCCTTTTGCCTTTCCCAACATGACTAATGTGGATTCAAGAGCGTGTCAAGAGCGTGGCCAATGAGGTAAGGGCTGGAAAGCTGCGCTTTTTATTTATTGCCAGTGCTAGTGCCGAGTTATCGGCTTAAAACACTATTATTCTGAAATGGAGGGCAAGGAAAATTACTGAAGTGTTGTTGAGAGACAAGAGTGCGTTGTGACGGCATATGTAGGAAAGACCTATGACAGTGTCAAAAATATTATACACCAGGCCTGTATGAAGCTTTTCAAAAAGGGGGACGGCAGAGCAGGATTACAAAAATGTTATGTGAAATATGTGCATGCAGCACATATCACAACGCAAAGCTCAAAGACCCTGGAAGCTCTGGGGTTTTAGATGCTCTCTGGTGCATTCTGCCCCTTATTTTGGAGTATTTTTGCACCAAATGTATGACCAATATTTCAGAAATAATTTTGGTTGAGTCAAGAGTAATGAGTGGTTGGAATGGGATGATTGGGGTCATTGTTGTATACATTTTTGAAAATAAAGAATTGAAGTTGTCCTTGTTTTAATAATCAAGTTGTACTGTAAAATGTTATAAAGGAGCATGCAAACACTGCAAATAAATACTGTAAGTTTTTGCAGTAAATAAAACCTTTTTTAGAAAATGATTTGTGTGTTGATTTGATTGCCTGTTACTGTTCGATTGTGTTAGTGTGTGCACATTAAAAATATGATGTAAAATGAAGTCGCGAACTATGGAATTGATATTTTTCAGTATTGTTATCAAGGAAAAGAATGGTTTGATATTATTCATATGGAGGAAAAATAAAATTGCTCTAAAACCTACCTTAATTTTGCAATCTCACTAAAGATAATCCCCCTTTCCCTCTCCCCCTCCCCCTTCCCCCTCCCCCTTCCCCCTCCCTCCACCTCCCCCTCCCCATCTCTCATCCCTCCTCCTCCTTCCCCTCTCCCTCTCCCCCTCTCCCCCTCTCCCCTTCTCTCTCTCTCCCCTCCTCTCCTCCCTCTCCCCCTCCCAACCCCCCTTTCCCCCTCACACATCCCCCTCCCTCCCCCTCTCTCTCCCTCCCATGCAGCACGGCTCCGATTCCGCACCGCAAACACTGCAGCCCCCCACCCCGGCCCGGAGAAATGGGCACTCCCACAATGCAATATTCCACTACTTACCTGGAGTAGACACCTAGGATCTTTGGTAGACACGAGGCATCGAGGTGATTGTGTGGAATGCAAATGGAGATCTGAACCCACCCGGGCCCACTGCGCACGTGCGGAAAGACAGCGTCATTTTGCGTCACTAATGCGTCACCGGCTTCCCCCAACTTCGCATGTGGTTTGTTCCCCCAATACCTCCAGTGGGCTGGAACCAGAATTTTGGGTAATTTCCGTCAAAGTGGAAACACTGATAGCACTCCAATTTTCTTTTCTTGCGATTTTTTTTACTCTGGGAAAAAAACACCTTGGCCGAAGGCCCCCTAGATTTTGAGGCCCGAGGCTTAAGCCTATGAAGCCTATACGTAAATCCTGCCCTGGAGATGGGAAAAGCAGGAATGGGGTACTGATTTTAGATGATCAGCTATGATCATATTGAAGGTACACAAAATGTTGGTGCTGGCTCGAAGGGCCAAATGACTTACTCCTGCACCTATTTTTCTTTGTTTCTATGTTTCCATACAGGATGGGATAACAGACATAGGAGCCCCACAGCAATTAAATGTTCCAAAACAACTTGCGAATATCATCCCTCTTCCATGCAAAGCAATGAAAACCTACCTTATGCAACCCCTCCTCGTAACCCAACCCTTTTAACCCCAAGACAGATGCAAAAAGCTGGAGTAACTCAGCGGGTCAGACAGCAGCTCTGGAGAGAAGGAGTAGGTGCCGTTTTGGGTCGAGACCCTTCTTCAGACTGCGAGTCAGGGGAAAGGGAAATGAGAGATATAGACGGTGATGTCGAGTGATATGGAACAAATGAATGAAAGATATGCAAAAAAGTATAAATGATAAAGGAAACAGGCCATTGTTAGCTGTGTCCGAGGTATCAATATTCATACTACTGATTTTGGTACTGATTTGGTATTGATATTGATTTCTTAACTTCATGTAACCCCTGCATTTCCTCTCTCTTCATCCTCCACCCATGTCGTACTAGCTTCAAAGTCATCTTGTTGAGTCTCATTGTCTGTACTCATACTCACCTAGGACATAGCTAACAACGACCTGTTTCCTTTATCATCGTTACTTTTGTGCATTTCTGCCATTCATTTGTTCTATATCTTTCTATATCACCGTCTACGTTTCTCGTTCCTCTTTTCCCCCGACACTCAGTCTGAAGAAGGGTTTCGACCCGAAACGTCACCTGTTTCTTTTCTCCAGAGATGCAACCTGACCCACTCAGTTTCTCCAGGTTTTTGTGTCTATCTTCGGTTTAAACCAGCATCTGCAGTTCTGTCCTATAACCTTTAACCCCAGTCTGGTAAACCCGTGCAAGAGTGTGTCTAGGGATAGTGAAGTCAATAATCTGGGATAATGGAGGTACACATAGAATTCACCATCCATTGTTTTTATTTCTCTCAGGTTTCAGAAGAACTCAAGTTATGCGAAGGAGAGAACTGTGTGTTCCTGCGAAGTGCTCAAAAAGACTTCACGAGGAACTTTCTGGTATGTAAAGACCACTTGTGGAAAAAAATAGTGATTTGTAACCAATTCATTTAGAACATTGTATAGCACAGAAACAGGCCCTTTGACCCACGATATCTGTGACCAACACGATGCCAAATTAAATAGTCTCCTCTGCCTGCACGTGACCCATATCCCCCAATTCCCTGCATACCCATGGGCATATCTAAATGTCTAACACTTCTATTATACCTGCCTCCACCACCACATCTAGCTGTTCTTTCAAGGCACCCACCACTATGTACATGAAAAGCTTGCCTCGCACCTCCGTTAAATTTCTCACCTTAAATCTATGCCCTCTGGTACTTGGCATTTCCACCCGAGAAAACTCGGGTTAACATAGGGCAGTCACGGTGGCACAGCGGTAGAGTTGCTGCCTTACAGCGAATGCAGCACCGGAGGCGGGTGCTGTCTGTACGGAGTTTGTATGTTCTCCCCGTGACCTGTGTGGGTTTTCTGCGATATCTTCGGTTTTTTCCCACACACCAAAGGCGTACAGGTATATAGGTCAGTTGGCTTGGTAAATGTAAAAATTGTCCCAAGTGGGTGTAGGATAGTGTTAATGTGCGGGGATCGCTGCTCGGCACAGACTCGCTGGGCCGAAGGGCCTGTTTCCGTGCTGTATCTCTAAATATTCCTACTGACTTCGCTATCCATGACACTCATAATTTGATATACTTCTATCAGGTCTCCCCTCAGTCTCCGATGCTCCAGAGAAAACTATACAAGTTGGTTCAACCTTTCCCTGTAGCTGACACCCAGCAATACAGGCAGCATCCTGGTTAATCTCTTCTGCACCCTGTCCAAACCCTTTGCATCCTTCACGTAATGGGGCGACCAGAACTGCTAATACTTCTAATGCAGCAAACCAATGTACTACACAGCTGCAACAGGAGTCCTGCTGCTCTGGGACGCAATGGCCCAACCTATGAAGGCAAGCATACCATATGCCTTCTTCACCACTCTCTCCTCTTATGTTGCTACTTCCAGAGAGTTATAGACTTGGACCCCAAGATCCTTCTACACATCAATGCTGGTAAGGGTGGTAAAGGTAAAAATATAGGACCCCGGTCGTATTCACACATCTCAATAGACAATAGACAATAGATCAATCCATCAGGTGTCCACAAGTTGGTACATAGGCTCAGAAACCCATCGATGGACTTCGTTCAGCATTCGCACACTCCCTGGTTAGAAATGATCTTCCATTATGCGATGAGACTGGAGTAGTTGGGTTAGTTCCACTTAGGAGCACAAAAATCTAAAGGGAAATTTAATAGGGGACTCACAATGAGGAAGTCCATTGATCAATCCAGGAGGAATACATTCTATTGACAGTGGAGGACACACATTTAAACTATTATTTGGCCTTCCTTTCATTCATTTGTTCTTTGTACCACTTCATATCCCAAGTATCCCACTCCCTGACTCTCAGTCTGAAGAAGGGTCTCGACCCGAAATGTCACCTATTCCTTTTCTCCAGGGATGCTGCCTGACTCGCTGAGTTACCCCAGCAATTTGTATCTATCTTCGGCCTCAATAATGGGTGGAGAAATGTCAGATGGAGGCTAATCCGAGCCAGTGTGAGGTGTTGCACTTTGGGAGGACGAATGTCAGGGAAAAATCTCGAAGTAACGGAAAGACACTTAAGAGCATTGAATTTTAGTTTTAGTTTAAAGATACAGCGGGGACACAGGCCCTTTGGCCTACCGAGTCTGCACCAACCAACCCCTCACGTTAACACTATCCTGCACACACTTATACCAAGCAAATTTACCTACATACGTGCACGTCTTTGGAGCGTGGGAGGAAAGCAAAGATCTCGGAGAAAACCCACGCGGTCACGGGGTGAACGTACAAACTCTGTGCAGACATCACCCGTAGTTGGGATCCAATCCGGAACTCCAGCGCTGCCAGCACAGTAAGGCAGCAACTCTCCAGCTGTGCCGCCAAGCCGTCCTAGTACTGAGGAATAACCATATAACCATATAACAATTACAGCACGGAAACAGGCCCTCTCGGCCCTTCCAGTCCGTGCCGACCATTTGTTTTCCCCTAGTCCCATCTACCTGCACTCAGACCATACCCCTCCATTCCCTTCACGTCCATATACCTATCCACTTTACTCTTAAATGTTAAAATCGATCCTGCCTCCACCACTTCTGCTGGAAGCTGATTCCACACAGTCACCACCTCTGAGTAAGGAAGTTCCCCCTCACGTTACCCAGAAACCTCTGTCCCTTAATTCTCATGTCATGCCCTCTTGTTTGAATCTTCCCTACCCTCAATGGGAAAAAACGTATCCACAGTCAACTCTGTCTATCCCTTTCATCATTTTAAAGACCTCAATCAAGTCCCCCCTTAACCTTCTGCGCTCCAAAGAATAAAGACCTAACTTGTTCAACCTTTCTCTGTAACATAGTTGCTGGAACCCTGGCAACATTCTAGTAAATCTCCTCTGTACTCTCTCTATTTTGTTGACATCCTTCCTATAACTAGGCGACCAAAATTATACACAATAACTGAGGAATCTTTGGAGCCAAGTCCTCAACTCCCTGAAAGTGGCAACACAAATAAAAGGCATGTCGTATGCTTGCCTTCATTGGTTGGGGGATGAGTATCAGAGTCAGGAAGTCATGATGGAGCCTGGTGGGACTTTGCCTTATTTGGAGTTTTGCCTGTGGTTCTGATCAAGGAACTGCATATGCTGGTTTACACCGAAGATAGACACAAAATACTGGAGTAACAGTGGGTCAGGCATCATCTCTGGAGAAAAGGAATAGGTGACATTTCGCGGTGAGACCCTTCCTCAGGGTCTTTTCAGGGTCTTGAAGCATCAGGAAACGTCACCTATTCCTTCTCTCCAGAGATGCTGCCTGAGCCACTGAGTTACTCCAGCATTTTGTGTCTGTCTTCGGTGTAAACCAGCAACCTACACAAAAAATAAACCTTGGCTTCTCACTGTTTATATTTAACAGATACATAGAACATAGAACAGTATGTTTCCCACAGGTTTCTTCTCCCCTACTACTATCATTCTGAAGAAGGGTCCCAGCGTGAAGCATTACCTATCCATGTTCTCCAGAGATGTTGCCTGACCTGTCGAGCTACTCCACCAGTACTTTGTGTCTTTTTTGGTAAACCAGCATCTGTAGTTGGGTATGTCGAACAATCCTTGTTCTCGGCGTACCAGGGCCCCATCCCCGACCTCTACCTCCGTTACATCGATGACTGCTTTGGTGTCACCTCCTGCACCCACACACAACTGACTGACTTCATTCATTTCACCACCAACTTCCATCCGGCACTCAAATACACTTGGACCATTTCCGACATTTCCCTACCATTCCTTGACCTCACAATCTCTATTGCAGGTGATACACTCCTGACCGACATCCACTACAAACCCACTGACTCCCACAGCTACCTGGACTACTCTTCCTCCCACCCTGCTTCCTGTAAGGACTCCATCCCCTATTCCCAATTCCTTCGTCTACGCCGCATCTGCTCCCAGGATGAGGCGTTTCACACCAGGTCATCACAAATGGCCTCATTCTTCAGAGAACGGGGATTCCCCTCCCCCACTATTGATGAGGCTCGCACCAGGGTCTCCTCCATACCCCGCAACACTGCCCTCTATCCCCATTCCTCGCAAACAGGGCAGAGTCCCCCTGGTCCTCACCTTTCACCCCACCAGCCGGCAAATACAACAGATAGTCCTCCGCCAGTTTCGCCACCTCCAACGTGACCCCTCCACCCGCCACATCTTCCCATCTCCCCCCCTGTCTGCCTTCCGCAAAGACCGCTCCCTCCGCGACTCCCTTGTCAATTCTTCCCTCCCCTCCCGCTCTACTCCTTCCCCGGGCACTTTCCCTTGCAACCGCAAGAAATGCAACACTTGTCCCTTCACCTCCCCCATCCACTCCTTTCAGGGACCCAAGCAGTCCTTCCAGGTCCGACAGAGGTTCACCTGCACCTCCTCCAACCTCATCTACTGCATCCGCTGCTCCAGATGCCAGATGATCTATATCGGTGAGACCAAGCGGAGGCTTGGCGATCGTTTCGCCGAACACCTCCGCTCGGTCCGCAAAAACCAACCCGACCTCCCGGTCGCTCAGCACTTCAACTTCCCCTCCCATTCCGTATCCGACCTCTCGGTCCTGGGCCTCCTCCATGGCCAGAGTGAGCAACACCGCAAGTTGGAGGAACAGCACCTCATATTCCGCTTGGGGAGTTTGCATCCTTTGGGCTTGAACATCGAATTTTCTCAATTCTGTTAACCCCTGCTGTCTCCTCCCCCTCCCACCTCTCCCTCAGCCCTCGGGCCCTGGCATTCCCTCTATCTCTATCTCCCTCCCCCACCCTAGTCGCACTAGCTTCTCATTTTCACACCACAAACAGCTTACAATGGCTCGTTCCCTTTATCATCGATACTTTTTTGCATATCTTTCATTCATTGTTCTTTATCTCTCCACATCACCGTCTATATCTCTCGTTTCCCTGATCCCTGACCAGTCTGAAGAAGGGTCTCGACCCGAAACGTCGCCTATCTCCTTCGCTCCTGAGATGCTGCTGCACCCGCTGAGTTTCTCCAGCATTTTGTGTGACCCTCTGTAGTTCCTTGTTTCTATAGAACAGGTGCAGCACAAGAACAGGCCTATAATGTCAGTGCCAAACATAATGCCGAGACCAACTCTTATCTGTCTGCACATAGACATAGAAACATAGAAACATAGAACTCAGTATCCTGTACCTGCCTTCTCTCCATACCCCCTGATCCCTCTAGCCACAAGGGCCACATCTAACTCCCTCTTAAATATAGCCAATGAACTGGCCTCAACTACCTTCTGTGGCAGAGAATTCCACAGATTCACCACTCTCTGTATGAAAAATGATTTCTCATCTCGGTCCTAAAAGACTTCCCCCTTATCCTTAAACTGTGACCCCTTGTTCTGGGACTTCCTCAACATCAGGTAACAATCTTCCTGCATCTAGCCTGTCCAACCCCTTAAGAATTTTGTAAGTCTCTATAAGATCCCCCCTCAATCTTCTAAATTCTAGCGAGTACAAGCCGAGTCTAAACCATATAAGCCATATCCCTCCATTACCTGCATATCCAAGTGTCATTCTAATAGTCTGTTAAATGTCCCATCATATCTGCATCCACCATGCCCCTCAGCAGCACGTTCCAGGCACTCACCAACCCTCCATATCTCCTGTAAACTGAAAGCTGTGTCCTGTCGTACTTGATTTTTCTATCCTGGGAAAAAAGCTTCTGATTACCTATGCTATCTACGCTTCTCATAATTTTATGTAATACCATCAGGTCTCCCCACAACCTCCTGACATTTTTTGTCTGAATGATATTCAAAATTAATTTTATTTAGGGACAGCAAGTTGCTAGGATGTAGGATATTCTGGTTTAAAAAAAAACATTTTTAGCACATTTAACAGTATCTTTCAAAATTAAAGGACAATAGGCAAAGAGCAAGAGAGGGGACTTCTGTTGGTAGATACATTTTGCAAAGAGCACAATAAGCTGAGAGGCCTTATTCAGTGCTGCAAGATTGCGTGATTGAACACTGCCATCCAGGGTCTGTTTGTAATATTCCTTTCATTCCAGCCAAAATGTCATAACTGTCATTAGGGCAGTCACGGTATGCAGTGGGAGAGTTGCTGCCTTACTGTGAATGCAATGCTGGAGAGCCGGGTTCAATCCCGACTAAGAGTGCTGTCTGTCAGGAGTTTGTACGTTCCCTCCATGACATGTGTGGGTTTTCTCCGAGATAGACAATAAACATATAGACAATATCCCCTGCCTTCACTATCTTTAAGAGCCCTTTCTAGCTCTCTGTTGAAAATATCCAGAGAACCGGCCTCCACTGCCCTCTGAGCCAGAGAATTCCACAGACTCACAACTCTCTGTGTGAGTCTTTGATTTTCTCCCACACTCCAAAGACGTACAGGTTTGCAGGTTAATTGGCTTGGTAAATGTATAAAATGTCCCTAGTGGGTGCAGGGTAGTGTTAATGTGCGGGGATCGCTGGTTGGCGCTGACCTGACGGGCCGAAGGGCCTGTTTCTGTGCTGTATCTCTAAACTAAACTCCAACAGAATTGCTATTATGTAGAACTGCAGGCGTGAAATTGTTGCATTCGTCTTTCTTGGGGGGTACAGGGTATCCTCGGAGTCTCAGTAGATTTGAGTGTTCGTGGCTGTACGGGGTTTTGCTAACTCTGTTTTTTCTCTCTCCCACCACCCCCCCTTTCCCAATCTGCCCCACTCTAACATCAGACTGATATGTTGATGCGACAGATTCAGAAGAAGAAATGAAGTCTACTTTCCTTACAAATTGTGTCCAAATGTGTAAATTGTAAGCCAAACTGATAAAGAAAAAAAACATCTAAAAATATGATTTTAAAATCTGCAAAGAAGTTTGTGTCAAATATGTACACGAGTCCAGAACACATGGCAGCGATGAGATGCTGTTCACTTGAACATTATATTATATACTATAGAGATGTTTCCCTCTCCAGAAAGATAAAGGACTTAATTTTGTTACATCACCACACCAGCTCTGAACTGTCATTGTTCGAAAATGAAAAATATTTAAGGTATGAAGACAAACATTTTATTTATCTTTAGCTCTTCTTTCAAGCTTTGGCACAGTTTAACATCCATCATAGAGTCATAAAGTTTTTCAGCATGGAAACAAGCCTTTTGGCCCACCTTGTCCATGCCACAAAGATGCCCCATCTAAGCTACTCTGAACTGCCCATGTTTGGACTATATCTCTCCAAACCTTTCTTATCTATGTACCTGTCCAAATGTCTTTTAAATGCTGTTATAGTACCAGCCTCAACTACCTCCTCTGGCAGCTTATTCCAGATCCCCACCACCCTATGAGTGAAAAAAAATGGCTCTTAGTTTCCTATTAAATCTTGGCCTTCTCACCTTAAACCTGTGGTTCTTGATTCCCCTCCTCTGGGTAAAAGGCTCTGTGCATTCATCCTATCTATTCCCCTCAAGATTTTATACACCTCTAAACATCTGTTCATTCCTTAACCTTTGTAAGTTATAATTTCTACCTATTCAGCATTAAAAGTTGGTTGCATTAAAGGCTTCAAGCTTCAGGTTACAAAACGTTCTTTGTGACCTTGTGTTGCGGGTTGGTCCACAAAAATCTGAAGATTGAAAGGTGTTGGCAACACAGTCAGTCACAGATGAACACAACAGTTAGTGCTACAGTTCTTAATGCAAATCACTCCCATTCATGTACCACCTCCGACGTCCTAAACTAGGTGCTTCTTCGTATAGTAAGAAACTGCAGATGCTGGTTTAAACCGAAGACAGACATAAAAATGCTGGAGTAACATGGTGGGACAGGCAGCATCTCTGGAGAGAAGGAATGGGTGACATTTCTTCAGTAAGTTGCCTAAGATGGATCTTTCCAAATGAGAAAATCATTGTGTTGATTGCGAGAAAACGTGACAGAAGGAATAGTTTAGTTTAGTTTAGTTTAGAGATACAGCGCGGAAACAGGCCCTTCAGCCCTCCGACCATCGATCCTTGCACACTAACACAATCCTACACACTCAAGGGACAATTTACAATTTTACCAAGCCATTTAACCTTCAAGCCTGTGTGTCTTTGGAGTGTGGGAGGAAACCAGAGCACCTGGAGAAAGCCCACGCAGGTCACGGGGAGAACGTTCTAAATCCGTACTGACAGCACTTGTAGTCAGCATCGAACCCGGGTCTCGATCCCAGGCAGCAATACCACTGCGCCACCTTGTCACTCTCGCTGCTTCTTTGTACATTGCCTAAGATGGATCTTTCCAGATGAGAAAATAATAATTAATCGTAAGATTATAAGATCATCAGCGATACGAGCAGAATTAGGCCATTCGGCCCATCAAGAATCTACTCTCTGCCTTAAAAATGTTCATTCATAGCCTTATTTGGCAATGAATTCCACAGATCCACCACTGTCCGATTAAGGAAATTCTTCCTCATCTCCTTCCTAAAAGAACGTCCTTTAATTCTGCGGCTAAGACGTCTAGTCCTAGACATTTCCACTAGTGGCAACATCCTCTCTACATCCACTCTATCCAAGCCTTTCATTATTCTGTACGTTTCTGTTCTATTAATGGAACTCTCTGCCACAGAGGGTAGTTGAGGCCAGTTCATTGGCTATATTTAAGAGTGAGTTGGATGTGGCCCTTGTGGCTAAGGGGATCAGAGGGTATGGAGAGAAGGCAGGTACGGGATACTGAGTTGGATGATCAGCCATGATCATATTGAATGGCGGTGCAGGCTCGAAGGGCTGAATGGCCTACTCCTGCACCTAATTTCTATGTTTCTATGTTTCTATGTAATGAGCAAACTCAACAGACGGAATAAGTAACATCAGAAACAATATGGTAAACCCTTGTATTAATGGACCTCTTTACAACGGATTTTGGTTATTGCGGACGGACCTACCGGCGGCTGCCAAGAATATAAAGGAGGACAGTAAAAGCTTTTTTAGGTATGTGAAGAGGAAAAAATTAGTTAAGGCCCAAGTTGGAACCTTGAAGACTGAAAAAGGTGAATTATGGGGAACAAGGAAATGGCAGACGAGCTGAACAAGTATTTTGGATCTGTCTTCACAAAGGACGACACAAATAATCTCACTGATGTACAAGTGGCCAGAGGATCTACAGTGACGGAGTAACTGAAGGAAATCCACATTAGGCAGGAAATGGTGTTGGATAGACTGATGGGACTGAAGGCTGATAAATCCCCAGAGCCTGATGGTCTGAATCCCAGGGTACATAAGGGAAGTGGCTCTAGAAATCATGGATGCATTGGTGATAATTTACCAATGTTCTATAGATTCAGGATCAGTTCCTGTGGATTGGAGGGTAGCTAATGTTATCCCACTTTTTAAGAAAGGTGGGAGAGAGAAAACAAGGAATTATAGACCAGTTAACCTGACATCGGTGGTGGAGAAGATGCTGGAGTCAATTGTAAAATATGAAATAGCGGCACATTGGATAGTAGTAGCAGGATCGGTCTGAGTCAGCATGGATTTACGAAGGGGAAATCATAATCATATAACCATATAACAATTACAGCACGGAAACAGGCCCTCTCGGCCCTTCCAGTCCGTGCCGACCATTTGTTTTCCCCTAGACCTATCTACCTGCACTCAGACCATACCCCTCCATTCCCTTCCCGTCCATATACCTATCCACTTTACTCTTAAATGTTAAAATCGATCCTGCCTCCACCACTTTTGCTGGAAGCTCATTCCACACAGCCACCACCCTCTGAGTAAAGAAGTTCCCCCTCACGTTACCCCTAAACTTCTGTCCCTTTAATTCTCATGTCATGCCCTCTTGTTTGAATCTTCCCTACCCTCAATGGGAAAAGCTTATCCACGTCAACTCTGACTATCCCTTTCATCATTTTAAAGACCTCAATCAAGTCCCCCATTAACCTTCTGCGCTCCAACGAAAAAAGACATAACTTGTTCAACCTTTCTCTGTAACATAGTTGCTGGAACCCTGGCAACATTCTAGTAAATCTCCTCTGTACTCTCTCTATTTTGTTGACATCCTTCCTATAATTAGGCGACCAAAATTGTACACCATACTCCAGAATTGGTCTTACCAATGCCTTGTACAATTTTAACATTACTTCCCTACTCCTATATTCAATGCTCTGATTTATAAAGGCCAGCACACCAAAGGCTTTCTTTACCACCCTATCTACATGCGATTCCACCTTCAGGAACTATGCACAGTTATTCCTAGATCTCTCTGTTCCACAGCATTCCTCAATTCCCTACCATTTACCATGTACATCCTATTTTGATTTGTCCTGCCAAGTGTAGCACTTCACACTTATCAGCATTAAACTCCATCTGCCATCTTTCAGCCCACTTTTCCAAATGGCCCAAATCTCTCTGTAGACTTTGAAAATCTACTTCATTATCCACAACACCACCTATCTTAGTATCATCTGCATACTTACTTATCCAATTTTCCACCCCATCATCCAGATCATTGATGTACATGACAAACAACAGTGGACCCAACACAGATCCCTGAGGCACCCCACTGGTCACCGGCTTCCAACCTGACAAACAGCCATCCACCATTACTCTCTGACATCTCCCATTCAGCCACTGTTGAATCCATCTTGCTACTCCGCCATTAACACCCAAAGATTGAACCTTCTTAACCAACCTTCCATGGGGAACCTTGTCAAAGGCATTACTGAAATCCATATAGACAACATCCACTGCTTTACCCTCATCAATTTCCCTAGTAACCGCTTCACAAAATTCAAGAAGGTTTGTCAAAACATGACCTTCCAGGCACAAATCCATGTTGACTGTTCCTGATCAGACCCTGTTTATCCAGATGCTTATATATATTATCTCTAAGTATCCTTTCCATTAATTTGCCCACCACTGACGTCAAACTAACAGGTCTATAATTGCTAGGTTTATTCTTTGAACCCTTTTTTAAACAATGGAACAACATGCGCAGTACACCAATCCTCCGGCACTATTCCCGTTTCTAATGACATTTGAAATATTTCTGTCATAGCTCCTGCTATTTCTACACTAACGTCCCTCAATGTCCTAGGGAATATCCTGTCAGGACCTGGAGACTTATCCACTTTTATATTTTTCAAAAGTGTCAGTACTTCCTCCTCTTTGAATCTCATAGTTTCCATAGCTACTCTACTTTTTTCCCTTACCTCACAGAGTTCAATATCCTTCTCCTTGGTGAATACCGAAGAAAAGAAATTGTTCAATATCTCCCCCATCTCTTTTGGCTCTGCAGATAACTGTCCATTCTGGCTCTCTAATAGTCCAATTTTATCCCTTGTTATCCTTTTGCTATTAATATAGCTGTAGAAACCCTTTGGATTTACTTTCACCTTTCTTGCCAAAGCAACCTCATATCTTCTTTTAGCCTTCCTAATTTCATTCTTAAGATTCTTTTTACATCCTTTATACTCCTCTAGCACCTCATTATGCTTGACAAATCATGCTTGACTAATCTTCTGGAAGGCTTTGAAGATGCGGCTACACTGCAAGCAGCTTTTACAATATACAATTACATATATTACATATACTAATGATTTAGATGAAGGGATTAAAAGTAACATTAGTAAATTTGCAGATGACACAAAGCTGGGTGGCTGGGTGAACTGTGAGGAAGATGCTATGAGGATGCATGGTGACTTGGACAGGTTGGGTGGATGGGCAGATGCATGGCAGATGCAGTTTAATGTGGATAATGTGGATAAATGTGAGGTTATCCACCTAGGTGCAAAAACAGGAAGGCAGATTATTATCTGTTAAGGGATATGGGGAGAAGGCAGGAACGAGATACTGATTGTGGATGATCAGCCATGAATGCAGTGAATGGCGGTACTGGTTCGAAGGGCCGAATGTCCTTCTCCTGCACCTATTGTCTATTGTCTATTCAATCTATCTTTCTGCTGATCTATCTTTCCATCTCAACCCCTTTCTCCTGCCTTCTCCCCATAACCTTTGGCACTTACTAATTAACGATCTTTCAAAATCCGCTTTAAAAATACCCAGTAACCGGAACCTTCTGATGAAACATCATCGAGTGCCATGTGACATGGCTGATGATAAATTGTTGCACCAGACACTGTGAGAGTTTACTACCTTCAATAAAGGCTGTCGGGATTGATAGCTTTACCTGTCATTTGTCCTTGCAAATGTTTAACTAAAGAGACTATAGATATTATAAAAGATGATTACTGGTTCTGTCTCAATTTGTCAATATGGTCTGGGGATAGTCCAGAATATCAAAAGCTGGCTGACCGACAGAAACATAGAAACATAGAAAATAGGTGCAGGAGTAGGCCATTCGGCCCTTTGAGCCAGCACCACCATTTAACATGATCATGGCTGGTCATCCAAAATCAGTACCATTCCTCTTTTTCCCCATATCCCTTGATTCTGTTCAACTATATCTACTGTAACTCTCTCTGACATACACCCAGTGAATTGGCCTCCAATACCTTCTGTGGCAGAGAATTCCACAGATTCACAACTCTCTGGGTTAAAGAGTCTTTTTTCATCTTAGTCCTAAATGGCCAACCCCTTATTCTTAAACTGGGACCCCTGGTTCTGAACTCCCCCAATTTCGGGAAAGTTGGCCACTACAAGTAATATAGGCAATCCTGCTTAATATCATTGCACCCTATCAAATTTAGACCCAAATTGCAGACCTAAATGGTTCATCTTCTCCTCCCCACTGCGTGCCTGTCCGACGATGGGACCACTAACCCAGCCCGAAGGTTCGTCGGTCGACGGGGCCCGTTCGATGGCTCAGTGGACGGCATAACTGGGAGAGAGCTGGAGACGTCGGACATGAGGAGCAAGGGGTGGCAGGATAATACTTCCAGTGCCTTCAAGGTTGGCTGCAGGAGGCGCCCCTGGGGCGAGGATGGTCAGGCGAGGAGAGGAGAGGAGAGGAGAGGGACAGCAGTTCGCTGGAGTACATTAATTAGTTTTGGAGATCCAGCGCAGAAACAGGCCCTTTGGCACACCGAGTCCGCACCGACCAACGATGCCCGCATATTAACACTGCCTTACAAGAACACGGGAACATTTACATTTACACCAACCCAATTAACCTACAAACCTGTACGTCTCTGGAGTTTGGGAGGAAACCGAAGATCTTGGAGAAAACCCGAACGGTCACAGGGAGAACGAACAAACTCCATACAGACAGCACCCGTGGTCGGAATCAACTCTACTGCTGTGTCATAGTGCCGCCCTAATCATATTATTAACTCTATTCATAATGTAACATTAAATGTTTTACATTCATTGCTAGAAATTTAATTTGTGAAATATGATCACAGACATCAGGGAAGTACTTTAGGCTGGCATTGTCAGTGACAGCCATTTCATGCATTCAAATATAGTCTCAAAAAAGAGCAAGGCATATGTATTTTATTAATTTATTGTTAAATGTTAGTGCAAGTGTTGCATTATTTCTCATTTATTTAACACATCTGTACATGTCTGAAAACCTTTGCAGGTTATAATTTCTATTTATTCAGCATTAAAACATAATGGTTAAACATTTATCGGCTAAAACTTTAGGTAGCGAGCTTGGGTTTGTGCTGCAGATCACGTTTCCCCGGAGATGCGCATTAATCTGAGGAGAAGATGCTCCTGGAGTTACACGCAGGATCCAATGTGCAGCTCTCTGCAATGAATGAACAGCACAAGTGACGTTTATTATCGACATACATTCAACCATCTCCAACAACAGCGTTACCATCGCAACATTTAAGAAACAACATGTTTAGGACATGTTTAGAGGGATATGGGCCAAACATGGGCAGGTGGGACTAGTGTAAATAGGACATGTTGGCCGGTGTGGGCAAGTTGTGCTGAAAGACCCGTTTCTCTGCTGTATGACTTTATGACTAAAGCTATTGAAACATTTAAAGCATAACATTGCCAACTCATGAGACATCGAGAAGGAATTAATATCCATTTGAGCTTGGTGAATAATCCAATCCGTGAAATGGACCAGGTAATGCTGGAAGTACTCAGCAGGTTGGGCAGCACCCGTGGAGAGGGAAACCGAGTTAATTTTTCATTTCCATCACTTTTAGAGGTTAGAGAAGTAAAGCAAGTTAGAGCATCGCTCTGAGTCAGCACCGACGCAAATGACCTTATTCTTTTAGGATGGTACAGTGGCGCAGCGGTAGAGTTGCTGCCTTACAGCGCTAGACGTCCGGATTTCGATCTTGACTACGGGCACAGGTTTAAGGTGAGAGGGGAAAGATTTAAAAGAGACTGGAGGGACAACATTTTAACAGAGGATGATACATGTATGGAACAAGAGGTAGTTGAGGCAGATGTAATTACAACAGTTAAAAGTCATGTGGACAGGTTCATGGACAGAAAAGGTATTGAGGATAGGGGCCAAACGTGGACAAATAAATAGGAACGGGTAGACATCTTAGTCAAGTTGGCTAATGGGTCTGTTCCTGTGCTGTGTGACCAGGCCACTGTCTGTGGAAAGAGAAGAATAATGTTAATGTTTCAGAATCAAAGATTGGGCCACGACTCGCTGGAGTTTAGAAGGATGACGGAGGAATTCATTAAAACTTCTGAAGGGTGAAAGGCCTGGATCGAGTGGATGTGGAGAGGATGTTTCAACTATTGAGAGAGTCTAGAACCAGAGGGCATAGCATCAGAATAAAAGGGACGTACCTTTAGAAAGGTAATGAGGAGATATTTCTATAGTCAGAGGCTGGTGAATCTGTCGAATTAATTGCCACAGAGGGCTGCGGAGGCCAAGTCATTGGGTATTTTTAAGGTGAAGATACACAGATACTTGATTAGTAAGAGTGTGAAGGGTTATGGGGAGAAGGCAGGAGAATAGGGTTAAGAAGGAAAGGTAGATCAGCCATGGTTGAATGGTGGAGTAGAATCAATTGGCAGAATGGCCTACTTCTGCTCCTATGACTTATGAACTTATGAACTTAACTTGGGTTTTTAACTGAAGGGGTCCACGGCAAAATGAGAATATTGTGAAATTAAGACAATTTGAAACAAAGCCATTGGAGCAGTCTCTCAAGATTCAGGGACAGTTTCTTCCCAGTTGTAATCAGGCAACTGAATGATCCTACCACAACCAGAGAGCAGTGCTGAACTACTATCTACCTCATTGGTGACCCTTGGACTATCCTTGATCGGACATTGCCGGTTTTACCTTGTTCTAAACATTATTCCCCTATCGTGTATCCACTGTATACACGGTAAATGGCTCGATTGTAATCAGGTATTGTCTTTCTGCTGACTGGAAATCACAAAACAAAAGCTTTTCACTGTACCTCGGTGCATGTGGCAATAAACTAAACTCAAACTAAATGACTTGGCTAAAGCGGGGCGCTCGGTGTTTTCGGCTTCTGTTCCAGATTTCTAGCATCAACAGTTTCTGTGATTATTAAAACGCTGCAGTTTTCTTCCCATTAACACCCAATCCCCAATCCCTCTGCTAGTCCTCCCCATCTCCCCCACCCCAGAACCATGGTGTTGGGAAGTGGAGGAACTAAACTCAACTGAACTGAAAGCGGGTTAAAGTGGCAGCATCTCACCAGCAGTGCAGCAGGTTCCCACCGCGGCACATTTTCCACCGTTCGTGCCGCATATTCTGCCGGCAGGTTCGCAGGGAGAGGGCAGGTAGGCTTCCTTTTGGCACCTCAAAGTCTCCGACGTTCCGAAGAAGCAGCCGATCTCCTCCCCGCAGCAGATCTTGGCCCCGAAGCACTGGCCTCTGTTGCCGGGACCACAAGGCATGCACTGGGCAAGAGCACAGAATGGATTACATCAGTAAGACCAGTCTCTGACAGAGATAAACCAGTATCACCAAACCCCAATGGCAACACCAAACTTGTTATGGAAAAGCGAGGCACTGCAGATGCGCAGGCAGGTGGGACGAATGTAGCTGGTCCTATATCTTATGGGACAGGCAGCATCTCTGGAGATCATGGATAGGTGATGTTACAGGCTAGGACTTGCGACCCGATTTGTCACCTATCCATATTTAAGAAACATTTAGACAGGTTGATGGATAGGACAGGTGTAAAAGGATATGGGATGGTGAGACTAGAATAGATGGGACATGTTGGTCAGTGTGGGCAAGTTGGACTGAAGGGCCTGTTTCCACACAGTATCACTCTAACTCCCAGTTTCCAGTTGTTGCCCATTCACACTGTCAGTTCCAGTAACACACCTCTTTGCTGGACAATGCCAGATGTGGCTGCTGTTTCTTTGGGATGAATTGTATCAGTGTTCATCTGGTACAATGAACCAGATGTACCAGATGAAGCAATTTGCAAATACTTACATTCTCAATCCATTTCCCATTGCAACCTGTTTGACTGCAGGCTTCTCCACTGCCATAGTGATGTCCAACATATGGGCCAAACACAGAAAAAATGGGACTAGTTTACTTCAGAGATACAGCGCAGTAACAGGCCCTTCAGCTTCAGGTACCAGCGATCCCTGCACACTCACACTAGGAACAACTTACAATTAAACCAAGCCACCTAACCTAAAAAACTTATACATCTTTGGAGTGTTGGAGGAAACCGGAGACCCGGAGAAAACCCACCCAGGTCATGGGGAGAAACGTACAGACTCCGTGCAGACAAGCACCCAGAGTCAGGATCAAACCCAGGTCTCTGGTGCTGTAAGGCAGCAACTAAACCTGGCATCAAAATCATTAGATTAGTTGCATGGTTGGGCTGTAGGGCCTGTTTCCATGCTGTATGACTCGAAAAACCAAGTACCATTATCCTACATAGTATCTCCACTGAGAACAACTGATCTCTGATTTCCTGAGGGCAATATTCCCTGGAACCTGAGTGTTCAGGACACATTTTTGTCAAAGATTAGTCTGGATGACACACTAAGACCACAGCTTATGAACAGAGGGTTTGCATTCAACAGTCTGTACAGGACGGGTCACCAACTCCTACACCACAGCCAGTCTAGTTGGAAGCCAACCTTGGTTAAGGACCATGCCAATGCCTGTCAGAGGCTGCGGGAAGAACCCTGGGCTACGTTCAGTACGGAGCAGTTGTGACATTCCGTACTGGTTCTCAACGTGAAAATGCAATTTTGAGGAAAAAGAAACCATGATGAGCCATTAGTACTGGACAATGCGTGAAGAACGCTTCTCCTTACCTGTCTGATGTCCATGTCCATGATGGATCGTTTGCCTCCTTGAGGACAGTTGCTGATGTAACAAGCCGAAGAGAAGGAGACGAGGAAGAGGAGACCGACAGGGAGGCAAGCGGAGTGCATGATGTTCTCCTGGTGTGTCTGACAACAGGAAACCTTCCAAACTGCACTGAGCAACTTCCAATCCACACCCTTTTTATACCCTTCAGAATACTCCGTGCACTGGGATGCTATCATGTTACTAATTTTTTGCTGGCTGATTACATTTTCTAAACCATTGTGATGAACACTCATACAATGCAACTCACAATTCACCTGAGGTTAGTGCATGACTTTGATGTTTTAATTTTATAAACGTTTAATTATTTAATGCATAAAAGTGCAGGCCATTCCAAACTGAATTTTCATTTACCAATTAAAAACTACTAATGTATTTTAATGCATAAAGATCATCACGATATTACTTGAAAATTAACAGTCCAAATTAGTGTGATTTAGGGAAAGGTTTGGGGGTCAGAAGTGTCTGGAATTGATGAGGTAACAAATTGGACTGAGCTTTCCACCAGAAAACATGAATGAGTTTGAGCAGACTCAGTATGATGTCATCAATGAGAATCGGATCCAGATAAAGACAAGAGCGAATGGTAGAGTTGATGAATGGACCGACAACAGCTTTGGTGAAACTACTGGATCTATAGAACTTTGCTATTCAAGTTCACACCACCAAGTTATAGCATCCCTGGGCTGTGTTACAGGAAATATGTTGTCAGACTGGAAAGGGTACGGAGAAGATTTACAAAGATGTTGCCAGACTCAAGGGCCTGAGCTTAGGGAGCGGTTGTGCAGATTAGGACTATTCCTTCGAGTGCAGGAGGTTGAGGGGTAATCTTATAGAAGTGTGCAAAATCATGAGAGGAATAGATCGGGTAAACGCACACCAGGCACGTGCCGTGAGTAATTACTCAGGGTAGGCAGTCAGCCGGCTTTCAAAAAAAAATCTTAAACCGCGCATGCGCAGATGGTTCTCTTCGTAGAAAATAAAAAATAAGTAACAATTCAATTTTACCAAGGCTTCTCAATCTCCTTCATTTTTTTATGGGTGGGGGATGGAGGATGAAGGCAGGTGGAGAGATGGTGGGAAAAACGGGAGCACACCGGGACGTTGAATCAGTTGTCATCTTATTGAATGACAATACTAATTCATGGGTCCAATTGGATGGAGAGTTCCTTTCACAGTGTGTGGAGAGTCTGTGCCAGGGGTTAAAGATGCGGGGAGGGCAGGGAGTGTTGAAAAGGAGGAGGGTCAGAGATCATGTCAGACTCACTCACCGCTGCCGCAGCGCTCCGGGCACGGACAGCAGAACTGGCCGCCACTTCCGAGGATAGAAGCAGCTCGGGTGCGTGTGGCCGCATGGACCAGATAACAGAACCGGCTGCCATTTCAAGCGCCTTCTGCCGGCCTGCTCACCTCTGGCATTGCTCTTCGTCTGAACATCTCTCACCTGCCGCTCGCCGGCTTCGCTCATGTCAACCGCGTCCCGCAAATCCTTACATTCCCACAGCCAAGTAACCTCAACTGGTCCCGTGAGCGCGCTGTCGGACATTAAAGATTTGCGGGAAGCCGGCCGGCGAGCGGCAGGTGAGAGATGTTCAGACGGAGACACTGCCAGAGGTGACGGGGACTAGCAGAAGGGGCTGAAGTGGCTGAAGTGGCAGGGTCCCGGCGGCCGCTCAAAGTCAGTCACCCGAGCTGCTTCCTTCCTCGGAAGTGGCGGCCAGTTCTGCTGTCCGTGCCCGGAGCGCTGCGGCAGCCACCCAAGCTAATTCACCCCCCGGCCACAATAAAACCATATAGCAGTCTGAAGAAGGGTCTCGACCCGAAACGTCGCCTATCTCCTTCGCTCCTTAGATGCTGCTGCACCCGCTGAGTTTCTCCAGCCTTTTGTGTACCCTAGCAATTACAGCACGGAAACAGGCTATCTCGGCCCTTTTACTCCGTGCCGAACACTTACTCTCACCTAGTCCCATCTACCTGCACTCAGACCGGAGCGGGCAAGTGGGTTACTGACCCCAATCCCCTCCTTCACAACGCCAGACTCCCCAAACACTGTGAACGGAGCTCTCCCCCCACCCCGGGAAATACAGCATTTAAAAACATAAAGCACCAAGAAATGCACTTACCACGTTATTGGTACATTAAGTCCATTCTTCACTCTGTGTTTCCTGAGATACTATTAAAATAATGGCAATCCATATTTGAAAATCCCGCCAAGAAACTCGCGCTGCGCATGCGCATCAGGCTGCTGCTCATGCGCAGTGCTGCAAAGGCAGAACTTCTGCTGCCTTCAGCTCCCCTTGAAACTGACGGCTCAGGCAGCGCTGACGGCCCGTGGGCTGCACAGAGCTTCGCGTGTTACAAGCGCCACGGATGAAAGGCACGGAGAATTATGCCTACCTAAGAGATCGATCTCTTACATAGGCATAATTCTCCCATGCCTTTACTATTTACATTTAAGAATTGCCATTTCATAATTTTAGTCAGGGTAGGCAGTGCCTACCTTGCCTACCCTGACGGCACGTAGCTAACGCATAGAGACTCTTGCCCAGAGAGAACCAGTGGACATACTGTAGGTTTATGGTGAGTGGGGTAAACAGGAACCCGAGGGGTATCTTTTTACATAATGTGTGATGTGTGTATGGAACAAGTTGCCAGAGGAGGTTGTTAAGGCAGGGACTATCGCAACATTTGAGAAATATTTAGACAGGCACATGGATAGGGCACATGTTAGGTTATCCACTTTGGTGGCAAAAACAAGAAGGCAGATTATTATACCCTTCAGAATACTCCGTGCACTGGGATGCTATCATGTTATTAATTTTTTGCTGGCTGATTACATTTTCTAAACCATTGTGATGAACACTCATACAATGCAACTCACAATTCACCCGAGGTCAATCCATGACCTCGATATTTTAATTTTATAAACGCTTAATTTATTTAATGCATAAAAGTGCAGGCCATTCCAAACTGAATTTTAATTTACCAATTAAAACCTACTAATGCATTTTAATGCATAAAGATCATCACAATCAAGGGATGGGTGAAAATTAACAGTCCAAATTAGTGTGATTTAGGGAATGGTTTGGGGGTCAGAAGTGTCTGGAATTGATGAGGTCACAAATTGGACTGAGCTTTCCACCAGAAAACATGAATGAGTTTGAGCAGACTCGGTATGATGTCATCAATGAGAATCAGATCCAGATAAAGACAAGAGCGAATGGTAGAGTTGATGAATGGACCGACAACAGCTTTGGTGAAACTACTGGATCTATAGAACTTTGCTATTCAAGTTCACACCACCAAGTTATAGCATCCCTGGGCTGTGTTACAGGAAAGATGTTGTCAGACTGGAAAGGGTACGGAGAAGATTCACAAAGATGTTGCCAGGACTCAAGGACTTGAGCTATAGGGAGCAGTTGTGCAGACTAGGACTCTATTCCTTGGAGTGCAGGAGGATGAAGGGTGATCTTACAGAAGTGTACAAAATCATGAGAATAATAGATCGGGTAAACGCACAGCAGGCACGTGCCTTGCACAGTTTCTTGCACAGAGAGAACCAGTGGACATACTGGTTGAGGCAGGGACTATCACAACGTTTGAGAAATATTTAGACAGGTACATGGATAGGGCAGGTTTAGAGGGATATGGGGCAAACACAGGCAGGCGGGACTAATATAGATGGGACACGTTGGTTGGTGTGGGTAGGTTGGGCCAATCAGCCTGTTGCCAATCTGTATCACTCTGTGACTCCATGACTCCAGGAATAGGGGTCCCAACCCGAAACATCGTCTGGGCATTCTCTGCACCGATATTACCTGAACCGTTGAGTGCCTCCTACACTTGTGTTTTGCTCAAGGTTCCAGCATCTGCATGTTCTCATGTAGCTCTATGTCTCCCATTGCCGTTTGTGGATCCAGTTTGCCAACTTGGCCTGGATCACCAAGGGTGCTAACCTTCTGGACCAGTCTCCATTGTGGGGCCAGATAGGTGATTGTTGATTCCGGATCTAATACTATCTTCCTAGTCTGGGTTAGTAAACCACTGAGTAGAACACTGGAGTCCAAACCCTTCATTATTTGTATACAACACCGTGGGGCCAACCTCGGATCCACTCACTCAAGCCCTCTGTAGCCTCACGTAAACAGAAAGAAGGCAAGACAACCGACACGCCCCAACGAAAGGATCGCCCTTATATACCCCTAAACAGTGGCGGGAAAACTAACGGCGTGAAAGTACAGGGGGAGGCAAGCCCTACAAACCAATCACGGCACCTAGTCAGTACCCAGAAACAAAGTAAAACATATTCAGTGAAGTAACCCCTCCAAACCAATCACCAACACGGAACTGGCATCAGTGTATTGAAACATAACAAACACCTCTTTAGTAACCCAGACTTGGTGGCGGCAGGTGGGTCACATGGGCAGAAGCTTCCTGGAGCTTCTTCAGAGGTCCAGACTTACTGGTGACAGCTAGGTCATAAGGGTCTCCAGCCCCTTGCAATGTATTGTCACTATCAGTGAAGCCCACTCTTTCACAGCCACCTGCCATTACCCAAAGTTACCAAATCCCTGCATATTCACATGATGAAGAGAATAAGGTTTAAAGTAAGAAATGCTGCTGCTGGATTAGAGGTTTGAAGGAGTGGGGCAATTACAGATACGCTTTAGTTTAGTTTAGTTTACTTAAAGATGCAGCGCAGAAACAGGCCCTTCAGCCCACCGAATCTGCGCTGACCAGAGATCCCCGCACATTAACACGATCCTATCAGGCGGGCCAGGAAGATGGCAAACCCTGCCGGCAATCTGTTTCGTTTTTTCATCTTTTTAAATTTGTGTTTGTTCAAAGTTTGATTTAATGTACTTCAGTTTGTTTTATGTGGGGGGAGGGGAACTTTTTTTTCAGGCTCTTACCTTCCCGGAGATGTGATCATTTTTCGGATCACATTCTCCGGGCTCTGCGGCCTCCCATCGATGGAGCTGGGAGCCACCTCGGACTGTCGTGAGTCCCACCGCGGGGCGCGGACCTAGCATCGGAGCGGATCCCTTGCCTGGGATCGCTCCCACCGCGGCCTGCGGACCTACCATCAAGGGCTCGCAGTCTCGGGAGAGACTAGTCGGGAGTTCCAACGCTGCAGAAGGTTCAACCAGCCCCAACGCGAAGTTTGATCGCCCGGCACGGGGAGCTGACAACCCCCTGATGCGGGAGCTGAACGCCTCGACGCGGAGGGCCCGAACGCCACTGGCTACGGGAATCAAGATCATCCCGTGAACGGGGGCTCGAGGCCCCCGACCAAGGAAGAACACAAGGGAAGGACTTGAACTTCATTTCGCCCATCACAGTGAGGAATGTGTAGGAGTCACTGTGGTGGATGTTCATGTTAAAATGGGTTTTTGAGTCTGTTGCTTTTAATTGTATGACTGACCTGGCCAATGAAATTCCTCGTATGTTGCAAAACATACTTGGCGAATAAAGTGTGATTCTGATTCTGATTCTGATTCTGATTCTGATTCTAGGGATAGTTTTTCAACTTTGCCAAACCAAGTAACCAACAAACCTGTACGTCATTGGAGTGTGAGAGGAAACCCCACGCAGGTCACAGGGAGAACAGACAGCATCCATAGTCAGGATCAAACCTGGATTCTGGGACCAGCGCACAGAGAGTCGCCTGGCTTGGGCGCCCGTTCGGTATCATCGCCTTACATTTAAATTTAAATCATTAATGTACATTACGAAAATTAAGAGACACAGTACTGAGCCCTGGTGAATCTCGCTGGCAAGTATTCCAGTTGCAAACCTTTACTCTTTGCTTTCTGCCATTGAGCCTCTCTCTGGCCTCTGCCACGGTTGAATCCTTCAGTTCGTTTTGTCATGATAATTCATGGCATAAGGAAGAGCCTTATCCTGAACTGGCCCCAGCATGTCTGTAGCGGAAGGATTCTGAAAGGATTATTTGAACGCGTGCCATGTTACTGATTACACGCAAAGACTCCGGGCAAAGCAGACACTGAGCTGGGATGTGAACAGACAGGAGAACAGGCTATTAGCTTGCTCTTGGAGACGCGCTGGGAGGTTCTGAAAAGGAGGTGGAGTGTGAAACGGACGGAGTTCCAGAGCGTGGTGCAGAGACAGCTGGTCGTTCTGACGCTCGGGATGAAAAGCTCAGTGGGTTGGCGCGAGGGACGGGGGAATTTGCGGAATGGGCTGAAGGAGGTTGGAAAGGTTGACAGACACAAGGGCCTGAAGAGACCAATCCCTTGAAAACATCCGAGTTAGCAGATTTCGAACCGTGGTAACGTGTCCATTCAACGCAAAGAGCATTTAAAACTCAGGAAACCAAACCCCATCAGTTTGGAGCAGCTGGGGCAGAAAGTTACCCCGAGAAAAAGCTGTGGTTATTAAAGTTCTGGTAATATATTCATGGAGACAGGGTAAAATTCGAGAGACATCTACCCCGGTCCTTGGTCAAAGAAGACAACCATTGTGGGCTCCATATTGCCTTGATTATTATTGCTTTCTGCATATCTTCCATTCACTTGTCCTAAATACCGTCTGTATCTCTCGTTCCCCTTTCCACTGATGCTCAGTCTGAAGAAATCTCTCAATGTGAAACTGCTTGATTAGTACAGGTGTCAGAGGTTATGACACAAACATCAGGGCTGCCAACTCTCACGCATTGAGCGTGAGACTCACGCATTTGACGAAATTCTCATGCTCTCGCGCTGATGACAGAAGTTCTCACGCTCAAAATTGTAAATAAATAAATAAATAAATAAATAGTCACACTCCTCCACACTCACCAATGAGAATAGTTTTCTGCCGGCAGGGTCCCCGTAAATAAGCCCATCACACACGATTTTAAATGACAATGTAGACAAAAATGCTGGAGAAACTCAGCGGGTGAGGCAACATCTATGTCTGTTTGACCCTCCTTCAGACTCAAGCATTTCTCCGGCATTTTTGTCTACCGCTCTATAGATGTTGCCTCACCCGCATTCACATTCCCGTGCAGATGGTGTGATAGGTGAGACACGGCGGTGGTCCCAGCACCGCCCCCCCGAGGCACCGCTCACGGTCCCACCCTCATCTCCGGCGGCTCTGTGCCCGACGGCTGCTCTGTCCACACCGCATGGAGTTTTAACGTGGAGTGGGGGCGTTGGTGCCACCTCCGGAGCCGCGGGGATGAATCTCGGGCTATAGCTCCGCTCCGATGCACGACCCTCGGGTCACTGGAGAGGATCCAGGGGCGATTTATGAACATATTGGCAGGGCTGGAATTTTTTTTTCACTTTGAAGAAAGATTTGATAACGGATTGCATTCTCTGCAGCAACGGTGGTGAAGAATAGACTTAGTGAATAATATGAGAATAGGACCTGTTTTGCTTAACAAAGAGTGTAGGAAGGAACTGCACATGGTGGTTTAAACTGAAGATAGACACTAAAAGCTGGAATAACTCAGCAGGACAGGCAGCATCTCTGGAGAGAAAGAATAGGTGATGTTTCAGGTCGAGACCTTCAGACTGAAGAGGTTAAAAACCAGCCATAAAACACAATGACTGGAGATGTGTGTTATCCAACTAAGGGCAGAAATCAGAATCATATGTTCATCTTTATTGACGTGACACCATAATAAATATATTACAGAAAAAATAATTTAATGGGTTGATTTGATCCTGACGACGGGTGCTGTCTGTACAGTATTTGTACATTCTCCTTATGACCACATGGTTTTCTCTGGATATTCCGGTTTCTCCCACATCCGAAAGAAGTGCAGGTTTGTAGGCTAATTGGCTTCTGTAAATTGTCCACAGCGTGTAGGATACAACTGGTGTAAGGTAGATTGCTGGTCGGTGTGGACTTGGTGGGCCGAAGGGCCTGTTTCCATATATATGTTTTACATATATATCTTAATTTCATTGAACCATATACGGTTGAATATGTGGCATTATTTTTGTCTTGTTTCCATAGTCAAAGGGTAAGGTTGATTGATTTATTTGTGCAGAACAGTGATGGAGGTCCGACTCCTCTTGCCTTGTTTCTATGTTTTTGTTTCTCTATATATATGCATAGCAGCATGAATTATCATCTGATTTCCATACATGAATATACTGTAGATGAAATGTGTATACACCTTTAATTGATAGTGACGATGTCCATGCTAACCACTCCCCCACCAGTTAGTATAATTGTAACCCACACGCCCCTAGCTCGCTCTCTAGTGATCGTGACAGACCACGTACAGCCAGGGCTATATATAATGTATGCTTAATAAAGTAGTAAAGACTTTAAGGTGTCTGTGTACCTTCTCTACATATACTGAGGTCATTCATGTGCTGCACCTTTTGATTAGAGCCTGGCTCTATTGTGGAATGTTGTCTATTGTCCGGAAACGCATTGCCAAAAAACACAGTATCCAGAAGCGTTCCCACGACAGGTCCTGCCGTGTCCTCCCCCCTCTTCTCCCCGGCCAGGTCGTCCGTATGTGGTCCTCTTCTGGCCGTTCCAAGCTGGCCGTGGTCGTCGGTTCTGCCGGTTCCCCTCGTTCGTACCTTGTCAACCACGACGGAAGGGTGTACCACCGGTCCCACCAGTATCTCCGGCTCGTGAACGAGCCTCTCCCTCCCCCGGCGGCTCCGTATGCCCCCCCGCTGCCACTGTCGCGGCCCTGTGTTTTGCCCGTTCCTCTGGGGCCGACCTCCCCTCGTCCTCCTCCTGAACGCCTCCCGGCTGCAGACCCGCTTTCTCCGGCTTCCTCGCCCTTCTCTTCGCCGTCCCCCCCCCGATGCCTTCATCGCCAAGGGGTTCTCCTGTCCGTAGCCCCCACCATGCCCCGGCGTAGTCCCCGCTTGTTCCCGTCGGGGAAGGAGGTGATGGCGAGGTGCGGACCCGGTCTGGTCGCCTGGTCAGGCCGCCGGTCCTTTACGGCGATTATGTGTGATCCTGTATTCCCTTGCTTTACTGTTTGCATTTACCCTAGCGCATGAGACGTGGTCGCCCTGTCACTCACTGTTTGTTTTGGTAGAGGAAGGATGTAGATGATATGTGTATACACCTTTAATTGATAGTGACGATGTCCATGCTAACCACTCCCCACCAGTTAGTATAATTGTAACCCACACGCCCCTAGCTCGCTCTCTAGTGATCGTGACAGACCACGTACAGCCACGGCTATATATAATGTATGCTTAATAAAGTAGTGAAGACTTTAAGGTGTCTGTGTACCTTCTCTACATGGTGTCAGAAGTGGGATAGTGCGGGCGCCTGATGGCCAAGTTCAAGTCCTTAGGGTTGATGCAGATCCGTATTTCGCTCTTGTCTTGGCAGCGACAACCATAGTAGAAACCCACCGGGTGGAGTCCGTTACTGGCTTCAGGATGCCCGTGGCCACCATCTCGCACAAAGGACACACAGTGTGGGGGACGGACGACCGGCGTGATGTCGGGGTTGAGGGCAATCCTGTAGCTGCAAGGCAACTTCCCCAGCTTCGAATCAAACCGGTCCGGGAATTCGGCCAGCGGGTTCAGGGGTGCCTCTACCAGGTGGACATCACTGTGGAAGCTCACCAATCCGAGGTCCTGGCAGGCCTCCACGCCGAGCAGGGTGTCACATTTACCGTCTAGCAGGAAGAAAGAGAGGAGCCGAGTGGTCTTCAGCACCTTGCAGTGGAGAGTGGCCCTCCCCACAGGAAAAGTACGCCACCCCCATAGGCACACAAAACAGCACTGTCTGTGGAAACGGGCTCATTATTTCTTATCTTCCTGAACAGGCTTGTTGACATAACATTGGCAGCAGCCCCCGTATCCACCTTAGCAGAGAAGGCCATGCCATTCACCGTGACTCGGACGGTCGGGTCCGTTATCAGAGCAGCTGCACCTCGCAAGGAAAACACACTCAGCTGGATCTGAGAAGAGTCAGGGTCAGACGGGGGAAGATCATCGTGCTGGAGATGGGAACCAGACGCTGAATCATCACGTGTCAGGTAGCGAGACGGTTTCTGCTGTGGCTGGCAGGGAAGAACAGTGGTCTGGCCAGCCCTGCTTGATTATCACGGCCAGCTGCTGTAGCGAAGCGTCTGCTGCTGTGTGCTTGGCCAGGGACTTCAACTGACCGGAGGGCACGAAGTTAACGTTTAGGACTATCAGATCGGACGTCTCGTACGGATGTTGGGTTGTGGATGAGAGAGGCGCCCGAGACAGCGTGTCAGCAACAAACATGTCCTTGCCCTTGCGATAAACCACTTTGAAAGTGAAGCGTTGTAGCTGGAGCATCATGCGCTGGAGCTGGGAGGAGGCCATGTGTATCGGCTTGTTGAGGATGGTGACCAGAGGCTGGTGGTCCGTCTCGACAGTTTTTCTGGACCGACATGCCTCGCTACCTCCGGGATAGGGTCTCCGCGTGCCCTACCTGCAACTGCCTCGCTCCACAGCAACAGCGGCAGCCGCTCCTGCAGCAGCCAGCTGCCGACCTGCCATTGCCAAAAAACACAGTATCCAGAAGCGTTCCCACGACAAGTCCTGCCTTGTCTTCTGCCCTCTTCTCCCCGGCCAGGTCGGCCGTATGTGGTCCTCTTCTGGCCGTTCCAAGCTGGCCGTGGTCGTCGGTTCTGCCGGTTCCCCTCGTTCGTACCTTGTCAACCACGACGGATGGGTGTACCGCCGGTCCCACCAGTATCTCCGGCTCGTGAACGAGCCTCTCCCTCCCCCGGCGGCTCCGTATGCCCCCCCGCTGCCACTGTCGCGGCCCTGTGTTTTGCCCGTTCCTCTGGGGCCGACCTCCCCTCGTCCTCCTCCAGAACGCCTCCCGGCTGCAGACCCGCTTTCTCCGGCTTCCTCGCCCTTCTCTTCGCCGTCCCCCCCCGATGCCTTCGTCGCCAAGGGGTCCTCCTGTCCGTAGCCCCCACCATGCCCCGGCATCCCCGCTTGTCCCGTCGGGGAAGGAGGTGATGGCGAGGTGCGGACCCGGTCTGGTCGCCTGGTCAGGCCGCCGGTCCTTTACGGCGATTACGTGTGATCCTGTATTCCTGTGCTTTACTGTTTGCATTTACCCTAGCGCATGAGACGTGGTCGCCCTGTCACTCACTGTTTGTTTTGGTAGAGGAAGGATGTAGATGATATGTGTATACACCTTTAATTGATAGTGACGATGTCCATGCTAACCACTCCCCCACCAGTTAGTATAATTGTAACCCACACGCCCCTAGCTCGCTCTCTAGTGATCGTAACAGACCACGTACAGCCAGGGCTATATATAATGTATGCTTAATAAAGTAGTGAAGACTTTAAAGTGTCTGTGTACCTTCTCTACATATACTGAGGTCATTCATGTGCTGCACCTTTTGATTAGAGCCTGGCTCTATTGTGGAATGTAATTTAGCCTAACCTTATTCAAAACTAATCCACTTTGAAGCATAAATGTTGCATTTAAGTGTAAGTTAAAAGACTCACTACAGTGCACCAGATTGCACAATTTCAAGCTGAAAATGCAAAAGCTCCCTACTGTGGGAGGGGGGACACCCCACTCCCACACCCTCCCCGCCTCGGTCACTACAGTCCCTCGCAATTTCTCACTCTCAACTCTCAACCAATGTTGGCAGCCCTGCAAACATACATCCAGTGAATCGCCCTTCACCACCTTCTGAGGCAGAGAATTCCACAAATTCACAACTCTCTGCATGAAAAAGTTTTTCTTCATCTTAGTTCTAAATGGCCAACCCTTTATTCTTAAACTGTTGCCCCTGGTTCTGGACTCCCCCAACATCGGGAACATGTTTCCTGCATCTAGCGTGTAATGATTTTATATATTTCCATAAGATTCCCTCTCATCGTTCTAAATTCCAGTGAATACAAGCACAGTCGTTCCATTCTTTCATCATATGACACTCCCGCCATCCCGGGAATTAACCACCTCTGGAGAGAATGAATGGGTGACGTTTCAGGTCGAGACTGGACTGGGCTGAAGTCTGAAGAAGGGTCTCGACCTGAAATGTCACCCATTCCTTCTCTCCAGAGATGCTGCCTGTCCCGTTGAGTTACTCCAACATTTTGTGTTTATCTTCGGTTTAAGCCAGTATCTGCAGTTCCTTCCTACACATAAATTGTAGTGTGTAGGATAGAACGACTGCAGTGGCTCTATCTTTCCTCCTGTATAACTACAATGGTGGTTTAGTTTAGTTTAGTTTATTTTAGAGATAAATGGCCTATTAACAATATCCTACACACACTTGGGCCGGGGTGGGGAACCTGCGACCTCCTAGGCCATTAAGTGCGGCCTTTTGAATGAATCAACATTTTGTAGAACAAATCCTTTTATTTTTATTAATATGTTTTTGTTCGTCTTTTATTATTTTTATTTTAATCTTAAAATGAACGTATTTAAAATACCAAAGAGTAAAAGAAGATTCAACGAAATAATCCTCCCCGACTGACGGCCACAATTAAAACATTAGTAAGTCACGAGGGTTATTTTATTGCTACGAAGAGTTACTCGCTTTGGGCACTCTTACGGGTAGAACACGAGGAATAGATTTCGTCAACAACTTTCAAGATAAATGTCGTGAAGTATATCTAATTGTTAGTTTCTTGGATGCAGCCTTATTAGATTACAGCTAAATTAATGCGGCATTCCAACATGAAAATGTTCCCCACCCCTGACATTTTTAAAAAAACATGTTATACCAAGCCAATTAACCTACAAACTGTGCTGGTTCTATCCTTCCTCCCACATTGCAATGGCATTGTGAAAGTGTGGGTTTCCCCCGAGCAGCGCAGCCCCAGCTGCCACCGCTCCCCACCCCACCACACAGATGTGCACGCTTGCAGTACCACTGGCACTGCAAACCCCTTGAATTGCGGGCAGAGCCGTCGCCCTCACAGCGCCAGAGACCCGGGCCCGATCCCGAACGCTCCGGGACCCGGCACACCAGCGGCACCCCGACTAACCGGGGATAACTCATGGTGTTAGGGATAGAACTAGTGCACTGGAACATCTGGAGGAAACTCATGCAGCAACAGTGAGTTCCCGAGGCCAGCGGGGTAGCTGCTCCACCAGCGACCCGCACAACCCTACAGAAGCCAAACCTAACCCCAAACCTACAAGCCTCCGCAACGCAGGAGGGAACCCACGCTGCCACCGGTAGCACCCGAGGCCAGGATCAAACCTGTTTTTTTGGCGCTGTAAGATAGCAACTCTACCGTATGACCACTGTCCAGCCCCAAGGTACTGTGTATTCTGTGTCCTTTACTGGCTATTGTATAGTGTGGGTTTATTGGGATTTACGAAAGGTAAATCATGTCTGACGAATCTTTTTCGAGGATATAACTAGTAGCGTGGATAAGGGAGAACCAGTGGATGTGGTATATCTGGACTTTCAGAAGGCTTTCGACAAGGTCCCACATAAGAGATTAGTATACAAACTTAAAGCATACGGCAGTGGGGGTTTAGTATTGATGTGGATAGAGAACTGGCTGGCAAATAGGAGCAAAGAGTAGGAGTAAACGGGTCCTTTGCACAATGGCAGGCAGTAACTAGTGGGGTACTGCAAGGCTCAGTGCTGGGACCCCAGCTATTTACAATATATATTAATGATCTGGATGAGGGAATTGAAGGCAATATCTCCAAGTTTGTGGATGACACTAAGCTGGGGGGCAGTGTTAGCTGTGAGGAGGATGCTAGGAGACTGCAAGGTGACTTGGATAGGCTGGGTGAGTGGGCAAATGTTTGGCAGATGCAGTATAATGTGGATAAATGTGAGGTTATCCACTTTGGTGGCAAAAACAGGAAAACAGACTATTATTTAAATGGTGGCCGATTAGGAGAAGGGGAGATGCAGCAAGACCTGGTTGTCATGGTACACCAGTCATTGAAAGTAGGCATGCAGGTGCAGCAGGCAGTGAAAAAAGCGAATGGTATGTTAGCTTTCTTAGCAAAAGGATTTGAGTATAGGAGCAGGGAGGTTCTACTTCAGTTGTACAGGGTCTTGGTGAGACCACACCTGGAGTATTGCGTACAGTTCCTGCTCCAAATCTGAGGAAGGACATTATTGCCATAGAGGGAGTGCAGAGAAGGTTCACCAGACTGATTCCTGGGATGTCAGGACTGTCTTATGAAGAAAGACTGGATAGACTCGGTTTATACTCTCTAGAATTTAGGAGATTGAGAGGGGATCTTATAGAAACTTACAAAATTCTTAAGGGGTTGGACAGGCTAGATGCAGGAAGATTGTTCCCGATGTTGGGGAAGTCCAGGACAAGGGGTCACAGCCTAAGGATAAGGGGGAAATCCTTTAAGACCGAGATGAGAAAGACTTTTTTCACACAGAGAGTGGTGAGTCTCTGGAATTCTCTGCCACAGAGGGTAGTTGAGGCCAGTTCATTGGCTATATTTAAGAGGGAGTTAGATGTGGCCCTTGTGGCTAATGGGATCCGAGGGTATGGAGAGAAGTACGGGATACTGAGTTGGATGATCAGCCATGATCATATTGAATGGCGGTGCAGGCTCGAAGGGCAGAATGGCGTACTCCTGCACCTAATTTCTATGTTTCTATGTTTCTATAACAAGGTAACCAAAACTGAACACAATACTCCAAATGTGGCCTCACCCATGTCTTGTACAACTGTAACATAACCTCCCAACCTCTATACTCGATACTCTGACTGATGAAGGCCAATGTACCGAGGGTTTTCTTGACCATCCTCTCTACCTGTGTTGTCACTTTCAAGGAACCATGTACCTGGACTCCAACAGCACTCCCCAGAGCCCTGCCATTCACTGATTAGTTCCTGCCCTGGTTAGACTTCGCAATATGCAACACCTTGCACTTTTCTGTATTAAACCCCATCAACCATTCCTGGCCCACTTGCCTAATCGATCAAGATGCTGCTGCAATTTTTGACAACGATCTTGACAACTATCTACGATAGGACCCACTTTAGTGTAATCTGCAAATTTACTGATCATGCCTTATACGTTTTCATCCAAATGTGCAATCCCCACACAGTCAGCACCTCAGTTCAGCATCAAAGCTGTGTCTCTGGTGCTGTGAGGAAGCAGCACTACCAGCTGTCCCACCGTACCACATGTAGCCGTTACATTTGAAGGATTATTCAGCCTATTCTAACTGCTGACTGCTCCCAGTCCAGATCGACAGCATTTATCATATTTTGTCATGGAATATGAAATAAAAAACAAAGATCGGAGAAGCCAATTGTCCCACTGACGTGTTAGATCTGTGAAGAAGTTTCCCCAATTCCTTACTCTTGTGTTTATTGTGCCAAATTGTGAGATACCCTTTATGCTCACAATAAATACTCAAAGACTAAATCCTGGAAGCAAGAGATTTCTTTATTTTACGAGTCTGCAGACCGGGTGCCTCTCCAACTCGAGACACACTGAAGCCAGGGAGATCATCCCCCTTTATACACAAAATCTTACATTCAATTTCTCCTCCGGACCTCTCTCCAATCAGGGTCGGAGGTGCACAATCTGTAGGTACAACCCACCGTACATCCCCTCGCACCTCCCACATCATACATTGCATGTTCAAACATGTTCATGGTAATGAGCAATTTCTTGACCAGGGGTGTGTTGTAATATTCATTTATTCTATTAAGCATGCTCAGTTGCTCATGACCTACCCTAGTTTCACTCACCTCCTAGTGAACCCTTTCAGTTTTCCTATATCAGTACTAAAGCTATAGTGACAAGGGTCCTATCCATCACTCCTTTCCACTGATAGGGATTTCTCTACATCACCCCCTTCTCTAACTATACAAAGCTATCTCTTCTTACTCAAGGCCTCAAGGATGGGTCTGGCAATTTTCAGACACTGCTGTCAGAATCTCCTCTCCAGCCCCTCTCTGTTTGAATTCTCTTTAAAACTCCTTTCTTTAATAGGGTTTAATCACTTTATCCCTCACAAAACTCCACAATAACAGTGTACTGCAGCCCGTTTAGTTCGAGGCAATATTAAAAAAAATAACTACATGTGTGTTGAGTCATTGTGTAAATTAAATATGTAATTTTTTTGCTAATGGAAGTTTATTAGTTGGTTCATCACCCAGTCTCATAATGAAAAATATGCATTTTCGCTCAGGGCCATCTTCAAAGTCCGTGACATTTAGAATTAATGTCAACGCATTGTGCATTCATCGACGCAATTGTTTCTGACCCCCGAGGTTGTGGACATTCACTAATATGCTTGAATTCATTCATCACTGATCTGTGAAGTTGCATTTAACCCAGAAATCTCTTGTTTTTCATTGCTTACTTTCCTTTAATGTTCGAAGGCACTCTTCGAAGCAATGATTTTCAAACTTTTTCCATGTCACCCACTTTAACTATACGACACACACGTGTACCTCTTCTGACAAAAGGTCGGTTCTTTGATCTGAAACATTAACTGTTTCTCCTTCCACAGATGCTGCCTGACCTGCTGAGTATTTCCAGCATTTTCGGTCTATGTTTCCAATATCTATAGATTTTCAATTGTGCTTCACCTATGCACCCCATTCATAACAACAAGCTAGCTATACATCCAATTGTTTTGCATCCAACTACTGATGTAAGCAAGAAACTACAGCACAGGTGCACCATCAACTGGTTTTCCGGCAACTGGTGGTATGGCACCTTTATTCTGGCCAAAAATTACGAGAGAGCACTTGAAATCTTCCCCAGAAGTCGTCGCCCCACCCCCGAAAATGTGGCGGACAGGCTTACGCGCGGATCAGCCGAATTCAACTTGATCGGACAGACTTCCGCGCCGATCAGCGGGTCGAATTTGCCCCCTGCGGCCGGCACTCTGGAACTCCGGCCCGGCCGGAGCATGCAGATCCGTTCCCATAACCGACGTCCGCGCCGATCAGCGGGTCGAATTTGCCCCCTGCGGCCGGCACTCTGGAACTCCGGCCCGGCCGGAGCATGCAGATCCGTTCCCATGGACGACTTCCAAGGTTGACTTTGCAGGCCGGTATCTTGGCTTCCCGGCTGCCTAGGCAGGCCATTCTGATACCGTTCGACTTCTCTCTGAGGCCCTGACCTCTGTTGGTCCGACAAAACGGATAATCTAGAAAGGCTCAGGAACCAAGGGTGCCGGAAAAATCGGTGGTGGACATGTATTTCCATTGAATAAATTGATGTTTACTAATTGGTTTTGAAATCACAGATGCAGCTAAGCACACAGAGGCCACTCTCTATTAGAAGTACAACATACTTGCATTTAATGGTCAGGGCATTGAGTATAAAATTCAGGAAGTTATATTCCACCAGGGGAGCGGGAGGGGGTTGGGTGAAACATTCTTTCAATCTCTTACCTTGCTGGAGGTGCAATTGTTTTCTGAGTCGTATCTCTGGTCGCTCTGCAGCCTAACATCATGGAGCTGGCGGCCTTGGTCAGGGCTGACTTTGAGCCCCACTGCAGGGCGTGGACTTGCCATTGGAGTCGATCCCTTGCCCGTGATCACTCCAACCGCGGCCTGTGGATTTTATCATCGAGAGCTCGCAGTCTCGGGTAGGGACCTTGGATGTGAAGAGCTCTAACGACGCAGAAGGTTCGACAAGCCCAAACCAAGGTTTCGATCGCTCGGCGAGGGGGAGCTCGACCGCCGGCTATGGGAGTCAAGATTGTCCCGTCAACGGAAGGTTCGAGGCCCACGACCGTGGGAGAACACAGAAGGGAAGAGATTGAACTTTTTTTTTTGCCTTCCATCACAGTGAGGAGTCACTGTGGTGGATGTTTATGTTAAAATGTATTTTGTGTGTTCTGTTGGTTTTTATTTGTATGATTGACTTGGCAAATGAAATAACTCGTATGTTGCAAAACATACTTGGCCAATAAAGTAGTACTGTATTGTATTATAGGGATGAGTAGGTTAACCTATGATGAGCGTTTGTCGGCAATGGACCTGTAGTCGCTGTAGTTTAGAAGAATGGGGGGGGGGGGGGGGGGGGGACCACATTGAAACATACAGAATTGTAAAAGGCTTGGATAGAGTGGATGTAGCAAGGATCTTTCCACTAGTGGGAGAGTCTAGAACTAGAGGATATAGCCTTAGGAATTAAAGGATGCTATTTTAGGAAGGGGGATGAGGAGAAATTTATGTAGGCAGAGGGTGGTGAATCTGTGGAATTCGTTGTCGCAGAAGGATGTAGAGGACGTCAGTGGATAATTTTTAAGGCAGAGATAGATAAATATTTGATTAGTACAGCTGTCAGAGGTTATGGGGAGAAGGCAGGAGAAAGGGGTTAGGAGGGAAAGATAGTTCAGCATGATTGAATGGAAGAGTAGACATGATGGGCTGAATGGCCTCATTCTACTGTCACATGATATTACTGCTGTATAAAACTTTAGTTAGGCTATAGTTGAAGATTTTGCAGAGTTCATAAGCTCATGTTAAAGGAGCAGAATTCGGGCCATTGGGCTCATCAAATCTACTCTGCCATTCAATCATGGCTGATCTATCTTTCCCACTCAGCCCTATTCTCCTGCATTCTCCCCATAGCCTCTAACAATGTACTAATCAAGAATCTATCAATCTCAGCCTTAAAAATATCCATTGACATGCCTCCACAGCCTACTGTGACAATGGGTTCTACAGATTCACTGCCCTCTGCTTAAGGAAATTCCCCCTCTTCACTCTTGTAAAGGTACGTCATGTTACTCTGAGGTTATGATTCAAGATTCAAGAGAGTTTATTGTCACGTGCCCCAGATAGGACAATAAAATTCTTGCTTTGCTTCAGCACAACAGGATATAGTAGGCATGAATACAGAACAGATCAGTGTGTCCATATACCATTATATAAATATATACTCACATGAATAAATAAACTAATAAAGTGCAAATAACAGATAATGGTCTATTAATGTTCAGAGTTTTGTTTCAGTTGAGTTTAATAGCCTGATGGCTGTGGGGAAGTAGCTATTCCTGAACCTGGACGTTGCAGTCTTCAGGCTCATGTATCGTCTACCTGAAGGTAGCAGGGAGATGAGTGTGTGGCCAGGATGGTGTGGGTCCTTGATGATGCTGCCAGCCTTTTTGAGGCAGCGACTACGATAGATTCCCTCGATGGTAGGGAGGTCAGAGCTGATGATGGACTGGGCAGTGTTTACTATTTTTTGTAGTCTTTTCCGCTCCTGGGCGCTCAAGTTGCCAAACCAAGCCACAATGCAACCAGCCAGCATTCTCTCTACTGTGCGTCTGTAGAAGTTAGAGAGAGTCCTCCTTGTCCTCTGGTCCTAGACTTTCCCACTGGTGGAAACATCCTCTACACATCCATGTTATCCAGGCCTTCCACTATTTGGTAAGTTTCAATGAGGTTCCCCCTCATCCTTCGAAACTCCAGCAAATACAGGCGCAGTGCCATCAAATGCTCATCATATGTTAACCCAATCATTCCTAGGAATTTTCTCGTCAACCTCTTCTGGACCCTCTCCAATGCCAGCACACCCTTCCTCAGATATGGGGCCCAAAACTGTTCACAATACTCCAAATGTGTTCTGACTTATAATGTCTCAGCATTACATCCCTGATCCCATACTGGCACATATCTGTGACCACGTCTTGTTGCCAATTCCTGTGTTACTCCCCCTGGGATCTGCTTCTTGGCTCCAGCCGCTTGATCCCACTGAATCCCATTAGTGCTGCTTCCACCAGGAATTCCATGGAGGTGATTGGTGAATCAAATCATTATGTACAATCAAGTACATAGAACACAGAACAGTACAGAACAGGAACGGGACCTTCGCCCCACAATGCATGCGACAAGTTAAACTAATGTAATCTGCCTGCACGTGATCCATATCCTTCTATTCCCTGCACTTCCATGTGCCTATCCAAAAGCTTCTTAATCACCATTATCATATCTGCCTCCACCACCATCACCCCTGGCAGTGCGGTCTAGCCCCCCCACCCCTCTCTGCGTAAAAAACGTAACCCGCACATCTCCATTAAATTTTACCCCTCTCACCATATAGCTATGCCCTCTTCTGTTGGACATTCCCACCCAGGGGAAAATGGTTGTGATTGTCTACCATATCTTTGCCTCTCACAATAGTATGTACATCTAATGTCTTCCCTCAACCTCCAACATTCTAGAGAAAAAATTCAAGTCTATCCAACCTTTCCCTGCAGCTGAAACCCTCGAATCTGGTAAACCTCCTCTCCAAAGCCTCCACGTCCTCAGTAGTTTCACAGTTACCAGAACTACATACATACAACATGGAACAGTAAAACACAGGAACAGGCTCTTCCATCCACTATGTCTGTGGCAAACATGACACTATATCCAATTTTTTCTGCATATCCTTTTTCTATAAGCCTATTCAATGCCACTATCATATCTACAGAGGATAGGTTTTTATATTACTGATACCTGCAGTGTAATTAGTCATAAATACGGATTGAAACTCAATGGAAAGACAGCTACAAACACTAAGGGGCAGTGTACATCTGTTAATTCATCTGGTGCTCAGCTTCATGACTAACCAAGTGCCTAGTCTTTCAGTTTTGATGGGTGGGATGTTACAGGAAAAAAAAACATCACATTCTTTTCATGTTCCACAATATTACCCAAACTTTTAATTTACTTACCCAATAGATGTAGAACATAGAACGGTGCAGCACAGTAACAGGCCCTTGGGTCCACGACGTCTGAGCCGAACATGATGTAGAGACCGGGCAGCACAGTGGTGCAGCGGTAGAGTTGCTGCATTAAGGGGCTGTCCCACTGCGGCGCCCTAATCTGCGAGTTTAGAAGAGTTAGCCCTCGACTCAAACTCGCAGCATGGTCGACACGTGGTCCTAGGAGGTCGTATGAGGTCACTGGAACTCTCCTTAAGCTCGAGGGAAGTTCCCGCATACTCGTGGCCTCAGGTAGGTCGCGGATTTTTTTTCAGCATGTTGAAAACTTTTTCCGCGAGTAAAAATTGGTCGGCATGGTTCTTTTTAATTCGTAGTGCCGTGGAGTGGGATCGCTATTTAGTTACAGGCAGTCCAGGGCAGCTGGAGGCAATCTCCTTCGCAGACCGGGAATTTTGATTGGCTCATTGGAGGTTTCAGGACCAAGAAAAACCAACCGGTAGGTAAAATGCCCGCTAAACTTTATTAAACATTGTCTGACTTCTTAAAAGTGTCTCCACTCCTTCTCCCCCCTTCTCCCCCCTTCTCCCCCCCCTTCTCCCCCCCTTCTCCCCCCTTCTCCCCCCCCCTTCTCCCCCCCTTCTCCCCCCCCTTCTCTCCCCTTCTCTCATCTTCTCTCCCCCTCTCATCCCTTCTCCCCCCCCCCCCCCCCCCCCCCCCCCCCCCCCCCCCCCCCCCCCCCCCCCCACCTCTGCGCTCTCTAAAGGACTTACCGTTACTCTGCAGCCGTCGTTTACCTTCCTCTTCATCATGGGTGTGAATTTCAGACAGCGATCCCCCGCTTTCCCTGGCCCCCGCCTTTACGGTGTGTGTGTGTGTGTGTGTGTGTGTGTGTGTGTGTGTGTGTGTGTTCGATCCAGCGTGTGGGTTCAACGCAGACGGGCGATCCAGCTCGAGGTTGTCCAGGCGTGTGCCCTCGAGCTTGAAGGTCGGAGACACTCTTCTTAACTCGTGGATTAGGTCGCCGCAGTGGGACAGCCCCTTTATAAAACAGTCTGATTTTCCATTCTTTCTTTTTTTATCTTGACATTTAATGGTTTTTTCTCTCTCTCTCTTTCTTACTTTCTATCTATATTAAAAAAAATAGCAGAATGAATCTTCAATTGATAATATTAATAATGTATGATTGATGCACATGAAATGTTTTCATTATAATCTGTATTTACTTCTAATAAAAATATATAATTTTTTTAGGGATGTTGGTGAGACCACCTTTAGAGCATTGTGTTCAGTTCTGGGCACCATGTTATAGGAAAGATGTTGTTAAGTTGGAAAGGGTGCAGAGAAGATTTACAAGAATGTTTTCAGGACTCAAGGGTCTGAGCTACAGGGAGAGTTTGAGTAGGCTGGGTCTCTGTTCCTTGGTGCGCAGAAGGATGAGGGGTGATCTTGTAGAGGTGTATAACATCATGAGAGGAATAGATTGGGTTTCCGCGCAGAGTCTCTTGTCCAGACAGGGGGACTCGAGAAGCAGAGGGCATGTTTAAGATGAAGGGGGAACAATTTAATAGGAATCTGAGGCGTAACTTTCTCACGCAAAGAGTGGTTGGTGTCCGGAATGAACTGCCGTGGTAGGTAGTTGAGGCAGGAACTATCGCAACATTTAAGAAGCACTTAGACTGGTAGAAGGCATTTTATCGGGATGCATCGCAGCATGGTTTGGGAACAGTTCCATCCAAGACCGCAAGAAATTGTAGCAAATTATGGACACAGCCCAGACCATCACACAAACCAACCTCCCTTCTATTGACTCCATTTATACCTCACGCTGCCTCAGCAAGGCCAGCAGCATAATCAAGGGCAAGTCACACCCTGGCTGCTCCCACTTCTCCTCTCTCCCATCAGACAAAAGGTATAGAAGTGTGAAAACACACACCTGCAGATTTGTGGACAGTTTTTTCCCACCTGTTATCAGGCAACTGAAGCATCCTACCACAACCAGAGAGTGGTCCTGAACTACTGTCTACCCATCTGATGACCCTCGGTCTAGCCTTGAGCGCAACAAAAAGCTATTCAATGTACCTCGGTACACGTGAATCTAAACTAAACTGAACTGAGCATGGAGAGGGCAGGGTTAGAGGGATATGACCCATAAGCAGGCAAGTGGGACAAGTGTAGATGGGACATGTTGTTCGGTGTGGGCAAGTTGGGCTGAGGGGCTTGTTTCCACGCTGTATGACTCTGACTCTAAGATACCGAAGCTTGAAAGCGCGCACCACCAGACTCAGGAGCTGTTTCTGCCCCTCTGTTTACAGGCTCTTGAACGGTCCCTCCTTATACCAGAGTGTGTCCGATTCAACTACCACACTGCGGACATTAAACTTTGCCTCTGGAACTGATGCTCTACAATGGTGAGAACTATATTCTACACTCTATCTTCCCCTTTGCTCTACATATTGTACCTGCGTTTGGCTTTGTTGTAAAATGTGTGGTATACATTGTGAGAATTCTAGTTTACTGGTATGCCCACCAGACTATGCAAATAAAATGGGGCAATAGGGTCTCAGCCCCATTTGGGGTTAGCAATGGTGTTAGACAAGGGGGGGGGGGGGGGTTGTCCCCAGTCCTTTTTAATCTTTATATTGATGATCTGTCTAAACAATTGAACGCCTTTAATCCAGGGTGCAGGATTGATAATATTTTAGTGAACCATATTAAGTATGCAGATGATGTGGTCTTTAGTCCATCTAGCGCTGGTCTACAGCAGCTCCTTACTATATGTTCTGTGTATGGTGTAGAACATGATATTAAATGTAATGCTGGTAAGAATGTTGTTATGATCTATAGCACCAAAGAGGATAAATGTCCAAAATTTACTGATTTTAAATTGTCTGACAATAATCTTAGTGTCTGTAATAAGGTAAAACATCTAGGGCATATTATTACAGAACAAATGACAGATGATGAGGATATTTATAGGCAATGACGCATGCTGTATGTACAGGCAAATATTCTCTTGCGTAAATTTGGTGCTTGTACAGATGTGGTGAAGATGTCGCTGTTTAGAGCATATTGCACACCACTCTATACTGCGCACCTGTGGTCGAACGATGGAAAGACTACTTTGCAGAGACTATAGGTGTCATATAATGATGCCATGAGAACACTGCTAAGGAAACCTAGATGGTGTAGTGCCAGTAATATGTTTGTGGCTGCAGGAGCCAGTACTTTAGAAGCTATCCTAAGAAATCATATGTATAAATTAATCTGCAGGATAAATGACTCTAAAAATGTAATTATCGTGGCCTTGTCAAACATAAGGTTTAGCACAACACGCTACGAACCCCAGTTGTGGAGACACTGGTATGGTTGTCTCGTTGTAGGACATTGATCATTCTTTTTATTCTGGATTTTAATTCATGTATTGTGTTTTTTAATTATATAATTTATGATGCTTTTATAAGTGATATACTAAGATTTTATATGTACTTTATGATGTTTTTAATATGCAATGTATTTTTATGAGATCTCCATCATAGAAACAAGCTATCACACTCAGGGAGTCCATACCCACCTCTCTTCATCTAACCCTATCAATGTAGGATTCAGGGGGTGGATGAAGATGTACCAGTGAGTGGGGTTTGGTGTACATTATTAGGGCAGGGGTTTTCATTGCGAACTTGCCCTCTGAGCCTGCAGGGCAATGGCGTGGATCATCTAGAAACAAGGAACTAAAGATGGTGGTGCAAACTCCACACAGACAGCACCTGAGGTCAGGATCGAACCTTAGTCTCCAGTGCTGTGTGGCAGAGGCTCTACCCGCTGCACCACAGTGCTGCCCTGTTCTCGGAGGCTGTCTACTAAGCATCACACCCGTGTTTCCTTATTATTGTGGTGATCTGCATACTTGGCATAGTAACTTGCGGCAAGAGGCCAGATAATCCACGCCTTCATCAGCCTGAAGAAGCGTCTTGGCCCGGAACATCGCCTATTCCTTCGCTCCATAGATGCTACCTTCGATTTTTCCAGCACCTGCAGTTCTTACTTAAACACCAGGTTACTCCAGCACTTTGTATCTTTTTTTGTAAACTAGCATCTGCGGATCCCTGGGTTTACATTGGCTGCTGCCTGTTTTGCGGATAATATGAACCTCTCTCCACCCCCCTCCCCCCCCCCATTGTATCATGACTTTGTTGCAACTCCAGTTTCATAAGTTTGAACAGCAGCACCAGCTGCCGATAGGACTTTCAATAGTCCTTTCAAAGGCAATATCTCCAAGTTTGCGGATGACACTAAGCTGGGGGGCAGTGTTAGCTGTGAGGAGGATGCTAGGAGACTGCAAGGTGACTTGGATAGGCTGGGTGAGTGGGCAAATGTTTGGCAGATGCAGTATAATGTGGATAAATGTGAGGTTATCCACTTTGGTGGCAAAAACAGGAGAGCAGACTATTATTTAAATGGTGGCCGATTAGGAAAAGGGGAGATGCAGCGAGACCTGGGTGTCATGGTACACCAGTCTTTGAAAGTAGGCATGCAGGTGCAGCAGGCAGCGAAAAAAGCGAATGGTATGTTAGCTTTCATAGCAAAAGGATTTGAGTACAGGAGCAGGGAGGTTCTACTTCAGTTGTACAGGGTCTTGGTGAGACCACACCTGGAGTATTGCGTACAGTTTTGGTCTCCAAATCTGAGGAAGGACATTATTGCCATAGAGGGAGTGCAGAGAAGGTTCACCAGACTGATTCCTGGGATGTCAGGACTGTCTTATGAAGAAATACTGGATAGACTCGGTTTATACTCTCTGGAATTTAGGAGATTGAGAGGGGATCTTATAGAAACTTACAAAATTCTTAAGGGGTTGGACAGGCTAGATGCAGGAAGATTGTTCCCGATGTTGGGGAAGTCCAGGACAAGGGTCACAGCTTAAGGAATAAGGGGGAAATCCTTTAAGACCGAGATGAGAAAGACTTTTTTCACACAGAGAGTGGTGAGTCTCTGGAACTCTCTGCCACAGAGGGTAGTTGAGGCCAGTTCATTGGCTATATTTAAGAGTGAGTTGGATGTGGCCCTTGTGGCTAAGGGGATCAGAGGGTATGGAGAGAAGGCAGGTACGGGATACTGAGTTGGATGATCAGCCATGATCATATTGAATGGCGGTGCAGGCTCGAAGGGCTGAATGGCCTACTCCTGCACCTAATTTCTATGTTTCTATGTTTATATGATCTCATAGAGACTTACAAAATTCTTAAGGGGTTGGACAGGCTAGATGCAGGAAGATTGTTCCCGATGTTGGGGAAGTCCAGGACAAGGGGTCAAAGTTTAAGGATAAGGGGGAAGTCTTTTAGGACCGAGATGAGAAAATCATATTTCACACAGAGAGTGGTGAATCTGTGGATTTCTCTGCCACAGAAGGTAGTTGAGGCCAGTTTGTTGGCCATATTTAAAAGTACTTGGATGTGGCCCTTGTGGCTGAAGGGATCAGGCGGTATGGAGAGAAGGCAGGTACAGGATATTGAGTTGGCTGATCAGCCATGATCATATTGAATGGGTGGTGCAGGCTCGAAGGGCCGAATGGCCTGCTCCTGCACCTAATTTCTATGTTTCTATGTTTCTATAATACTAAAACTCTTTGTCGTGTGTGTGTGTGTGTGTGTGTGTGTGTGTGTGTGTGTGTGTGTGTGTGTGTGTGTGTGTGTGTGTGTGTGTGTGTGTGGTTCATTCCTATTTTCTTGGAAACGCTAGGCCGCAGCCTTCCCAGTTTCACACAATCTACTCACAGGCGATAAACATGTCCCCGTCACATACCCACCTGTATTTTTGAAGTTTTTAATCGTTTAATGTTTTAAAAACAGCCCGAAAACGCACCCTTTTCGGAAAAAAAACCACGAGTGACATCACAATGCACTCGCAAGGCAGGATGGCGCACTCCAGTGCACGCGGCGACGGCGGCAGCCGATGCCCAGTGGCGAGGGGGGGCCGTGGACCCTGGCTGGAGCCGAGCCTGGTGCTGGAGCTGGAGTGAGGGCCGAGCCCGGGGCTTGGAATGGGACCGTGACTGGGGCCGAGAAAGAACCGGCCGCTGGAACTAAGGACGAGTCTGGGTCCCTGGTCAGGGACGAGCCCGGAGATGAAGTCGGGGCCTGGACTGTTGCCCAGGTGGCGGCCGGGCTGACGGCTGGAGGCTACAGCCAGGGCCAGGCCCGTGTACAAGAACCAGGCCAAATTCCAGGCCCTAGTGCTGCTCCACGACCTGGGCAGATCCTGGGGCAGGGAATGGGAGTGAGGGGAGGAGGATGATGGAAACGAGGAAGAGGGAGATGGGATGGGGAGTGGTGTGGTAGAGGGAGATAGGGGGGGGGGGGGGGGTGGAGGAGGGAAATGGGGAGGGGTGGAGGAGGGAGATGGCCCCTATCTATCTACCCTCACTCCCACCCTCTCTACCCCCTCCCTCTCTACCCCCTCCCTCTCTACCCCCCTCCTTCTCCCTCCCTTGCCCTCTCTCTCTCTACCCTCCCTGCCCCCCTTCCCCCCCCCCCCCCACACTCTACCTCCTCCCTCTCCCTCTACTCCTCTCCCTCTCTCTTAGAGTAACTCTCTCTGGAATACATCCAGTGAATTGACCTCCAATACCTACTGTGGCAGAGAATTCCACAGATTCACAACTCTCTGGGTGAAAAAGTTTTTTTCTTATCTTAGCTCTAATTGGCCTCCCCTTTATTCTTAAACTGGGACCCCTGGTTCTGAACTCCCCCAATTTCAGGAAAGTTGCCCGCTACAAGTAATATAGGCAATCCTGCTTAATACCATTGCACCATATCAAATTTAGACCCGAACTGCAGACCTGAATGGTTCATCTTCGCCTCCCCACTACGTGCCCGTCGGACAATGGGACCACAAACCCACCCGAAGGCTCATCGGACGACGGGGCCTGTTCGAAGGCCCGGTGGACGGCATAACTGGGAGAGAGCTGGAGACGTCGGACGTGAGGAGCAAGGGCTGGCAGGAGGGTGACCCTGGGTAATGCCTCCAGTGTCTTTAAGGTTGGCTGCAGGAGAGCCCTTGAGGCGAGGATGGTCAGGCGAGGAGAGGAGAGGGACGTCAGTTCGCTGGAACTGCTCAGTACTTTAATTAGTTTCGAGATACAGCACAGAAACAGGCCCTTCGGCACACCGAGTCCGCACCGACCAATGACCCCCCCGCATATTAACACTGCCCTACGCTCGGGACAATTTACATTTACACCAAGCACAATTAACCTACAAACCTGTACATCTATGGAGTTTGGAGGAAACCGAAGATCTCGGAGAAAACCCACACAGTCACAGGGAGAACAAACAAAACTCGTACAGACAGCACCCCGTGGTCAGGATTGAACCTGGGTCTCCGGCGCTGCAAGCGCTGTAAGGCAGCAACTCTACTGCTGCGCCATCAAGCCGCCCTAATTATATTATTAACTCTATTCAGACTGTACCATTAAATGTTTTACATTCATTGCTTGAAATTTAATTTTGTGAAATATGAACACAAAATATGAACACAGACATCAGGGAAGTACTAGAGGTGCTGGCATTGTCATGTGACAGCCATTACGTGCATTCAAAAATAATCTTCAAACAAGAGCAGGGTGTTTTTATTTTGTTTATTTAACGTTAATAGTTATTCCAAGTGTTGCATTATTTCACATTCATTTACAGTGCCCACCATGACATTTGGACTGAGTCTGATCATTTATTAATTTGCCTCTGTACTCCACAATTTCAGATTTGTCCTAGAAAAAATCACATGTGGTTAAAGGTGCACATTGTCAGATTTTAATAAAATCAATTTTTTATACATTTTGGTTTCACCATGTAGAAATTACAATCACCCAATCTGAACCCAATTGAGAATGCCTTTTATATGCTGAAGAGAAAACTGAAGGGGACTAGCCCCCAAAACAAGCATAGGCTAAAGATGGCTGCAATACAGGCCTGGCAGAGCATCACCAGAGAAGACACCCAGCAACTGGTGATGTCCATGAATCGCAGATTTCAAGCAGCCATTGCATGCAAAGGATATGGAACAAAATACTTTCATTTCCATGACATTGCTGTTGCTTTCAGTGACAACCCAAACATTATGGTGCCCTGAAATCAGGGGGACTATGTATAAACACTGCTGTAAGTTCTACATGGTGAAACCAAAATGTATAAAAATGGACTTTATTAAAATCTGCCAATGTGTACTTAAACCACATAATTTATTCTATTACAAATCTCAATTTGTGGAAAGTACAGAGGCAAATAATTAATTAAAGGGTCTTGTCCGGTCCCAAACATTATGAAGCACTGAACCAAACACATGTCTGAAAACTTTTACAGGTTATAATTTCTATCTATCAGATCAGCATTAAAAAGTAATAGTAATTAAACATTTATCGGCTTGAGCTTAAGGTATTGAGCTTGGGTTTGTGCTGCATTTCACGTTTCCTCGGAGATGTGCGTTAATCTGAGGAGAAAGATGCTCCTGGAGTTGACACGCAGGATCCAATGTGCAGCTCTCTGCAATGAATGAACAGCACAAGTGACGTTTATTATCGACATACATTCATCACATTCCACCCCATCTCCAACAACAGCGTTACCAATCGTAACATTTAAGAAACAATTAGCCGGGTACATGTTTGGGACACTGTTTAGGTTATGGGCCAGAGTACATACTAGTGTAGATGGGACATGTTGGCCGGTGTCGGGCAAGTTTGTGCGAAAGACCTGTTTTCCATGCTGTATGACTTTATGACTAAAGTTATTTGAAACATTTAAAGCATAACATTGCCAACTCATGAGACATCGAGAAGAATTAATATCCATTTGAGCAATGGTGAATAATCCAATCCGTGAAATGGACCAGGTAAAGCTGGAAGTACTCAGCAGGTTTGGGCAGCATCCGTGGAGAGGGAAACCGTTAATTTTTTCATTTCCATCACTTTTAGAGGTTAGAGAAGTAAAGCAAGTTGAGCATCGCTCTGAGTCAGCACCGACGCAATGACCTTATTCTTTTAGGATGGTACAGTGGCGCAGCGGTAGAGTTGCTGCCTTACAGCGCTAGATCCGGGAGGATCTCGATCCTGACTACGGGGCACAGGTTTAAGGTGAGAGGGAAAGCTTTTAAAAGAGACTGGGGAAAAAAACAATAAAAAAAAAAAAAAAAAAAAAAAAGGACAACATTTTAACAGAGGACATGATACATGTATGGAACAAGAGTAGTTGAGGCAGATGAATTAAGACAATTGGAAACAAATCCATTGAGAGTAGTCTCTCAAAATTCAGGAACAGTTTTTTCTTCCAATTGTAATCAGGCAACTGAATGATCCCAAACCACAACCAGAGAGCAGGCTGAACTACTATCTGAACCCTCTTTGGTGACCTTGGACTATCCTTGATCGGACATTGCCGGTTTACCTTGTTCTAAACATATTCCCCTATCTGTATCTACTGTTAAATACACGGTAAATGGCTCGATTGTAATCAGGTATTGTCCTTTCTGCTGACTAGGACACCACAAAAATTAGGGGAGATAAAAGCTTTTTCATCACTGTACCTCGGTACATGTGGCAATAAATTAAACTCAAACTAAATGATTGGCTAAAACGGGGCGCTCGTTTTTTCTGCTTCTGTTCCAGATTTCTAGCATCAACAGTTTTCTGTGATTATTAAAACGCTGCAGTTTTGAAATTCCCATTAACAGAGAGAGTGGGACCCAATCCCCAATCCCTCTGCTAGTTTTCTCCATCTCCCAAAAAAAAAAGAGCCCATGGTTTTGGGAAGTGGAGGAACTAAACTCGACTGAATGGTGAAAAGCGTGGGGGTTAAAGTGGCAGCATCTCACCAGCATGTGCAGCAGGTTCCCACCGTCGGCGGAGCATTTTCCCGTCGTTCGTGCCGCATATTCTGCCGGCAGTTCTGTTCGCAGGAGAGGCAGGTAGGCTTCCTTTGGCACCTCAAAGTCCTCCGACGTTCCGAAGAAGCAGCCGATCTCCTCCCCGCAGCAGAGATCTTGGCCCCGAAGCACTGGCCTCTGTTTTGCCGGGACCACAAGGCAGCACTGGGCAAGAGCAACAGAATGGATTACATCAGTAAACCAGTCTCTGACAGAGATTAAACCAGTATCAAACAAACCCCCAATGGCAACACCAAACTTGTTATGGAAAAGCGAGGCACTGCAGAATCGAAGGCAGGTGGGACGAATGTAGCTGGGACATGTTAGCTGGTGTGGGCACGTTTTGTGCCGAGTGGGCTTGTTTCCACACTGTATCACTCCATGACATCTATGACTCTGGTGGAAGATTGCAACCTTCACGTGGGTCCGCCCTGTTCCGACTAATGCAATCAACTCGACTTGCACAAATGGAAGATCAAATAGAACAAGTTGTCCAACAACTTTAGGCTGTGCACGCCACACGAAAAAGAAGAAGGAAGAAGGCTCTATGACTACAAAAAAAAGACACAAGTGTTGGAGTAACTCATCGGGTCAGGCAGACTCATCGTAAACATAGAGTCATACAGCAGGAAACAGGCCCTTCGGCCCAACTTGCCCATGTTTTTGCGATGTTATTGAAGGGCTTCCCCTGTTGATCAATCACACCATCATTAGTGCAATTTAGAATCTTTACAATTAGTATATTCGTTTGGAGGGCGACATGTCTGTACATTTTCATTATAAATCTCAGCTACCAATCCCCATGCCCAGCTGCACACAAACTGCCTCTCTCTGTGGTGGAATTATAATACTTTTGAGAAAATATTATTGGGCCCTGAATACTTTGTCTTTCCCTGAATTAATTTTGTCCCACATTGAAAGACCTCCAATCTGATAACTTGAGATGTTCCACTCTATTGAAATACAAAAATAAGTCCTCAATATTTGCTTTTGTGGGTTAAACTCCCAGTTTCCAGTTGTTGCCCATTCACACTGTCAGTTCCAGTAACAAACCTCTTTGCTGGACGATGCCCAAGATGTGGCTGCTTGTCTTTGGGATGAATTGTATCAGTGTTGGACAGAGAAGCAATTTGCAAATATAACTTATCTCAATCCCAATCCCTTTGCAACCTGTCTGACTGCAGGCTTCTCCTCTGCCGTAGTGAATCCCAACACCCCCCCCCCCCCTAACCCCCCCCCCCCCCCCCCCCCCCCCCGGAGCCAAAACTACAGGCAAATGGGACTAGATTACTTCAGAGATACAGCACAGAAACAGGCCCTTCAAGCCCACCGACTCCGCACCGAGCAGAGATCTCTAAATGCTAACACTATCCTACACACACTGGGACAATTTACAATTTAAACCAAGCCAATTAACCTACAAACCTATACATCTTTGGAGTGTTGGAGGAAAACCGGAGATCCGGAGAAAACCCACCCAGGACATGGGGAGAACGTGCTGACAAGCACCCAGGAGTCAGGATCGAACCCATATATCACCATATAACCATATAACAATTACTGCACGGAAACAGAAAGGCCCTCCCTCTCGGCCCTTCCAGTCCGTGCCGACCATTTGTGGTTTCCCCCTAGTCCCATCTACCTGCACTCAGACCATAACCCCTCCATTCCCTTCACGTCCATATACCTATCCACCTTTACTCTTAAATGTTAAAATCGAATCCTGCCTCCACACCTCTGCTGGAAAGCTCATTCCACACAGCCACCACCCTCTGAGTAAAGAAGTTCCCCCCCTCACGTTAACCTGAAACCTCTGTCCCTTAAAATTCCCTCATGTCATGCCCTCTTTTTTGAATCTTCCCTACCCTCAATGGGAAAACGTAATCCACGTCAACTCTGTCTATCCCGTTCTTCATTTTAAAGACCTCAATCAAGTCCCCCCTTAACCTTTCTGCGCTCCAAAGAATAAAGACCTAACTTGTTCAAAATTCAACGCTTTCTCTGTAACATAGTTGCTGGAACCCTAGGCAACATTCTAGTAAAATCTCCTCTGTACTCTCTCTATTTTGTTGACATCCTTCCCTGGATAACTAGGACCGGGACCAAAATTGTACACCATACTCCAGAATTGGTCTTACCAATGCCTTGTACAATTTTAACATTACTTCCCTACTCCTAATATTCAAATGCTCATGATTTATAAAGGCCAGCACACCAAAGGCTTTCTTTACCAGGTCTCTCTCTGGTGCTGTAAGGCAGCAACTGATCCTGACATTAAAACCATTATGATTAGTTCATGTATTGGGCTGTAGGGCCTGTTTCCATGCTGTGCGTGACTCGAAAACAACCAAGTACACATTATCCTACACAGTAGCTCCACTGAGAACTGATCTCTGATTTCCTGAGGGGCAATATTCCCTGAATGTGAGTGTTTCAGGACACATTTTTGTCAAAGATTAGTGAATACTATCTCTCTGGATGACACACTAAAGACCACAGTTTATGAAACAGAGGGTTTGCTTTTCAAACAGTCTGTACAGGACGGGTTCACCACTCTCTTACACCACAGCTCAAGTCCTTGTTGGGAAGCCAACCTTGGTTAAGGGACCATGACAATGCATGTTCAAGAGTCTGTGGGAAGAACCCTGGGCTCACGTTCAGTACGGATCAGTCGTGAAATTCCTTATGGTTCTCAAAAATAATTCATGATGAGCTATTGTACTGGCAACGAATTGCGTGAAAAAGGAAAAACAAAGGAGAGACACAACTACTAACCGAATATGACACGCTTCTCTTACCTGTATGATGCCCATGTCCGCATGATGGATCGTTTGCTCCTTGAGGAAAGTTAAAAACTTGACTGATGTAACAAGCCGAAGAGGAAGGGAGACGAGGAAGAGGAGAACGACAGGGACGGCAATGCGGAGTGCATTGATGGTTCTCATGGTGTTGTCTGACAACAGGAAACATTCCAAAACGTGCATGTGCCCAAACTTCTCCAATCCACTCCCTTTTTATACCCTTATCAAAATGCATAGTCCCTCACAACCGTGCACTGGGTTTGTTGCTTTATGTTAATAATTTTGATCTTGTGGCCTGATTTATAACACATACAATGCAAAACTCACCAATTCACCTGAGGTCAATTCCATGACCTCGATTTTTTTAATTTTAATAAATGCTTAATGTTTTAATGCTTAAAAGTGCAGGCGATTCCAAAACTGATTATCATTTTACCAAATTAACAAAACTACTAATGTATTATAATTGCATATAGATCAGCACTATCCAAGGTATGGAGTGAAAATTAACAGTCCAAATTAGTGTGTGTGATTTAGGGAAATGGTTGGAGTCAGATGTGTCTGGGAATTGATGAGGTCACAAATTGGACTGAGCTTTCCACCAGAAAAAACAATGAATGAGTTTGAGCAGATCAGAATGTGTCATCAATGGGAATCGGATCACAGATAAAAAAGACAAGAGCGAATGGTAGGTTGATTGCGAATGGACCTACAACAGCCTATTGGCTACAAATAACTACTGGATATATAGATAGATCTTTGCTATTTTCAAGTTCACACCCACCAAGTGTTTATAAGCATCCAAGGGCTGTGTTTATAGGAAAAAAGATGGTGTCTAGATGGGAAAGGGTACGGAGAAAGATTTACAAAGTGTTGCCAGGACTTTTTTTTCTAAGGGCTCTGAGCTGATAGGGAGCGGTTGTGCAGACTATGGATTATTCCTTGGAGTGCGAAGGAGAAATCGAGGGGGTGATCTAATGAAGTGTACCTCTTTTCTCCCGTGTGCAAAAATCATGAGAGAATTTGATCAGGTAACGCACAGAGCTCTTGCACAGATGAGAACCAGTGGACATACTGTAGGTTTCTTAAGGTGAGTGGGGAAAGATTTATAGGAAACTGTGGGTTCATTTTTTTATCACATATTGGGTGATGGGAGTGCTTTTGGAACGAGTCGCCCAGAGGAGGTTCAAGTTGAGGCGATAGGCAGGGACTATCGCAAACATTTAAGAAATAATAGAATTAAGTTATTCCAGCTTCATCAAAGGAGGGGGCTGGTCCCCCGAGGCAAATTTTTCCACCTCTCCACCAATTTCAATATTGCTGGCCAGTGGCCGTGTCTCTGGAGCGCTAGTATGTGTGTGTGGGTCAAGGGGACTGGTTTCCAGAGGCGATTAGTTGCAGGGACAATATGTGGGCGGAATGGTTCCTTGGGCTGCGTGAGCCTCAGTTTCATCTCTGGCCAGCAGCATTTTAGATCCACAATTAGAGACACTTTTTGCAAGCATTCTTAGAACAATAGAGACACTTTTTGCATGATTTTTTGAGAACCAATAAAAAGACACCTTTTTGCTTAGCATCAATTGTAGTACCTTAATAGAGACACTTTATTGCAAGCATTTTAGAACCAATAGAGGACACTTTTTTTCAAGTATTTTAGAAAACCAATCACTTTTTGCAAGCATTGTTGGGAACCCAATTTAGACTCTTTCAAGCAAGCATCATTTTTTTTAAAAACCAATGATATCACTCTTTCACAGGCAAGCATTTTTTTAGAACCAAGAGAGACTACCTTTTCGGCATGCATTTTTGAACAATAGGAGAGACATTTTGCAACGCCATTTTAGTGCCATTTTAGGTGAGCAGTTTTTTTGCAAGCAACTTTGGTCTGAACCAATAGAGACACCTTTTGCAAGACAATTTAGATACCAATGGGTACACTTTTTTTTTACAAGCAATTTTGCTAGACCAATAGTGACACATTTTGCTAGCCCATTCGTTTTTGAACCAAACAGACACTTTTTTGCAAGCATTGTAGAAGCAATTACCTTTTTGGCAAGGCCCATTTTAGAACCAATAGAGACCACTTTTTGCAAACAATTTTAGAACCAATATAGAACATGTTTTGCGAAGCAGAATTGTAGAACCAATTGAGACACTTTTTGCCAAAACATTTCTTGAACCAAATAGAGGGACTTTCTGAAACCATTTTTGAAACCAATGGACTGCACTTTCTTGCAACCATTTTAGAACCCAATTAGATGGACACTTTTTTTTTTTTTTGCAAGCATTTTTCTTTTGAACAAATTAGAGTGAAGCATTTTGCAACATTTTAGAACCAAACTGACATTTTTTGCAACTCTTATAGGACCAATAGGCACTTTTTGCAACCTACGTTAGAACCAAGACACTTTTTTGCAACCCATTTTTTTTTAGAAATAGGCACACTTTTTGCAAGCATTTTTAGCAACCAAATGGACGATAGTTATGCCACCCGAAGCCAATTTTGTTCGGAAACCAAATAGTTAGATTATTTTGGCAAGCATTTTTGTTCTAGAACCAATAGAGACCTTTTCACAATAAATTAGAAACAATTTAGAGACACTTTTCTGCAACTTTTTACACGAATAGAGACACTTTTTGCAAGCATTTTAGAACCAAATGAGACACTTTTTTGCATGCATTTTTAGAACCAATAGAGACACTTTTTGCAAGCATATTTATAGAACCAAAAGAGACACTTTTTGCAAAGCATTTTTTTAGAACCAATAGAGACACTTTCTTGCAACCATTTCTACAACCAGGTGTTTTAGGACACTTATTTACAAGCATTTTACAACCAATAGTGACACTTTCTGCAACCATTTTACAACAATAGACACTGTTAATGAAACCATTTTTAGGATTCCAGATTTTTGAAGACACTTTTTGCAAGCACAATTTTTTTGAATCCAATAGACTCTTTTTGCAAAGCATTGTTATAGAACATCTTCGTGACCATTTAGGGACACTTTTTGCAAGCATTTTTAGACACCCATTAGACCCTTATTTGTCAAACCATTTTTTTAGACCAAAAAATTACAACTTTTTGCAACCCATTTTTTCTTTTTTAAAACCAATAGACATTTTTTGCAACCTTTTCGAACCACATTAAGGGCAATCTCCACAGTTGCGTGTAGACATGTGATTTCAATGCTATTCAGAGCTCAGAGAGACTTGGAGTGAGGCACACCACTGGCTTCCTCCATTCTTGCCAGACTGAGTGATGCCACACCAATTTCCTGATTTTATAGTCCCTTCCCTCCCCTCCAGCAGGGGCAGCAGAGGCAATGGTGAATTTGTTTTAAGAACAGTAATATTTCTGATTTTTAAATCGATGTGAAAAATCTTCTGGTCCAGGAAGGCGGAGGAGGGATCTGAGCTGAGGTGGCCAAAAATGACGGCCGTAGGTTCTGGTGGGCATTCTCTCGGAAAAATCACAGCACAGCGAGCCAAACACAAGCAGGGTCAACGATCAGAGGACTTCTTTAGTAATATATGATTTAGACAGGCACATGGATAGCACGTTATCTGTGTGAGGTTATCCAACTTTTGGTGTCGGCTAATAAACAGGAAGGCAGGTTATTATCTAACATGGTGTCAAGTTGGGGGGGAGAAAAGGGGGAAGGTACAACGGATCAGGGGGTTCTCATTCATTTCCCAAAGGGTCACTGAAAGGATTGCATGCAGGCTACAGAGGCAGTGAAACAAAAGCGAATGGCATTTGTTGGCACTTCAATAACCAAGAGGAAGATTATTATAGAAGGAAAAAGGACCTCCTGCAGTTGTGCAGGGCCTACTCCTGCATCTATTGTATATTGTCAATTGTCTATTGTGACAGGGAAAGTAGGAATGGAATGACGTGGTTTTTGTGAGGATTAAATGCTCGTGGCTGAGGGACTGGTACAATGGGCAGGGAATTCAAGGTTTCTTGATCAATGGAGACCTCTTTTGGGGAAGGGCATGATTCTGTGTGTACCACAACGGCGGGTTGCACGCTTTGAACCCGGAGGGCGGGACCAAATTATCCTGGCAGTGCAGATTTGGCATAAGGCTACTGTGGGGGACTGTCTCTTTACTATAGACAAGGCTGGGGTGGTCATGTAGGGGTGGATAATGGTAGGAGGGTCTAGGGAACTTGGGTAGAGGAGGGCTAGGGGACAGGATTGTGGGGCGAAGAGGCAGAGAAGGCGAAGCAATCGGACCCAAAATTGTAGACGGAGAATGAGGGAAAATAGATTAATAGAACAGAGAATTAGAGGGGTGGTGGGGTTTCTAAATGTGTATTTTTTAATGCTAGGAGCATTGTATGGAAAGGTGGATGAACTTGATTGACACCTGGAAAATTATGATGTTGTGGCATCCGTGAACCATGGTTGTGAAATTGGACGGGCTGTGATGTGGAAAACTTAAATTTTTACAGGATTCCGTTGCTTTCAAGGTTTGTTGTGAATAGAATTGGAGGGACCAGACGTGGAGGTGTTGCATTGCTTGTCAGAGAATGGATATTACAGCATGTGCTTCATGCTTTGGCAAGATAGAGTTGGAGGGCGTCCGTCTAGGGAAGGCTATTTGGGTGAGGGAACTGAGCAAGTATGGGAACCGGTGTTAGCAACACTTTTAGGCGGTGTATTATAGTCTGCCAAATAGGGAGGCAGTATAGAGAATTGGAAGAACAACAAATATGCAAGGAGATAGCAGGATATTAGTAGTGAAGCACAAGGTTTTACCGTGAATTGTGGGACAGATTTCTATTTTACAAAAAATTAGACTGGGATAAAAAAATTCTGTAGGGATGGGCTGGATAGTTCTTGAGATTTTGTAATATGTGTGCAGGATGTTTTTTGCAGCAGTACATAGAGGTATCGACCAGAGAAGGGGCAGTTGCTGGACATCTGTTAGGAATATGAGGGTAGGTCATTGTTATTGACGGAGGTTTGCGTTGGTTGCTAGGAGCCATCTTCGGTGACCAGTGATCACAATACCATTAGTTTCAATATAAATTATGGAGTGAGGTCTCAGAACTGGGACCTGGCCGTTTTGTATGTCCGGAGGAGATTTTGATTGGCAGAAAGGCTATCTTTGTGAGGGAATGTGGTAAGGATTTAAAAGGAGTGAATTAGGACACTTTGTTTTATGAGAAGGATGTAGTAAGAGGAAATGGAGGACATTTTTCTAAAGGGAAAATTGTAAGGTAAAGTAATCTTTTTTGTTCCATGTTAGGAATACTATCTCCTCTATGAAAGGAAATAGTAAAAATTGGAAAGAGCCATGGTTTCAAGGGAAATTGGACCACTTGTTTCGAGAAAAAAGAGGATATTACAATTAATTACAGGAGGCATGAGTAATGAGGTGCTAGATGGAGTATAAAAATTGTAAAAAGAAATCATTAGAGGAAAGAAATTAGGAAGGCCGTAAAAGAAGATATGAGGTTGCTTTGGCAAGAAGGTGAAAGTTAAATCAAAGGGGTTTTTTTTTTTTTTGTTCTACAGCTATATTAATAGCAAAAGGGGATAAAGACGGGATAAAAATGGACCATTAGCAGAGGCCAGAATGGAACAGCTATGTTTTGCAGAGCCAAAAGAGATGGGGGGGAGATATTGAATCAATTTCTTTTCTTTTCGGTATTCACAATGGAGGAGTAGAAGGATATTGAACTCCGTGAGGTTTAGGGAAAAAGTAGAGTAGCTATGGGAAAAAACTTCTGAGATTTCAAAGCAGGAGGAAGTACTGGCACTTGTTGAAAAATAAAAAAAAAAATAAATATATATAAAAGTGGGAAATGGTCTCCAGGTCCTGACAGGATATTTCCCCTAGGACCATTGAGGGAAGTTAGTGAGAAAAATAGCAGGAGGAGCTATGACAGAAATATTTCAAATGTCATTGAAAGGGATAGTGCCGGAGAGCATTGGCGTCGGTGCCTGTTGTTCCAATGGTTTAAAAACGGTTTCAAAGAATAAACCCTATGCAATATAGACGTGTTAGTTTGACGTTCAGTTTAGGGGGGACAAATTTAATGGAAAGGTTGAGAGGTAATTATACATAAAGCATTTGGATTAAACAGGGTTTGATCAGGAACAGTCAACATGGAATTTGTGCCTGGAAGGTCCTGTTTGACAAACCTTCTTGAATTTTTTGAAGCGGTTACTAGGGAAACTTGATGAGGGTAAAGCCGTGGATGTTGGTTTATGGATTTCAGTAAGGCCTTTGACAAGGGTTTCCCATGGAAGGCTTTGGTTAAGAAGGTTATTTTCAATCTCCCCCCCTTTGAGTGTTAATGGGGGAGTTGCAAGAAATACTATCTTCTCTATG